>CM045768.1:8281389-8881389 GCA_025200525.1 Camellia lanceoleosa | reverse complement strand
TCAGTTCGGAAAATATATAATTTATTATATATTATTATGTGTAATTTTGTAAAATAATATAATTATTAAAAGTTTAGGGATCAAAATATAAATAATAATAACATAGATAATATTATTAATAATAATAATGATTGTGGTATTAAAATAAATAATTAATTTTATATTAGTATACGATAAAATGTAATTTACTTAAGAATTAATTAATTTATATAATTATATTAAAATATTAGGTCAAATGGTAATTATCTTAAATAAGAAAGAATCTATATAATTAATTATTGTATCTAAGGGAAAGGGACGCGTAAGCCACGCGTTGGCCTATCACTGATCGTCCCTCCCTATATATAGTGGAGCGTTGCACCTGGGTGGAAAGAAAGGAAAGAAAAGAGAGGAAAGGAAGGAAATGATGGTGGAAGTTAAAAGGGTCTTTGGTAGTGGAAAGAAAGTATGAGGTATTAAAGAAAATGTGAATTATATTATACCTTGAGTCACCAAAATGTATTTTACATACATTTTGACTTACCAAAATTTGTTTTACACAAGTTATATTTTATTAGTATATTAATAAAAGTTATGTTTTATAAAAATTTCAGTTACATGGTTTTATTTTTGAACCTTATTTACTTAAAAGGAAACCCATGGATATATTTGTTTATATTTTAAAGAATATTTGACTGTGACCTTATAAACAATTATGTTTTGTAAGTACCACCACGGGAGTCCCACGTCTTAGGGGACTTAAATAGCCATTGGCTTCAGTTTGACCACTTTGTGGTCATTTGTTTGTCATGGATCCATTGACCTATGTTCTATGCGGACCAAAGTGCTGTGCGGAGCTAAGTGCTACACTATTGTGGGAGCCACCTCTAGAATCCGTACGAGCCACCTCTTGAATCCTGCATCATATGTGCGGACCAAAGTGTCATGGAACTAAGTGCTACACTATTGTGGGAGCCACCTCTAGAATCCGTACGAGCCACCTCTTGAATCCGTACCTCTGTTCTAATTGTCACTTCTGTGACCTCTGTTCTGTTTTGTACCGTGGTTATGGTCATTTACTTACATAGTTCATGTATTTCAGCTTCTGCCACTTAAATGATTTGTTTATGTAAATGTTTTGGCCTAACTAACGATCTATGGTTATTTCGTGTCCCTTATACTCTTTGTATAATATTTCTCACTCTGCCATGTGCTTATAGTGTTTTACCAATTTTCAGGAAATAGCTTTTGGAAAGTCTTAGATGCGAGGCTGCGGAATAGACACACACAGCATTTTTATGATACTTCTCTATGTAAATAACGACCTTTTTGGTCAATAAATTTTGTAATAAAAATAGAAACTCCGATGATTATTTTGGTACCCTTTTTTAAATATTTCTTCCGCTTGCGTTTATTCATTTGTTTTAGAATTGGCCGGAGGTAACCTCAGTTACTGGCCATCACGATGCTTAACCCTTGGGTACAGGGAGTGGGTCGTGACACTCTTCCTCTCACTCCTCCGGTCTTGCCTCGCTCTCGAGTCATGCTTGCTTGTAAACATACTCGAATGAATCTCCACCAATTTAGTGCCTTTGCTGCTGCACTTAGTTGCTACTACTGCACTTAGTTGCTGGTGCTGCTGCTGCAGAGTTGTTTTTGTTGCTGCTATGTTGCAAGTTGCCCACTGAAAATCCCACTAATTTAGTAGCTTAGGCCATATCTTCCTCACTTTAGAGCACTGTAACAGAACATGGTTATTAGATTCAACTTCACTTTTACAAAAAAGGGTAGACATTACTAGAGCACTATTTTTTTTTTGCAAATAGTCAGCTATTTTCACCCTCCATTACCAAGCGAACCAACCAAAAAACTGGGTTTTAAGAGGGGCAACATTAAACCATAATAGCTTAGGTACAAGCAAATTGGATTCATGTTGGTCTTCAGCCCACCTTCTGATAGTGGCCACAAAACTTTGAGTTGAGAACATGGAAGCAAGATCAAAGAGTTGAAGAATAAATATGTCACAAGAAGTGTGATCAATATAAAAAGAAATGCTCCTAATTTTAAGGTTTTCATTCTCTCTCTAGCCAATCTCTTTATGTAGGCAATGCATTATAGTGCTTGATATGAAGCATATTTCAAGTTTTAGCTATATATAGATCTCATGGTGGAAAAAATACATTTGAGACTTCAAATTTATTAGTGTTTCTACAAGTCAGGAAAGCAACCATAGACTATTGAGTTAAATAATAACTAAAAGCCCCATTATTAGTTTATGAGTTGCACTATAGAGTTTTATGTGTACTTGACATCACAATTTCCATAACCATTAAAACACTTGGCAAAGAAAATGTAGCTAGCAAAGAAAAAGCGAGAATCAACAACAGCAAGATAAAGACACACTCACACACAGCACCTAGGCAGCTATTCATAGCAGCTAAACTAAAGTAAACACAACACAAACCAGAATTTATAGACAGTAACAGCAGCCAGACATGACACCTGGATAGATTTACATAGCAGATCAAATCACACTCCAATAGAATGTGTAGATAGACCACCAGAGTTCAGCCTAACCAGTTCCTTATTTGAGGTACCAACACAGAAACAGTAAGCAACTCCATTCTACATAAAGAAATACAACAATATCCCATGAGGGAGAAGGCACTTGACTGGAACAACATGTAGCCTGGTCTTCATGTCTATAGCCTCCCCTCTATCACTATTGATTTTAGCAAACCTGAGTATGACACTCCGCATAAGTAGGCATCATATCTGGATAATACAAAACCTGCATAACCAAATCTCACTACACAATGAATTCTTAAGTCACTCAATCCACAAATGTGCCTTACACTCATCAAGAAAAGCAGGTACTTGGGGAATCTACACACAATTTTGGTCTCACTACACTCAACCCACTTTTACGAACCACATAACACTCAAACTCATAATGCTCCCTCTTGTACCTGCAATAGAAGATACACATAGATAAGCAAAAGATAAAATTAGTATAAACCCATAGATATATGGTCTCATACCACTCAACCCACATTTTAGTAATCCTCACAATCCTCAAATCCAGCTGCCCTGCAAAATAACACACAAAATTAATGTAATTTCACTCCATATATGCTCTTAACACTCAACCCACAGTGTATAAATCTCACAGCGCACTCTAACAAACAACCGGTTTACTCAATATATGCTCACCACCACTCAACCTATAAACAAAATAGACAACCTCAATGCTTGAGGATTGTTCTAGGAAGTCTCCAAGAGCTAAAAAAACCACTCATCATTATTGGATTTTTTCATATATGATAGAGCCATAGCTCTAAATCTGATCATATTAATAATGTTCTGGATCACAACCTCTTCAGGTTTCTTTTCATTGCTGAAAATTCTCTTGTTTCTTTCTAGCTATATGTGGTAAACAATACAACAGAAACTCAGCTTCCTAATAATAGTAGCCAAGGTCTTGCCTTTACATTGATTATCGATAGTCATAACAATTTCAGTCCAAGCAGACCCATGCCAGTCCACCTTACATTTGGTTTTCAGGGCTTTCCAAAAGACAGAGGAATATGAGCACTTACAAAATAGGTGATTATGATCCTCTCCCACAATGCCACATAATGGACAATTTGTTGCATTTGTTATACAAAAAATTAGCCACCCTATCCCCAATATTAAGACGACTAAGAATAGCCAACCAAACAACAAAACTAGCCTTAAGGATTGAGTAAGGGCCCCAAAGAAAACTAGCCCAACCCACCTTAGGACTTTTAACCCTCTATTGCTCCCAGGCAGAACCAATGCTGAATATACCATCTTGCTTGGAGAGCCAAACAAGTTTATCAGGGTTCAATTTCACACTTTAGAGCACTATAAACTTGGGATAAGCTAGCTCCATTTGTTACAAAACAAATCTAAGCAAGAGCACCAAGTGCAGGTTAAACTGCAGCCACAGACCAGGTTGCATACTTAACTTCAACAAAACACCAGGCTGCAGCCCACGCCATAGCGGCTACAACCTAGGCCACAAGCTCAAAACAGAGCAATATCAACTGCAGCCTAGACCATGCCTTACATATGCTACTTGAATGATTCATTTACAAGCCTCTAAATACACCACAAAATTATATAATTACTCCTAAAAATTCATTTAAATTACAGTCCCCTTAAAATACATTCACCATTAAGAAGAAAGTTAAAAGAAAAGTCCAACTACCATGTGGATGTTCCCATTTACTGATACATTTCAGTTTTAGATAAGGATAAATTACACTAAATTCAAACATAAATGGATAGTAATGCACTTCAAGTAAGGATTTGTTTTGATTTGTTAATGCTTTTACTATCACTCATTGCTTCATTCTTTGTTGCTACATTTAGTTGTTGTCACAGTAATCCATTTTTTACTCATCAGAAGTTGCTACTATCGATTGCTGCCTCTTTTGGGAGGCAAACCACCTAAGTGAGTTAGGCAGCCCACTTGGAGCCCTGGGGCTTTTCATAGCATTGTGTAAAGCCTGCACCTCTCTTCTTGGATGTGAAACATTCAATATAAATGATAGTATTGAATAATGAATACCTAGATTGTTTAGACTTTGTGGAATTATTATTATTTTTTCTTTTTTTGACTTTGCAATTATTCATAGATCAGATAAATTATTTGTTATAAGATCTTGCATTTTTTTTTTTTGCAAGTTTGTTTGAGGCATTTAATGTTTTATCAAAGAAATTGTGCTTTCTCAATGACATTCCTTTAAGGTTATCAATTGTGCAACCTCTAGTTTATTATTTTATATTCTAATTTATTTGTTGATATAGGTATTCAAAAATACATTTAAAATGGACAAATCTTGGATGTTTAAGGATAGAAGATCAAAAGACTATGAGAATGGAGTTGAACAATTTCTTAATTTTGCTATAATCCATGCAAGTGATCTTCAATCCATACGTTATCCTTGTAGAGTCTGTGGAAACTTGAGAAGCCAACCTATTCGAGAGATTAGAAATCATCTCCTTTTCAATAGTATTGACCAAAGTTATACCACATGGATATGGCATGGAGAAACAGTCACTAGTGGGGCATCACCATGTTTAAATGAACAAGATTTTTCCCAACAACAATTTGACACGTCTCCCATAGACAATGTAGCTGAAATAATAGAAATGGTTCAAGATACATACGATCATTGCACGGCTGATCCTGAAGTGTTTAAGAAATTACTTAAAGATACGAAAAAACCATTGTATACGGGTTGCACAAAGTTTACCAAGTTATCTGCATTGGTTAAACTATATAACTTCAAAACTATAAATAGCCTATCTCACACTGGATTTTTAGATCTACTGACGTTGTTGGGTGATATGCTGCCAATGAACAATGAAATGCCATCATCCATGTATGAGGCTGGGAAGATGTTTGCTGTATTGGGAATGAGATATGAGAAAATACATGCATGTCCATATGATTGCATACTCTATAGAAAGGAGTACAAAGATGCAACTTCATGTCCTACATGTGGTACATCAAGATAGAAGTTGAAGAAGAATTCCACTAAAATAAGAAATGATGTGCCTGCAAAAGTTTTATGGTATTTTCCACCTATCCCAAGGTTTCGAAGGATGTTCCAATCAGCAAAAATAATGAAGGATTTGACATGGCATGCTCATGAAAGAGATTATGATGGCACAATGTGTCACCCTACAGATTCTTCATCATAGAAGTTAGTAGACCACAACTGGGTAGATTTCACTGCAGAGCCAAGAAACCTTTGATTAGGTATTTCTACAGATGGAATAAATCCACACAGTTCCCTTAGCAGTAGGTATAGTTGTTAGCCAGTTATAATGATTACCTATAATATTCCACCGTGGTAATGTATGAAGAGGAAATTTATGATATTATCATTGTTAATATCAGGTCCATAACAACCTGGTAATGACATTGATGTTTACTTGGCACCGCTAATTGATGATTTGAAAATATTGTGGGAGGTAGGAGTTGAAGCTTATGACGCTTATAAAGAAGAACACTTTAGGTTGAAGGCTATATTGTTGTGGACAATTAACGACTTTCTAGCATTAGGCAATTTGAGTGGCTGTACTGTAAAGGGATATTATGCATGCCCAATTTATAGTGAGGAAACATGGTCTCATAGATTAAAATATGGTAAGAAGAACACATATGCTAGCCACAAAAAATTTCTTCCACACTACCATCTATATCGGAGGCAAAAAAAGGCTTTTAATGGCAAGTAAGAGTTTGGATTAGCTCCAATACCATTAATTGGGGAGGAGATATTAAATAAGGTTGAAGGGCTTGTAACCATATGGGGAAAGAAAAATAAAAAAGCATTAGATATTGGTGGTACAAAATTTTGGAAGAAGAAATCATTATTCTTTGATCTTGAATATTGGAAGTACTTACACGTTCGACATAATTTAGATGTTATACATATTGAGAAGAATGTGTGTAAGAGCCTCATCGGTACGTTACTTAATATTTTAGGAAAAATAAAGGATGGAATTAATTCTCGCCTAGATCTTATAGAAATTGGTTTGCGTAAAGAATTGGCACCACAAATTGGAGAGAAGCGAACATACTTGCCTCCAGCATGTTACATATTGTCTAAGAAGGAGAAAAAAAGAGTATGTATAACATTATTGGAATTGAAGTTTCCAGAAGGATACTCTTCAAATTTGGGAAGTCGTGTATCAATGCAAGATTTGAAACTTTATAGTCTAAAATCACATAATTGTCATGTATTGATGCAATAGTTACTATCTGTGGCAATACGATATGTGTTACCTAAGCATTTGAGACACGCCATTATCAAGTTATGTTTCTTTTTCAATGCTATTTGTAGCAAAGTGGTGAATGTGGAAAAATTATATGAGATTCAAAAAGATCTTGTGGCCACATTATGTTTGCTTGAAAAGTACTTGCCACTTTCGTTCTTTGATATCATGGTGCATTTGACAATGCATCTTGTTAGAGAAGTTCGAATTTGTGGACTAGTTCACTTTAGATGGATATACCAATTTGAGAGGTTCATGAAGATCTTAAAGGGTTATGTTCGTAATTGTAATTGTCCTAAAGGTTGCATTGTTGAAAATTATATTGTAGAAGAAGCTGTTGAGTTTTGCACAGAGTACTTATCTGGAGTGGATGCAACCTGGATTCCTTCTAATAGGAACATGACAGTTGATGATGATATATAGATTAGAAGGCCTTTATTAAGTGGTTATGTTGTTACTGTTGATCATAATGAATGGGAGCAAGCACATCATTATGTGTTAGAAAATACAAGTGACATTCAGCTATACATTGAGTAAGAATATTTCATGTACATTTTTTTACAATTGTATTCTCACAAGTTAGAGATTTATCTCATAATATATTTCTTTATTCATGATTTGATAGGGAGCATATGGCTTGGTTGAAGCTGAAATATCATCGTCAATCACAAAGTCAAAAATGGCTACAAATTGAGCATAATAAAACATCTATGTATTGGCTTCATGAAAAGGTATTGGGGTAATTCAACACATATCTTTTTCTAATACCGGATATCATTAAGAAAAAAATTAGCTAACTATTAACCATATACAGGTCTCAAAGGAATTAAGTGGCCAAAAGAAGTGGATAGCACAAGAATTTCGATTGGATGTTATAAAATTCACTAGCTATATCATTAATGGTTGCCGTTATCACACAACAGATCTGGATAACTCACAAGTTAGCCAAAACAGTGGAGTTAATTTAGTGGCAACAACAATGCAAGTGACAGATTACAAGGACAAGAACCTAGTGTTTACGTATATGAGTTACTATGGAGTTATTACTGAGATATGGCAACTTGACTACAATACGTTCAAGATTCCGGTATTTAAGGATGATTAGGTTGACAACACAAAGGGAATTAGAGTGGATGAGTTGGGTTTCACATTATTTAAGTTAGAGAGGATAGGCCTTAAAGACAATCCCTTCATTTTGGCTTCTCAAGCTAAGTAAGTTTTTTATGTACAAGATCAACATGATCCAAGATGGTTAGTTGTGCTAGAACCTCCTCAAAAACAATATTCTTATGAAAATGATGATGAGTTCAATGATTTTTGTATAGAGCATCATAGCTTTACAAAAGTTTTTCTTGAAGTTGAATCATTAGATATGGTTGATGATTCTTTGTCATCTTACGTGCGAGGAGATTGTGAGAGAACTTGGCTCAATAATCCATGATGAAAAAAAAATGTCTTTGTAAGAATGTATGTCTAAGTGTTGTATTTTCATGTTAAAATGTTTGACTTATATTTATTTTCTTCATGTCTTAATATTTAATTGTCTAATTATTTGACCTTTTTTTCTTAAATTTCTTTTTATTTTATTCACAGAATGGATACTTCTCATGTCCTGCCTACTGATGGAGAGATGCATGGTTACTAGCAACAGAACCAAAATCAAATAAAAGAAAAGGTAGAGGTTCAACAACATTACCAGATATGATAAAGGATAAAAGTTGTGGTGCATGAAAAGCCATTGACTATAACGAGAATGGTCAATTGATTGGAAACAATTCAATCAAATGTTCAATCTATCATTGGGTGTTGGCTCGTACAATGGTTCCAATATGCTATAAAGACTGGTTTTAGATGCCAGCTGAACTGAAAGAAAAATTATGGAGTTGTGTAGAGGTAAGTAAGACACTTAAACTTGTATTTAAGTGCAATCAAAATTTGAATTTTATAACTTTATATTTTTTTCACTACTCAGTTAACATACAAAGTGGATGAAAGAAGTAAGAAGAAAATGTTATCTTCAATTTGTTCAAAATAGGGGACATTCAAGAAAGAACTTACCAAGTACATATGTGAAAACAAGTCCAATCCTGAGATCATATCAAACCCACTAGCAATTTATGGATTCGTTGAACAAAGATATTGGAACTCATTTCTTGAAGGGTGACTATCAGAAGAGTTTGAGGTAAAAACAATCAAACTTTAGTTATTTAAAATGTCAGTATTAAATGCTAGACCCATCAAACTTTGTATAGTTTTGTAATAACAGTGGCGTGCCCCTTGTAATCTTGTAAATTTTCTGTTTTATTTTATGACTTATTCACCTTCAAAAAATATTAAATGCTATTGTTGGCTTTTTGGCTTTTGAAGGTTATTTTGGTAATTGCGAGCTTGCCAGCAAGGATCAATTAGTCCTCATAGAAAATTAATTGCCAACCAATTATCAAACGATTGTGTTTTAGTTCTTTCAGCCTCAATGAAAAGGACTTTTACTGGTGGCTTGACTTAGGAGAATAAACAGATAATAATGAATTGAAGAACAATCGAAGTATTTCATTAAGATGAAAAGCAAGGTTTTAAAACCCGGACCGGACCGGCCGGTTCAACCGGTGACCGGAGGGGGCTCCGGTCCGGTCTGCCCACCAAAACCGGCCATCAGCAAAAACCGGCCTATTTATGCAAAACCGGTGAACCCACCGGTTAAACCGGTGAACCGGTTGACCCGGCACCGGGTTGATCAAACCGGACCGGTGCGAAATTTTTTTTTATTTTTTCTTTGTTTTTTTATTTTCTTTCTTTCTTTTCTTTCTTTCTTATTTTATATATATATATATATAAAATATAAGAATATAAGAAAATTTTAATTTGAAACTCTTCTTCAAGGGTCTCCTCTTGTGAGGAATCCCATTAAGAGTTTGATGAAATTATTGTGAAAGTCTTCACCTATTTATAAGAAAAAAACTCTTTCAAAAAAACTCAAAAAATCCATGTGGGATTCAATCAAATGTATTGGAGGGAATATTGAAATTTTGATATCCCTCCAAAATTTTTGCTCTCCTTTCAATCAAATTATTTGAATTAAAATCATATGGAGAGAATATTAAATATTTGATTTCATCTTCCAAAATTGAAATTAATAATATTTTAAAATGTATTATTATATTTTTCAGTAAAAAAAATATTAGGACAAATATTTAAGATAATTTAATATTTTTAATTTATAATTTTATTACTTATATTTTTATTTAAATATAATTTTAATATATTTATTACGTCACGGTTTGATTCCGGTTCGATTCCGGTTTGATTCCGGTTGAACCGGTGACCCGTCCATCCGGTCCCTTTTCCGGTTCACTCACCGGTCCGGTTTTTAAAACATTGATGAAAAGACTTACAATGATCCAAACTCAGCCTCGTAGAGGTTTATAGCAAATCTACTTGGAACTACTCCTATGAAACGAAGTGCAGTGCAGGAATTTTAAAGTACAGTAATGTAAAGAACTGTAAATGTAAAACTGGAAAGGAAAATAAGTATAAAGAACTGGTTTTTTGGATCTGAGTCTGGGGCTTTTTTCTGGGGCATTCTCTACTATTTATACTGTTCAAGGGTAACCATCGAATTGTACTTCCAACCGTCGAACTGCTTCTCCATGATCATCGATCATGTTGCCCCAATATTAGCTCCATTACACCATTACTTGAAGTTAAGCTTTCCTCCTAAATTTGAATCTGAAATGCGAGTAACCGTTGAAGCCACATCACTTTGTATTCCTTTGTTGATCCACTACTACTCAGATCTCTTAATAACCAATACTAACTGCCATGTGTACGATCAGGATCGAGGACCTGAATAGTCTTCCTATATTACCCTTATTTCGCTACGC
The DNA here is from genome assembly GCA_025200525.1 of Camellia lanceoleosa. NCBI lineage: Eukaryota > Viridiplantae > Streptophyta > Magnoliopsida > Ericales > Theaceae > Camellia > Camellia lanceoleosa. The sequence goes on along the minus strand of CM045768.1, from coordinate 8,870,716 downwards.
GTCGACTTATAATTGGCTTGTACAAAATATGTTGCCAACATTACCCCCCGCAATAATATACCCAATACTTGGTGATATTAGTGGATCAAAAGTCTTTTCCTACGTCTTAGAATGTGCATGGTTTCCAGAAATGCAACTGTCATTTATCATCTGAATTAAACTCCTCTTCAATCGATTGAACACCTCTACCACCTTAGTATTCGAACAGACTGGTATACTTTTTATGGCCGAATCAATTATTTCCTTCATTGATCGAGCACACAAAGAGTCATATGATGATGTTGTTCCTCCTCGAAAGAATCTCCATGCATTAATTAGCTACTTTTACCCACCCTTCTATATTCAGGTTATGGATGCCTTTGCAGATTATCAACCCTTGGACTTCGAACGTATTGCCCTTAATCCTTCGATTCAGAAACTTACCATTATGGACATGGGAAGGTCTTTTTCTGACTCATCCTCAGACTACGAACAAACTGCTCTCAATCCTTTGATTCAGAAAGTTGCAAATATGAACATGGGAAGTTTTCCTTCACAACCCTCTGCATGGGATAAAGCTGCAACTTCTTCTTCTTCTGGGGCTTCTGACTGGACAAACTGGTCAAAACCCGGGGTCTGTGATTTAAGGGAGCGAATCAACCATCACTTTGTTGAGTTTACTGACCCTTTAGAATTCCCTTCCTATGCGCGAAGCTCGATGGTCTATCCTTACGTGCCCATTGACCAGCGACGCAGTTTGGAGGAGAATCTGCTTGTGGCATGGTATACATTTTCCATGCCTACAAAGATAGTGCATGTCGCCCGACGCCTAGAAGAGGCACAAGGATACAACCCATCATTCTTAGCCCAGAAGGTGAAGATTTGTTCTTCTGATTGGATCGATTATATCAATGCCCTTGTTCTTTCTACTCTAGCTTTACCTCCTGAGATAGAAGCATCCACACCTTCTCTTCCGCCAAATCCTTGCTGGATAGAGAAACTGAGGCTTGTCCTTTCCGCGGATAAGGTCTTTCCACCTTACAAACCACCACCTTCCCTTACTCCGGCTGAGCGGAAGTAAGCTCAACTTTTGTTCGCGGCTTTCTCCCACTTGCCCTTCAATGTTCTTGAGAACGAAGTCCCTCTTAAGAAATTTCGATGGGCTTGTCATATTCTAACTCGAGGTCACGTCCTCAATCCCCTCGCCCAAGCAGAGCTTCACATGTTTTTGGACCAACTTCTATTGCTTCTCCACTGGCATCGGACCTCTATGACCACCACACAATCTTTAGACCAACTTTCGTCCCTTCGAATTCATGCCCAATACGAAGCAGAAAACTTTATTGAAGAATTCGATGATTTCAAGAATAAAGATTCTGCATACTGGGATGCTTGGATATAGACGAATTGGAACAAGGATTGAGAGAAACAGCTTTCAAAATAAAGGCTGAAGAGCTCTTTTACGAAGTGAGAGCACATCAACTCATGCAGCCAATGTTAGAAGAAATAGAGGACAAAATAAAGAAAGAATAGAAATTCATTGACCATAGTTGGACTAAATTTCATGATCTTGTTATTTATTCCATTCCCTATTTTTATGAGCTTGAGTTTGTACCCAAATAGGGCTTTTCGATGTAACTGCTTTTGCTTTAATACCACTAAGACTTCTCTTTGTTTAATATGGTTTGATCTTGCCTCCATTTGTCTTTAATAGCAATTTCAGAGCTTCGAACTGAACAATCTTTTCCTTCGAACCTGGATTCAATCGTTTTAAATGAATATTAACAAAACGACCATGAACTTTTCCAATTTATGGAATGTGGTAGATAGTTTTGTTGTTTTTCCATTTAGGATCCATGCTTCGAATCTAACAATCTTATTCTTCAAAACTTGTTTCAACCATAACCAATCATATGGTCAATGATTTAGGCCTTGTTTAGGAACCCTCCCTTTTAGCCAAAAAGCCAAAAAGTCAACAACCCATACCAAAAAGTCAAAGATTCTCTTTTCTCTATACTTTTTACACATCTTTTCGTAAAAAGCCAAAAAGTCATCCCAAACATACTAGTTTTTTTTAGCTCATATTTTAGCCAAATAACCAAAAAGTTACTAAATTAGCCTGTTCCCAAACGGGGCCTTAGTATGATCAATCAGTTTTAAATTGATCTTTTTGTCTTGAATAACATTCCATACTTTCAAAAATATAGAAGCTCTTTTTGAGGGCTGTACTGTTTTAGTTCGAAAAGACAACTTTTCTGAATATATATAAACCAACTATTGGTTTTGATGTTTCGAATGCCAATTTCCATTCCTAAAGGATTTCTAGTTTTACCTCGAAGAACATCACTTTCATTGAGAAACCTAAAATAGGTCTTTAACTCCTTTGAAGTAAACGAATACTTGAACATTCTCGCATCCATTGGGTACAGAATGTGCTTCGAAGCTGGCTTCTTAGCTTCGAAGCTGTTGTTATTGGACTTTTAGCGCCAAAAACTGGTGTGTTATGTTTTGAACACCAATTCCCATCCTCATAGGGTTTCAAGCTTCACTTCGAAGGACATTGCTTTCATTAAGAAACCTAAAACAAGTCTTTTAATCTCCTTCGAAGTAAATGAATACTTGAGTACTCTTACATCCTTAAGCATGGAATGTGCTTCGAAGCTGGCTTCTTAGTGTCGAAGCTGTTTGTTATTTAACTTTTGGCGCCAAAATCTGGCTTCGAAGCCAAACATTCTACTTCGAAGCTGAATCAACATCTGGGATGTGTTTTTCCCTCCAAGAGTATCAATATTGAAGGAAATTCTTTGTATTCGTACTTTTAGTACTTAACGAATTTACGCGATATATCTTTCAAATATAAAGGCTTTTGAAACCCTTTTATTTCACATTCTGAAATCACTTGCTCGCTCGACATACAAACCCTTTATCTCTATTCATCTCTCACTTCTTTTTACTCCCTTTTCCAGCTTCGTCCTTTGAGAAAGCGTTCTATCAATGGCTTCTTCTTCATTGAAAGTGCCAGTTGTATAACGTGTGAGCCCATCTGTGGCCCTAAAAAGGCTCATTGATGCAGAATGTGAAAAGTACAAGGCTGGGAAGAAAAGTGCCATTGATAGACACATTTTCATCCCTCGTCGTCATGTGCAACAAGACTATGTACTTGGCCCCATATTCAAGGAGATTCCTATTGAGCTTCCAGCTCTATATCCTTGTTTGGAAGATCATTGTCTTCTTTATGAAGGTGGCCTTGATTGGAGGAACTGGAAGACAAACCGCCTCCACCGATGCTGGCCCACGGTGAGACCGGAGTGGCAAGAATGGTACGATCGAGTTGTCCCTAGTAGGACCCTGGACCTTCAAGAACTCTGCCTCCTCGACGCCCTCCGACTATCCAGGTTAACCATCTCAGAAGACTCCTTTTTAATTCCTGCTGCTCTGTGCTTTTGGAATTCTGTTTTTAATTTCTTCCAATTCAGATGTGGGATGATGGCCCCTACTGTTCTTGACATTTGTCATCTTTTAGGATTATCTCCCATTGGGACTTCCCTTGGACCAGACTATCTAACCTAGCCGTCCCTTTTTCCCTCCCCTCTCTTAACTCATCCTATAGTGATTTTGTCAAGGCTGAGAATAGAAGGGAGGGTCCTGTGACCAATAGGGAATTCTTTTCTTTCTTATTATATTGGCTTTGTAAGTTCCTTTTCTGCACCTTCTCTTAAAGAATTATGCCTGAATTTGCCCATCTTGCCAAAGCCCTTGTTTTACAGAAGAGGGTGGCTTTAGCCCCTGACGTTCTAGGTCACGTATATAGAGCCTGCTCTCTTTTCTGTGAGAAACCCTTAGATGTCAATCAAGGGGGGCCAATTTGGATTCTTCAGCTTTGGCTTTTTGCTTATTTCCCTGAGTTACAAGCCCAATGCCTTAAATTTTATGAACCAGACCCTCCTACTTATGGCATGAGGCTAGCCAATGCTTCCCTTTATCCTTCTACTTTTGCTTTTTACTTCTTTTTCTTCCACCAACTTTCAGCTTCTCCTCTTTCCCACTGCTTTCGTCCTTTCGAACCCAATACTATTGGCCCACTTTGGTTAAAGAATTTCCTAAGTGATAGGCTCTGTGCTTCACCTGCTCACAAAGATATATGGGCCTTCATTTTAATCCCCACAGAATTGTTCATTGGGACCATGAACCCCAGAGCTTACAAATGTAATGCTGAGCCCTGTTGTCCTGCACAATTTGCTAGACAATTTGGCTTTACTCAGGGGGTCCCAATACCTCTTTGTAGTAACACCAATCTAAGTCTTACCACAAGGGATGTGAAAGTTCAAAGGTCCAGACTGGAAGAGGCAACTTCCAAATTTATTCAGGACTTTATCGATTTTGAGTATATTCCCTTCCTTCCCCAAGGTAACATTTTGAAGAGATACCAAAATTGGTGGGTGACCAATATGGAAGTGCACTTGGCCATTTCCCCTCAAGATCTACCGACAGTGTTGGATGTGCCCAAGCCCAAAGGAGCTGGAGTTGCTACTTCTTCCACTGTTCTGACCACTCTAACTCCTATGCCTACCTCCACACAATCTGCCCCTGCTGCTTTAACTCCTCCTAGAGTTACTCAAGCCACCTCGAAGAAAGGTATATACCCTCATCTTTTCTCTTTTTACCTTCTTTACAATGCTTTCAGTCTTATATTTAGTTCTTCTTTTGTGAAGGTGGTGCAGGTGCCTCACAGGGAGACTTCCCTCAAAAGACCCAGGCTCTAAATCTCCTCAAAAGCAAACGGCAACAAAAGAAAAGGAGACTTCTACTTGAGCCTAAAAAGGAAGTTTTTGAGGTGAAAGAAAAAGAAGAAGAAGAATTAACTCAAGAGCAAGAGTCTCCCCTTAAAAGAAGAAAAAGAGTGACCGTCCCTCCTTCTGACTTAGTCCAAGATCTCACACATGAGACAACTATCAGAGTAGAGGAACTCACTTCTGAAGAATCTGAATCCCAAATTGGAGAGAAAGAAATTGAGGAAGAACACCCAATGCTAGTACAAAGAAAAAAGAGAAGGAAGATAATTGTCGCTCCTTCTGATTTTGTCGAGGACCCTGTACATGAGGCAGCTGCTAAAGCAGTGGAACAAGAGCATTCCAAGGCCATAATTGTCTTTGAGAGAGCTGAGAAGAGACGGCAGTAGCAATTTTTAAGAGATGAAGCTACTGCTGCTGATGCAATTCAAAGGGATGCTGCAAGAAGACAACACATTGCTGAGCACTACTTTCTTCGAAGCTCTCCTGCTACTACTGTCACTTTTGAAACGAGTAACTTCTTTAAAACCTCTACTGTTTGTCCTTGTTAAATTTTTTTTTTTTGGTATTGAGCCTTGACATCACTTTGTCCTTCTCTTCTTTTACAGCAACAACTCCTAAGCTTATTCTTCTAATGAGAACTCCCTCAGTTTCCATTAAGGTTGATTAGATACAAAATGTGAAGACCATTCAGATAATACTCCCACTTCCTAGGCCTACATTCTATGTACCCCCTTTGAGGCCAAACATTCTTGCATCTCTTCCCTTTGGATGGAATCCATATCTCCCTTTCTTATCTTTGGATTTACCTTTATTCAACTCTCTTCCGAGCCTTGCTCTTTTCCCTCTCCCTAAAGAAATTCCAGCTGTTACTCCATCTCAGATGATAGCTGATTCCCCTAAAGAAGGTGCTGGTGGCTCTCCAATCCATGGTTTTTAACCTTCATCTACTTCCAGCCCTTCTTCCCTTGACATATTGGTGGCTAGGACCATAGAGACTGCTGAAGATGTTCCATCTATTTCTTCTATCCCTATTCAGCCCTCTGTGTCTTCCACCACTACTCTTTCTGTACCCCTCATGTCCATGGACGAAGTAGATGTCTTCGAACAAGACTAGCTAGTCTTTTCGACATACCCTCTACCTCTCCAATAACTAATGATGAGGCTGAGCCGTTGGTTCTAGTTGACTCCTTGTTAGAAATTCTTGAGAGCTCCTCTTCCTCTAGTAGGAAGCCTTCTGCACCTCTGATGGATTTAGACAGCTGTCTGGAATTATTGATATCTTTTTCAAGGATTCCTTTCGAGGCCTTACAAAGGCCCATAATAAGAAATGGCTTCCTACAGTGCTGCAAAGTAGTTGAGCAATCCAGCATGACTGTCTCAAGTCATCTATCTCAGGCAGCAGCTATTATTGACTTCTATATCAACATTTGTCATGCTGCCAAGGCTGCATATGAGGAATTAGTGAGAGATCAGAGCTTTGTTTCCACAGTACATTCTGAAGTCTCAGTGCTAAAGGAACAACATTCCTCTGCCTCCCATTTTCGAACACAACTATTGGAGAGGAAGGCTCAACTTGAGGAGGAGCTGTTTGTAGTGAATCAAGCCTTAATTCGAACTGACACCAAATTGCTGATCACCAACCAAGAATTGGCCGATCGAAAGCAAGAAATGACCACAGCCATTCAGTTGGTTCCCTCATTTAGGAATAGGAAGTCTATTGTAAAAGAACAACTAAGGCATTATAATGATTTTTGGGCCAATTTATGGCATAATGTATTTAACTCTTTATGAAGAAAAACAAATTCTGATTTATCATTTGAGTGCTCTTGTGTTCTTTTGCTTGACATTTATTCTATTCATTGTGTTTCCCAAATAGTTGGGAAATAAGGCTTCAAATATCTGCCATTGATCTTTTTGGGATGTATGTATCCATTCAAATTTCTCAAATGGTATGCCTCAAAAGGCAGGACTCTAAGAATTTGACATGGTCCTTCCCAGTTAGGTGACCATTTACCAAACTTATGGCTTTTAATTCCTATTTGGAGTATTGTCTTCCGTACTAAATCACCTTCATCAAAGCCAATGTATTTGACTTTCTTATTGTAATTTTTGGCTGCTTTCTTCTTTTGCAAAAGAATACTATTTAATGCCAGAATTTTGGCTTCATCTATGCCTTCTAATTCTAAGCACATACTCTGATGGTATTACTCAGGATTTAGTTGGTCTTGGCATCTTACCCTCAAAGATTTAATATTAATTTCCACATGCAATACTGCATCATGCCTATATACCAAGGCATAAGGAGTAACTCATGTGCTTGACCTTGGGAAAGTTCTATAAGCCCACAATACATCTAATAATAAGTTATGACAATCCCTAGGATTGTCGTCCACAACCTTTTGTATTCCTTTCTTCAAGGACTTATTGGATGATTCAGCTTGACCATTGGCTTGTGCATAATAGGGGATAGAATTAACAAGGCTGATTCCAAACTCTGCCACAAAGGACTTCACTATTTTCCCATCGAACACAGTCCCATTATCAACAGTTATAGTTTGTGGGATGCCAAATCTATGGATTAAATCCTTGATGAATCCAATGACCTCGGTTTGGTCTACAGCCTTGTAAGGTTTAGTTTCGACCCACTTAGTGAAATAATCAGTGGCTACTAAAATGAAACAATGATGCTTCGAAGAGGGTGGGTGTATTTTCCCCATCATATCCATGGCCCATCCTCTGAATGACCAAGGCTTCATCACTGCATGCAGATCAGTTATGGGCACATGTCTTATTGTGCTATGCTTTTGACATGCCTGGCAACCCTTTGCATACTCTATGCAATCTTTAAGGATAGTTGGCCAATAGTAGGAATCCTTCGAAGCAACCACCTCATCTTTACACCAAGCTGATGAGCACCACAGATACCTTCATGAACCTCAGCCATAGCTGTTAATGCTTCTTTGGGCCCAAACATTCCAACAATAAACCATCTCCCCCCTTTTGTAGAGAGCATTGCCGTATATGATGTATTGCATGGATTGCAATCTAATTTTCCTGCTGGCCTTCGAGGATGGACCAGCCAAGTACTGCATTATTGGATGTCTCCAATCTTGTTCCTGTAAGTCATTATGATTGACTTCTAGGACCATATTCCTTTTATTTAAGGGTGGTATAGATTTCTGGTATGTTGTTTGGTTTATGTCCCTTTGAACATCATCCCTCCTCTTGAAATTCGAAGCTTTCTGAGCCACATCATTAGCTCTATTATTCAAGAATCTTGGGACATAAGTTACATTTGCTATTTGAAACTGAGAAAGCAGATGTAATGCAACAACATAGTATGGCAACATGCTTATACTCTGACATTTGAAAATTCCTTTTACTTGGTTAACCACCAATTTATAATCTCCAAATATGTCAACTATATGAACTTGTAATCCAATCAGAATCTCCAATCCCACTATTAAGGCCTCATATTCAGCTTGATTGTTAGATCAAGTATTTCCATCCACTCTGAAACCATGTGTGGTTTCTATTCCTTATGGTGACTTAATCACTACACCAATTCCAGTTAAGTCATTGGCTTTTGATCCATCGAACCACATTTGCCATGGTTCAACACTAGCCATACCAAGCTCCATTATCTCTTGGTTTTCTGTTTGAGATGGATGATCTGCCAAAAAATTGGCTAAAACCTGTCATTTCACTGCCCTTTGGGAAACATATTCTAAATGAAATTCTGATAAAGCTAATATCCATTTGCCAATTCTTCCCATCAACATAGGTCTAGATAACATATACTTAACCAAATCTGTGGTTGCAATTACCAAGACAGTTGTAGGCAAAAGATAGTATCTTAATTTCATTGCAGCAAAATACAATGCAAGGCACAGCTTTTCTACAGATGAATATTTACATTCAGAAGAATTTAAAAACCTACTAAGATAATAAACAGCTTGCTCCTTGCCTTCTTAATTATCTTGGGTTAAGAAAGCTCCCAATGAATCTTCTACTGCAGCTATGTACAACTTCAAGGGCTTGTCACCCTTTGGTGGCATCAGCACTGGAGGGTTGGCCAAGTAGGCTTTGATACCTTCGAAAGCAATTTGATACTCTGCTGTAACAACCCTCATCACTGATCACTGATTACCTACTGATTACTGCTAAACTGAGACTGATTAAGATTGATAATTGAATTGAACAAAATACTGGATTGACTGACTGGAATCTGAAACTGAATTGATTAAGTATATCTGTCATATTGCATTTCTATCTGTTGCCTGTTTAATTATCTGTTCATGTTTTTATGTTTGAACTGCAAATTGAAGGCCTTATCGGCGGCCGAACCAGAAATTGATTGATGTTTTAGGACCATCATAATTTATGTGATTTTATGGTATCTTTAATTGAAAAGTGATTTAGTATGATTAAATTAGGTTAAATAACATTGTATTACCAAGTCCAAGTATTTACCAACTTGCCATTGTGAGTGGTCCACTACATGATACATTTGTGAGCTTTATTTCATTTGACCAAAACAATTTCTTCAGCCACATTTCTTGTTCTAACCGACCATAGAGAGAGAGAGAGAAAGAGAGAGAGAGAGAGAGAGGGTGAGAGAATTGAGCTCAACTTGTAGATTTGCTTGGGACTTGAAGGAATTGAAGTAGAGATTTCATATTTGAGCTTATAGTCTTGTGATTGAAGACCTAAGGTAGAGTAACTACCTACTTAATTGTGAATTCAAGTTAGTTTGTGTAGACACCCCATTTTTGACCGTCCTCAAGACTTGGACGTCACCGTTGGAACACTCGGTGATTATCCATGTTTGTGTTCGTTTGGAGTTCCCGGAGTTCTCGGCCATGCGGCCTCAGGATCTCCGAACTCGACCGTTTGTGTTTGGTTTTGCACCAAACACATGTGTTTTGCCTTTGAGGGGCAGGGAATGCCTTCTGAGGCATCCCCACACACCACCGGGGGCTAGAGGCTACCTGGTCAGAGTTGTCACGGCACTATATTGTGCCGGTCGGCACTATTTTGTGCTTGCCGGCAAGACTGCTTTTGGGCGAAATGACCATTTTGCCCTCTTGACCACTGCACTTGCTTGGTGAGATATTTTCTCACACAGATGCAACTTGTTTCCCCTCCATACACGTGTATGGAGGGATGAGCTTGCTTAGTGGCCAAGCTTGTAAGCTTTTGGCCTATAAGAGAGAAGGCTTCCCCTCTTGGCAAAAGGTTAGAAAATTTCAGAGTGTTAGCCATTGTTAGAGAGAGCCAAGCTCTGGTTTTAGGGTTAGAATAGATATAACTTCTATATCTCTCTCATTCTCTTGTTTAACTAGGTGTTTTGTGCCTTACTTTTGCACACTAGCACCTAGTGTCCCACCTTTCTCTTGGTTCAGAGGTTCTAAAGGTTAGTTTTGGTGATTCTTGACTGGATTGGAGCTCAAGGGACCAAGCACAACAACCTTTGTGAAGGTAGTCAACAAGGGTAAGAAACTTACACTTTATTCCCCATTTTTGCAACTTGTTTTTACCTAGTTTAAAACAGTTTTTGAGCTTAGTGTTTGGCACATAAAAGTTCTGATTTTTGACTCTCTTTATTGTGTATTAAGAGTGTTTTGTGGTTTGAGGAACTTTGACCACCTTTAGGCCTTGAAAGGGCACTTTTGTACCATTTTGGAGAGATCCGAGATTTTGGTCTTGGGATATTTTCAACCCTGAAAATTCTAAGGATTTCAATGGGGGAGAGCATGCCTTGAAGTCTCAAGAAGGAGAGGGCCACCCCCTCTCCTTGATGTCCTTGAAAAGGACAAGGTTGGCTCCTTAAGAGAGCTCCATGTTTAGTTGTGTATTGAGCATGTTTTGGTTGTTTATCATGCTTATATTGTCATATTATAGCATGCTTTCAAGTGGGTTTTAGTACTCTTTGCATGATTTGCATAGTTACTTTGTAATGCCTTAATATTGCCTTAACATGACTAGCTTGTTAGCCTATATTTCTAGCATGTTTTAGGCTTGCATTTGTGAAGCTTGTAGGCTTATTTTGTCATGCTTTAGCTCTGTCCATAGCTATTTTGGCCAATCTTAGCATGTATTTTGTAGCCTCTTTGTATTTGGCTTGTAGGCCTCAAAAGCATGAATATGTGGTATGCTATTCTAGCTTTGTTTTTGATGGTTGGGACCATCTTCCATGCTATTTCAGTCCCTCATACATGTTTGATTGATTGCCTTGCATGCCTCTTTAATGCTTTAAAGGTGTGTGTTAAGTACTCCATGTTTTGGTCTTGTTGCATGCCTTCATGCTTAAGCTTCTTAGATGCCATCTAAGTGGACATTTGGCCTTGTTTTAACATGCTAGAAACCTGATTTAGGTTGTTCAATGCATGCCTTGTTTGCTTTGCATAGATGTGGTTCAATGCTCTCTTGAGCTTGCCTCAAGCATAGGCTAGTTGCATGCTTTGTTTGGCTTGCTTTGTTGCATGTTTTGGCCATGTGTTTTGTATGAATTTGAGCCTAAGTTGCATGCTAGTAGTCCATGTTTAACTCATTTCAAGCGTACTTGAATGTTGTTTATTATGCTCAAGTGTTGGTGTCTTAATATGTGCATGTGTGCGTGTGTGTTTAGACCCCATCTTTAGGCATCTTGGCCACTGTTCTTGGGCCTTTTAGAGCTGTCCAATTCATGTGTAAGTCCATTCCTACTTTGCTTTGCATGCTTGTATGTTCATACAACAATATTCTTGCATTGCATCGCCATATTGCATGCTAGATGACATGCTTAGGGTTGCATTGGCATTATGCATGCCAAGCCTCTTGAAGTGAGTTTGATAGAGGTTTGGCACCTTTGTTTGCATTGCATGCATTTGAAATCAAAGTTGCATTCTTGGTCCTTAGGGCCATCACGCGTAAATCTTGCGATTGGTGGCAGGAATCGAGGCACATGCCCTTTTAAGTCCATAGCACGATTTGGGATGTGTTTGGTGCATATATACCTTGAATTGCATTGCCTTGCCTTTTGTTCCCTCTGCTGCTGTGAGTTGCAGGTTTTGCAGAACACTTTGTGCCGACCGGCACTATTTAGTGTCGACCGGCTTCCCCTGAGCAGCCGATAATGAAATTCAGTGCCGATGGCAATTCTCCTCAGCCGGTGGCCCTCTGTCTGAGCCGATGATGCTTCTCAGTGTTCTGGGAGGCACTCACAGTTTAGAATTTTTGAGTCAAGCGAGAGAAGCAGAGGCAACCCGTGCACGGCAGTGTGATTCCGAGCGAGTCCCGGGCGCGCGCCGCAATTAGCCCTCATCCCGAGGCATTTAATGCTTAATTAGATTTATTAATTTATTTAATTAATTTAGTTAATTTGTAGTATTTAATTAGCTAGTGTAATTAATTATTTATTTGGTTTTGTATATTTATTCGGTCCCTCCGAGTGAGGGCGAAATTGTAATAAGTGTGTGTGAGTGGGTGTATGTCTTCCAACCCCCATTTCTTTCTCCCTTTTATTTACACCTTATGGTAGATTAGGGCATACTTATTTTAGCATACCTTATGCAACGCATGTGTGCATTTCATGCATTTGTTTACATGCACCGGGCTCGGTACATCATACAAACTGCATTGCAATTTTCAATTCCAAATTGAATACGTGCTACGTGATAGCATTTCACATGACATATTTAGGGTTAGCCGAGCCTACTCTAGATTGCATTTATGCCTGTGTTGCATTAGCCACTTAACATGAACTAGGTCATGCATGTTTTGCTAACTAGTTTACTTTTTCTGGCACGGAGTACGATGTAAGTGTTCTTGCTTTAGCATACCGCATGCGTGTGATTGTTTGCCATGACAATAGGATTGCCATGCGGCTAAATGCTTACATGATAAACTGTTTGTATGCCTGTGGGTGGAGGTTGGATTACTTGAGTTGGAAGTACTCATTGAAATCCGCATTTTAGCCTACTTGCGAGTAGCAAAATCTAACACGTTTTTCGAGACAAAACGGATATGTAATGTTTATTTCCAAATTAGGCAATCTAGTCTATACTTGTGCCTGCTGTCATGACATAGTAATTCTAGGCTAATAACCGAATAAGAACATGTAATGTTTTCAAAAACGGATATCACGGTTAGTAGAGGCGGTTTTGGACGGCGAAAGGGGTGCTCATAAATGACCTTCCCAATCGTACCCAAGCTCCGAGCCGAGTAACTTTGGTGATGACGGACGTGTGGCCTTGACACCGAGTCGTGGTTTCCTAAATTTCCCATTTTAAATATTTAGGTGGCGACTCATGTCCGCAAAGCAAATCCATGTTTGGCACTACTTTCGAAAATCTGTTTTCCTTAAAACGATTTGCCAGAGGTGGACTCTTTGGTTCAGATTTAGAACCGCAACAAACAAAAAGAAGAGTCCTGCGAACTGTAGAGTGAAGCCCCCACGGGCGCGTCTACAGTTTCTGGCGACTCTGCTGGGGATTTTAGAGAGCTTGACTCGAACTCGTGATATCCTGTTTTGATTTCACTTATGTGTTTCTTTGCATTGCATGTGCATTGGTGCGCCTAGGACACCGTGTTGGCCATCTGCTATTCCTGAGCGGTTTGCCGGAGGCTTGTCTTGTCAAGGCATGTCCATAAGGCTGACCGGTTGCGGGCTCTGCCAGTATGGGAACACAAACCCCGGTTTTACCGGGGCACCCCTTTTGACCATTCGACCTAGTTGCATAGTCGGAATCCATAGTGACCATTCCAAACTAGGACAGGTTGCTTACCCGATTTAGGTTGTTTGAAGAAACAAGTGCGTGTAGTAAAACCCTAGTTCCTGACAAAATAGGACAGAAGCCCTACCCCAACATAGGGGTGTATTGGCTCTCATTTACTTGCTATATGCTTTAGAGTATATCTCACAGGAATGCATATACCGGTTATAGTCTCACAGATCCTACCGAGGGCATCAAGACGATTTTGAGAATCAGTTATATCTGTGGAAATCGGCCAGATTTGGAACAAGAAATCTGGGAACGAGGATCAGTGATATAGTACCGTTGTTCGCTACACATGTTTGATCTGGTTCTGAGCGAAATACCGCCTGCTTTCCGCTTCATTCGAAATTCGAGAGTTGAGTCGCAGCTTAGTGTCTTCCTTGCCGAGGCGGGATCGAACATGACGCAGAACTCAAGAGATTGTGGTCATGACGGCCGTTGAGTCAGAAACCATCCCAGAGTGATGCTGTTGATATGCCGCACCCGCCCAGTCACCCGCCAGACAACCACCGACTCCCAGCTTCTACCAGCTCGCGAGCCCACCACATTCGAGTTAATGGGGATGATAGGTGATCTCCAAAGGTCTATGGCGACCTTGCTTATGGGATGTCGGCCCACCACCGGTGCCGTATGCCGAAATCTCGAACCCCAAGAGCCCCGACATCGGGCGGATTGTGATCGAGCTCAATCAGGAGATGACCTCCACCCACAACAAAGAATGTACCAAGACCAACCCAAATCTCTCACTGTGGTGAGGCCGAGGCAAAGACAAAGTAAAGCGAGGCCGACCCCATTGAACAACGTGGGGCGAGAGGCTTTGAAAGCCGGGGAATGAATAAGCGGCAGTATCCGCAGCTATGACAAAAGCAATGGAGAATGCCTTCCCACCTCACCGAGGGCGATCACGACGGAGAATCGACAGCCCCGTCATGCCAAAACAAATTTCTCCCATTCCCAATCTCGCACCGAAAGAATCGAAACCCAAGGCCGCACTGCCGACCCATTCGCCAAGACATCTAGCAGAGTGTTCAGCTCCAAAGTACTGCCGAGGGCAGGCCTTCCATCCTCTTTACATGCCTTTGTCTAGGCACTTTTGATTTTGGCCAAGAAGGGCATCTCGCCTCGATCCTAGGCCACTCAAACCCTTCCAGCACCATGATGCCACTCAAGATCAGTCGCGTACCATCAACACCGCCATGCCATACTCGATAATCGCTTCCTCCGCCACGAGGTACAAGACTTGATTGATAACAAGATCATCCTTCCGCCAACCTCGGCCAAGTCAATTACTACGGAGTTCTTGGACTACGAGGATACAGATACCGAAGGCACAGATACCGCGAGTATGTGATCAGAAGATGAATCGCCTGCGGGCAACATTTGGTACATTTTTGATGTAGCGTTTGGCACGCAATTTTGAGTACCCGCCAATGCTAGTTTTGTAAATCCTGACTTGGGTGTCGAGTCAGTCTTCTGTTTTGTTTGTCTCATTGTTTTGAGACAGTCCTTTTGCTTAAGGGTCTGTCTAATTGTAATGAGTCAATCCCTCTTCTGTATAGAATGCTAGGTGACTTCGGGGTTGTTGCCTCAAGCACCGTTTTGTTTTGTAATTACTTTTTGCTTTCCTTTGGGTGCGCTCTGTTGGAGCCAATTTACATCCGGAATCAATGAAATGAAAATTGTGGCTACCGTGTTCCCATGTTTATTGACTGTTGGGCTAGTTGTGCCAGAGAATCTGAATGGGGTGTGACAAGATTCCTTTGCTCTTTTGTGCCTTAAAGATTAGTGCTTTGACTTAAGTTTCTTCAAAACTTTTTGAACACTGTGGTGAAAACGAAGAGGAAGGAATTCCTCGGGTTTTTGCAAAACTTTGATCATTTTGAGAGAAAGAGAGGCATGCTAAGCTGTTAATGAATGAAATCAGGCTTGTCAGCGTGAGTACTGAGAAGGATCCTGGTCCAATCCAGACTGGTTCCACGCTATCTTCTGTGCGAGAAGTTTGTCGTTTCCTTGAAAACTTTCAAAAAACAAAATATTTTGCACAATTAATGCGAAGACCTGTGTGGAATCGCTCTCGAGATCGTAAGCCTGTGATCGCCTCCGCCTCGTAATTCGCCATTCACAGTAAACCCGGATCGGTTCAAGACGATCAAGGTCACGAAGGCCTGTGTGGCTGATTCAAAGCGACCCTCGAACAAGAGGCAAGAAAGTCAAATCAAGAAGATCGATGTCACAAGAGAGGCTTGGGAAGCTAGATCGAAGCCCCTTTGAACTAGGGGCAAAAAAAATATCCGATGTGCTCAAGAGCAAGATGGATTCTTCGCA
This sequence comes from Camellia lanceoleosa, assembly GCA_025200525.1. Lineage (NCBI taxonomy): Eukaryota > Viridiplantae > Streptophyta > Magnoliopsida > Ericales > Theaceae > Camellia > Camellia lanceoleosa. Next base: position 8,854,860 of record CM045768.1, on the reverse strand, counting down.
AATCGATACAATGACCACTCTTTTGGATGCAGATGACTTCAATCTCGAAAACCATTTGGCATGGACTTGTTACACTTTTTACCCTTTGAGAGGCTCGCTGGGCCGAAAACCCGGGAGGGCGACCCAGGCAAAAGTTAGAGCAAGAGAAAAATATAAAAAAAAAAAAAAAATGCAAAAAAATGAAAAGGAATGAAAAGAATAGAAAAAAAAAAGAAAAAAAGAAGAAGAAAAAGAAGCTCGCAAGGTCGAAAACCCGCATCGGGCGCCTTGGCAAAAGTTAGAGCCTAAAAGAAAAAGAAAAAAAGAGAAGAAAAAAATGAAAAAGAATTGAAAAGGAAAGAAAAAGAAGCTCGCAAGGTCGAAAACCTGCATCGGGCGCCTTGGCAAAAGTTAGAGCCTGAAAATAGTGAAGGTTAAAATACCCGAGAGTACCTTGACCGGAACTACGTAAGGCTTGATTCCCATGTTTGGGATACGTAGGCAACTTCATCCTGAAGTCCAGCCCCCAACGCTTTCATAGCGTCTCAGTCCATGTCATGGTTTTGGTCACTTGCCTCCTCCTAATCCGGCGTCTCGGTCACAATGGCTGGAATTGCGTGATCAATTTTCTCTTGAAGCCCAACCGCCAACACCTTTCAAGCGACTGTGTCCATATATTGATTCAAGCCATCTTCGACTTCTCCGCGTCCGAGGGTCCAGTCGTTATCAATAAGGAGTGACGCAAGATGCCGCGCATCATCCAAACAAGGGCAACTTTCCGCTGCCACCCATTGCCATCCATGTCCAAAAGTTGCCCTAAGTTACCATTCAAACTAGGGGCAACTTCCCCTTGCCATATTCCCCCCTCAAGCAAGGGGGAATTTTCCCTTGCCTCCCATCCGCGGGTGCATGTCTCGAGGGTAAGTTTCATGCTTGTTGAGCATCGTTTATTTGTAAAAATAGTCTTTGAAAAATTTTCACGAGGTTGACTTATTTTCTCAAAAACTTTTCCATCTTCAAAATTGGACCATGTTTGGACCCCAAAAGGAGAATTTTCAGTGCTCACAGCCTGATTCGCATGATTTTCAAATCAAAAATTGAATAAGTGTGTCAATCCGACTCTCATTTTGATCAAAACTGTTTTAAGGAGAAAATAAAAAATGGTCAAAATAATGAACTAGGGGCACGATTGAGTCAGTCCTCTGTCTTCCCTGCTAACCGGATTGCGAGAGGCACTCTATTCGCTGAAGGAATAGCCGCGAGCTAACGGCGTTGGATATGAAGCCGCAATTTCCTATTCATCTCGCTATTTACCCCGGGAGGGATGCAAAATGAGAGATTAAAGAATAGAGAGGAGTAAGTTGAGAGAAAAATGAGAGAAGGGTTTTTTGGGAGAAAAACCGAGCCTGAGGGTCGAGTGATGTGAGAGTCACACAAATCAGAAGGGGTGGGAAACCTACCCGGAGGAATTGGCTCCTCAAACCTGAGGTCTTTTATTAAAAAAAAAAAACATGTCCGTGTGTCGTGTCTTTTGACTTATCAGTCTCAATGTTCACTTTAAGTCTTTTCCGAGTGTGTCTCGTTGTGCTAGGTTGTGTGCCTTTTGTTTCTTCGTTTGAGTCTGTCTCGTCGCGTCCTGTGGTAGGCTCGATACCCCGGTTGAAAACCCATCCTCTTCCAAAAAGCAGTTGTTTGTACTCAGGATGCTGTGCCATTCTCTACATCCGTGCAAGGCAAGAAAAGGAAAGGGAAGATTTGAGACATCCGAGGTGTTTCAACTGCGACCATATCGGCCGTGATCCGCCTCGCCGATTGAGGGTCGTTTGTTCAAAAGTTTGCAGTGTGCGAATGAACCGAATCTTGAATTATGGGCTAAATGCGAGATCAATCCCAAGATTAATCCCGGCAGGCATGGGTGGTATTCGCTTTGAGCCGTGGCTTATTTGAATTATTTCTGCTAGTTGATTGGTTATCCATATCGCGAAGGCAAATGCTTGGTTGTTTTGTTAAACAAGATATCAATGCCATTTACATTTGAGGTGTGGTATGATGCAATGCGATGCAAAGTATGAAATGTGCATACGTAAACATACGATATAACACTCTTTTAGACAAAAAGTTTGTTTATATATAATCTTTTTCCAAGACACGCTTTTGGAAAGCAAAAACTCGCTTGGCAAGACATAGTGCTCTATCTACAAAAGGGAAAAGGTACGTAAAATAAAAGAAAAAAGCAAGGTGCAGGATCATCATCGATGGCCTCGCCGGGGATCCGTCCTCGCCTCTTCCCCGCGGTAAGCCCAGAGCATCATCGAGCATCACCTTTCGAGCTCGAGCCCGAGCCGCCCCGGCCTCCTCCTCGATGCCCTCACCTCCTCTCTCCTCCTGACTCATCATCTGGGATCGCACCGCGAGCTACTCCCCACATGAGAATGCCCTCCTCTGGTACGAGGGAACGCCCTGCCATCCCGAGTCGAAAGGGGAGGCCCAGTCGCAACAGCGCCACCCACTGGAGGGATCGGGAAAGGAGGCTGAAAGTACAAAGAGTAAACACATCAGAAAACCGTGAGCGGTCTATCAGTGTGGGATGCAGTGTATGAGTACAGTGTGTGAATGCCGTGGACAGTTTATCAGTACAGAATGCAGTGTATGAGTATGAGTACAGTGTATGAAAGCCGTGAGCAGTCTGTCAGATTTTTGTGCAGTATAGCAGATTGTGTGAAACAGAATATGATTTGAGACTGTGGTCAATAGAACATACCGGCAAGCCGTAGGCGGTCAAGGCGTCGAGAGTCCGCTGCAGCATCCCCAGCAGGGAGGCATTCAACTCCACAGACTGACGGGTATACTCGGAAGAAGTCTGCAAAAGTATTAAATACATCAGTATTCTGTGGGATATCTGAATGAATCAAAATAACAATGCCAGATGCGTAAATAAAGTGATACATACCGAGGCAAGTCAGAATGCCACCAACTCATGACCAAATGGAGGAGGAGCAAAGGATCTGGTAGGTCTCCCCGCCTCGCTCAGACGTCAACATAGTAGGCAGAGCAGCCAACCGCACTCGCCTCGGACTCGAGCTCGAGCCATTGTGGTCCCGCCTCCGCTCCCACCTCTGCCCGAGCAGCGCACCGCAGTCTCTCGATCAACTCGACGGCCACCACTCAGAGGTCGCATGATAAAAGTCCGGACGCTCGTAATAGTCGCCTCGCCTCGAAACCGCTGCCGCCCCAAACAAGGGTGTAGTCCACCATCCGTCAACAGTGAACCTCTCAAGATCCTCATATGCTCGGAGGGTGAACCGACTATCTGCTTCTGCAACCCAAGGGTCCGCGAGAAAACGCCTCCCCAGTACCAAGCCCGACTGACCTGGCCCTCCAAAAGAATCCGCCAACGAGAGGTCTCAAGACCGGCCAGACGATCCTCGTCATGAGCAAAAGGAGCCCATGGCTGCCAGGTGATCTGAAATCGAAATACAGTTTGTTATCTATTGGTATTGCAAATATACAGTGGAAAAACGAAACTTGGATGAACTACAAGTAAAACATACCTCTGCAGGGGTAATGGTGTCAAAGTAACGCCGGAAGAAGCTGAAGGTGTCCCGGGGTCGCCGTGTGCACCTCCCATCAAAGCGGCGAGAGAAGGGGACGACCAGAGGAGTCTCCGTCGCTGGCACTGGCTCCAGCCTGGGAAAGTAGGCATACACCCACAGCTGCAAAACCGATATCAGAGCATCATCAGATAAAGCAGAATGTAGAACAAAGCAGAAATATCAGAGCCATGTGTTGTGCGGTGTATTGAGCAGAGGGTATAGTGTGAACCGTGTACAGTCAGTGTAAAGCAGAAGTATGTGTGTGCCGTGTGTACAGTATACAGTCAGTGTGAGCAGTGTACAGTGTAGAATACAGAAAGTATGTAGAGCAAAAATGTAAAGCAGAGAAGGAGACATACCTCCCAAGCCCGCCAGTAGCCCCCGAGCAACAGTCCACTGCCGCGGGAAACCGAACTCATATAGCCATAGAGGGTGGCCAGAGCTGCACCACCCCAATCAAAACGCAAAATGTCTCTGACATCCACCAGTGCGCTGAGGAGGCAGAGAGGCACTGTGTTCGCCCGGTCGGCGAAGATCGTCGTCCCTAGCAGAAACATCAGAAAGCCGCGTGCGTACCAATCCACGGCCTCTGGGGTCATCGGAGCTGCATCACCAAGGGCATGCTGGGCCCTAAACTGCCCCTCAAACCAAGAGTAGCGGACAAAGCCGGGGCGAGCGAGAGGCGAGTCGCTGGCGAGTAAATAGACTGAGCGGCGATCCACTCGCCCATGTTCAGATCAAAGGGATCGGATCACCCCCACCCCGAGGCCGCAGAAGCATCGAGAAGTCATAAGGGTCATCGTCATGTCCCCGTCGCCGACAGTGAAACGAATCGGTGTCCCACCACCTTCGCCAGGCGGCAAGAAGAGGCCTGCAAGCGAAGCCCGTAAGTCCCCGCAGAAACGCCAAGCCCCTCGCTCACGATGTAGCGAACCTCCTCGAAGCTCTGCGACCAAGCGCTGAAGCGGCGACATTCCCATACCCGCGGATGGTATGGGAATCCCCCTGTTTTCAAAAGTACAGTTGCGAAGCAATGATGAATACACTGATTTATTCTTTTTCTAAAGGCATGAAAAACTCTAGAGTAAATATAGCATGCGTACAAGTTTTCAGATTTCTAACAAGATACCGGGTGCCGGTGTGCTTACAGTAAACTACAGGTACGTGATACATCAGTGTGTTTTGGATGCTCCTGTGTAAACTTGGTGCATGTGTGCACATTTTTTAGATTCAAGCAGATATCGGGTTTCAGTATCCCAGTGGGTAGATTGCGGTCTGTGATATGTCAGTGCTCCTGTGAGGATCAGTGTAAACGACGTGTGATATGTCTGCGTGTTTGTGTAGTTTTCTGCAAGTCTGGCATGCGTGCGAGTTTTCGGGTTCAAATGAGCACCGGGTGTTAGTAAATTTGCAGTGTGATGTATGCCGTGTGTTTGGGTGATTCAGACTAGTGCAGTGTGTGTGCATGTGCGTCGGTCCTAAGCAGATGTCAGTTATGAAGTTGTCTACAATCAACTACAGTACAGTACATCAGAACTAAGCAGTTAATGGGTTCAGTTAGCTATGGCAGTTGACAGAAAATCCTACATTGCAGAAAATAAGAGGCAAGAGTGTTACCTCGGCGACGCCAAAAGACAAGTGGGAGGCCGGCTCGCGCAACAGAACCTCCGGGTCCAAAGCCCTCTCAAAGCCGCGGAAGTGGCGAAGTCCGTCGGGTGGTAGCACGTGTATAGCCGGGCGATAGGTCGCCGGATCGAAGGGGCGCTCGCTCAGTGGCAAGAGCTCGACCCCGGGATCCATCTCAAGATCCGGGGGAGTCCCGACATGTGGAACATCGTCCGCCATGTGTAGTGGTGGTGAAAAATGAGCCGAAAGATGAAAAACGGGCCGGAATGCGAAAAGTCAACCGGCAAAGTCAACCCCGAGAGGGCCGGAAATGGCCGGGAAGGTCGGAAGATGGGAATATACGGAAATATAGAGGAAACCAAGGGGAACGAGTCCCGAAAAGGTGAAAATAGCAAAGGAAATCCCGAAACAAAGATTTGTTCGGTTGAAAATGTCCGAAACGCGAAGGAGATCGCGAATCCGACGACGAAAATGGCGCGAAAACTCAAAGAAATGAGCAAAGGAGGAGAGAAAGAGACTCTAGAGAGAGAGAGTGAGAGATCTCGGCGGAAGAAAAGTGAAGAAATAGGGCTTCAAGCCCTATTTTATAAAGCCCAAGATGAAATGGCGTAATCGCCCGATCAAGAATTTTGCTTGGCGCACATTTTGTGCCCGGCACCTTTTTGTGCCGATGAAGTTTTTATCACCGGTTGCCGGTGGCCATTCCACCCACGGTGGTGTTCCTTGGGCCTTGTTTGGGCTATATTATCAGCTTTGGGTCTTCAAGTCTCAAGAAAATACGAGAAAATGCGTCCCCGATGCTCAACCGGCCTCCGTTTTGACTTCGGACTGTCTCTACTATGCGTGGTGCTCAATTTCAAGCGAAGAATGTATCCTTTTGTATCCTTTTGTCATCTACGGAGATCCAAAAGTTGCCCTGTGTGTGTCACGTGCATCCATCATGTTGTCCGGCGCATCGTATCGCGCCATCTCGCACGTCTCTCGCGACTTGCACCGTTTTGCATTGTCATGTGGCATGCGTGTCATACCGCTTCATTTTGCATTTCATTTTCCATCAAATGAGGTACGTGTGCCTCATTTCGCATTTCATCGCATCTCGAGGCATGTAGGCCTCGTTTTGCACTTCATTTTCCATCCAATGAGGTATGCGTGCCTCTTGTTTCGTTTCTCCTTCACTCACATTGTTTTCGCATCCCGTGTGATACGTGTGTCACATTATACAATTGCCCTTGCGATGCGGCGAGACCTTAAACACGCTCGGCGGGACCAAGAATCTTGTGATCGACGAGACCTTAAACACGCTTGACTACATTGTCCGTGCTTTATTACAAGCACTATCGTGCATTGCACTTTGCACCGCTGCCCTTGGTCCGGGTGAGACCTTAAACACGCCGCCCGGTCTAGGAGACCTTAAATCCTGGAGGTGCAAGACCTTCTGTGTTAAGTCGCCTCATTGCATTTGGCACGCATTTAAATCCGCTTAGCGCACCTCATTTGCATTTCATTTTCCATCCTTTGAGGCACGTGTACCTCATTGCACTCCATTTTCCATCTTTTGAGACACGCGTCTCAATTGCCCCATTTTGCATCGCATGCTCTTGAATCTTGATTGCCCGATCTGGCGAGACCTTAAACACGCACGGTCTAGGAGACCTTAAGTCCTCGGAGGTGTAAGACCTCCGGTGCATTACAAGAGCACCTCATTGCATTTGGCATGCATTCCATAGCGTTGTGTTGTGCACCTCATTGCATTTGGCATGCATTCCATCGCATTGTTTAGCGCACCTCATCGGTTGCCCCCCTAGGTCCGTGAGACCTTAAACCCGCTCATTTGCATTATCATGCATCTCAAAGCCGCGTTGGCCAAGATTTCAAAGAAAACACAACATGCATTGTCATGCATACGCCGCATCCGGTCTAGGAGACCTTAAATCCTCTGAAGGTGCAATTCTTCGGTTTTGTCGTGCGAACGACTTTCGTGGTCTGGTAAAGCCACCGTCTATGCTCATGATGAGTTCCTAGAAGATCAACCGGGACGGTAAAACTAGAGTTCGAACGGCTTATGCCTAGAACGCAAAGGTTCGAATTTCGAGACTAAAGTCCTGGTTTAAATACCGGGATGTACCTCGGCTTGAAATCGTATGGTAGCCCCATAGGTTGAGGCGGCGTTCACGCCTCAATTCGATAATCGAACCAACCTAGTGTATCGCCCGGTTGGTAAGATAGGGAAAATCGCAATCATAGTCATTGCATCAACATGCATTGTCATGCATCATTGTAAATATTGCATATGTCATGCATTGCATTACAAAAAAAAAACATGCATATGTCATGCATCACTGTAGTATAGTGCATATGTCATGCATTTTCTGTAAATACCCATTGCATTGTAGCTGCATGCATCCATTGCATCACCTTCCATCTATGGCTTGCCTTTCCAAGTCGAGCTTGATGCGGTATGTGCCCATGTTGTTCGTGGTCGGGCTACGGTTGTCGAGCTTTTGTGTCCGAGCCTAGAGGGTAGCGGCACCGCTGTCAAGTTAGACATGGGTTGTATGTGTACATGCCTTTCCTAGGCAAGATTTGGTTTGGCCCGCTGCCATATCCATTGTATCTATTCCATTGCATGCATCCATTGCATCACCTTCCATCTATGGCGCCTTTCCAAGTTGAGCTTGGTCCGGTATGTGCCCATATTTTTCGTGGTCGGCCACGGTTGTCGAGCTTTTGTGTCCGAGCCTAGAGGGTAGCGGCTTGCATTCTTTGTGTTAGACATGGGTTGTATGTGTACATGCCTTTCCTAAACAAGATTTGGTTTGGCCCGCGTGCCATATCCATTGTATCATTTATCCATTTCCATTACATTGTAGTGTAATTGTTGCATCCGCATTAGGATCATCGTTTCATCACGTGCGTCACCCCACTCATGTCAATCCACCCAATACTTGTTCTTGTGTCCGTATGAAGTACTCATAGATCGACATCGATCTATGGGAGACGGACTTGTTACCTCCATCAATCTATTTGACATTTGTGAGGTTTTGAACCGCTCATGATTGAATCATGATTCAATTGCCCTCGCATGTAGTTCGCATTTAGTTTTAATTGCACTACATTTTCATTTGCATTATCTATACATAGTTTTGTATATATTGCATACCATTCAAGATTCACATTGCATATGACATGCATGTTGTTAATCATATTGTACCTTAAGTTTGTTTTCTTTCCAGCACGATATTGTATGTACGGCTCATTTATCAGGTGAAACCGGACGAGTCGCAGTATTGTATCTCTCCGAGTGAGACGTTTTGAGAATTGCATAATTCTCTTACATCCTTTCTACATTGTAGTGTAGACTGTTGCATGTTAGCTTATAACTGTCGCATGTGTGCCTCTTGCATGAACTACGCTGGTTTGATTCCTTGAGGGATACGTAGGCAGCTTGCGAGTTCAACCATTTGCGCTTTGCATGTTTGTCCAAGTCTTCGGCCTTGTCAAAAATGGGTCGTCTCTGGGCTTTGACATTCACTCCCGTCATCGCTATGACTTTCGAGTTCTGTCAAAGAGGGGCAACTGTAGACACCCCATTTTTGACCGTCCTCAAGACTTGGACGTCACCGTTGGAACACTCGGTGATTATCCATGTTTGTGTTCGTTTGGAGTTCCCGGAGTTCTCGGCTCGCGCGCCGTGCCTCAGGATCTCCGAACTCGACCGTTTGTGTTTGGTTTTGCACCAAACACTTGTGTTTTGCCTTTGAGGGGCAGGGAATGCCTTCTGAGGCATCCCCACACACCACCGGCTGGGGCTAGAGGCTACCGTTGGTCAGAGTTGTCACTGCACTATATTGTGCCGGTCGGCACTATTTTGTGCCGGTCGGCACTGTTTTGGGCGAAATGACCATTTTGCCCTGCCGACCACTGTGCACTTGCTTGGTGAGATATTTTCTCACAGCTGTATGCAACTTGTTTCTCCTCCATACACGTGTATGGAGGGATGAGCTTGCTTAGTGGCCAAGCTTGTAAGCTTTTGGCCTATAAGAGGGAAGGCTCTTCCTCTTGGCCAAAGGTTAGAAAATTTCAGAGTGTTAGCCATTGTTAGAGAGAGCCAAGCTCTGGTTTTAGGGTTAGAATAGATATAACTTCTATATCTCTCTCATTCTCTTGTTTAACTAGGTGTTTTGTGCCTTACTTTTGCACACTAGCACCTAGTGTCCCACCTTTCTCTTGGTTCAGAGGTTCTAAAGGTTAGTTTTGGTGATTCTTGACTGGATTGGAGCTCAAGGGACCAAGCACAACAACCTTTGTGAAGGTAGTCAACAAGGGTAAGAAACTTACACTTTATTCCCCATTTTTGCAACTTGTTTTTACCTAGTTTAAAACAGTTTTTGAGCTTAGTGTTTGGCACATAAAAGTTCTGATTTTTGACTCTCTTTATTGTGTATTAAGAGTGTTTTGTGGTTTGAGGAACTTTGACCACCTTTTAGGCCTTGAAAAGGGCACTTTTGTACCATTTTGGAGTGATCCGAGATTTTGGTCTTGGGATCTCCTCACCACCGAAATCTTGAGGGATTTCAGTGGTGAAGAGCATGCCTTGAAGTCTCAAGAAGGAGAGGGCCACCCCCTCTCCTTGATGTCCTTGAAAAGGACAAGGTTGGCTCTTAAGAGAGCTCCATGTTTAGTTGTGTATTGAGCATGTTTTGTTGTTTATCATGCTTATATTGTCATATTATAGCATGCTTTCAAGTGGGTTTTAGTACTCTTTGCATGATTTGCATAGTTACTTTGTAATGCCTTAATATTGCCTTAACATGACTAGCTTGTTAGCCTATATTTCTAGCATGTTTTAGGCTTGCATTTGTGAAGCTTGTAGGCTTATTTTGTCATGCTTTAGCTCTGTCCATAGCTATTTTGGCCAATCTTAGCATGTATTTTGTAGCCCCTTTGTATTTGGCTTGTAGGCCTCAAAAGCATGAATATGTGGTATGCTATTCTAGCTTTGTTTTTGATGGTTGGGACCATCTTCCATGCTATTTCAGTCCCTCATACATGTTTGATTGATTGCCTTGCATACCTCTTTAATGCTTTAAAGGTGTGTGTTAAGTACTCCATGTTTTGGTCTTGTTGCATGCCTTCATGCTTAAGCTTCTTAGATGCCATCTAAGTGGACATTTGGCCTTGTTTTAACATGCTAGAAACCTGATTTAGGTTGTTCAATGCATGCCTTGTTTGCTTTGCATAGATGTGGTTCAATGCTCTCTTGAGCTTGCCTCAAGCATAGGCTAGTTGCATGCTTTGTTTGGCTTGCTTTGTTGCATGTTTTGGCCATGTGTTTTGTATGAATTTCAGAGCCTAAGTTGCATGCTAGTAGTCCATGTTTAACTCATTTCAAGCGTACTTGAATGTTGTTTATTATGCTCAAGTGTTGGTGTCTTAATATGTGCATGTGTGCGTGTGTGTTTAGACCCCATCTTTAGGCATCTTGGCCATCGTTTGGGCCTTTTAGAGCTGTCCAATTCATGTGTAAGTCCATTCCTACTTTGCTTTGCATGCTTGTATGTTCATACAACAATATTCTTGCATTGCATCGCCATATTGCATGCTAGATGACATGCTTAGGGTTGCATTGGCATTATGCATGCCAAGCCTCTTGAAGTGAGTTTGATAGAGGTTTGGCACCTTTGTTTGCATTGCATGCATTTGAAATCAAAGTTGCATTCTTGGTCCTTAGGGCCATCACGCATGGAAATGCGCGATTGGTGGCCCGGGAATCGAGGCACATGCCCTTTTAAGTCCATAGCACGATTTGGGATGTGTTTGGTGCATATATACCTTGAATTGCATTGCCTTGCCTTTTGTTCCCTCTCATTGTGTGAGTTGCGTGTTTTGAGAACACTTTGTGCCGACCGGCACTATTTAGTGTCGGCCGCTTCCCTCGAGCAAACCGATAATGAAATTCTGCCGATGGCAATTCTCTCGGTAGGTGGCCCTCCGTCTGAGCCGATGATGCTTCTCGTTCTGGGAGGCACTCAAGTTTTGGGAATTTTTGAGTCAAGAGCAGAGGAAACAGGCACCAGGCACTGTGATTCCGAAGCGAGTCGGGCGCCAGCCGCAATTAGCCCTCATCCCGAGGCATTTAATGCTTAATTAGATTTATTAATTTATTTAATTAATTTAGTTAATTTGTAGTATTTAATTAGCTAGTGTAATTAATTATTTATTTGGTTTTGTATATTTATTCGGTCCCTCCGAGTGAGGGCGAAATTGTAATAAGTGTGTGTGAGTGGGTGTATGTCTTCCAACCCCCATTTCTTTCTCCCTTTTATTTACCTGCTTATGGTAGATTAGGGCATACTTATTTTAGCATACCTTATGCAACGCATGTGTGCATTTCATGCATTTGTTTACATGCACCGGGCTCGGTACATCATACAAACTGCATTGCAATTTTCAATTCCAAATTGAATACGTATACGTGATAGCATTTCACATGACATATTTAGGGTTAGCCGAGCCTACTCTAGATTGCATTTATGCTGTGTTGCATTAGCCACTTAACATGAACTAGGTCATGCATGTTTTGCTAACTAGTTTACTTTTTTCTCGCACGAGTACGATGTAAGTGTTCTTGCTTTAGCATACCGCATGCGTGTGATTGTTTGCCATGACAATAGGATTGCCATGCTAAATGCTTACATGATAAACCTGCTTGTATGCTGTGGGTGGAGGTTGGATTACTTGAGTTGGAAGTACTCATTGAAATCCGCATTTTAGCCTACTTGCGGTAGCAAAATCTAACACGCTTTTTCGAGACAAAACGGATATGTAATGTTTATTTCCAAATTAGGCAATCTAGTCTATACTTGTTCTGCACAAGATGACATAGTAATTCTAGGCTAATAACCGAATAAGAACATGTAATGTTTTCAAAAAACGGATATCACGGTTAGTAGAGGCCGGTTTTCGGACCGGGCGAAAGGGGGTGCTCATAGCTGACCTTCCCCAATCGTACCCAAGCTCCCGAGCCGAGTAACTTTAGTGATGACGGACGTGGCCTTCGCACCGAGTCGTGGTTTCCTAAATTTCCCATTTTAAATATTTAGGTGGCGACTCAGAATCCGCAAAGCGATCCATGTTTGGCACTACTTTCGAAAATCTGTTTTCCTTAAAACGATTTGCCAGAGGTGGACTCTTTGGTTCAGATTTAGAACCGCAACAAACAAAAAGAAGAGTCCTGCGAACTGTAGGGTGAAGCCCCCACGGGCGCGTCTACAGTTTGTGCATGGATCATGGCAGATAAAGAGCTAAGTCAAGAATTGGTTCAATAGTGTTGAATTAGAGCTTGAATCATGCATGCATGTGCATATCCCTCATTTTTGGAGGTTGTTCTTCATAAATTCCCACATGCATGTTCATGTTTATATTATAGACCATGATTTCATCTGGATTTCGTAAGAATTGGCTCATTAGAGCAAGTGTTTAAAGCTTGAAAGTGGTTTAAATTCATGCATGTTGCATGTTCAATCTTGTTCATGAAATTGGGTTTGAAAATGGATTTAATTAAACTACCCTTGGGCCTTGATTTTACAAATTGAGTTTTGAAACATGTTATTCTATGTATTTACAAGTGATTTCCAAGAAATGGGCCCAAAGGAAGTGATTTTGATACATTGGAACTTGATTTGAGCTTGGAAGTTCAAATCTGGAAATTCCAGATTCTAGACTCCCGCTCGAGCGGGGAAAGTGGCGCTCGAGCGGGAAATTCGTGCTCCCAGTACTTTGCACTATTTTGATGTCCGCTCGAGTAGAATAATTGACGCTCGAGCAGGACCTTGTGTCTTATGCTCGAGCGGGTGTCGAGCGCCCTTTGCGCGTGATTTTTGAGCATCCAGTACTTTTGCCCTGTTTTGCAGAACGCTCGAGCGAGAAAGTCTACGCTTGAGCAGATACCTTTGTCTGCATATCCGCTCAAGTGAGGAAAGCCATGCTCGAACGGGACTCTGTTTTCCTGAAAATGTTTCCTAAATGCATTTTTGCATCTTCATTCCATCATAGGCATTCTTAGGCCTAGTTTAAGACGTCTTAATGAGGATATAGATGTAGAACACAGCGAGGCAATTCGGGATTAAGTTATTATCTTTCCCAACTGTGTAGCTTAGTGTGTGTTCATTACAGAACCGTAGGGTTGGCGGCGGAGACACGCTCTAGCCTAATTGTAGCCTGTAACTCGTGAGTAACAATTGTGTAAAGATATGTTCAATGTGAATATTTCTGATTGTTTAACTGAACTGTTTTCTGAACTGATATTGTTAATCGAATGAATGTATGTCCTATATTCTGAACTGTATTGTGGCATCCTTAGCAACTACTGTTTACTGTTACTGTTACAGAGATCTCTGTCGGTTCCCTTGTTGGAACCACTACTGTTTACTGATTGATGGCCATCATTAACTGCTCGGTCTTTTAAGACCTACTGTTTACTGTACTGCTATGCTAATGGATGTACCACATATGACTGAATGACTGAATGATTGATATACTGAATCAATGAACTGTTTTCATTACTGTAAGGACATTCGTTCTAAACCCCTTTACGCATTATGTTATTCACAAGGCTTTAGCTCACTGTTTATATATATGTAGATGTTCAGGCACCAGACCGGAGCTAGGAACGTGAATTAGACTTCCCTTTTTGTCAAGCCAACCAGTGTGCCTCACTACGAGGTTCCGAGCCTGCCAAGCTATGGCTTAGGGGTGTTTTAATTTCCCTCATTTTTCTCTGTATCTGTTTTGTATAACTGTATAGACATAGCACTGTACTGTACTGTTTAATAGGGATTTGGTCCCTGTTCTGAATGACTGTAAATATTGTGCATACTGTTCTGTACCGAGTATATATATATGCATGAAAAGTCTTTTTGCATATAGACTGACACAGCTCATTGGACCCTATTTATTTACTGTATTGGTTTCCGCCATGCCCCCCTTCAGTATTCTTGTCTTCTTATTAGTGCCTTCGGTAATCTCGGACATCGCCGACATTCTGATATTAAACCCATAGGGGCGGGTTTGGGTCGTGACATCTGCTGTCCACATAAATTCCTCTTCATCTTTCAACCTTAATAAGGAAGAAAATACTTTAGTTTTCCCTGCAGTGTTAGAAATGAATCTTCGAAGAAAATTAACCTGTCCAATGAACTTTTGTAATTCTTTCTTACTTGATAGAGGTCTGACTTCAATGATGGCTTTGGCTTTATTTTGGTCAATCTGTATTCCTTTTTTGTGTACCATATAGCCCAAGAAGTTTCCAGATGATACGCCAAAAGCACACTTAAGAGGATTGAGCTTCAATTTGAACTTTCTCATTCTTTCAAAGGCTGCTTTTAAGTGAAACAAATGCTCCTCCATGGATTGGGATTTAACTACAATGTCATCAATATAACACTCTAAATATCCTCCAATGAGGTCATGAAAGATAGTGTTCATAGCCCTCTGATATGTAGCCCCAGCATTTTTTAGGCCAAATGGCATTTTAACCCCTTCGAAGGTTCCAATATTCCCAGGACATCTGAATGCTGTCTTGTGAACATCCTCATCTGCAATGTAGATTTGGTTATAACCAGAGTGCCCATCCATCATTGATAAAATTCGATGTCCTGCTGAACTGTCTACCAACAAGTCTACTATAGGCATAGGATACTCATCTTTTGGAGTTGCTAGATTCAAGTTTCTGAAATCAATACATACCCTCATTTTACCATTCTTTTTTACCACAGGCACAATATTGGATAGCCACTCAACATACCTGGCTGTCCTAATAAAGCCTGCCTTGAGTAGTCTAAGAATTTCTTCCTTAACTTTCTGAATCACTTCTGGACTCATTCTTCTTGGCTTTTGCTTGTATAGCTTGAAATTAGGCCTCATAGGGAGCTTATGTTCTACTAATGATCTCTCCAATCCTGGTAGTTCATTATAAGACCATGTAAAGCAATCTTTATACTTCTTCAAAACAACCAACAACTGGTCCCTGTCCAGAACATTCAAACAAGCACTTATATAGGTGGGCTGTTGTATAGAACTTTTCCCTAAATTTACTTCTTCTAAGGGGTCTAGAATCTGATAACTTACTGAAGCTTCTTCTTTGATCCCCTTTGGCTTCGAAGCAATTTTTTTACTTTGTTCTGCTCCTAGGCTCTTCAATTCAACATCCTTACCCTCCTCCTCATAAACAAAATCTTTCCATAAGGCCTCTTCCTCCTGTATCTCCTGGACTTTTGTTTCAATGTCCAATACACAATATTTGTCAAGGGCCAAAACTCTAGCCTGTTGCTGCTTCTGCTTGCAGCAAATCATCATGGCTTTTTTCCCTTGCTCTTGTACTCTCTGGACTATTGACTTTATATCTAATACTGTGAACTTAATCAGAGCCAAAGACTTGGCTTCTTGGACTTCATTTCTTTGCCAACAACCAGGTATCATTGTTATCCTTAACGACAACCTCCTCATCAGCACTCTCCTGAACTAAGTGCTTCAGGTGTGTCACTTCCTTATCAGCCGTTACTTTGGTTCAGCCATCAGGTTTCCTTAGTATACTGAGTGGTGTCACTCCCTCAATATACAGTTTGGCCTCTACAAAGTCTACACAGGCTATGAAGGATTGAGGATCTGCATCAATTTCCTCCGTCTTCTCATTGTCCAAGGCCATCATTGTTTTCTGATGCAAAGAGGAAGGCACACATTTGTTAGTGTGGATCTAATCTCTACCAAGTAAAGCATTGTACTTAGCATTGCTGTCAATGACAAAGAATGTTGTCATGCAATCTCTGGTTCCCACACTCAGCTTGATGGGCAGAATTCCCTGAGCCATCTGCTTGTCTCCAGCGAAACCAGCAATGGTTGTGCTGTTGGGATTAACCTGGGATTCTTTTTCCCTAGTTTCTTCAAGGAAGATTTCGGTAGTAAGTTCACCACTGCCCCATTATCTATCAAGACTCGGTTTAATTGTATCCCATTAAAGAAAGCCTTGATATACAAAGGCTTGACATGCTGTGTCATAGAGTTTGAGGGATACTCAAAACGATACGAAAGGTTAATACTCACTTCATCTTCACTCTCATATCTAGTTTCCATTGGAGTAGCCATTCCGAAATCATCCTGCACCATACTCACTTGTGAGTCTTCACTAGAGACTGGAATTGGGTCAACTTCTTGCCCTTCTTGGTTCTCATCTCTAGCTTGGAATTCATGCAGTAATATGTGTACCATATTTACTGATACTGGAGGAAATGAGCCAAATTGGATGGCTGGCTGTGTCTGTTTCTCTTCTTGGCTAACTTGTTCAGCCACTTTAGAAGCATCCTCCATGCTGTATTCTGGCACTTCATTCCTAACAAATTCTTTCGAATGGTCTTTTCCGACTGGCTTTTCAACCAAAAATGTTTGTTCGGCCATGAAGGCTTCGAACATTTCTTCTTCAACCATTTCTTTCTTTTGGCCTAAGCCAACTTCTTTCTCTGCCTCGCTATCATTTTCCATCAATGCCTTCTCCAATCCTGCTAGACTGGATTTCTCTCTGGCTTTCAGTTCAGAATGAACTTTGGCCAACTGTTCTCTACTACAACTCATTTTGCTTTGTGGAGTTGGTTTTAGAATATGGTCTGACTTTGGATTCTTCTTTCCTTCTGTCTGGACCAATGAAGAACTCTCTCCACTCTTTTTCAAGTCTTGCTGGTACTGAGTGTACCTACGCTGAATTTTCTTCCTTTGTGATCTATAAATTACAGGGACTATGTCTGGTTCTTTTGTTTTTGGGTGCTTAAGCAACACCCAATTGTTGGGAGCCACCAAAGGAGGTTTGACCATCCTGCCTTGGTTTCCAATTACCTCTCTTTGAGTAAACACTTCCCTAGGTTTGTTTTGCATCACAAACCAATCTGGGACCCAAGGTACCCACGAACTTACTGACCCAACTATTGAACTGCTTCTTTTCTCCTTCGAAGCTACCTTCGAAGCTGTCTGTAAAGGCCACTGCTTGGCCCTGACTTCATGCTTTGGGCCTAACTTAGGCCTTTGATGAAGGTGTTCACTTTCTGTCTTGCGTGAAATTGATTTATGAGGCCAATCCCTGGCTTTGATCCCATAAACTGAACCCTTCTCCAGTCTCCTTTCAAAATGATTGCTCTCCATCCTGTAATAATTAGGTGATCTGGATTCATACAAAGGCCTATTGCCTTTAAAATGCATTTTATTGGCCGTTGGTTCAACCATTAATGGTTGCTGCCTAACACCAGATGGATATGCCCTTTTATTGTAAGCATTGGTTGGTTTAGGACGTCTTTGCACATTCTTGTAGTACTGCTTCCCATTAACTGGAAGCCCCTTCAACCACTTGTAACTTAGTCTGCACCTGAGACACATCCTTTGCATTACAGCTGTTTCTAAGGAATCGTCATCCAGTGGTTCCTTATCAGAATCTTCCCCCTAATGCAAGAAATCTTGTCCAATAACTGGTAGATTTCCAATGTCTCTCTTGGTAACTGTCTGGTTGGCCACATGCATCTGCACATTGACTTTTTTTAATTCTTTCAAGGACAGGTTCTGAAGGTCTGGCACAATGACATTGGCTGCTGCCTCCTTAATTTCTGGGAATGGATTACTGTTGATTCCTATGGCTTTTTCTGCTTTGGCTGGGAATTTCAAACTTCCCTTCCGAATTTGTTCTTGGATCCTGTCTCGAAAAACAATACAGTTCTTAGTCGAGTGAGACCAAGAATTATGCCATTTATAATATACTTTTCTTTTAAGTTCATCAGGAGATGGAATTTTGACTCCTTTTGGTAACTTAAGGAAGTTGGCTGCAAGCAAATGATCAAAAATGTCATCTGCCTTAGTTAAATCGAAAGAGTATTTCCTGTGAAGGTCTTTCTTTTTAAACTGTTGGTCAATTGTTGTATCTTTATGAATTAATGCTTCTGACATGTGTTCTTTCCCCATAATCTCTGCTGCATCGATCTCATAATTAGGATCTCTATAATATGTCTTATACGATGCATTATTTTGATCTTGTTCTTCCTCTAATAATGCTTTGTATCTAGATACCTTATAGGTGAGTTCGACTAAGTTTCTGAACTCAGTCGAGTCAAACTTCTTTCGAAGCCTAAACTCTAGACCATTTTGAGCCAATCTCACGAATTCTGGCTCTGGTAAGATGACTTTACATTTATTTCGAGCCCTTTTAAATCTGGTAATGAACTGAGTGGCCTTCTCATCAGGCCTTTGACTTAATCTTGTCAAATCTGCCATGGAAACCTCTAGTTCTAATTGGAAGAATTGGGTATGAAATGCCTCTTCCATTTGTTGCCAAGTCTGGATAGAACTAGGTATAAGGTTAATATACCATATAAATGCTCCCCCAGTTAGGGAATTTGGAAACAATCTTAACTTCATATAATCATTATTAGTAAATTCGCCGCATTGAGCTGCAAACCTAGCAATATGCTCTACTGTTGATTGGTTTCCATTCCCATAAAAAAAGGCAAAGTCTGGTATCTTGAAACCTCTTGGGTATTCATGTACCCTATCTACCCATTCTGGATACGGTTTCCTATACACTGGAGTCTGGACCCCCCGAGCCATTGGTCTACATATCTCTCTAACAATGTCAGCAATTTGGTCCCTATGGACCATATTTTGTGCCTGCTGAACCACTACTGGAGGGGCAAACATAGGATTTGGTGGGCAAACTTGTGCTTGTGCTCCTCTTGGTCCATAAGGTGATATATTTGGAATTGGTTGTCCCTGTGGTACAGATTGCTGTTGGGGGTGTAGGTAACCCCTTTGAGCCTGTTCTGCGAAAGGACCTGCGAAAAGTGCTGGAATTGGTGTTGTATCTCTTCGATTTGTAGGAAAACCTTTCAACCCCCCTCGGGTATAAATTCGAATAAGGGATTAGTGAACCCCCTTGTGCCAGGTATGGCTTCGAACATAGGATTTGGAACCATTCTTATGTCATTTTCTTGTACTGGGCCAGATCCGTCAAATTGCATGGCTTCACTGTTAAGTACTGAGGCATTTTGACCTGGTACAGGCCTCGGAATAGGTTCATACCAAGACTGAGGTGATGGTCTCTCATAGTTCTGATTACTAGTTTGACCATTAAAATGTCCATTAACTTGCATAAGCTGTTTATCTCTAGCCAGTCTTTGCTGAGGGACATTTGAAATTTCCTCGATGTGTCTTGCACTTGTTGGTTGGTGGTTATTCATTCGATCCAAAAAGGATGTTGCCCACCTTTCCATCGTGTTCATTAATTGCTGCCCCATAGCATCTACTAAGCCGCCCCATGGATTTATTGGCTGAGTAGATGAAACAGTGAATGGTCTAATTCCTTGGTCTTGTCCAATATTATGAGCATATGGTACTTGTTCTGAAGTGCTGGTCTGTTCGACCATAGGTTTTGATAAAATAGGAGCTTCCATAAGACGTGTTATCACATTGTCCTCTGGATTAGGTATCTCTACCTCTCCTTCCACGCCTTCTTCCAAGTATTCATTTTCTCCTTGTCTTCTACGTCTAGCCATTTTAAATGTAGTCCCACTGGGCATGCCAAAAATATATGTTGGCTTTTTGGCTTTCGAAGGTTATTTTGGTAATTGCGAGCGTGCCAACAAGGATCAATTAGTCCTCACAGAAAATTAATTGCCAACCAATTATCAGACGATTGTGTTTTAGTTCTTTCAGCCTTAATGAAGAGGACTTTTACTGGTGGCTTGACATAGGAGAATTAAACAGATAATAATGAATTGAAGAACAATCGAAGTATTTCATTAAGATGAAAAGACTTACAATGATCCAAACTCAGCCTCGTAGAAGTTTACAGCAAATCTACTTGGAACTACTTCTATGAAACGAAGTGCAGTGTAGGAATTTTAAAGTAGAGTAATGTAAAGAACTGTAAATGTAAAACTGGAAAGGAAAATAAGTATAAAGAACTGGTTTTTTGGATCTGAGTCTGGGGCTTTTTTCTGGGGCCTTCTCTACTATTTATACTGCTCAAGGGTGACCATCGAATTGCACTTCCAACCGTCGAACTGCTCCTCTATGATCATCGATCATGTTGCCCCAATATTAGCTCCATCACGCTATTACTTGCAGTTAAGCTTTCTACCTAAATTTGAATCTGAAATGCGAGTAACCGTTGAAGTCACATCACTTTGTATTCCTTTGTTGATCCGCTACTACTCAGATCTCTTAATAACCAATACTAACTGCCACGTGTACGATCAGGATCGAGGACCTGAATAGTCTTCCTATATTACCCTTATGTCGCCACGCGTCGACTTGTAATTGGCTTATACAAAATATGTAGCCAACAGCTATACATTTGGATTAACTTTGTGTGTTACATTTTTAAAGATTTTGAGCCAGGTTCAGAAATGGAGACGAAGTCAAAGTAAGTATAACTATAGAATCAGTCGAAAGGGCTATGCTCGCTTTCAAGAAAACTATGTAAGTGGTTATAAATTTTATAATTTAATAACAATTTTGATATGATTATTTTAAAAAATTGATGTATGTTTGATTGATAGAAACGTATGACCAGATCTACTGAAGATTTGGACAGAAGCATTCTATCGAAAAAGGCTCATCAAAATAAAAATGGAGAATATGATGACAAGACAATTATGGAACAAGCTGTGAGAATTGTAAGATATTTGTGTGTACTGATTGCATTTATTTTATGCTACCTCAATTGTTCATCTTTCTTATATAGTAATGTAATATAGTAGGAAGTGTTGAGCAAACAAAAAAGTGATGAGAGTTTAAAGATTGAAGGATGCAATGACATTCTTACCATGACATTTAGTACTCTTGAATCTTCTAATCGAGTAAGGGGTATAGGAAATTTTGTCACACCTAGTACCTACTTTCACTTGCCTAGACGTGGGAATCAGTCACATTGGGAGAAGAAATGTAATGATCTTGAGGCAGTGGTGGTACAATTGCAAACTAGGCTTAGTGCAGTGGAACAACAAATACCACATACACCAGAATCTGAACATGTTAGTTCAAACACCTTGAGAAGTGGTTATGAAGGAAATTTTCAGCTTGATTTTCTCTCAACAGAAAACAAAGTGAGAACTAAGAATGACATTCCACCCCAAACTCTTATGCAAAAGATTATAAAGGTGTGTAGTATTTAGAACACCTAAAATTGTTATATTTTCTAATGTTGTTAGTGATTTTATTAGTGCTTTTGTTGTTATCTGTGTGTTTATTATAGAGCAAATGTTCAAACACGTTGAAAAGTGGTGGTAGAGGTAATTTTCAGCGTGATTCTATATTAGCAAAAAATAGGGTGAGAACTAAGGACGATATTCTTCTTCAAGATCCTAAACAAAATAAGAGAAAGGTGTGTAGTTTTTATATATTGATGTTATAATTTCTAATATCGTTAGTAATATTCTTAGAAGTTCCATTGTTAACTTTGTGTGTTATAGTTCCATTGAAAATTTATGAAACTACCTAAAAGAGGAGGAGGACCAATGCAATTTGGAAAATAGTTCAGGTAATGGTGGTGTTTGGCAAGATTTGGTTTTGGTTTTTTTTTTATTTTTTTTATTTTTTTCACTAAAAGACAAAGTTTTTGCGAAATCAAAAAAAAAAAAATAAATCCAAACAAAATATAATATCCAACTCTATAATCATTTTACTTTTTCTCTCACAAACATCATATCCAATCGCAAAAAAACCCAACTATTTTTCCAAACACCAAAAAATTTTTATCCAATAATGGCCCCGTTTGGTAGAATTGTGGGAAAGTGATTATAGATTATAACTTAACATATTATAGCTTATAGCTGTGAGCATAAGCTGGTAACCTGTTTGGTGTAGCTGTGGGATTATAGATTTAAGCAGCAGAGTAGTGTTTGGTTAATAAGCTGTAAAATAACTTTTTACCGTGTAATTGTCCATTTTGCCCTTATATGATATAAAAATAATTATTTTGTTATTTTTTCAATTTTAATTTTAAAAAAATTATTTCATTAATAAAAGTTAATATAATTAGCATCACTTAATACTAAAATTAATAATACTATCAATTAGTTTAAATTTTTTCATTTTTTCATTACAAATTAATTAGTGTTAATTAATGGCTTAATTACCATCAATTAATACCAAAAATTAATAATAGTATCAATTAGTATAATTTTTTTAATTTTTTCATTACAAATTAATTATGTCAATTAATGGCTTAATTACCATCAATTAATACTAAAATTAATAATAGTATCAATTAGTATTATTTTTTTTCATTACAAATGAATTAGGTGTCAATACTAATTAATATAAAAATACTGAAATTGGTGTCATTTATTAGTGTCATTATAAAATTAGTGTCATTTATTTTGTCAATTATATTTTTTGATATAATAGAAGTTTTTTTTATTTTTTTATTATTTTGTTTTGTTTTGATTAATATCAATTAGAACAATTACTTTTTTTTAATATTTTATTACAATACCAAAGAAAATACCAAAGAAGTTATTTAATTGAAATAAATTTATATTGATATATTAACTGAAATAAAATTGTGCAATTTATTTAATTTTATTTAATTTTTTATTAATTTTGTTTTTGTGCAATTTATTATTATTAAAATTGTTTTTAATTTAAATTTAATTGAATAATTGTTTTTATTTAAATTTAACTAAAATAAATTTGTTTTTAATTATTAATTTTGTTTAATTTATTTAATTTTTTTTTTTCTTCTCTTCCTTCCTGAAACCCTAGCCGTAAACAAATCACAGAGAGAGAGTCTTGGGAGATGGAAATGGTTCGTGAAATGAGAGAGAGACAACGGCAGGACGATGGCGATCTGGTTCAAAACGAGATCGCGATGATGGCAGGACGACGGCAGTGACGCAGGGTTTTGCCCTGAGATCGCGAAACTAGATAACCATATCAACCCAGATTAATCCAAATCTTCCAAACCAGATCAACCTAGATCGCGATGACAGCGAGCTTCCAACCTAGACTTTTAGATTTGCCTTCAGATCGCAATGCCTTCAGATTTGCCTTCACGACGGCAAATCGCGATCTCGAGGCTGTCGATTTGCCTTCAGATCGCGATCGCGATGCCTCTCTATGGCCGTGATTGTCACTCTCATAGATCTAAATTCGAACACAGAGAGAGAGAGAGAGAGAGAGAGCGCTAGGGTTTCAGAGAGCTAGGTTAGTCGGAAATCGCTTCCCTTCTGCCGGAAATCGCCTCTCAGAGGCGTGTGAGAGACAGAAATGGGTTGTGTCTGGCTTATATACGTGGTACACTAGTAATAAGTCAAAATAGTGAGGGGCATTTAAGTCATTATACAGCTTAAGCATCAGCTGCGCGCATAATCTGTTTGGAAAAGCACCTCTTTGCCAACTTCACGAAATTGGCTTAAAACGGCTTTTTTTAAGTTATAATTTACGCCTTTAATTTCCACCAAACAGATCAGAATGACTTAAAATAAGCCATAAGTTGAAATAAGCTGAAGTTAATTTCTACCAAACAGGCACAATATCCTACAACTAAAAAAACCTACATAAAAACTCACTTCTCAAACACTCACAATATCATTTTTTCTAATTTTATCATACTTATATTTATGCTAATGGTTGTTCAGCTTGATCATAACACTTTATGTATAGTTTCTAATAATAATGAAAATGTTTTCATGTAGTCCCTGCAATAACCTACAAACGTGGAATGTGGGTTTTATGTAATGAGGTATATAAAAGACCTCATTAGAGATCAAAGCATCCTAAGAAAACAAAATGTGAGATAAATTCTAAACTTTTATTACTATTATATTCATGATACTTGTACATCTTTTTTACTATCTAATTGTTTCTAAATAATCTCTTACAATTCAATGGAAAAAAGATTTACACGGAAATCGAACTTAATGAAGTGCGAGTTGAATGGATTAATTTCGTATTAAAGAATATGAGTTGAAATCCAACATGTAAGTATGATATAACTTTCGTTCTTTAAATTGCTAATAAACAATTTTTTTAGTTGGTAAGGAATATATAATCACTTCAAGATTTCATTTTGGATTTGTTGATTCTATATATATTTGGTTTTATGACTTTAAAATATCTTACCATACATTGAAGATTTTCATTTTAGATTTATTGATTCTATGTATATGTCATATTTATATATGGTAATATAAACATTTTATACTAGTAACAATCAAAATTATTTTTTTTCTATTGATGCAGGGGATGAAGAGTCAGTGTGATGAGAAAATGTCTGATTTTGTCTTTTGTAAAACAAGAACAATTTCTATAAAAATAGAAAGTTTATTCATATGCTTCTAACGGTTTCTGAATTAATTTGTGTTTTTATTTTTTAGGTCAGAAATTTCTTAGAGAGATGCAAAATATGGTCAAAAAATTCAAGAACTTAGTTTTTTAAAGTTTTTTCATTTTTTAATATATGTAATCACAGTTAAAAACTTTTTATTAATTTCTTTGTATATACTTTTGAACATTTAATTTTCATTTATGAAATATATGATGTTATTCCATTCAATATATGATTGTGATTCAAAATATAGTATATAGTGTGTATTACATTCTTCAAATGTGCGTACAAAAATAATATTGATTATTCTTCAAATATGTCAAATTATTTTTTTTATCACAGATTTTATTAGTTATTAATCACACTTAAATAAATGTGATCTAAATATTATTAATCACACTTAAAAGATGTAATGAAATTATTTTTTACTGACACTTAAAATGTGTGGTTAAAAATGACCTTTTTAATCACACTTCCAAAGATCATACTTTAATAAAACTTAAAATGTGTAATTAAAAAACATACATTACAAAAAAAAATGTGATCTTTATCTGTATTTGTAGTAGTGTTTGGCGAGTCACCAAATTTTAGTTCACTAATATAGTAATTTAATGAGCTCTACTTTTGTAATATATCATGATTGTTTAGCATCCAAAAATTCGATAGTCAAATTTTGTCCAAAATGTACTAATGAATGAAGAGAAAGGAATCAAAATGGCGGGATTGAGATTTTATTTTTAATTTCATTTTTGGGAGTTGAGGGTATCCCATGACATCTTCAAGCAATTGTTAAATGCTATTTGAGTTCTTTAAATCTATACTGTAATAATTTTAAGTGCA
Source organism: Camellia lanceoleosa (assembly GCA_025200525.1). NCBI lineage: Eukaryota > Viridiplantae > Streptophyta > Magnoliopsida > Ericales > Theaceae > Camellia > Camellia lanceoleosa. The sequence goes on along the minus strand of CM045768.1, from coordinate 8,829,465 downwards.
CTCACATTTTATTAATTTTAAATCTATAATGTACATTTTATTTTCAAAACAACAATGATTGGTGGTCCGAAATTCAGTGACTCGAATGGCTTGAAACTGTCAAAATGACGCAAAACGATGTCATTTTAACAATTTCAAGCCATTTGAACCACTGATTTTGTGGCACTCAAACATTTTTCTTTTCAAAACAAATTTTCAAACAAAAATTCATGATAGTTGAGATTTTTGGATTTTTACAAAGTGATGATATATGGAAAGGTCCACCCTTCTCACAGCTATCAAGGTGTTGTTTGTTTGTTACATTACATCCTCGTTGCTATAATTTGCATTCATATCATTATCCTTTTCGTCCATGTTGTCATCCCCACAATGATCATTTTAACTACTATGTCAGATAGACACACAACCAACCATGTTACAGAGTATAAAAATAAAACAATAATGATATACATCACTAATTTTAGAATTTTAAAATGATCACTAATGACATAGCACACAATAAAAAAAAAAAAAAAATACAATACTAAGGCTAAAACATCAAATCATTCATGATAGGGTCCACTGCCATATCATTAGTGGTAGCACTAATTAGTGCTCTCACTCATTTTCCATTCATAAATCTACATTATGTACTGATTTTCTTACTATTTTTTGAACAGTGGTGATTGGCACTCCCTCAAATCACTACCCCCACCACCCCTCCTTTGACACGTGGCGGGTGGTGATTGGAGGAAAAAAAAAAAAAGAAAAAAAAAAAAGTGACCAATCAAATCAAGAGAGGGTCTAAAAGGGTCCTAAAAAGGAGTCCTGCACATTATTCTTTTTTGAATTACTTTTCCGTACTACGAAACTTATTTTAACACGCACAACACAACTGCCTGGGTTTGTTATCATCTTTTCGTACTGGTATATAGTTGATGTGGATGACACAGAGAGTTGTTATCAATTAGATTGAATTACTCTTTTCTTTTTGGTTTTTGGAATGAGCCAAAATTCAATGATAAGCAAGAGTTGGTGATGGCATAATTTAACATCATGAGAAATTGTGGTGGATTACAGTTCACTCTGCGTTTTTTTGGTAGATAATAAACCAACTTGCATAGGCCCCCCCACGATGGATGTTCGACATGAATTAATTATTCGTCGTGTAATATTATTTATATGAGGTTCTAAATTAATCATGTAGTAAAATTTTTTATAGAGACTTATATTTTAAGGTAAATTATAAATACATCTTTAAGATTTAATTAAAATATAAATCACTTTTTATGATTTTAAAAATTATATTCCATCTCTTGAGATTTCAAATTTCATAATAAATCGTCCATTTATTAATAAATCATTAAGTTAATTAATAATTTTTAATGCTATTAGAAATATGCTTTAATTAATAATTTATGTAATTTTATTATTGTATAAGAGAGCAATTATGAATTTTATTTTTTTAGTTAATTCTGTTAAATAAATTTTTTTAATAAGAAGGTATTTGTAATTTTTCAAACCACAAGGGCAATCTGTATTTTAAACAAACATCAATGAGTGTATTTGTAATTTACCTTATATTTAATAACTTACTCAGTATTTATTGTAACTTTTTATTAATAAAAGAGTAATGGTAAAGATTCTAAAAATTTTACTATTAAAATTTCTATTGGCTTTGTTTAGCAACCTTCACTTTTAGTCAAAAAAAATCAATAAGTTATTATAAGTTATCACATTATTCTTTCTATATTTTTGTATATTTTTTTTATAAAAAGTCAAAAAATTGTTAAAATGAAGGTATGAGACTCACATTATGTGAATCTCATGATAGTCTCACACTCATATAAGATATTTGATAAAAATTTTGAATAAACTTGGAGAATGTTTAGCATTTTTGTTAACAAACAAATACTACTTGATATGATTGATTACGTAAATGGATATAATTGTTGTGAGAGAGGTTGGGAAAAGCAAGAAAGTATAGGTGGTTAGGAGGAGGAGGCAATTTTGTCCAGTTTTGTTTGCAAAGTGTGGGAATGGAGTTTGTTGACCTTGAAGTTCGTTATAATTGAGAAAGAGTGCCCCAGCGCCAGGTGATGCAGCACACCACTATCGTTTTCATTTGGCTATGGCTTCTGTTCTGTCCGGGATCAGATTGGAACGTGTTATTGGGTTCGTGGAGACTTACAACAGGTTTCATTTTGATAATCTGAACCGTTCAATGTATAGAAATCGTCAAATACTATATACTTGTATAAAATCACATTGATTGGATATCGATAGCTATGTGAACAAAACAGTTTTTTATCAACCGTTAATTTTTTTACCGTCTATTTTTTTTTTTATACAAAACTGATTTGATCACATAGCTATCGATATCCAATCAACGTGATTTTTTACAAACATGTAGTACTGACGAGTTCTACACATTGAGACGTGGTGAGCTCAGACTAACCAACCACGATCGATCGTCCGGGGCGGGCAGAACCTTTTCATTTTGTACCAAATTAACCGTGAGAGATTAGATTAAGAAATTAATTTTTGGTTATTTTAGTTTGGGGGTTAAAATATTTCGTTTGTGATAGATTTTTTAACTTTTTTTATTTTTGTAAAAGAAAAAATGAAATAATTATGAATTGAATGTAACATGTTGTTCTATTTGGTTAAAATAATCTATTTTGCCTCCGTTTGGCGATGCAAATTGGGGCTAAAATAGCTACTACGGGATAAAAGAGGCTAAAGTAGGGGAAATTCTATTTCCAACACCCTGATAAACTCAGTCAACACACTTAATGCAAAATTAAATTAATGACAATTATATCCTACTTGAAATACTATAATAGCCATTGATTAACACTCCTAATATTATATATATAAATTATTTGTACACATCTTTTAAAAATAAGAATATCTCAATATACATTGTTTGAAACAAAAAAATTAAACCCTAATTTTTTTTTTTTGTAGTCACTTTGCTTCTTATACACTCTGTACTCCTCTCTCTTATTTGCAAACAAAACATCTCTTCTATTGCTTTAATATTTAAGTTTATACTCAATTATTAACATCGTTTAATTATTAGTTCAACAATTTTTATTTGATTTTGATATGGAAGAGTTGCAAACCTATGACAGTTCAAACTCAAGCAATGGTGACAGCAAAATCAGTGTTGAAAAGGTAAAATCGTGTAGTAATTTTTTTTTATTTTTTGCGTTTTTTAGTCGGTAATGCAGTGCTGAATTTATTAAATTAATTCGGTAATAAGATTCCGAAATAATAGAAATAGTTCGTCACTATAATGCCGATTTTTTAAATTTGTTTCGGTATTCGTGTTCTGAACAAAATCAATATATTCAGTACTTGAATTCTGAATTTTATTATTATTTTCATTTTTCAATTGCCGAATGTTTTTATTTATTTCGGCTCTGTAGCACCGAATTAAAATTTCCCCCCTCCTCTTTTGATGGCATGCACTGAAGAACCTGAGATTCGATCGGATATTATGGTAGATTGTACTAGTCATTTTACAGCTAAACAGGTAATTTTTAACATAAAATTTGTAAGTTCATAAATTTGTATTAATTAGTTTGTTTAGTTTGTTATTATGAAAGTTATGTGACATCATATATAGGTTTTCGACAGCAAAGATGAATTACTCACTTGGGTACAAGACATTGGAAGGATAAATGGCTTTGTTATTATTATAAGGACGTCAGACTATGGTGGCGGTCGTAAGAGATCAAGAATTTATCTTGCTTGTGAGCGGAGTGGGAAGTATAGATTGCGTAAAAAGCTGAAAGATAGCCCAAAAGACTTATTAAGACAAACTGGTACGAAGAAGTGCGAATGTCCATTTGATTTGAGGGCATTCTAGTTGAAAACAAACGATGAATGGACATTGAATGTAGTTTGCGGGCTGTATAATCATCCAGCTGCGGAGCATCTCCAAGGACATTCATATGCAGGGAGATTGTCAACTAATGAAAAGTCGCTATTAGTTTATATGTCAAAGAGCCTAGTAAGACCAAAAAAGATACTCATTACACTCAAACAGAGGGATGCCCTTAATATGAGCACAATGAAGACATTTTACAATATACGACATCGATGTAGGGTTCTACAGAAAGCTGGTAGATCCCAGATGCAACAACTGTTCGGTGAATTAGCAAAACATAAGTACATTGAGCGTCATCGATGTGAGGAAGGCTCTATGACTGTCATGGACTTGTTTTGGGCACATCCAGTGAGTTTGGATTTGCTTCGTACATTCCCTCGTGTGTTGATTATGGATTGCACATACAAGACGAATAGATATCGGCTTCCTCTTCTTGAAATTGTGGGAGTAACATCAACTCATATGACATTCTCCGTGGCTATCGCATACTTGTAAACGGAGCGGGTTGATAATTATGCATGGGCGTTACAAACATTGCGTGATCTTATGGACGACAGTGTTTTAGCTAAAGTCATTATCACAGACAGAAAGCTTGCTTTGATGAATGCCATTGACAACACCTTCCCGAATGCTCGACATTTGTTATGTCGTTGGCATATTAATAAGAATGTATTGACAAAATGCAAGAAAATGTTTGAGACAAAAGAAAAATGGGACAAGTTTAACACTGCATGGAACTATTTGATATTGTCATCCACTGAAGAGGAATACAATGATCACCTTGCAACACTACATAAGGATTTCAGTAATTATCCGGAGGCAATCAAATATGTTACTGTGAGTTGGTTGAATCCGTATCAAGAAAAATTCATTGCGGTACATACAGACATGTGTATGCATTTTGGCAATGTTACAACCAATCGGTAAGATTTGTTTTTTTTTTTTTTTAATTTTTAATAAATCATATTGTTATTTTTAATTATACTTGACTATTTTGGTTTACATCCATATGAATAGGGTTGAGAGTGCTCATGCTAGATTGAAGAGGCAATTAGGTTCAAGTCAAACGACATTTGAGGTTTCATTTGAAAAAATACATTGTCTACTTGAGTCGCAGCACATTCAAGTTAAAGCATCATTCGAGAAGAGTTTGACAACTGTACAACATCAATTCAAACCTTCTCAATTCAAAGAACTCAGGTAATGTGTCTATTTGTGCATTGGAGTATGTGTTAGCGAGAGAGCAAGAGATCAAATTCGGTTGGAATTGATGTTGCAACATGTGGGTGTGTTCTTAGGCGCACATGGTTTACCTTGTGCTCACGAGATTGCAAATTACACGAGACAAGGCCGCCCTATTCCACTTAGTAGCATACATGTACATTGGACGCACCTTACTATATGTGTGCATAATTCGAAGGAACAGAAGTTGGAATTGACTTGTATCCCAGAACTTGAGTTGATTTTAAAGCGGTTCAAAGAGTCTGATATTGCCACGCAATTGGATATGTTGAAGACGTTGAGGGAAATTGCAAATCCAGCCAGCACTTTCTTATTGAGCCCGATGTGAAACCTAATCCACGTCGAGGACATAAGAAAATTGATATATCTTGTCGTCGTGACCCATGTGCATTTGAGTTGGTTGATGATGAGCATGATAGCCAAAGCACATTAGCTTCGGTCGATCAAAGAAAAAGGCTTCAAAAGTGCATGAAGAAGCGAGAATGTGAAGACAAAGACATTGTCACGACCAAACCCGCCCTATGGGTTTAGCATCAGAATGGCCAAGAATCCGAGATTCTAGAAGGCTGCGGAACGATATCTGATTAAGCAGTCTGAACTGGCGGAAGCCAATCTGATAAGTAACTAGTGTCCATTGAGTGGAAATCGTATGCCAAAATATTTTTCATGCATTCATACGATTTAGAACAATACGATCTATACCAGTCTATACAATCATATACAAACATTGATGCGGGGACCTAATCCTCGATAACTTGATGCAATAAAAGCATGAGCAGTCTACAGTAGTACAAAAGCGATAAGAAGGAGACCGATGGGGACACAAAAACACCCCAAGCCATAGCATGGCAACTCGGAACCTCGCAGTGAGGCACATAGGCTGGCTTGACAAAATTGGGGACCAACCCACTCCTAGCTCGATGCAGGCTAAGAACCTACATATACATATATAAACAGTGAGCTAAAGCCCAGTGAATAACATAAAGCGTAAAGAGGTTATGAATGAATGTCCTTACAGTAATGAAACCAGTTTATTAAACTGTATTTCAGTCTTTCAGTATTTCAGTCAATCAGTCATATGTGGTACATCCATTAGCCTATAAACAGTAGGTCCACAAGGACCGGGTCTTAACAGACCCAATAGTAGTGATGGCCATCAATCGATGTGATATGGTTCCACAAGGGAACCAAGCGAGCTCTGTGATAACGATGAAATGAAGTGCTAAGGATGCCTGTCTGATTCGAGAATCAGGATATACATTCATTCGATAAACAATATCGATTCAATAAATAGTTCGATTCGATATTCAAAAGATAACCATTTTGAACATATCTTTACACAATCGTTACTCACAGAGATTGGGCTAATAGCGAATAAATGGCGTCCCGAGAGCCAACCTAAGCAGTTAACAAATAGAACACACACTAAGTTTCACGATGGGAAGGATGATAATTAAATCCATAAATTTCTCGGTGTGGTTCTATGTCTAAATCCTCATTAAGATGCCTTAAACTAGGCCTAAGAATGCCTAGGATGGGATGAGGATGCAAAAATACGATTGGAAGGCATTTTTCAAAAGTTCTTTGGCAGGGGTCTCGCTTCGGCGAAAGCCTTCCTTTCGGCGAGGTTGCAAAATCAAAAGGCTTCGCTCAGCGAACAATCCCGCTTTCGGCGGTGCGATGAAACAGTAAAAGTAGTGGATGTTCGATCTTTACGCTCGGGCCAGCAATCCTTCGCTCGAGCGTGGCTCGGAGAAGCGTTGGTCGCTCGGCGAGAATCGCTTCGGCGAAGAAGCCAAATCTGGAATTGCCAGATTTGCCTTCCAAGCTCAAACCAAGCATTCTCAACTCAATTCTCGACCTCTTGGGCCCAAATTCTGGAAAATACATCCCAAAACAATGTATAACAAGTTTCAAAAGCCAATCTATGAATTCAAGCCCCAAAGGTGAGTCAATTAAATCCAACATTCAAACCCATTTTCAGGAACAATCTCAAAACATGCAATGCATGAACTTTGAACCAAAATTAAGCTTCAATCCTTGCTCAATTGAGCTCAATAGTTGGAAAACAAAATGAAAACATGGACTATGTTAGAAACATGAGCATGCATGTACAATCCATCATGAATTCAACTTCAAAATGCACCAATTCAAGCATGCATGCAACAATGGAGTTCCAATTCAACATATATGAGCAAATTCATGACTTAGCTCCTCTATAACCATGATACATGCAAGATGGAACTCAAAGACAACAAGAAAAAGATGAATTCACTTACCTAAGTCTCAATTTCAAGGTGTGGAAGCTAAATTTGCAACCTATGTTCCAACTCCTCCAATTACTAAGCAATTCACAAGCAACAAAGATATGAAATCAATTCCCCAAGTCCTTCTCTCTCTATAATTTCGGTGTAGCTCTCAATTTAGCTGAGGAAGAAGTTTGCTTCAAGTGTAATGAGGCTCCATAAATCATTAAACAAAGGCACACTAGGTGGCAATTTGGTAAATAAGTTAAATTTGGCAATTAACTCCTTTTTAATCTAATTTAATCATTCCTAATCAATTTTTAGATAAATATACCATTAAATCACAAATATTCTACTGATCCCAAAACCCTAAACGGTTCCTAATTCGGCCGCCGATAAGGCCTTCAATTAGCAGTTTAAACATATGAATTCAAACTGATAATCAATCAATCAAACAAATAGAAATGCAATATAATAGATAACTTATTCAATTTCAGTTTCAATTTCAATCGGTCCATTCAGTACTTCAGTTAATTCGGTTATCAGTCATTATCAGTTCAGTTTAGTAGTAACCAGTAGCTAATTCAGTAGTTTATCGGTAATCAGTACGAGGGTTGTTACAGACATATCGTACAAGAACAAGTTTACCGAGTGTATATGCTGCTGACTTCCCGCCTATGTTAATACCATTCATAAAGTTGATGAAGGATGTAGATGGTGATGGGAATTGTGGATTTCGAGTTATTGCAGGTTTACTTGGTCTTGGAGAATATTTGGATCACGAGTTAGGCGTGATCTGCTACTTGAATTGAATAATCACAGAGATGAATACGTCGTACTATATGGGTTGCATGAGAGGGTTAAGGAGCTCACACACATCCTTTCATATTTTGAAAATAGCGCAGGCTTTGATCGTTGGATGACTATGCCTGACATGGGGCATCTTATTGCATCATTTTATAATGTAGTCTTGTACCACTTGTCATTGCAACAGTGTCTCACTTTCTTACCTTTGAGATCACCGCCGGTAACCCTAGCTGATCGTCACGAGATTGCCATTGGATTTGTCAATGGAAATCATTTTGTGCAGGTATAAGTTATGAAAATAACCAAACATTGTTGTCTAATATTTGTGTAATTGCAAATTTTATGTATTTGGTAAAGATATGTAATTTTTTGGATGTATGTGCAGGTGTTTTTGGAAGCCGGTCACCGAGTTCCTCCCATTGCCGTGTTTTGGCTAGTTCACCATCACCCTTGTGCGTCAGAATGGGAGAATGCATATGTTAGCCGCGTTAAAAAATTCAAAGACAACATATGACCTAATGTAGCTACTTGAGAGACATTTTATATAGTTGACATAGATTGAGGTATTACAGAGTAGTAATGAGAGGGTTGGGACATTAGTTTTTATGATTTATTAGTATCTGATATGAGGTAGATAGCATTTTGCCATCGGATTTTGTAATGGTCAGTTTTGTTTTACAAAATAGAATATTATAGTTCTCCAATTTATGGAATGGATGTCATATTATTTTTACATTGTCTGAACACAAAACGTAATGAAAATAATATTAACCAAGTGCAATTGTAGTTGAAATGCCATTGGATTAAACAAGTATGTAAATAAAATATATATATATATATACTAAATAGTAGTTCAATCCATCCGCACCATCACAAACGACATGTCTGCTTGTACATAATCCAAAAGATACAAAATTCGAAGATAATAATAATATTTGTCCCTTTATATATCTACCAACATCATCAGAAACTACTTGTGCTAACATTATGAACTACTACTAACTACGTGACCAGCGAGTGTAGTGTGCTCCAAAACGATGTGCGATGGAAGAAATGGGTCTGAGGCCGACCTTGAGTGGATGTGCTGGGCGTAGCTTCACTAATGTGCTGATCTTGAAGAAGTTGTTCGATTGCATCAATTGCGTAGTAAAGCCTATCAAGATGTTGAACACTCTCCTCATAGCTAGCCTCAATGAAAGGATGAGTAATCTGATGTATTTGTGACATACGCTGCATTATGAGAACAAATATAACATTATGTACAAACTTGTAACAGTTTACATAAATAATTTGCAATGTAAATGAAAAAAATGATACCTGTGCGTCTTGGCTAGGATACTAATAATGATGGATATTCGGATCCACTTGAGAACAACGCAATGGGTTTTGTACGTACATATGGGTAATGGTTTGGTACCAATCCATATAACCAAGAGCACAATCCCAAGGTTGCCGTACCGGTGTACTCCTCCTCCGATCAGATAACATATCGTTGTCCCATGCCTCCCAAATGATGTCCAAGTATGCATACATAACATTGTAGCATGGAGCTGTGGCTCCTCGAGAAGCACGCATAGGGGCAAGTGGTGGATTAGGGATTGTCTGCACTTTGCCAAACTGTCTCAACACTCTATCAGGGTGATATGGTTCAACTACTTCCAAACACTTTAGGCAACCGTGGTAGAATGTAACTGGATGACATAGATGTACATCTCTACAACTCTGGTATGGGTCCTAAATAACCTACAAACAATAAAAACTGTAAGATATGATAACTGTAAATTTTGTATGATATAGAATTTCAAATTTTGAAGGACTTTTCAACTTACATCATGTACACCCAACCTATTAAGCTCTTCTCGAAAAGCCTGCAACTATGTCTCTTCACCACACTCTCTCCGAGAAGTCCAACGATAAATATGTGGCATGTCTCGAGTGTAATTCATATTTAAGTGTGGACGGAATCTACGAAAGTGCTCGTAAATCCATCCCTCAAGGAGTGTCATGTAACTGGCTATTTGTTTTATGCCAGACCTGCTAGCGTACCCCAATTGTCTATATAAGTATGCCAATGCAGCAGCACCCCAAGCATATGAAGATACAGTCGTCAAATCGGACAACAAACTCAAATAAACAACGGGGACCCTAGTACATGTCTTGTCACTAAAAAGTGTACAACCCAACAAAAATAGCAAGTATGCTCTACCTGTATACAAGCAATTCTTTCCATTGAATCATTGTCTGTGACATTATGAAAGTGTACCCTCAACCACTCAAGCCTCACAGAATTGCCTCCAGCAATAGACATCTCATGTCTGACTTCTTGCTCATCAATTTCCAAAGTATTAACTACTAATGTAACAGCCCGCCTTTCTGACAACTTATGCACGCTAATAGATTTGCCTACAATGGGAAGCCCTAGGATAGTGGCGACATCGTCCAATGTGATGGTCATCTCTCCAACAGTCAAATGGAAGGTGTTTGTCTCCGATTGCCATCTCTCAACAATACTAGACACTACAATTTTATTGACAAAGCGGTATGTGCAACGAGCTAATTGTGCAAGTCCTGACATCTCCACAATGTTTACAAATTACCGTTGTTTCCTTGTTCCCACCATGGCCACGAACGAATCTTAGATGAGTGATTATGACACTTTAAGGGCCCCCTTTCATCAGCATCATTCCAAATAGCTGCGGCAACATGACTTTTAAAACTTTTAAGGATTGATGGATCAGTTGGACCTCCGGAAATGGCTGAATAAGGATATCTTCATCAACAATGTCAGCATCATCACCAATAGGGTCATCATCCATAGCAATATCATCTATAACTGGTGCCCCATGTATAGGATCATCATCCATGGCAATGTGCATGTCATCATCATGCACTCGAGCACGTCCACGTCCACGTCCATGTCCACGTCTCTTTAATTCACGGACTTTTCTATTCGAAGCTGCTACTGATCGACGTTCACTAGGACCGACATCCATCTGCATAAGAAAAGTTGTTCTTATCAACCCAATATAATGAAACATAATAAGCACTCCCATAAAAGGATCACATCAATGCGGGTAATAAGTAGCCTAACCATGCCACCTTAATGAAATCTAATACACAGTTATAGACCATTAAATTCACAATTTGGATGTGAAATTAACTCAAGCTTTTAATACTCTATATAATGCAATTGTTTTGTTCAGCTATTTAGCTAACAAAATTTATGAAGACCCAACTACTAAGCTAACAATATCATGTGAACATACCAATACTGCACAGTTTTTTGTTTCTATTGTTATGCATTCAATTTGGGGGAAAAAAAAATACATAAACATACCCATAAAATAAAATTGAACCTAAAGTAAAACAAATATTGATGGCCTATTTAACCTAGTTCTATATCCAAAAAAAAAAAAACCCATTCGGCACTTCAGGACCGAAGTTACAAAAATATTTCATCAATAAACTTTCGAAATTATTGCATTTATTCGGAATAAGAGCACCAAAAATATAGAATACATTCGGAACTTAAACAACGAAGTTATCTATTTTTTTCGGAATTCAATGGACAAAATTATGCATAATATTCGGCAGTCAAGTTCTGAATGAAAAACATATATTCGGAAACCCAGTGCCGAGCACCTCCAGTCGCGAATCTAACCTACTTTCATGCCAATGGAGTGAAAAGAGATCCGAAAATTGTCAATCTAATAACAAAATGATAAATGTAATAATAAAATTGAAAGATTTCTTACCTTAAACAAGGTTTTCAACAGTGTTTAGTAGATATTGAATGGAGCTCTTGAAATCTTCAATGAAGGTGAGGAAAGTGCATATTTTTTTTTTTTTCTGGTTTCCTGTTTGAACTTCTTCTTCTTCCTTCCTGTTTGAAGTACAGATGTAAATTGGTGTCACTTTGGTCTTCACGGGAGTGGGTGGAAATTCAAATGTGTATTTTGAGGGTAAAGTGTGTGTACATATGAGTGAAGGGGTTATTTGTAATTTTAAGGATGTGGGTTGAGATAATTACTTAATAATTAAATTAATAAGGATGTGTATTGAGAAAAGATTTGCCCTGAGTTTATCAGGGTGTTGGAAATAGAATTTCCCCTAAAGTAGCCAAATGGAGACAAAAGCCACTGCAATTGACTGGCAACAACCCACGTCAAGGTAAATTTACCAAACTACCCCCACATGAAAAACCACAAATAAAAACAAATTAATGTATACAAATAAAAATAAAAATGACAAAAACGTAAATTAAAAAAAAAAGAACTACAAAAATACGCTTCATCCACAAAAAAAAAAAAAAAAAATTTTAAAACAGAAATTAGCATTTGCCATGTAATTTTAAAAAAAAAAACACATGAAAACTCATTTTTGAAAAATAAAAACAAATTAATGTATACAAATAAAAAAAATGACAAAAATGTAAATGAAAAAAAAAGAACCACAAAAATACGCCTCATTCAAAAATTAGCATTTTCCACGTCATTTAAAAAAACAAAAAAAGTCCTTTTCCAAAAACAAAAAACAAATTAAAACAAAAAAAAACTGAAATTATCATTTTTCAGGTCATTTGAAAAAAAAAAACATAATAAAGCCTTTTCCAACAAAAAAAAAACAAATAAATAAAAAAAACATTAAAATGAAACTGAAATAAGCATTGTCAACGTCATTTAAAATTAAAAAATAAGAAAAAAAACCTTTTCAAAAAAAATTAAACAAAATAAAAAGTCAATAAAATGAAACCGAAATTAGCAGTTTCCACATCATTTCAAAAAAAAAAAAAGAAGCCTTTTTCAAAATAAAAAAAACAAATTAATATATATACATATATATAAAAGAAGACAACAACATAACACCCAAATATACATTTTCGACTTCATGTTAAAAAAAACAAAACATAAAAAAGCTTTTTCCAAACCCAAAAAAAAAAAAGCAAATTGAAAACAATAAAAAAAAATGACAAACGTAAATGAAAAAAAAAAAAAGCCACAAAAATACGCCTCATCCAACCAAAATAAATAAATAAATAAATTTAAAAACAAAATTTAGCAGTTGCCACATAATTTTAAAATAAATAAAACATATGAAAAACTATTTTTGAAAAATAAAAACAAATTAATGTATACAAATAAAAATAAAAATGAGAAAAATGTAAATTAACAAAAAAATGAACATAAAAAATACACCTCATCCAAAATAAATAAATAAATAAAAATAGAAATTAGCATTTGCCCCGTAATTTAAAAATAAATAAAACACATGAAAAATCATTTTTAAAAAATAAAAACAAATTAATGTATACAAATAAAAATAAAAATGACAAAAGCGTAAATTAAGAAAAAAAAGAACCAGAAAAATACTTCTAATTCAAAAAATAAATTAAAAATAGAAATTACCATTTGCCACGTAATTTAAAAATAAATAAAACACATGACAACCCATTTTTGAAAAATAAAAATTAATTATTGTATACCAATAAAAATAAATAAGACAAAAACGTAAATTAAAGGAAAAGAACAAATTAATGTATACAAAAAGAAAAATGACAAAAACATAAATTAAAAAAAAACCATAAAAATACGCCTAATCCCACAAAAAAATAAATAAATAAATAAATCTGCACCAATGACGCTGACGTGGAGGGTAGGTGTAATTCATGCTTATATCTGTTTCACTTGATTGCATTACTTCACCTGATGTGACTTTTTGCTAGTAGGGTGATGATATTTGCATATGTTATTTGGAGATCATAGTAGACTTGTATGAAAAGGGTTTATTGGGTAGATACTTGTATGTGATGTTTGCACGAGGAGAGTTGTCTGTGTTTGTGATTTTAGTACACTTGTCATGAGTATGCCTTAATTCACATGAACACACTATCATAGCGGTGATCTTTTTATTATAATCCCTGGTGTACATCATTGATAATAGTTAGAGTTGCAGAAAAAAAATAAATGAGGAGCCAAGATTCTTAAAAAAAAAAAAATCTTGGCTACAACAGGTTAGTTTTTCTGTATATGTTAGGTGTTATTATGAGTTACACTGGGTTATTATAGTGGATAGTTAACTAACATGGAGATTGCACTTTACATCGAGGGTACTCATGACTTGTCTACTAACATGCACAAGTATAGGGAACTTTACTTTTGTATTAACTAAATTGTGGTTTTGACTCAATAGGTTCCTTCATGCTTGTCCACTGTGTCTTTAATAACTCATGATGTCTCAATATCACACTGTAGTGGCACATAAGTTGATTGTTAGTTTGAGTAGTGTGGTCATTTGTTGTTAAGTATATATAAACATGTTAATATTTGTGAGTATCATTTCTAGAAATCCTCACGAGACTTTACTCGTCCATTTGGGGTAACCTTGTGGTCTAAAGACTTGTTGCATATGCTAAATGTAACCTTTTTTCCCATGAAAGAGGAAATAGATAGATTTTATTTAATTTTATTTTATTTTATTTTATTTTATTTTACTTGCTTGAGGACTAGCAGTTGTAAGTTGGGGGATGTGACTAAGGCCGAATTGTATATCATTGAGGCCGTTAATTAGAATCTCTTAACTTCACTTGCTGGTCAAACTGTATACTTTATGTGTGTTGAATGTCAATTAGGTTATACATCGTCGGAGCATAAAATTGGCAAAAAGACAAACTTTGGACAGAGTTGATTTTTTCTGAAAAAGTCAAACCGATGTTTTAAACCTGTTCGGAAGTGAGTAGAAGTATAAAAAGAGAAGGAAAAGGCTTTTCTAGGGTTCTGAAGTTGTTTTGACCTAAAGAGAGAGACTAGGGTTTGGGAAAGAGAAGAGAAACAAAAGCTTCAAGGATGTCTCCAATGGTGGTTCCTTCTCCATCTACTTCCTTCCACTCCTCCATGAGTGGCTAGTCTCCTTTTCTAGGGTTTTGATGAAACCCTAGCCAGGTAATTAGTTTGTTTTCTTTTTGATTTTTAATTATGTAAAGGTTTGAACATTTATATGGTGATTTAGAAGTTTCTTTTATATATTTTTCATTATCTCTTTGAATATTTGACTTTCTGTGATTGTTGAATGTTATTCATACATGTGTTTTCTATTTCTTCACATTCAAAGTATGAGACGAACCATACTACAAGGAACGAGTCGTATCACTACCTTAGCTAAGAGTGAACGATTCGTATTACTTGAGATGGTTCGTGCTCGTACATTGAATATGATGATCTTCTTGTCAAATGCTTCGAACTTGTAGTTGCGAAACATTAATCCGTTCAAACCATAGCATAATTGATTTCAATTGGAAACCCTAATTATGTGGTTAGTGGTGAATTCTCTACCCTAGGATTTTTCCCCAATTCAGTAAACCCAATTTCAATTATTCTTGATAATTTAATTCCTTAGTTTAATTTATTCGTTATTAAATCAGGTTATAAACAACCAATCTTTTTATCAAAATTAATTTAAGAATTTGACAATTAAATTAGTTTAATTTCACAATAGTCCCTGTGGATCGATACCTGGACTTGCCATTATTCTAATAGAATTTGGTATAGTTTAGTATTTAATTTTGGTGTGTTCAACGACCCAATGTCTCCTGTTTGTTGCCTCTATATATATATATATATATTACAAACAAACAATACAACAAGTGGGCGGCTTCTTTTACTCTTCCAATCATCACTCGCACACAGAATACATTGGGTCATTTGGGAATATGTCCACAAAAAAAAAATATTAAAAGCTAGCTTTTAATTTATTTTAGGTTACATTACATTTTACATAAAAAAAAATTAAAAAAGTTAAAAACAAAAAATCAACTTTTAACTATCTTTTCAAAACATTCCATTGTTAACGTGAAGAGTATCTCCAATAGTTTAGCCATTCTCTTTTTTCAGTCATAGAAGCGAGCTTGGAAGGGTGAAAGACTGCTCTAGCAGACTTGCTCAAGCATCGCTAAGACGGTTGTAAGCTCTGATAACTTCGTCAAAACAAGCGAAGTACAATTCATGGGCCTTTTAATTTTTTATTTGTTTTTCTCTCCTGAATTCTGCTTTTGGCAGTAAAGTTTTTTCCTTATTTTGGTGCTAAAAGTTCTATCAGTACTACCCCAACAAATCCATAGAGAAGGCATTCCAAAACTCACAAACTCTCTCATATTCTCTATCTTTTTCTCAAACTTTCTGCTCAAGAGAGGTAATAAGTTTTATCATTTCTGTTTGTTTATGCCATGAATAATGGATAAGAAATTGGAGAATATGAAAACAAATGTTCAGATTGTTGCATTCTTGTTTCATTATTTGTTGATTTTGGCAAAAATATTACACATTGCTTTGTCATTTGTGATTATAGAAGGAAATCTATATGAACGTATATTTTCTCCTTCGCTTTGTGACTTCCCTTGTTTGTAATCTCATCTCACAAATGGTTGCAGCAAATTATGGTTTCATGTTCTTAATCAATAGGTCATGATTTTATTACTCGTAAAAGAGGAAATACTATGCATTTGTATTGCACACCATATGTTTGTTGTAATTTCTGTTAGAATAGAGATTGTAAATTGTACCCAATTATTTTATCCTATCAGATGAGGTTCATATAGACAAAACACTTTAAATTTCTGCTCTATTGAATGAATTCCATTGATTCTTTCAAATTATGCTCCAAAAGTAGTAGTAGCAGCAAGCTACCAATAGCAACAACAAAATGTCTAGTAGTAGCAGTAGCAGTAGCAATAGAAAGCTGTTGTAGGATTTCTAGTAATATTCAAATTGTTGTAGCTTGCTATAAGCTCCGTTTTTCACGATGCTTGTTGTTGGCTAGAAACTTGATATATGGTATTTTGGCTTTTGTCTAGTAGGCTAGAAACCTGATATATGGTATTGCTTTTGGTTCTGCTAGTTGAAACATGAGCCTTGGGCATTTGCTATGCTTTCTATTGGAGGATGACATGAAAAACTCTCTATGTTTGGTACATGTGTGTCATGATCCAAACCCGCCCCTATAGATTTGGCACCGTGATCGGCCAGTAATCCAAGGATTACCTACGGCCTCTAAAGAGATTAACAAATAGTAAGAACATGGAAGCAAATACACAAAATACCAAGGTCCAATGAGCTGTAACGACATACATGGGACAGAGAATTCAAATCTTATTTATATACATAAGCATGCTAGTCAGATACACCAAATATGTACAAGGTATTTACAAAATGTAATCCCAAGATCAGACGTTACAAACATGAACAATGACTAGCATGAAACAAAACAGCCATGGCATTAGGCTTCGACCGGAACCTCCTCGGAAGGCACAACAGTTGGCTGACAAAAAGGAATAGAAGGCCCTCAACTCTGGCCCTGGTCATGTGCCGGCTCACCTACATATATATAGTAAACTGTGAGCGAAAGCCCAGTGAATAATAAACAAAGTAAAGGGGTTTCAATGAATGAGTCCATACAGATTTTAGAAATCAATTCATATTGTATCAAAATCATGCTTGATCAGATCGAAATCTTAATTTAGCTTTATCAAATTCATACTTGATCAGATCATATGTAGACAGAAATCTTAAGTCATGGTTACATTTACGTGATACATCCATTAGCATAACTGAACAGGACGCGCAATGCGTAAGGTTATGAATAACCTCCATAGTTCCCGTGAAGGAACCTTCGGATCCGGGTAACAAGACAGCTAAGCCCCCATGGCGGGCCTCCGGTACGGGCATCAGTACACAAACATAACGCATAAAGCGTAACATAACAGGACGCATAAAGTGTAAAGTTCCACGAGGAACATCCGATACCGGGTCACGGCTGTAGATAACACATGATACTAAGGATGTCACGAATACATGTCAGAAATTGGACAATCATTCGTTGTACATAACATATCATTTCAGAAAACAGATCTCATTTTATCACACCGAAAGTAAGTACAGTTGAACATTTCTTTACAATGTTATTACTCACAGTGGGCGTTGAAACAGATAGACAGAGCCAAACGGTCAAACAGAATGCGGCATACAACCTACATAACACATCACGGATACACACTTGAAACACGCAATCCAATTGTACAAAACTCACATTAATGATCCTAACTGTGTACCTAACCTCTTATCCTTATTATGGAGCCTTAAACATGGCCTAGGAATGCCTAGGATGGAATGAGGATGCAAAAATGCCTTAGAAAACATTTTTCACAAGTTGCTGAAAACAGGGGTCTCGCTCGAGCGAGCCTTCCTTCGCTCGAGCGAGATTGCAAAATCAAAGGGTTAGCTCGAGCGAGGAGTCCTTTGCTCGAGCGATCTGCAAAGATGAAAAAGTACTGGTTGCTGATTTTTTCCGCTCGATGCTCGCTCGACGCTCGCTCGAGCGTGAGACACAGCTCCTCGCTCGAGCGTAGGTCTCTTCGCTCGAGCGTGCGTCTGCGTGCGCCAAGATTCTGAGAGCTTGAAATTTACACTCGAGCCACCATCTGTTCGCTCGAGCGGATCCCTAAACAAACAATGGTCGCTCGAGCAAGGAAGCCAAATTCTGGAATTTTCAGATTTGCCTTCCAAGTTTGAACTAAGCATTCTATAGCTCAAAACTCGACCTCTTAGGCCCAATTTCTGGAAAAACATTTTAAACTCATAATATATCGAGTTTCAAAGTTCAATTTGTAAAGTCAAGGGCCAAGAATGAGTCAATTTGGTCACAAATTCAATAAATCACCAAAAACAAAGTTTAAACAAACATGCATGAGTCCAATTGAATTTCAAAGCTCCAAAACATGATCCAAAGCAAAATTAAACTTAGAATTTTGATGAATTCATGGACTTTAGCAAAAATATGAGCATGCAAGTGAAAACTTGATACAAAACAACTTCAATTTCTATGAACATGTACATGCATGCATTAATTAAGCTTAAATTCAACATGTTAAACCCAATTCTAACCTTAAATACCAAATTAACCAAGAACCATGCAAGGATTACTCTTAAACTTACAAATAAAAGAGAAACCTCCTACCTCAACTCTTGAATTCCAAGTTTAAGAACTCAATGTTGTTATAAACCTTCAAATCTCCAAGTGTTAAGCCAAAATCTTTGTTGAAACTAAGTTTTTCTCTCCTCTCCCTCTTGCCTACGTTTTTCCCCAGTCAAAAATGATGAAATGGTGTAATGACACCTTATACAAGATGAAACAAAGGTAGCCAACTCACAATGGCAAAAAGGTAAATACCTAGGTTCATTAATATAACATTATTTAATCTGATTTAAACATTCCCAAATCAAATTTTAATTGAATCTACCATAAAATCACATAAAATCTAACTAGTCTAAAACACTAATTAATTTCGGAGTCGGGCGCCGATAAGGCTTCCAATTCGCAGTTTAAAGTTTTAAACACGAACAGATATTTCGACACCGAACAGATGAAAACACATAAATCATGCAATACACATGCAAATTGATTCCAGATTCCCTCTTAATTACTATTAGGCATAATTAAGCATCAATTAGTGTTAATCAGGGTCGGGGTTATTACAATGTGTAACCTCTAATGTCCTCTGTACACTGCATTATCACTTTAACTTTTATTTTACCTGCTTAATTGGGTGCCGAAGTTTAAGGAAAATTTAAGTTTCTGTTCTGAATATGTAATCTATAAGTAATATACGTAAAACTATATAGGTGGGAAATTGCTTGTTGTGTTCTTCATGATGCTTCTTCTCTTTAGGTGTTAAGTTAATCAAATCCAGTCTTGGTAGGGCTTTAAAGTGTTGGTTGGGACCTAAAGTTCTATTTTGGCCTTCAGTTTATATTTTCAGTAGTAGAGAGATGATAGGTTAATTAGATCAAGTTTAAGGGGTAAAAAGCCATATGTCCAGGAACGATTTTTGATTTTCTAGTTCTCTTTGTACCAATTCTTCTCTCATCGCTGTTTATTTGTTTTATAGGTTATCTTTATTGAGTAAGAATTTAAAATTGCGACGTATTTATTTGATATGGAAATTAAATATTTCTGAAGTTAAAATGTCCTTAATTTGTTTTTCTATATGCTGATAAAAAAATAGTTAGTTGATATTTCTTTCCCTTCTTCAATGAAAAACCCGTTAATTAAAAAAAGAAGAAGAGTACTAGACAGATATTAGCAAAGAGCATTGGAAGATACTTTATTGAATCTTGTGGATCCAAAAGAGATTAAAAATTATAACTTAACTACTGATGATTTATTATTTTTTAAAAATCTGTGGTTAACAGCAAATGTAGTAAGAATTAAGAGAGTTTTTAAAACAAGAAATGTTGTATATTGTACATCAAATTACATCACTACAGAGAATATTGGCAATGCTATTGAGAGATATCTTGACATTTAATTAGCTGATCTTTATAATCAATTTATTGATAATATGGAAGGTTTATCGAAAAAGAAATAATTAAAATAAAAACCATATAATTAAAAGGCATATACAATTAAAATGAAAGCCATATAATTAACAGGTATATAGAATTATAAAATTACACATAAATCAAAAGCATATAACGATTACACTCAAAACTAATAATATACTACAATGAAACTTTAAATACAAAGTTTTTACGACTCGTTGTGTAATTGCCACGTGTTCAACAAGGTCTGATTGGAGATGAGAATGTGTTTGCCTGCCTCTAATATTATGATGACATTGAATGAATTCCATAAGTTCAGTAGTTCTCTCGTGTAACACTGTTACATGGGGACTGTCATCGATTTGATTATAATTGAAGTCTTTTACTCCATTGTCATCCCGCTCATCCTCAATGATCATATTATGTAGAATTATGCACGTTTTCATAATATATTTAAGCATTTTAGTATTCCAAAAATGTGCCGGTTGACGCACAATTACAAATCGTGCTTGAAGCACTCCAAATGCACGCTCTACATTCTTTCTTGTCGCCTCTTGAGCTGTAGCAAAAAGTTTTTTCTTATTTCTTTAAGGGGAAGGAGTTGTTTTCACAAATGTTGACCATTGTGGATATATACCATCGACGAAATAGTATCCCATTGTATATTCATTACCATTGATGGTGTAATTGACTGGAGGAGCACGCCCTTGAGCTAGTTCGGTAAATATAAAAGCCCTTTCTACCACGTTGATATCATTAAGAGACATAAGTAATCCAAAAAATGCATGTCAAATCCAAAGATCATATGATGCACCAACTTCCAAAATAATTGTTAGTTCATGAATGTGACCAGTATACATACCTTTCAACGCAGACGGACAATTTTTCCATTTCCAATGCATACAACAATGCTTTCTAACATCCTAGGAAATCTACGACTTTTACCAACCGCTAGCAGTTTAATGATGTCATTGCTATTTGGTGACCTCAAATACTCATTAGAAAAAATATCAACAACTACTTTAACAAAATATTTTAAGTTTTCTATTGTAGTGCTTTCTCCAATTCTCACATATTTGTACATAAAATCAGTGGCTACTCCATAAGCAAGCATCCTAAGTGCAACAGTTATCTTCTGAAGAGAAGACAAACCAAGCTTTCTAGCACAATTTCTTTTTTGGAGAAAGTATGAATCATGCGCTTCTACTGCAGCTTGAATTCAAAGAAAAAGTGAACGCTTCATCTGAAACCTCCTTCATGAACGGTCAAGAGGATACACAGGTGGTTCAACGAAATAGTTGAAAAAAAGCCTTTTATGACCTTGAATATGGTCACGATGAATGACTTTTCGACCTCGAACAGAACCACGACGTGAGCTTGATCTTATCTCATTATCTAGTATTTCTTCATCCATAGTAATAGCTTTGAGCATCTCCAAATCATCATCAAATTAAGAGAAGTCAGAGTTATTTACAAACATATCATAAAGAGAATTGGAAGCCATAGAGATAGATATGGAAGTTAGGATGAAGCACAAAATTGGGTTGAAGGTAAGATCAAATAAGAGAGAATGTCTTATTTGTAATTGAAAAGTAAAAAAATATGACTGTTGTAAAAATATGACTGTTAGAAAAATACGACTGTTGTAAAAATATGACCGTTAAAAAAATATGACCTTTACAAAAATATAACCGTTTGAAAAATATGACCTTTTGAAAAATTCGACATTAGAAAAATATAACTTTTACAAAGATATAATTATATTTAAAAGAATGAAAATAACAATAATTTGAAAGAAGTTAGTTTTTTTTTTTTTTTTGGGATAGAAAAGAAGATAGTTAAAGTATAAGAATATTTTAATAGAAGATAGCTAAAGTAGATAGCATTGTTGGAGTGTATATTAAAAAAATGACTAGTTAAAATAGTAAAGTGAAATTATGAATAACTATTTTGACTATCCTTGTTAGAGATGCTCTAACACAACCCAAACATAAGAATCATATTACTGTATCAGTGTATATACCCAGGCAATGATATGTTATAATTTGTTTAAGGGAATTTACATGTATTATTCTAATTAAAAAATTTTAGACCTTTAAGTTTCGTTAAATTTTTAATAATTAGAATTGCACTTCAAATAATAAATGTTCATCATTTATGATTATTTATAAAGAAACACGATGATTTGACATTTATTTTGATTTTCAAAATTTTAAAACATCAACTTTCAAATTGAAAAAACTAAAAAAAAAAAAATTTTTTTTTTTTTTAAATTGAAAAAACTAAATTATTTTTTTGTGCAAAACTGAAAATTTTGTGTTTATAAAGGAACATGATGATGGAATATTGATGTACAAAACTTTAAAAAAAAAAAAACTTTAAAAATGAAAATACTGATAATATTATCGATTTTATTGAATAGTTGAATCAAACCTATAAGTAAAAAGGCAAAACATTAATCTCATACTCTGTTTTTTTTTCATCAGTTAGTGAATTAATTATCTGGAACATTACTATGTAAAATTAATAGTGTTCTTAGTTTTAAAAATTAGAAAAAACTGATAATATTCTCAATTTTACTAAATAAGACTTATTGGTTCAAAAAATCTTAAATAAAACCAGAGTTACCATAACATTTGTAAATAAGACTTTTAAGTATTTAACATTGTGTAAATTCTTAAAAATATATGTAAGTTATCTCTTAAAATTGTATAATTTAAACTTACAAATTTATCTAAATTAACTGATAAAAATTTAAAAAATCAAAACTTAACATAAGTTTTCACAAACATACGCATGTCACCTCACAAAAATCGCGTAATTTAAACATAAATTCACATAAATTAACTCATAAAAATTTAAAAAAATACAATTTGGTGTAAGTTCTTACAAATATACGCAAGTCATTTTATAAAACCACATAATTTAACACAAATTCATATAAGCTCATAAAACATGTCATAGATTCTTTCAAAAGTACGTAGCTTAAGTCTAAAAAATACATAAATAAATAGAGTTGCACACTCAAGAATTATTAGACATATAATCAATATAATTTTTTTAAAAAACAGAATAATTACTGAAGCATTAAAGTTACAAACTACAAAAATGGGTAATGTTATTGGCACTTTATTATCTTTGCCCCATGCAACAAATGTTCCACGTACCCAATTTTAAATTTATTTTATTTTGTTTTTATTTTTCCCACTCTAAACAATACACAATTTTTAATTATCTTGTTTCATAACTTTTTTTAATGGAACCATTCGAGAAGGGGATGATTTAGCCAATTCAATAATCAATTACACGGACAGCAGCAGTCTTGCGTGATATACTAGCGTCCGGATCCTCTAGAGTAATCCTCTGAAGTGATCCTCTAGAGTGATCCGTGATGGTGCGACACGTGTCCAACTAATGAAAGTAATGGCTGAGATGACCCTCTCCAAAACGACGTCGTTTTGGTGAGTCAATATTTTTTTTTGTTTTTTGTTTTTTGTGTGCAGAGTTTGCAGACGGGAGGAAGAGGAGAGAGAGCTGAGGAAGAAGAAGGAAGTTTTACTGGTGAAACAGAGTGTTGATTTGCAGTAGGAGAGAGTTGTAGATGAGTGTTGATTTGCATTAATTGTACATGGATTTCAAAGTTCAATCCTATTTCATTTTTCAATTTGTTTTTTATTTTATTTTTGGTGAATAAGTTTTTCAATTTTTTTTTCTTCATTGTTGTTCGTTTTTTTGCTTTGTTCATAGTTTGAGGATATGTTTACAGCATGAAGATATGTTTACGCTAGAGGAATCTTCAGTGGTCTTCATTGTTCTTAGTTTCTGGACACTTTGCTGTAAACATATCTCTAGGAATCACGCTAGAGGATCACCCTAAATAGGATATATTCACAAAAAATCCAAAGAAATCAAAAAGGATATATATATATAAATCCATAGAAATCCAAAGAAACCCAGCTCAAAAAATCTAAAGAAAATAAAAATAAATACAAAAAAATAAAAGAAAATATTCACAAACCCAACTCCTAAATAGGATATATATATATATATATATATTCACATATGTATGAACACAAGCACAAATCAGAGGAAAAAAAAAAAAGAAAAGAAAAGTGAAACTGTTGGAGTATAGTAGCGAAGGTGTCGACAGTGGGGTGGCAGCGGCGGCGGCAGAGCATCGGGGTGGGAAAGGACGGGGTGGGGGCGGCTCCTCCTCTTCTCTTCTCTCTCAGCCCTTTCTCCCTCTCTCTCTCTCTCTATCTCTTTTCCAGAATCTGAGTGAAAAGTGAAAGATTTTGAATTTTGAATTTTTTTTTTCAATTTACTCACCAAAACGACGTCGTTTTGGTGAGGCTTAATATCAACCCTTGGATGAATCACTTTAGGAGATCATTGTAGGATTCACACTCCAGAGGATCCTGACGCGATATACTAAGGTTCCGTTTGAAGATTTATCTTTTTAGTCAATTAGTTAAAAAGTTACTAATAGTCAAAAAGTCAACAACTCATATTAAAAAGTCAAAAATTTTCTTTTCTCTCTACTTTTTACACATCTTTTCGTAATTAGCCAAAAAGTCATCCCAAACATATAAAGGTTTTTTTACCTACCTTTTTAGCCAAATAGCCAAAAAATTACTAAATTAGCCTGTTCTCAAACGAGGCCTAAATAAGAAAGAAATTGATATTTTTATACTGTGTTTGGTTGAAAGATTTGAAAAGAAATTTGAAAAAAGAAAGAAAAAATGTATGTGAAATTATGTGAAATGTATGCATATTTTATTCACATTTCACCTACTTTTTTCTTTTTCTTTTTCTTTTCTAAATTCCTTCTCAAATCCCTAACCAAACAGAGCCTTATGGAGCACTCTGAAGCACGAGTTCTGGTAAGTGAGTCTGTCCCCTCAGATTCGTGAGTCAAGATCCCCTCTTTACATTTCTTACTTGCAAGGCCATTGGGCTCACTTTTAGGCCCAATTTTTGATAATCCGAACCGTTTATATTTTAAAATTTGTTCAGTATATCATACCTGTAAAAAATAAAATTGATCGGATATCAGAAAACATGTGTTCGGAAAACTATTTATTAAATTTTAAAAAAAAATAGTTTTTAGTTCATTTTTCCGAACACATGCTTTCGGATATCCGATCAACTTGATTTTTTAAAGGTATGATATACTGAACAAATCTTAAAATATGAATGGTTCGAATCATCAAAATTGAACCTAAAAGTAGGCCTAATAACCCTACAAGTAAAATATGATACATGGAAGGGATCCTTGCTCCATATTCGAAACCGAAGTAGAGATTTGTAGGTCTCTTCTTCAATCATCATGACCCCATTCATGACATTATATCCATTTTTTTTAATAAATTAATATGACATATCTACAAGTAAAAATAATAACCGAGAAGTTCAATCAGATGTTTGAAAAACATTTTGCTTTGGCGTAAATCAAATGGTGTGTTTGCTGGACTTTGTAAAAAGTATAATGGAATATGATTTCTCCGTCCAAAAGCATGATGTACTAAAGTGAAAGTCCCCAACCCATGAGCATCTATCTCTACCCACCTCTCTTCCAAGCCAAGCTACTCTGGTAAAGTTCTTTCTGTGAATTGAATGTGAACTAGGGTCATTCTTTTATTTTCTTCTATCAGAAGTTACTGCCATGCCACCCGTGATTTCTTGTCGTTCTCCCTTCGGCTCTTTCCTTCCCTTCTTATGAAATGGCCGATTTTGTAATTTTAACGGAAATGGTGGACCTCCAATCTAGTTTACTGAATACCACAGACAAGGCCTTGTTTGGTTTGACTTTGGAAAAAAAAATTTGGAGAAAATTTTTGAAAATTTTGTTTGGTTTATAATTTTGTTTAAAAAAATTTCAAAATTACTTTCTCTGTCTTATACATCAATCAATCACTTTTTCTCTCTCCTCTCTTATTTTCAATTACTTTTTCTCTCACATACATTTACTTAATTACAACAAAATGTCAAATCATCCCAAACTCCAAAATATTTTCAAAATATATAATTAAACAAACTACAAAAATTTCTAAACTCTATTCCGAAAATATTTTTTGAAAACTTATCTCCCAAAATCAAACCAAATAAGATCAAAATATTTTTATGTGACAAGATTTGCCGGAGCCCAATCCACGTTATCTACTCTTCTATTTATTATTTATTATATGAAAATAAGTGAGACTAAAATTTAAAATATGATTGAATACTTAATAAGTTAGGCCTCATTTCTAAAGTCTTACTTCCACATTTATCACATAACAAAACACAAATGGACAACTATAGGGTACAATAGCTTGGAAAATTTATGAACAAAACAATTCTCCTAGGAAACGATGCATGTCTGTTTGTGGTTTTTTTTTTTTTTTACTTGATAATGTTTGAACCATTGCGACTGAGATATCATATCACACAGACGGACCATAGGCTAACATACATGTAATGATATTCATCGAAGGGGTAAATTTTCATTGCATGTCACAAATGAGTTTTCACTATCCTACTATTCATTTCTGTCAGTCTCGCACAGATTGCACTGCAAGTAGCATTCAATGATTTTTGCTTTGAAGGTTACTATTGCAATTTTCCCCATAAATGTAGGTATGATTAAAAAAAATAGAGAATCTCAAAATATGTTTTTTTTTTTTTTTAAATTTTTAAATTTTTTTTGGAGTGATAATACAAAAGAATATGCTTAACTACTTGCCGATGGTTTGACATAAACTAACAAGTACACATTTATTTAGATCATTTTAAACCAATTAAAGAGTCACAACTACTCTGATGTGTCCTACAATCTAAATTTAGGCAAGTGAAGAGATGTTAATTTGTTTTTTACTAGCACATAAATCAAAGGTAAAAATGTGCACATGGGTAATTATTTTTTTTAAATAAATCATATCAACAAATCTAACAACATTCGATTTAAATGTAAAATAATCAAATTGTCAATAACTTTTTAAAACAATGTAAGTCCCGACTTCGCACTGTAAGAAATAAAAAAAATGGCTTTACGATTTGTTACCACTCAACTTGCATCTGTCCACTCCCACTACTAAAAAAAGGCTTATTTTGACAATTAAAAAAAAAAATCATTTTATTAACTTATTAATTTATTTAAATTATATTACTTATTTTACATAATTTTTCAAAAAAAACATCAATAAATAAAAAGAAAAACACTTCCTAAATATAGGCCAAAGACATTACTTGGAGCAGTTAAAAAACAGCCAAACATTGAGATAAAGAATCAAATCGTCAAAGCTGTTCTCTTATATCAACATTTCTACAGTAATTTTGATTTTAATATATATATATATATATAATTATTAAGTTCCTATACTATTTATTAATTAGGCACATCACATAAAATTCTTAAAAGATGAAATAATTACTTCGAAAACACACCACAAACACAAAAACACTACCCTCTCTCTCCACTATATATATGTAGTACTCTTATCTCATTCACGATACCCATAGGGAAAGAGAAGAGAAGAGAAATATTTTCATTTCAAAACATGAATTACAACTGCGTTCTTCTCTCTCTTATCCTCCTCACCGGAGTCTCTTCTCCGGCCGGCGAGGCCGCTCGAGAGTCCTTCGCCTGCGACACGCGAGACCCGAAGACGAAGGAGTACCGGTTTTGCCGGACATCTCTGCCGGTGCCGGAGAGAGTGAGTGACGTCATTGGGAGGCTGACATTGCAGGAGAAGGTGAAGCTGCTGGTGAACAGTGCGGCGGCGGTGCCGCGGCTGGGGATAAAAGGGTATGAGTGGTGGTCGGAGGCACTTCATGGAGTTTCCGATGTGGGTCCAGGGACTAAGTTCGGTGGGGACTTCCCTGGGTCCACTAGCTTCCCTCAAGTCATCTCCATCGCTGCTTCTTTCAATGCATCCTTGTGGGAACAAATCGGACGGGTAAGATTTCTCAACCTCACTGAATCAGTTTGGACAATTTGGACATATCAAAATTAACTTGGGAAAGACTATGGTAGACCACTCACTCAAAGGTGTGTGTATTGGTTTCATAAATTTATATTTTTTGAGTTATAATTAAAATAAAAAAAATTATAATTAAATAATAAATGAAATAAAATTAAAGATTTCATAAGTTATAATTAAAATGAGATCATAATAAATAGAAGAAAATTGGTGATAATTAAAAAAAAAAAAACATAATTTAAATGCATATAATCAAAAATGTGTATAATAGTATTTTCCAATTAAGGTCAAGTTTGGAAAGACTAAATAAGTGTACTTTTTTATTTTTCTTATATGTTCATCTTTTTATCTTTTTTAGGTCACATCAATCAATATTAATTTAGCCAAACTTGGCCTAATTTTACTCTAATTTTATTACTATTGGTTGAACTGACGACATTGGGTAGCTGAATATGTACAGTATAATACATGCATATAAATCTTTTTTAAAAAAAGAGATGAGTGTAAGTGTATGAATTATTAATTTATTTTTTTATTATCACGTGATTTGAAAAGATTTATAGAGAAAAAATTAAGTGGATGAAATATTTTGCAACTAACATTGACAATGTTGTCTAGATAATTGTTGGGCAGAAAAATTAAAGTGAGTTGAATTTATTATAAATGTGGCCCCACCTCACCATACTAATTTCCTACTCTTTTTTTTTCAAAATAATAGATTTTTCGGAGAATTTAACTTTTTTATAATATAATTATTATATTTTTAAAATATTAATTTTTTAAAATTATCATTTGGTAGTATATTTTTTTTAAAATATTATTTGTCATAATTATATTTTTTGTATTGTTAATAAATTTAAAAGAATGACAAAATAAAAAATTTATACTATTTTAGTCCTTCATTTTTTTAAAAAAATTAATATTTTGACATAATAAAAAATAGAATAAATGATTAATATTTTGAGATTAAAAAAACATATATTTTTTTTCTTATTGTTTTTTTTAATTTCATTTATTTATTGTAGCTAGTATTATTCATCACTAATTGGTTAAAAAAAATGAAAAATGTCTCGTAGAAAAAGTGTGATTGCACTTTTTCTTTCCAGCTAATCAGTTGTTATTTTTTTGTCAGTTAGGCTTATCAAATATTAGATCTGATGGGGACAGATAGAGCATTGATTGCTATCTACATTCTATACTCAAAAAATAATAATAATTTAAAATAAAAAAAATTATAAACAGGTTGAAATTGAGAAAAAAAATGATAAGCACATGGTGTACAACTGTGTTTATAGAGTTTATAGCGTGGGCCAAATGAAAGATAATGAGGGCGGAAGTGATACTTACATCTCTTCGTATATTGGTAAATTGTTTTTTCTAATTCTCACCTATATATAGTTTTTCTTTTAAAATATTTAATACATAATTCTGATTTTTTTAAGAAATTAGTTTTTTTATATACAAATTACAATATTAAATATTATTCACATTATATTTCTGAGCATGTTTCTCTTCATAAATTCTATATACATATCTTTTACTAATCCAAGTGACATAATATTATGGGGAAAATTGTTTAGTACACTAATTAATTTTATTAATATATTTACAAATTTTATAGGGGACTCAAAAAGTAATGATGGCCTCAAAATTTGTGAATATATATAAATAAAAATATTAATATCTCTAACAATTGGTTGATTTGAGCAATTTGATAGGGGATAATTTATCTCGTATTTGTTTAATAAATTAAATAATGAATTATAAGAAATAATATGAAAGAAAACTGTTTTATTTATCAATTTCATGTTTTATTAAAATTGATAAGATTTGGTAAGAAATAAAAATAATCAGTTGTGTATGTTTGTTAAAAAAAAAATTTAATTGCGGATTTTGATTTTTTTTAAATAAATTAATTGTGTATGTTCATAATTACAGATCATCCATTAAAATATAAAATAAAAATCTCTCATTTTTCTATTTTACGTACTACATGTTGTTGGGTCCATAGGACTCACGAGTTTTGTTTCGATAATCCGAACCGTTCAATATATAAAGTTCGTAGAATACTTTAACGCTCTAGTTCAATTTCGGACCAGAGAGGCCTAACCCTTTTCTTTCTAATTTAAATATGACATTCAGAGAGTGTTTGGAATAATTTAAATAAGTATAGTTTTTGAATTTTTATAAAAAGATGTGTAAAAAAAAAAGATAAAAAATATGATCTAAAAAAAAAATTTAAAAAAATACATTTCATAGATTATGCTAAATAGTGCCTCACTATAATATAATCATCTTTCTTTCTTCACCAATATGAGAATCATCTCCTAAAAAATAAAAAAAAAGCAGAAAAAATGTGAATAATCAAATCTATGCATTATTTTGATAACAGACTAAAATAGTTAAAAAATTAAAAATTAATTATAAAAAATTAAATTTTTTTATTTTTATTTTTTATAAAAAATAAATGGACCATACATTTTTTGTAATGTGCGCAAAGCAGCGCAAGACCAAGTTTGACAACATCAAAATAATCTATATTTTTTTTCATCACATTATATTTTTATTTTTTTATACATCTTTTTATAAAAAGATAAAAAATAATCTCAAACAACCTTTTAATAGTAGGTTGGGTGAGTAAGTAGGGTGGTGGTGCGCAGGTGGTGTCGGATGAGGCAAGAGCAATGTACAATGGAGGGATGGCGGGTCTGACGTACTGGAGCCCAAACGTCAACATATTTCGAGACCCGAGGTGGGGCCGTGGACAGGAAACTCCCGGTGAAGATCCTGTCTTAGCCGGTAAATACGCGGCCAGCTACGTCAAGGGTCTCCAGGGAAACGACGACGGTGACCGGTTGAAGGTAGCAGCTTGTTGCAAGCACTACACCGCCTACGATCTCGATAACTGGAGCGGAATCGATCGATTCCATTTTAATGCACGGGTAACAACTCTCTATCTCATATCTTTAGTTTCTGACCGTTCATCTGATTTAGTGGTCCCAACTGGGAGGGTGATTATTTGATAGGAAAATGATTGGTGACCCTAAAAACTGTGACTCAAATGGCTCAAAATTTTCAGTTTTGGTAATTTTTTTTTTTTTAACCTGATAGAAAAATTTGAGCCATTAGGGGCACCCAAATTCGGGCCCCCTAACAGTGCTCTATTTGATAATCTGTGGGCAATGTTCACATTATCAAAAATGATTGAGGCCTCAAATTTTTTGGCTCGAATTTGATTTTTTTTTTTTTTTTTTTGCTGGGTTGATACTTTGCTTCTTATTATTATTATTATTTTTATTATTTTTTTTGTGCAATGTATTAGCCTAGAAAAATCAAAAAAGAAAAAAAAAAAAAAAATGCCATTCGAAGCAATTTCGCACCTCATTTTCGAGGCCTCAATCAGCCCTCTCACATTATTGAACATATAATAATATTTGTCAGGTTATCTATTATAAATCAGATAAAAAATCTATAAATGTCATGGTAATATCTCATAACATTCTTTTTTTTTTCTTTTTTTTTCTTTTTTGTTAAAAAAAAAAAAAAAAAGAAGTTACTAAATAACTTTTTTCAATAAGTGAACAATTTTTTATTTTTTATTTTTTATAATCAGGTGTGTAGATTAATTTACACACGCTTTGATAAATTCCAGAGGACTAATTTTGCCTTGTATGGACATGGCCCTAAAGAACAATTTAATGGTGTCTTAAAGTCTACTCTTTCTTTTTGCCAAGTGAATTTTTTCTCTATAAAAAAAATTATGTAATGAAATAAACAATTCTTGAACCTAAAGCCTAAATTTAATAAACAATACTTTTAATATTTAAGTAACACACAATATATATACTTTTAATTTAAAATTAAAATTTATATTTTACAAATTTAACAGTACAGCCATGGGTGAGCATACACCCTCTAATGGGCTATTATGCAGGGGCCATGAATATGCTGTTTCTGGTTTTTGATTTTCTCAAACAAATTCACAATCCAAATGCATATCCCGTGAAGATTGTGGGAAGAGAGAGCAGACAGATTCTTCTGCATTTGCAGTATTATCTATGCAATTCCGATTCCGTGAGTCGCAGCAAGCCATGTTGGCACCAAATTCACTACAGGCTTTGTCGCCAAATGACTAATAGGATCAAGTACCCAAAACAAAAACATAAAAAAAATAAATTAAAAAAAAAATGCTTTGAGTATCAAATTTTTTATTTGTTAAATGATATGTTATGACTATATGTTATTTTATATAATAATTTAAAAGTATAATCAATATTTGGTTTTAAATTATATAGTATTTTTCAGGTAAGCAAACAGGATATGGAAGATACATTTGATGTACCGTTTAGAGAGTGCGTGTTAGAAGGGAAAGTAGCGAGTGTAATGTGTTCATACAATCAGGTGAATGGCATCCCCACCTGTGCCGACCCTAAACTCCTTCGCCACACCATTCGTGGCAACTGGCGCCTCAATGGGTAAGTAAGCTCTTCACATTTCTGTTCTGTGTTTATATAATTGACAACAGCCGTCTGATCTGAATACCCAACCCAATTGGATTGACTTTGCTTTGTGAATTAAGTTATGTTTCCAACGTCCACCATTTTTATTTTTTAAAAACCACTATTATGGATTAATCGTTTCCATAAACCTTATAATAATCACATCTACCCTGTTAACATATCAAAAAAAAATACAGTCACTATCTTCTTTTCTTAATGTTATATTTGGTTGGGAGATTTAGGAAATGATTTGGAAAGAGAAATGGAAAAAGAATGTGAAATGTGAATAAAATATACTTATATTTCACATAATTTCATATACATTTTCCCTTTCTTTTTTCAAATCCCCTAACCAAACAGCATCAAAGTTGTCTTTCATCCCAACTGCATTCTTAATTGCACAATAAAATGTGAATCTGTGAGTACAATTTTGAATCATTTGTGAAGAGAAATAAAAACTCTGGAAAAGTTTCGTTCTTTTTTCTATTCTCTCAACGAGAATCTTTCCTTAAATTTAATATCCCAACACACTGGAAGGAGCAGAAATTGTGTGTCCAAATGATTCACACTAATTATGAGTTAATAGTTGATTATGAGAGAAGTTATTTGCTATATTTTGGAATGGCATACACGCTACTTAGCCGTTGATAAGTGTCAAGTAATTTTAGACTCAATCTGCTCTTTACCAATTGAGACTGCTATATATCGTCTCAAAAATTATCCAACTATCTAACGTGATTTCTCATGCACGATTATTTTCTAAATGTGATGGGCTCTGCCTATACCTATGGCATTTATTGTATAACTAGACATGAGAGATGAGGTAAATGCAGCGATAAATAGCATTTCTCTTGCTAATAATCTGTTTCTGTTGGTGTTGTGGGGACCCGAAGCTACATCGTGTCAGACTGTGATTCCGTTGGAGTTTTCTACAACAATCAACACTACACATCAACCCCGGAAGAAGCAGCCGCAGATGCAATAAAAGCAGGCTTGGATTTGGATTGTGGTCCATTCCTGGGGACACACACAGAGGATGCCATTAAGAGAGGGATTTTGAGTGAGTCTGATGTTAATGGTGCATTGGTTAATACGATTAGCATCCAGATGAGACTGGGTATGTTTGATGGAGAGCCATCAGGTCACCGGTATGGGAAATTAGGTCCCAAGGATGTGTGCACCCCTGCTCACCAAGAGCTCGCACTTGAAGCAGCTAGGCAAGCCATTGTTCTTCTTAAAAACCGGGGTGGTCTTTCTGCTTTGCCTCTGTCTCCTCGTCGCCACCGCAATGTTGCTGTTATCGGCCCTAATTCGGATGTTACTGTTACAATGGTTGGCAACTACGCTGGTGAGCCTTGCATTTCTTTTGTCTTTCGATGGAGTCCTGAATTTTTAAGATTATGATATTCATACTAGTCAGGAATAAGAAGTGGACTGATGGGCAAGATGGGCTTCAAACCCCAGGCCCAACCCAAATCTTATTTGGGTCGGGTCATGTCAGGATACAAACTTGGGCTGATGGGCATAGGCCTTGTGACCAAATCATCACCCGGATCTATCAACACCGAAAAGAGTTATATATACGTACCATTTGTTATGTGGATTCATATACGAGGCAACAAATAACAATGAAATTCATCTCATGATATGTAGTAGTCGTCCTCAAAATTTTATATATAAAATGAACTGAAAGGTCACATTTTTTAAATTAAAAGTCATAACTGTGGTATTTTAGTTTGAAATGAAAAAAAAAAAAAAAAATCACAATTTTTGGGTGGATCAACCAGGTGTTGCATGTGGATACACAACTCCTCTACAGGGAATAAGGAAATACACAAATGCCATTCACCACCGAGGGTGCAAGGACGTGGCCTGTACTACTGACCACCTATTCGGTGCAGCCATTGATGCTGCTCGTGAAGCCGATGCCACCGTTCTAGTGATGGGCCTGGACCAGTCTATTGAGGCCGAGTTCAGAGACAGAGCTGGGCTTCTACTCCCCGGACATCAACAGGAGCTTGTCTCCAAGGTTGCATCGGCCTCCAAGGGCCCAACCATATTGATCTTGATGAGTGGGGGCCCAATTGACGTGTCGTTCGCCAAGAATGACCCACGCATTGCGGGCATCATTTGGGCTGGTTACCCGGGGCAAGCTGGTGGGGCCGCCATTGCTGATGTTCTGTTCGGAACCCACAACCCAGGTAATGTATTACTTTATTATTTCGTAATAGCACTCTGAGAGAGTTAACAACAAGAGACAATATGGAGGGGAGCGTTTGGATTCAACAGAGACTCTAGAGTTTTTTGCATGAATCCATAAAATTTGGAAAAGTTCTAGAGAAAATTAAAAAATTCTAGAACATCTTAGAAGAATCCGAAACATTGGAAAAGCTGGAAGAAGTATAGAAAAATATAGAATGTTCCGGATAATTTTAGAATATTCTAGAGAAAGTATATAAAACTCCATTACGTACTAGAAAGAATATTTTAGAGAGTTCTAAAATATAAGGATCAAATGAGAGTATCACAATATTTGGTAAGCTTAATAATGGCCATT
This sequence comes from Camellia lanceoleosa, assembly GCA_025200525.1. Lineage (NCBI taxonomy): Eukaryota > Viridiplantae > Streptophyta > Magnoliopsida > Ericales > Theaceae > Camellia > Camellia lanceoleosa. Next base: position 8,793,908 of record CM045768.1, on the reverse strand, counting down.
GGGTCAAATTGATCCTAGCTGTCCATTAAGGATCTATATGGCTATATGTAGGGAAGGAGCCTCGTTTGAAAGCATAACAAGCGGAGGCAAAAACTCAAGTGTGAGTAATTTTATGTGTCATTTGGCAATAGATTTTTTGAGTTCACTTTTTAGTTTTTTTTAGTTTGAGACGAAAAACTTTTGTGAAAGAAAAAATGAAACGATTATGATTTGAATGTGACATTTTATCTTATTAATTTATTTATCTTATTTTGTCTTTTGTGTTTTTTTTTAGCCCAAAAGTTGAAGCCAAACAAACCCAAGTCAGGTGTTCTAGAGTCTTATTGGGCCGGGCCAACTTGGGTCCATTTCTGAGGTTCACTGAAGTTGCTTGGTTTTTTTGAAAACCCATCAGTGTGCATCCCATAATTCTTAAGAAAATTAAAGTTATTTTTAAAAAATCATAATTTCTTATATAAGAAAATTTTAAAATACTAATATGAAATATCAATAAATCTATATATGTTATTTCTTAAGAATTATTTTAATTATTTCATAAAATTTTTGAACTAGATAATTAGTATACAATTTATTATATTGTCATTTTACCTCTATGATCTTTATAATAGAATTGGTGCTAATATGTAAAATAATTTGCTATCATACCATATACATTGTAGAAATTTTTACCGTCAACAAAACAATTTTGAAAAACCTGAGCAGCATGGCCCCCTTGGTTCCTTCCCAAGTTCATCACTTTACATGGTTGCATTCTGTGTACCTAGTTTGTATTTTTCAGTACCTGAATTGTGTATTTTATTTTTTCAATAATAACAACCAACATGTGTGTTAATTTCAGGAGGGAAGCTGCCTATGACATGGTACCCACAAGACTACCTTTCCAAGCTGCCAATGACAACAATGGACATGCGATCAAACCCATCAAAATCCTATCCAGGCAGGACATACCGCTTCTACAATGGTCCTGTAGTTTACCCATTTGGGTATGGACTAAGCTACTCAAACTTCATCCATACCATTGCCGACGCTCCGACCGTTATCTCAATCCCCCTAGATGGCCGCCACAGATCCCAAAACACAACAACCATGTCAGAGGGCAAGGGAATTAGAGTAACACATGCCAAATGTAACAGGCTCTCAATCGGCGTACATGTTGATGTGAGGAATGCAGGATCAAAGGATGGTTCTCACACGCTGCTCGTCTTTTCCACACCACCGGGAGGTGGGCATTGGGCACCACACAAGCAATTGGTTGCATTTGAGAAGGTGAATGTGGCTGCTAGGACACAACAGAGAGTTCATATCAACATTCATGTGTGTAAGTGTTTGAGTGTTGTGGATAGGTCTGGAATTCGAAGAATTCCAATGGGACAACATAGCCTTCATATTGGTGATGTTAAACATTCTATCTCCCTTCAAGCAGCCACTCTAGGGGTCATCAAATCATAATTTAATTTAACACTGTAAGTAGGAACAGGACACAAAAAATATATCAATGGACAATTTTTTAGAAAGGGACTTCTATCAACAAATTTTGTAGAATCCTTTCACTCATGTATTTTATGTGTATTGATTTTTATGTTCTTAGAGCAATTGTTCAAGTAATGGCACCTATGTACTCGTCTTATTCTCAATATTATTTGTATTATTCAATCGATAGCTTTGTTGAAAAACATAAAATAGATAGAGAATTTTTTTTAATATATATTTAACTTTCGTTGGAAGAGGGGGGGAAATTTTGTTTACTTCCATTCTAATTATTTTTGGTTTATATTTAGGTATGCGGCTTATAAATTGCTTATATTGAAATAAGGAAGAAAGAGTTGAAGAGTGATGCCAAGAACGGATCTCGTGTTGTGACAAATTACAAATTGGGACTCTCTCTAGCTCTTGCAAATATAATGCTATACTCCAGTTTTGTTTTCATGAAATGAGTCTACTTAAATTTTGGAAAAAAAATTGAAAGACACCAAATTCAATCATATAACCGGATAAGACTCGTTCACATAGAGATTAAGTGCTTGTAAGAAACAACTATAAATTTTAATCTAATAAGGATAACTGTATCCTAGGTCAAGACTGCAGATTTGGTACATGATGAGAAGCTTGAATTTCTTTTGGCGAAGAAATGAGATGCTTGAATTTCATCACAAACTGGGGAATTAATTAGAACACAATAAATAGTTTTATTTTTTACCACTGGCCCCGTGATAATAAATCTTTTAGATGGGATTTTTAAAAAAAATAAAAATAAAAAATTGATTAAAAAAAAATATTAAACCCATATCCCTAAACAAACAGGAGCATGGTGCAGAGAGTAGTTATTAACGAATAATGAACCAACTTTAATGCAAAGGCTGCCTTCACTGGGATGGGCTCAAGAAAGGATAGTATTATAAGGTTAAATTTTTTATTAAATAAATGATCAAATATTAGTATAGAATCTCACAATTATATGAAATATTTGATTATTTATTTAATAAAAAATTTTATATCTCTAACATTTTCACTCAAAAAATACTCCAAAACACTCTTATCTCTGAACCACCCACCAACTCTAACCCTTCTGAAGAGCCTTTTAATTTATCGTTTCTATTTAACCTTTTTCATGATTAGTTAAAGCTTCACTAGAGGAAATATTTTTTAGCTTCTTGATAAACTGGATTAATTAGTAATAATAATAAATAAATAAATCTGATGTATGTTCAACTGCAGTGAACCCTAATTGTCAGCCAAACTTTTGTTTAATTATTCAACAACTCTTTGTTATCGTCAAGTACTGTACACATAAGTGATGTTCTTCCTCCGGGTTGATAAATGGAGATGTTATTTAAATGGAGAAGTTATTTATTTGGCATGATCTGGTTGTGCTTCATGAGTATTGTGATTGGTAGAAGGGATTTTATATTTTTGTGTTGAGGCATGGGAGAACAGTAAAGGACACGATATTTAGTGATTGGTGGGAGTAGGAACATGTAGTGCCTCAAACCGTCTAATAATTTTTCGGATAAATAGGCGGATCATAATAATTTGCAAAAATATTTAAAAAATCCAATTGGACAAAGGGGGTGTTTGGTGTGGATTATTACAAACTAAAAGTTGATAATGAGAAAGATATAAGCAGAAGCATTCCTTCCCCAGCTTCTAAATAATCAGTTTATTAAAGCTATTTCTGCTTAAAAAGTTGTAAGCAGAAGTTGCACCAAACAATTTAGCAAAGATTCTTAAATTAAAATAAGCTATAATCACCTCCTATAATCCACACCAAACACCCCAAATAGAAGAAAGAATGAGATCCACAATTTAAATCTTACAATTTTATTCATAATGACATAATAAATTATTTGTTGACTTTTGATTTATCACTAACTCAATCATGTAATACCCAAATTAATTATCATATTACTAGGACTGAATTATGAAACTTTAATTATTTGTATCTAACACTTTTCATTAATTAATTTGTTAGTTCTTTCTAACAGGGTGGACTAACAACACTTTACACAAATTTGGCAACACTTCGGATGTTTTGGAATCCATATCAAAAGCATCCTTGCCAAAAATTCCCTTCATTGTTTTTTTTTAATAAAGAAATACAACTTGTATCGTGAAGAAATGGGAAACAGCTTTGATAGCAGATGGTGTAGATCTATCTGCTCTCTTATTGGACTGACTGGTCTGATGGTCCTAAAGCTTATCTACAAGGGTATGAAGGTCCTAAACCTTTTGCAATGTTTTCATTTTATTTGCATAGAAAAAGCTATTTTATGGCACCCAGTACTGATTTTTCAGGATGGTTGAACCATTTGATCTATGAGTGCAGGAAATTTATGAATTTTCATATTTTAAGCTGTGTTCTGATTCAGTGACAAATTTTTAAATAGAAGAGAAGAAAGAAGCTAATTTTTTAATTCTATTTTTGTTTATCATTTTTTCACAAATTCCCCTACTCAAATCTGTGATTTATGGATCAGACAATTTTGAAAATATTTTTTTAATATTTATTTTCATCAAATTAGTTTCTAATTTTTATAAATAAATAAAAAAGATTTAAAACCAAAAAATCTGATTAGTTAGTTGTGTTTTTTTTTCGTAAGACCACCAAAATTAAGCTGGCTGGAGTAGGACATTTTAATGAGAGCATCGCCCAGCTAAGCAAGCAGTTTAGTGATGAGCACGTCGCGCAGCTCCACTGTCCCACGTGAAATCTCATCCACTAGGCACGTGCCCTGCTCCACTGCTTCAAATTTCAAGAGATGGTTTAAAATTAAAAATCACAGTTCACTGCAACAACAACATTAACACCACCACTACCACATTCAAACCTAAATAATAATTTTAAAAAAAACACACACACACCCCACTACCACATTGGATGAATTGAACGCAAATGATTCGTTAAAACTACAGTACAATAATAATCATGTGTATCGCTGTGCCGTCAAAATAAAGCTATATATAAAATGTATGGTATAAGTGCATACAATCATTTAATTTTAATAATAAAGCTTATAAGAGTATTGTTGAAGATCATACACAATCATTTTTGAAAAAAAAAAATTTTACAACATTTTTAAAAAATTATATTATATATGTACTTATGAAAAATAATATACATATAGGATTTAAAATCAAAATGGTGTGATTATTACATTTTTACAACAACAATGCTATGAATACATGGTCTCTATTTACTTAGACTTATTATTTTTATAATAACTTTCTAAATAATAGATATAAATAAGACATGATTTTATATATAATATTCTAATACCGCTACATGTACCGAATTTATTTAATTCAAATGAGTCTTTTTCCAAGAAGAGTTTTCCGTTTGCGAGTCTCTTCTTAAAAAGAGATTCATTCGAATAAATTCAAACTAAACAAATTTGGTAAATAAATTATTAATCTATAGTGCCCATATACTGATAAGATCCTTTATCTTGTAGTTTATGTTTGATAAGAGAATCTTTAGAAGTTCACGTTATACTTATGCCTCCTTGGATGCCAACATGTTCAGAGATTGGGAGCGTCAAATGTTGAATCCCCCATTACCATTAGTTAAACATTACTTACTGTCCATGCACTATGAATGTATCTTTCTTTTTTTTATATATAATATAGGTATATTTTACATATACATTAAGATTGTCACAAGATATCTCATGATCCTGATTCCCTTTAAAAAAGGATCTTGTTGTAGTTTCAAACTTGATGGACTGGATCTTCCAAGCCAGCCCGTAAAACTGCGAAGACACTCTTATCTGATGCATTTGTCTGTTTTTTTCTTCTTTCTTTTTTTAAGGTTCTTGGCATAAGGCAAGTAAATATTAGGTATAACAATAGGATTGGGCTTCCCACCAATACTTATGTGAATTGGAGGGGATTGTTCAGATTTGTGAACTTATTATATGTCTTGTTTTAATAATTTGAACAGTTCATTTTATAAGGTCATATATTGTCTATGAAAAAAATTAGTCAATCCGATAATTATAAGTTTTCATTTTATCAGTTTGTCTTCAAAAAAATATTTATTAAACAATATATCAATTATATTTCATTACTTATTTTATTTCTTTGTTTATGTTTGATTGATAAAATTCATAAATAAATATTTTTTATATTTTTTTTCTTAATATGCATGCTAATTATTTGGATTTTTATAATATTTTTTGTCGGCTTGAATTCGAACTTAGTTGATTTATGCAATCAAATTGATCCAAGCTAAATCAAATTTCTGAAATAATGAATGAACGGAGCAAGAGCTCAATTATTCAAGTTCATGAGCTTAGTTCAAGTTAGACTAATTTTTAAGTAAACTGAACTCAAGTACTCTGAAACTCGACCCAATTCAGCTTGCCTTTCTTATCAACACTAGTGCTACAATTTTCTATGTAGTTTGTTAAGAGACCTAAATTGAATAGGCAATGCGGTCCATTATCAAATTTAGCCTTTAGGTTCACTGTATTGAAAGTCAACCTTATCACAAGTATTAGCTCCGTAATTGTTTAATGCAAGAATAATTTGTTTTTATGAACTGGTTGTTACAACTGTTTCATGAATGTGTATCTATCAACCTTAAATCTATGAATACTTAATTGTCAATAATAACATAGAATGATAACAGATGTTGATAGATCCAAAAGAATGTGTGAGAAAACAGTACCAATTATAGATCTATCAAATATTTGCCTATAAATAATGGCCTATGTATCATGCTTGCAGGTAAAGTACTTTGATTTTCAAAACTTCTGATGCCTAATGAAAAATTGGTCAAAGCAGTTTATAAATGCCGAGACACTGCATGTGTTCTTTATATGCATAGACAGGTACATAAATATATATATATTTTTTTCCTGTTTTGAAATGTGTCTTTAACCAGTACTGTTTCTAAGTTTTATGGGACGGCAGCAACATATTGGTCCTTGGCGTATTCAGGCCACTTTCATGTAAAAATGCACAAAGTAGGAGTTGGTAGGACACGGGGGCATCTATTTACACACACCACTCTTTCTCTATACACATCCTTCACACACAACTTCCTAACACACTCTCTCATTAAGTGTGTGGGAAGAGGGGATATGATGTGTACATATAGAAGCTCCCGTGGGACACCAACCCTTGAATATAGGGGTTCCACAAAAAATTTGAATCAAAACAAGGATATGCCTTGGCAGACAAAAAAAATTATTAGGTTTGTCGAGAACAGTATGATTATGTTTTGTTTAATAGCATGAAATTATGTGATTAGTTATGTCGCACATAATCTCATATTATTTATGAAACATTAATGTCGTTTGGAAATTGAACGAAAAAATATATAATAAAAAAAGTGACAAAAATTTAAACTATTTTTTTTTTCATTTTATAAATTTCTATTTGAATTTAAAATTCAAATACCACCTAAATAAATTCTGGAATAATCATTCTAAATGATTGGATGCCATACAAGAGAGGGAGAGGGGGGGGGGGGGGGGTGGTTTACATGCGTTGTGGAAGAGGTTGTTCACAATTGCTTCAATATATTGTTTGATCACAACCCTCCAAAAATAACAACCTAGATATAGGGGCCACCTTTGCATCAAATATGGACCTAATTTCTCCAACCTGGAGAGCTTAGCTGTGACTACATATGATTGGAGCTGCAATAAGGCTGGAATAAAACCTACCTCTCAAGGAGTGTCGATTCCCTGAATTAGAAATAGTGGATACTAAACATGTCTTACCAATCTGTAGGACCCCTACAACGTTAGAACCTTCTTCAATTTTTTATTTATTTATTTTTTTTAGAAAAAAAAAAATTGCAAAAAGTAAGGTTGCATTTGGTAGAGTTTTAAAATTATGATTTAAGAATAGAATTGTATTTTGAGTTTGTGAGTTTTAGAATTATGATTTGAGTGTAAAAAATTTGTTTGATTATAAATTTTAAAAAGAGTTTGAATTGAGTGATATGACATATAATATTGAAAAGTGAGTATTTTAAAAAGTGTTTTGAAAAGTGAGTGTGAAATTAATTTTTTAAAACTGTTATTAAACAACACATTCAAACTAAAGGATGAAATTAAACTTCAAAAGATTTACCAAACAGAGCCTAAACTTTTAATTGGATTACTCGCTATTACTTTTTTTCTTTAATCACTGATAAGTTAAAAAAAGGTCAAACTGGTGAGCGCATTCGACTAACCTATTTATTGAAATCATCGCTAAGTTTTACCTAGCTCGACGACAATCAACTATTGCCACGACATTGCTAGCAGCCAAAAAAAATGTTTCTGTTAAATCAGTTGGTGAGTTATAAGACCAGGAATAGTCTCAGCTTTTGAAGAAAAAAAAAATTATGATAATAATGTCAAGCTACCTCTTGTTGAATTGTAAGTATTGGCAATATATTGTTATGAAAGCTTTGAACTAGATGAATTTCTTCTTTCCATTGGTAAAACATTAGTCATTGAGAACATGTTTCTTTTATTTCTTGAATTAAAAAACAATAATAATTGAAACGAGTGCCACTTCAATTGAATTAGTCGCTATTGCCTTTCTTACCTTACACAAAGGAGTTGAAAACTGCACATGGAGCTCTTAAATCTTTTGTAATCTTAAAATTGTGAAGATGTAATAAAAGGGTGTGAATTTAACCCTTTTTTTATTTTTTTTATTTTGTTTTTTGTCAAGGTGAAATACTAAAATAGTGATCGTGATAAAAATAATTAATAATCTATCTTTTTATAGCAGATTTATTTTAAAATCTTATTAATAAGTATCTTTAGAAATAAAACAAAATAAGAAATAAACTTGAATAAATATATATTGGATGTAAAATTACGCAACAATATCATCATCTAATTTCCAATCTTTTGCTTTAGAGGAGAGTCAATTATGTTGGGTTAATGTAAATTAAGATGTGTCCACTTTAATTCCATTTGTGATTTTTTATTAGTTGATAGTGTCATTGTCATACTTAGGCCTCACTTAGGGACAGATTATTTTAATAATTTTTTAATTTTTTAATTAAAATATGAGGTAAAAAAAATAGTATGTTTGAGTTATTTTTTGACTTTTTATAAAAAGATATGTAAAAAAATAAAGAAAAAAGGAAATTTTTGAATTTTTGGTATAAATTATAAATTTTTTAATTTTTTAATAACTTTTTGACTTTTAGGCTGAAATAGCTTTTAACTAGATGAATTTCTTCTTTCCATTGGCAAAACATTAGTCATTGAGAACATGTTTGTTTTATTTCTTGAATAAAAAAACAATAATAATTGAAAAGAGTGCCACTTTAATTGAATTAGGGCATTCACAATGGATGTGTTAAAATTATGTATTAAAGTGTTTATTATATGACAAAAAGTGTTAAAAGTGGGACCCAAAAATATGTGTTAAGAGTTTGTTAATTTAGTGAGTGAATAGTGAATGAATGGTAGTACAATGGATGTGTTAAGGTGTGTGTTAAATATATATATATATATATGTGTATATAATAAATAAAATAAATAAATAATTTAGTTTAATCAAAAATTTCAAGCCCAAAATTAAATTTCAAGTCAAAAAAAAAAATCCCAACAAAAAAAAATAAAAAAAATTTGCCGTTGACCGGTCAACTGGCCGATCAACTGGTAAGCCTAAAAAACGCTCCTCTTTGCTAACTAAAACGCTAGCTACAGATAACAAATATATTAACACACACCACTAACACACACACAACTCTTTTACAGTCCCAAACAATACCCTCTACTGGCCAAAACTTGACACATAACACTAGCACACACGTCAGTGTGTCCATTGTGGATACTCTTAGTTGCTATTGCCTTTCTTACCTTACTCTAAAAGGAGTTGAAAACTGCACATGGAGCTCTTAAATCACTGTGTATTTTTTGTAATCTTAAAATTGTAAAGATGTAATAAAAGGGTATGAATTTAACCTTTTTTTTATTTTTTTTATTTTGTTTTTTGTCAAGGTGAAATACTAACATCCAATAATGGTGTACTGAGTTAATTGCGATCGTGATAAAAATAATTAATAATCTATCTTTTTATAGCAGATTTATATTAAAATCTTATTAATAAGTGTTTTTAAAAATAAAACAAAATAAGAAATAAACATGAATAAATATATATTAGATGTAAAATCACGCAACAATATCATCATCTAATTTCCAATCTTTTGCTTTAGAGGAGAGTCAATTATGTTGGGTTAATGAAAATTAAGATGTGTCCCCTTTAATTCCATTTGTGATTTTTTAGTAGTTGATAGTGTCACTGTCATACTTATTTTTTCAATAACCCTCTACACTTTTTACCAATTCAATATATATTTTGACCTATTTTGAAAAGTAGGTTAAAAATTATTTTTTTGATTTTTTTAAAAAAAAATATACACAAAAAATAGGAGATGATATAATCTAAAAAAGTCAAAAAAAAAAAAAAAAAAAACTTTTAACCCAATTAACAAAATAGGCCTATATTGAAATTAATAAACTTTAAACCTTTTTTTGCTTATTTTCAACATATTTTCACCTTAATTCTAATATTAAACAGCATCCTACAACACATTCGTTAGTATTTGTCTTTATTTTGGCATCTTATATGTTACTGCTACAATTATACAAAACATTAGGCCAAGTTTGGCTAAACAAAATAAGTGCACTTATTTCATCTTTTTATCTTTTTTGAGTCACATCAATCAACATCTCCTCTCTACTTTTTCTACACATAATATAATAAAAGTCAAAAAGTACACTTATTTAGTCTTCCCAAACTTGACCTAAATATGATATAAAAAAAAAATGATAATTGTAGTGTGTTTGGTTTGAGTTTTCTGGATTAAGTTTTTTGAAAACTGAGTTTTTTGGTTTTCGTATTCTTTTGTTTTTAGTGAATATTTTTTAAATTTTAAACATTTTTTTTACTTTTTTAGATGCACCTTAGTTAGAGGTATCTAAAAAGTAAAAAATTTGTGAAAAAATATTTTAAAAAATTAATAAATACATAGAAATACAAAAATATACTGAATTCTTGTATTTTTTTTGTATTTTTGGTATTTAGTGAATTTTTAAAAGATTTTTTTTACAATTTTTTTTACTTTTTAGGTGTATTTATGTTAGGTGTGTTTAAAAAGTTAAAAAATTACTTAAAATATTAAAAAAATTCAGTAAAAACAAAAAAACACGGAAAATAAGAAAGTAGAATTTTCTGAAAAGTGTTTTGGAAAACTGGTAGTATTATGAAAAACAAAATAATTGGCTGACGTGGACGCTTGAAGGAGTCCTAGTAATGTGGAATAGAAAAATGACACGTGGAGGGCAGGCCAGGCGCATTTAGTGATGTGGCACGAGATGTGGAGCCAAGCACGAGATTGTAGGAACTGCCAATCTCCAAACAGAAAAGGGTGGGTGGGGACGGGAAAGGGAGGTTGGCAGGAAAATTAATTTGGTGCACTTGAGGCAAATAAACGTATTGTTTGAATTTGACATTCATAGGTTAAAATATTTCATTTTAATATTTTTTACTATTTTTTAAGAGATAATTTGATAAATTTTAAGTGATAACGATATGAAACAATGTTTCAAAATTACCGAATAATAACTCGGTTGGCAGTTCCTTTAAGAGAAACCCAACTGGCGATCTATCCGTATTCATGTGCCATCAATCAATGCATTGTTTGGGTGAAATCAAAAGCAAAGCGAACCCCGCAGAAAAGAAAAGAAAAGAAAAGAAAAAAAAGCATGATTCTTGTGGCTTACGAGAGAGAGAAAAAAAAAAACTCTGAGTCACTTTCTCACCCCCAATAAATGCGCTTGCACAACACATTACCTCATCCTCCTTTTTCTTTTCACCTTTAATTTACCATTTTCTCCTCCATATTCTTCTCCTTCCACATATTATGACTTGGATTTTATTCTCTTTCCCATTTTCACTTTTGTTAGCCAAGTCATTAGTCCTTCTGTGTAGTTGACTTAATTATGAGAAGCACCTTTATTCACTCTGGTTAGTTTTCATTCAAAGAAAATGAACAGCACACAATCACTATTATACTTGAACCAACAAATGTTTAAAGAAGTGGTAGGACTACACTAATCTATACAAATTGGTAGTGAACATTAATAAAGCATGTCAGCCATTCAATTCAAAGAATTGCTTGTACGCCTATATATTCTGATTTTGCATTCTAATATGCTAATCAGTTCAATTCTTGTCCAAAATCTATCAAAATAATAATAGAACTATCAATACACATGAGTTCATAAGTTTATAAGTTTGGCAACGCGACATAACTTCACACCGAGATACCATGTGAAAGGTTAGTATTAGCAAAGATTGTGACATCGGCCAATTTTCTATCAGAATATAACTTGTAGGCTAATAAGATCAATCCTTACTAATTGAAGAAGAATCCTAAATAAGGAATAATTGTTAGGCAAATGTATTCTTGATTTGAAAAAGAAAACTAAAGAAGGCGACATAATATTCTTTATAAAATGTCAAACTCTCATTAATTGAGATACATACATTCTAACTTTTTGGTATTTGTGCTATTGAGTTTTTTTTTTATAAGTTGTTAAAAAGGCCAAGAGGCACTAATTTTGTTTTTTCAAGCATAGACCTCAGCCTTTTGGTATGGTTTTCCAGAACTTCGAAAGAAAAGTATTTCAGTCTGCACAATCGTGTACTTCAGATTTTTACCCACACATATGGTTGTGGCATAGATTACTATAATTTGAAAAAGTCCTAACTGTTAGATTATTTATTGTGCATAGGATGCCATTTAACCTTCTTTTTATATTGCTTGGTAGCGTACATCACAAGCTATCCACCAGATTTTTAAAATCTTAAAATAAAACACTGTTAGGATATAGGCTTTCAACCTTTTTTTTTTCAATAGACAATTCCAATTAATGCTTCTTTTTTTCTTTTCTTTTTTTTCAATGGGCTTTAAAGCATGGACTTTTAATTTTTAATTTTTTTAAAACTTTTTACATAAAGCTTAAACTAATAAAAAGAAAAGTATATCTAAATAGGGATAAACAATGAATACAAATTTTACATATTATTCAAAACAGTCGTGATAGAGGACTCGAATTCTTTGCCTCGAATTTGCCTCGACACCAAAACGACATCGTTTTGGTGTCGAGTTTTTTTTTTTTTTTTTTTCTTTTCTTTGTTGCAGGTCGGGAACGGGAGAAGAAGAAGAAGGAAGAAGGGCTTTGCAGAATCGGGAGGAGACCGAGGAGGGGGCCATAAAAAGCTGGTCACATTGGCATAGATGACCAGTACATGAAAAGACGTCCGACCATGCAGACGATTATTTATTGGGCATGAGGATGACCCTCTCTCCCTCTCTTCCTCCCTCTCTCCTCTCTCGAGCCAATTCGCGCCTCGAATTGTCGAGGCCTGAATCATTTTTCTATTCAAAATTACACGTGCATAAATTGTTGAATAAAGGCTTATTTTGGAAAATAAGTAAAAAATTAATTTTTGGATTTTAAATTTTTTTAAAATATATATATATAATAAAAAAATAATAAAACTTTAAAAAAATTAAAAAATCAATAAATTAATTTAATTGTCAAAAGAAACCACAATAGTGATGGTGTGGTGTGTTTATTGTAGTTGACCTCTCCGTTCTGGTAGGTAGAGAATAATGATGGCAAGGCATAGCTCCCTGAATATAAAATAAAGGATATAATATAATATAGAATTTAGTTAGAATATATAATAAATAGGATATAGGTATTAGATAATATATTTTTTAATTTATATTTGTTGATTTGATATATAAGATTGGATATATATTATCCATGTTTATTTTATAAAACAATAATGATTCATCCCCCTTTTTAGGACCCTCTTTGGACCCCCTCTCTCTCTCATTGGTCACCTTTTCTTTTTTTTTTTCTTTTTTTCCTGCTCCTCCAATCACCTCTTGCCACGTGACAAAGGGGGGGTAAAGGGGGTGACCCCCAAAGGGAGTCCCAACCTTTATTCTTTATAAAATATATTGTGGGATATAAATAAGTAATTTTTAAGATTGTCCTCATAATATTATATTATATTAAATTCAAAATTTATATTAAATTATGTTATATTAAATTAAATTCAATAATATTATATTACATTAAATTCAAAATTTGTATTAAATTATACTATATTAAATTCAATTCAATTCAATAATATTTATGTTAAATTAAATTCAATAATTATATTATATTAAATTCAAAATTTTATATTAAATTATATTATATTATATTAAATTCAATAATATTATATTATATTATATTATATTATATTCAATAATATTTATATTATATTAAATTCAATAATATTAAATTAAATTCAATAATTATATTATATTAAATTCAAAAAATATATTAAATTATATTATGTTAGATAAACAAAAGGGTAAATTGGACTTTTTAAATCATATCCCAACCAAGGGGATATGATATAATGGGGGGTGATGGTATTGTATATCCTGCACTTTTGGGAGATATACAATCCCGTGGGATATTATATCCGCTTTGAAAAAAATTGCAAATATGAGATATGTGGATTTTACAGAATATAATATCTAATCCCACCCTTTATATCCTGGAATCAAACAAGGCCATAAGGTTGTTTCAATAAAATCATAGAGCGGAAATAACTAAGCGGGAAGGATTATTTCTCCGCTACCGGTTGGTAGCTCGAAATTTAGAGGCCCGAATGGCCCTAAATTTAGCACCACAAATCTTTATTCTTATTTCTCACACAACACCTGACTTTCTTTTGAGGCAATTTGTCGGTGTCTGCTCTTTTCTCCGGTAGTCACATTCTAAATTGACAGTATTGTCGCGTAATTTAGGAATATAGTTAAAAATTAAATTTTGATGTTTAATTTATTTTTGAATCATATTATTTTTTTATTTTTTTATATATTTTTTTTAAAAAAAAATAAATTTTAACTAAGTTTTCAAAATAATCCGGTGTGATAAATAGCAATCAAATTATAAGGGTCTTGTTAATAATAAGGAAAATATTATAAGGGCACACCCTACGCACTTTATAATTAGAAAAATAAAATAATTTTAATTTTTTGAGTCATAACTAAAAAAAAATGTTATAATTAAACGCAATGTAAGATATATCCAAAGAACTCATGAGTTATAATTAAAATAATATCATAACTAAAGAAGAAAATTAATTATAACTATAAAAAAATGATATAATTAAAGGTGTATATAATATACTATTTTTAAAGAAGTATATATTAGAATTTTCCTAATAATAGCTATAAAAAAAAAGTCAATAAAAAAACATAAAATGTTAAAATATGTATAATCTCAATACATATTTCATATATGATAAAATACCTTAACATGTTTCAATATATTTTTCAACACTAACAGTGACACTCATGGTTGTTCTTAATATATTATAATTATAAAAAGGTAAATTTTTTAAAAAACTCATCTTGAATTTTTATTCAATTTTAATTAAAAACAAATGAACGAATAGATATTTTAAAATATATTATTTCATTAGAAATTAAGGAAAATATTTATATATCAGTGAAAATCTTTGTTAAAAGCAAACTAATAATTTTTGAGAGAAACAACAAATCATTATTAGTTCTGAAAAATAAATATAAACTTTATAAAGTCACATAGTAATTTTTTTTATTTATAAATCTTTAATTATTTAAAAAAATTGTCGCTGATTTGTAAATTTTTCTAATTTTTTCAGACAAATTAATGTTTATTTAAAAATGAATGAGTGATTTGTTTTTTGGTAAATCCGTTTGAACAGATATGAGTAGTAATAGCAGATTAGTAGGGCTTTGTAGGGGTGAGGTGGTCTAGAGAGAGAAAGAGAGGGAGAATCTATTGTTGTGCCAGGCTGCCAGCAATGAAATTGAAGGATCAAAGCTTTCTCTCTCTCTCTGAAGCTGGCATTTGCTTTGCTTTGTAGCAGATTGTTCTCTCCATCACCCACCCTCTCCTCCTACTTCCTTATTTATTACACCTCTCTCAATTTTATTATTCATTTAAACCCCAAAAAACTCAAAAAAAACATCCCCATCCCCTTCCTCTCTTCTCCACTCTTCTCATTCCTCTCAATGGAATAGAAATGTAAAAGGTGCTGATAGATATATATATATATATACACACACACAAAACAGAAGGGTGATGTTTGATCCTTGTTCACCAACAATGGCTTCATCTCCATCTCTGTGTGGTGCAGAGAAGAAGCACTGGTGGCTTAGCAACAGAAAGGTAAGTGAACCCCAACCATATATACCATTTGATTTTTGTTTTTATGATTTTGATTGATTTGTGTGTCTCAGATGGTAGATAAATATGTGAAAGACGCAAGAGCACTCATTGCTAGTCAGGAACAGAGTGAGATCGCATCGGCTCTCAATCTTCTCGACGCTGCTCTCGCTCTCTCTCCTCGCTTCGAGCTTGCTTTGGAGCTTAAAGCTCGTTCGCTTCTCTATCTCCGGCGATTCAACCACGTCGCCGATATGCTTCAGGACTACATTCCCAGTCTCAAGTTGGCCTCCGATGACTCGTCTTCTCTCTCATCCGATAACTCGTCCAAGGACCGAGTCAAGCTTCTGTCGTCGAATAACTCGTCCGGTAAGTCAGCTGATTATCCCTCTTTCAAGTGCTTCTCTGTATCGGATTTGAAGAAGAAGGTCATGGCTGGTCTCTGTAAAAACTGCGACAAAGAAGGGCAATGGAGGTAATTTCGAGCTTCTATTTCGTTGATTTTGGCGATTCCATTACTACTATTATTTTTTCATTTTTTGGTTCTACTTTTTCCAAATACATAGCTTGTAGATTACGCAAAATAACAGCTGCCATTAATGAATTTTAATTCTAGGGACCAAGAATGAATGAATTTTAATTTCAATAATGCACATTTTAAATAAATTTGATTCTCACAAATATTTTATTTTATTTTATTTTTTTGTTAATTTTTTTCTTCACCTTTGTCTCCACTCCACGTTATTGATTTTAATTTTAGCTTGGAAAGGTCAATTTGTAAAATGAAATAATAAATCATAAGTATAGTAAATAAAAGCAAAATTGGAAAATAGCTGTATTTTTGCAAACTTGCAATATATGTGAGTGGGTGGGTGTTGACTTGGATTTGGATTTGGATTTGGGTTTGGATTTGGATTTTTACAGGTACTTGGTTCTGGGTGAAGCCTGTTGCCACCTGGGTCTGATGGAGGACGCAATGCTTCTCCTCCAGACCGGAAAACGCCTGGCCACCGCCGCTTTCCGCCGCGAAAGCATCTGCTGGTCCGACGACAGCTTCTCCTTCTCCAAACTCCCAATCTCCGGCGAAATCGCCACCATTTCCAACCAACCTCCGAGCCCTCCAAAGGCGGAGACGGAGAGCATAACCCAACTCCTCAGCCACATCAAACTCCTCCTCCGCCGCAAGACAGCCGCTATTGCTGCC
Source organism: Camellia lanceoleosa (assembly GCA_025200525.1). Classification (NCBI taxonomy): domain Eukaryota; kingdom Viridiplantae; phylum Streptophyta; class Magnoliopsida; order Ericales; family Theaceae; genus Camellia; species Camellia lanceoleosa. The sequence continues at coordinate 8,776,955 of CM045768.1, read as the reverse complement.
CTCGACGCCGGACTCTATTCCGAAGCAATTCGACACTTCTCGAAGATCGTCGATGGCCGCCGCGGAGCCCCTCAGGGCTTCCTCGCCGAATGCTACATGTACAGAGCATCTGCGTATAGATCCGCGGGTCGTATCGCCGAGTCCATTGCTGATTGTAATCGGACTTTAGCTCTAGACCCGACTTCCATTGAGGCCCTGAGTAGCAGAGCATCACTCTTTGAAAGCATCCGATGTTTGCCTGACAGTCTTCACGATCTTGAACATTTGAAACTTCTATACAATTCAATTCTACGTGATCGAAAGCTACCCGGACCAGCCTGGAAGCGAAAAAACGTTCGATACAGCGAAATTCCTGGAAAGCTCTCTGCTTTAACTGCCAAGATCCAAGAACTGAAGCAGAGGGTTGCGTCAGGTGAAACTGGGAATGTAGATTACTATGCATTGATTGGGTTGAGAAGAGGATGTTCGCGATCGGAATTGGAGAGAGCTCATTTGTTGCTCACACTGCGGCACAAGCCTGATAAATCAAACAGTTTTATCGATCGCTGCGAGTTTGCAGACGAGCGTGATGTTGATTCAGTAAAGGATAGAGCAAGAATGTCGGCATTGTTGCTATATAGGTTGATTCAGAAGGGACACACTAGTGTGATGAGGACCATCATGGAGGAAGAAGCGGCGGAGGAGAGAAAGAAGGCTGCAGTTGCTTTACAAGCAGCCGCTGCGATTCATGTCCAACAAAACCACAAACAAACCAAATTTGAAGCAGAATTGAGTACACCCTCAACAGCGGAGATCTCAAACAAAACCACAACGGCGGCGGCGTCAGTGTTTCAAGGGGTGTTCTGTAGGGACCTTGCAGCAGTTGGGAATTTGCTATCTCAAGTTGGGTTTAATCGTCCGATTCCAGTCAAGTATGAAGCATTAAGCTGCTGATAATCCTGATCACGATCAGATTTCACCGGCCGGAGAATCTGATTCCCTGTTTGTACAAAAAGAAAATTTACCAATGCCAGCCGGGAAAATTTTGTCATTTCTTTTGATTTCTCTATCTTGTTCATGTACAGAGTTAAATTCAGAGTACTGCGAATTTTCTTGTTTTGGAAATTAAAATTGGGTGTCATTTTCTTTCACTGCTTCTTTCGTTATTTTCCATAGTGGGAATGCGAGGGAAGGGAGTGATTTGATTCGCTTCAAAATTGGGGGCCATATGCAGAAAACAGAGAAGCTGGCATTTTTTGGATTCTTTCTCACATGTCTTAATGGCTTTGCATAGCCATTACTTTTCTCCTTTGTCAGAGGCTTATCCATGGCTCTACTTTGCCAAAGTCTGACATTCCACAAGATTTCATAATCAACCACCCTTTGCTATTCACACTACAATAATATTCATGTAACCTATTAATTTCCAACAATTAAGTCATGTTTGTTTTATTGGACTAAATTACATGAATCTATTAATTTAGATAATTTGAAATGACTAATATAATGAAAAATGATATGTAGGCCGACGGTCTTTATCTTATCTTATATTTGGAATGTCCCTAAATTAAGAGAGGAGATTAGTAAACTCCAATCACATGTCATGTTTGTTTGGAATCATTCCGTATACTACGAGAATAATTTTTTAGAATATTTTAATATTTTAATCACTAAAATCTTCCTTAGTTCCTTCATTTTGCATTTCTAGTACACTCAGGCTCCGTTTGGGTAGTGGGTTGGGGCTAAAATAGCCACAAAAGACAAAACAAGCTATTTTAGTCCTAAAAAAACAAAACATCACATCCAACCCATAATCATTACACTTTTCTCTCACAAAAAAACTTAAAAAAGTCAAAAAGTCAAAAAATCCTTCCCAAACTAAGCTTTTAAGCCCAGGCTAAAATAGCCAAAAAAACCAAAAAGTCAAAAAACCAACCCACTTCCCAAACCCACCCTCAATAATCCCCGTTTGAGGCATATAAATTCTGGAAGAACCGTCAATCCATATAGGGATACTGTCTGAAGATCTCTCATTTTTGTATCCAAGTATAATAATATTCAACATTGATCAAAATACATAGTGCAATCTCAAGACTTTGTCTCTAAACAAACGCAACCAATTAAAGGACAATGGTATGGATACAAAGGTAAGTGGTGTACTTTTGTATTGTTGTTCTTTTGTCCTGTTGGGAGGAAAAATATTATTTATTTTTTATATATATTTTTTTTATCAGAATAGTTCTTTTTTTTTTTCTCTCCTTTTTTTTTCTTTTTTTTTAATGTATTGCTAGACTACAAATCTTAAAATTTAAAAGAAAAAAAAAAAAAGCAGATCAACTTTTTGAAAAAACAAAAAAAATTTTCATATTTTCTGTGCAGTCTCGTATTTGTAAGAGATTATGATTTGAAAATAAAGTTATATTTTGAGCAAGGTTTTAAAAAGTGGCCCAACCGTTACGTAACGGTTTTGGTGGTTATCGTCACCTGTTGCGGCCACTTTTGCAGTATGATTGAAATTCACAGGTGTGTCGACTATAACGGCTACTGCTCATCAGACCGTCAGTGAATAACACCATAATGTTCGTACCATAATAATCATACACATAACGGTTCCGAACTACTTCTTTCAAAAAAACACACATAAAAAAAAAATTGAAAATGGGAGAAGAGGGATAGAGAGAAGATGGTCTAAAGAGAGAAGATGGATGAGCAAGAGATAGAGAGAGAAAGAGAAGAAGGAAGATGAAGAACATGTTATTGATTTGTTGAAACTGTAAGGCCCCGTTTGTTTTTAGAGGTAGAATGGAGGGGATTCATAGTGAGAGGATTGTCAGTGAGGGGATTAAGTAAAATTATGTTAGTTTTGATGATAGTTGTTAGTATAGGAATTGTTAAATTATTTTTATATAAAATAATACAAAAATACAAAAAATTAAACATTGATGTTCCAAAAAAAATGCCCAACATGTAAAAAATAAAAAAATAAAAAAATTTCTAATCTCCTCACTATTTTTCTAATACCACTTCTACCTCCTCCATCCCAATCCCCCTTCCAACCTCCATCTTAATCCCCTCCTTCATTCTAATCTCTTCCCCAACTCTACAAACAAACACAACACTAAGTGGGTCCCGCCTCCATCCTAATCCCATCCCACCCTCTACACCCAAAAACAAACGGGGCCTAAGACCTATGCTATTCTATTCAGTTACTATTACTCAATCATTTTGTTTGTGTATGTCTATTTATATATTGTTTAATAATAATAATAAGTGTGGTTATTATCTATTTGACTTGATTAAAATATATATATATATATATATCAACCTTGCTGGGTACACCCTGGGGTTGACTCATGACGCGGCTCCCCACTGGTCAATTTTTCCTTTTTTTTTTTTTCGTTAATCACCGGTGACACGTGGCACTAGGTGTCACTGGGTGTAGTGTTTACTGGGTGTATGAGGCATTTTTGTATATATATTTAGGCTCTTATTTATTCTTACTTTTCTCATTGTTTATCTTATATATAATAGTTAATGATTGATTTTTTTGTATAATATAAAGTCATTAATTATTAAAATAAAATGTAAAAAACTCAGTTTATAGTGATTTAAAAATATGAAATACATTAGATCATACTTAAAAATTTATAAAAATTGATCAATATTTATTTTAAACCCAATAAATATGATCATGTAAAAAAAATATGCGTATCGATAAGTTTTTTTCAAATTGTACGAAAAATAAAAAAATTCACGATTCTTGTTATCGCAACCGTTACACTACGGCCTTTATACCCAATAACCGCAAGAATCAAGATCAAGATCATATAACGAACCGCTTTTCAGAACCTTGGAGTTTGAGTTTGAAAATTTTGAAATTATAATTTGAAAAGAGAATTTATTTGGTTATAAGTTTTGAAAAAAAAAATTGAATTGAGTTTTGAATTTTTGATATAACATATGAAATGAGAAAAGTTATTTGATTATGAATTTTGGAAAGAGTTTTCAAAACTTAATTGAAAAATTTATAACTCATAACCAAACACATAATTCAAAACTCTGTTGAAAATTCTATTCAAAACTTATAACCAAACTCCTTTAAAAATTCAATTCAAAAAATTAATTTGTCATTTTGGTTTAAAAAAATAATTTCTATATTTAAAATATATCAAAAACAAATATAATTTTTTTTTTCTCCAAATAACAAGTGGCAATTGGCAATTGCAAAAAAATAAAAATAAATAAATAATAGTATTGTTCCGGTCAACCGGCCGGACATCCGAGAGGATGTCTGGACAGACGACTGTATAGACCAAAAATTTAAAAATTATCTACTTTACCAAACTTTGTTTTCAAAATATATTTTGAAATTGATTTGAAATCATAATTTGAAAACTCAAACTAAACATAATAATAAAATGTAAAGATAAAATTAATTTTAAAAAACTCTATCAAACACAGCCTTATATTTTTTTTAAAACTTTCTAGTCTTTTACAAAACTAGAACACCAAAAAATAAATAAATAAATAAAATTTGCACCTAACATTTTAGTGTGAGGCAATTTTGTCAGGTTTCTCAACTCTGGATGATGTAAACGAAAAATATGTTCGTCATGGGAAGTGTGTGTGAGTGCGTCCTCTACCTCAGCAATTCTGTCTTTACAAATTTTTGTGTACTTCACTAATAAAATAAGTTAGAAAATTGCATAATCTTTAAAATAAAAAATGGTAAATATATATTATTAAAAAAAAAAATTCATTTGACGAATAAAAGAACGTGTTACATGTGGTGTTTCGAACACCTGTGATATTGAAGTTTTTTCGTTTGACACGTAATTCGGTAGACGAACCATTGAAGTGGAACCAAAGTTGGGCTTGGGCCGAATTAAATGAGTTGCCCTCTCTTTAGATTCGAGAAGGGTTGAAGCCCTTGTCCATAGGACGATTATGGATAACCTGAAGCCCATGTTGAGTTTAGTTGATGATCATACAAGAGGTGAGGTAGACTAGAGAGTTTTTTTCTCCCTAAGTTTGTGTCATCTATAAAAGATTAAAAACCTCAAGGGTTGCGTTGGTGGTCAAGTCTTGAGATTTGGAAGTGTGCTCCTTCCTAGATATCAAGTTTAAAACATTCTAAGTACAAACAATTTTTTAAAGTCAATCCATACCGAACTTTTACCTCAAATCCCCACAAGTATCTTCATATCCTTCTCGCAAATTGCCACTCACCTTTGGTCAATTTAGTCAATGATTAGCTAGATTGACTTATCTTTTCTTGCTTGGGTTTAAATTTTGAGTAATAATTTAGAGCTCTAAATAACAAGCTTTAAATCCACCACTAGTGAGGTGGAAAATGAAAAAAAAAAAAAAAAACAAGGCACAACACAAACTGTGGCAGTGGGTGGGACTCACTACCACATTATTAGTGGTAGCACTAATTAGAGCTCTAAATCATTTCTCTTAAATTTTTTATTTAAAAATAAATAAATGAAAATAAAGAGTAGGAAATTTGTGTATTAATTTTTTAACATAAAACATGAAATAAAAAAAAGTTACCAACAGGCCGTACTATACAATTTTCTGATCCATTCTTTGGGTTTCGGGATCCGACAATTTGATTACGGGTTGTCCGTAAAAGGTGATGATGTTGGCCCAATGTTTAGGGTATCATGTTGGGCTTCAACTCGGTTTTAGTTCAAAATTTTAAAAAGTTAATCCAAATGACAAAAACAGGTGTATGAGTACAAACGATATATATATTTTATCTCGAAGTGTAATTTTTTTTTTCGTTCTAAAAAAAAAATGAGGTGCACTTTTCAGTATTTCCAATGGATTGCTAAAACAGCTGTCAAAGTCATAATATGGTAACTTGGGCAAAAATGCCTTCTCCAATGGCATGTTATAGTAGCTGCCAAATCTGCTGCCAAATTTGGCACTAGCTTTGGCAGCTGCCAAATTTGTTAGGTCACTCAAAAACTAACTGTTTTCTTCCCTCTCTCTTTCCCTCTCAGTTGGGCCTCTTCCACAAGTGAAACAGAAGCACGAATTTCTCAAATGAATTTTAGAAGAAAAATACCAACAGGAAAATCATCTTCAAATAATCAGTAGAAATATTCTCAAATGAAAAACATTAACAAAAATACTAAAAAGAAAAATACCAACAGGAATATCATCTTCAAAAATACCAATAGAAATAATCTGAAATGAATTTCTGAAATAATCTCGAATGAATTTTAGAAGAAAAATGCTTGGATTTGAAAGTCGAATTTATACAAATTTCTTCAATATTCATCTTCTTCATCAAAAAGCCAATTTGAAGGAATGCGACCATTAGGGGTTGGAGAAAAGTGTTGAACATGAGGGTTAGGGCTTCGAAGGATAAGTGGATGGGAGGGTTAGGGCTTCGAAGGATGGGGATAAGTGGATGATCTGGTGGTGGTTCTTGAGAAGAAGAGAGAGAGAGAGAGAGTCGACTTTGGATAAGAGAAATGTAAGGTGGATGAGAGAAAGAGAATCACTTAGTGTGAGTGAGAAAAAGAGGGGGGTGGAAGAGATAAGATGATCTGCGATCTGAAGAAGGGGTGATCTGCGATCCGAAGTTGAAGTTGACCGAGGCTCATCAACTTCTCTCTCTCTGATCTTCACTAATTTGAAGAGAGTGATGAAGAAGTTGAGAAACAGGGAGTTCTTGTGGAGACCGGGGAAGAAAGAAACTGAACAACAAAAATAAAGGGAGAAATAGAGAGTTAGGAGACATGGGGTTGTTGTGGTTGTGGTGATAAAAAAACTGAGAATCGGGGGGGCAGAGATAAAGACGGTGAAAGTGAGAGAGATAGATGCAATAGTGATGAAGAGAGATAAGAGGATAGAGACGTAGAGAGATAAAGAGAGCAAATGTCAACAAAGAGATTTGTCTTGAGATTTAAGTAGATCATTCTGGAGAATTGATCTCAGCTGTTGGATTATTATTTAATCAACGGCTAAGATCTTGTTCAATAAGCAAACCCCAAGATTAGTCAAAGTGTGCTATTTTGTTCATTAAAAAAAATAATAAATAAATAAAAATGCAAGTGAAACAGAAACATAACAGCTATAAACGGTCATATTTTTATGTTACAACAACTATAAAAAAAAACGGCTCTTTTTTTTTCTTTTTTTTTTTATAAATACAAACCTTGAATCTCAATTTCATTTCACAGCAAGTCCTTTTTTTTTTCTCCTTTGTTTTTTCTCAATTTCATTTCACAACAACCCTCCCAAATTACATTTTTATTTATAATTTTTTCATTCAATCACTATGAACGGTTCATCATAAACAAAAAGAGAAAACTAATTCACCGTTGATAAAGATGTGGCACTTTGTAAGGCTTGGTGTCGCATTTCTGAAGACCCAATTGTTAGCAATTCACAATCTTATACTCACTTTTGGGGAGGAATTTATGAAAATTATTGTTCCCTTCAGAATGATCAGTCAAAAATACGAGTGTTTATCCAATCTCGATGGGGTACAATCATGAAATATTCTAACAAATTTCATGAATGTTTAGCACAAGTCGAAAATCTACACCCAAGTGGGATGTCTCAAATTGATATGGTAAGATTTCATCTTTATTTATTACGTTAGTTTTTTATTTTTATTTCATCTCATATAAAAATTAACCAATTACTTAATTTAATATTTTATTGATACAAATATTTCAAGCAAAACTTTTATACCATCAAGATGAAAATAAACATTTTTCTTTTAAACATTGTTGGCCAATCTTGCAAAACAATATCATGTGGCAAGATATAACTCCTACTAACACAGTGAAGTTAAGGATACATACATTGTTTTCCCCTAATGTAGCCCTCGATTCCCCAATAGATAATTGCATTTGTCTTGAAGACGACAACAGTCCAAGTGTTGGTAACAATCTAACTGTTGGTAATAATTCAATCGGTGAGGGTAGTGTTTCTGTAAGGGATAAAAGGTCTATGGGTAGGAAAGCTGCAAAAAAATTATTTCGGAGAAATTAAGTGGTTGAAACTGAGGTCCACAAATTTAGCAATGTGTTTGAGATATTTAACCAACATCTTGCTGAGAAAGAAATGAAAAAATTGAAAAGAAGAAAAAATGATTAAAGCACTACAGGAGATGAAAGAATTTGAGATTAAAAGATAAGAACATGAGATTAAGGCCTTGTTTGTCATAACCTAAAAAAGTCAAAAAGTCACTGTCCTATTTAAGTCACATCATCTTATTTAAGTCACATCACCTCTCTATCACATCACTTCAAACCCAACCCACACCCAACTCATATTTCATAAAAAGTCAAAAAGTACACTTATTTAGATCATTCCAAACAACTCCTAAAAAAGAAGAACATTTGATAATAACTATCGGCATTTCTCATTTGAATTCTCAGATGAAAGCGTATTACATAATGCGAAAAAATAAGATTTTTGGCAAGTGGTCCACAAATGTCAACAATCCAAATTACTATTTTCCACTGTCTCTTGATAAATAATTACAAGAGAATGTAGTTTTTAATTTTGCACTGCCATTTATTTTTAATGTAATTTTTAGTCTTTTATTTGTAATGTAATTTTTATGTTCCAATGTATTTTTTAATATATTTTTTTTCAAATTTTCAATTTTTTTTTTATTTTTTATATTTGTCTAGTCGGGTATAATATAAATATATAAATTTTTTCACAAAGAGATAACAAAAAGGTCACAAAAAGGTCACAAAAAATATAAATATAAAAAAATTACTAAAAAACCTATATTCAAACACCACGTACAAATTTAGAAGAAAAGTTGGTTAAGATTTACCAAAATAACATGTGTACCATTGGAGCACAATTGTTATAATTAATTTGCCAAATTATAGCAATGGCCATGGTATTATAACAAATACCATTGGAGATACTCTTAGCTTTTACTTCTAATCTAGTGGGTGTTTGGGAAGTTGTTATTTTAGTAGACTATTTTAGTAGACTAAAATTTTTGTATTTGGAAATATTATTAAATTTTTTTTATAAAATTAAATGTAATGTTTGTGAAAAAAAAAAGTGAAATAATATGAATTTGATATGATATTTTGTTTTATAAATTATTTTAACTTATTTCGGCGCTAATATCCCTTCATGTTACACACGTGTCTCACACATGAGACATTCCAATAGTTGTGTACTGCTGCTTCTACATTACCAGCCAATTAGCACCAGCCTCCACAATTATTTTTTTTTATGGATATATTTTTTGGGGGGATACGATCTCTTTCTTTTTTTACGTAAAATTCATAGATTGCAATTTAAATTTACAATTCCGTTGCCACGATCACCCCACCAATAAAATCGAAACCCCACCAATTTGAATTGTATCACCGATGGCTTCATTGAACTACCTTTCCTCTACCTCCCCACTCTTTCTCTTACGCAAATCATTTCTATTAAATATTAAGTTTTCGTTTAGAAATATATTATTTTAATAATTTTTTAATTTTTTAATTAAAATATAAGTTAAAAAAAATTAGTATATTTATGATAGTTTTTTGATATTTTACAAAAAGATATGCAAAAAGTAAAGAGAAAAATAATCTTTGATTTTTTTATATAAGTTATAGACTTTTTGATTTTATAAGTAACTTTTTTACTTTTAAACTAAAACAGTCACTTGTCAAACGAGGCCTAAGACTCGGTTTTGTACAACTCTTTAAACTTTAATTTTACCATTACATTTAAGTGTGGTATTTATTTATGATTTTTAAAAATTAATTTTATATTCACTTTTGAAAATTTTGTCAAAGACGAAAAAATTTAGACTATCTGCTCGTTCTCTCAGACGTCAAGCCGGTTGATTGGAGCAGTGTATTTTCTTTTTCTTTTTTTTTTTTACAAATGCCACCTGTTAAAATTTTTTATGAGTTTTAAATAGAATTTTGAGTTGTGTATTTTGTTATGAGTTGTAAGTTTTACATCAAATATCATATGTCACATTAAAAATTCTCCACTCAATTCAAAACTCTTTTCAAAATTCATTCACCAAACAAATTTTTCATACTCAAATCATAATTCAAAAACTCACAAATTCAAAATACAACCCTATTATCAAATTATATTTAAAAAACTCTACCAAACGCAACCTAAATTTTTAAAGGTCTGTGTAATAATTAGACAACGGTATGAGACAAAAAATTTTGTTATGGCGGTGTTTGGCAACAATTTTTTTTGGTTTTTTTTTTATTTTTTTCACTAAAAGACAAACTTTTTGCAAAAAAAAAAAAAAAAAAAAAAACAAATCCAAACAAAATATCACATCAAACCTCATAATTATTTCACTTTTTCTCTCACAAACATCACATCTAACCACAAAAAAACCTAACTAAATTTCCAAATACAAAAAAAAATTTCTTTAATAATATCCTACAACTAAAAACACCTACATAAAAATTCACTTCCCAAACACCCATTATATTTTTTTAATTTTAATTTCAATTTTATTGGTCAATATAATTTTTTTACACAACTTAGCCTTCGTTTGGCATCCCAATCTTGGGCTAAAATAGTTACAAAATGATAAAATAAACTAAAAAATTAATAAAATAAAATGTCACATCCAAATTATAATCATTTCATTTTTTCTATCACAAAAGTCAAAAAAATAAAAAAAAATCCATCCAAGTGAGATTTTTTAGCTCAAGCTAAATGTCACGACCCGCTCCCCGTACCTAAGAGTTAAGTATCGTGATGACCAGTAACTGAGGTTATCTTCGGCCAAATCTTTAAACAAATTAATAAACGCAAGCGGAAGAAATATTTAAATAAGGGTACTAAAATAATCATCAGAGTTTCTATTTTTATTACAAAATATATTGATCAAAAAGGCCGATATTTACAAATATAATAAAAGTGCTTTGTGTCTACCCCACACGCTGGTCCAGACATGTCACCTGAAAGTAGTAAAAAACCATAAGCTCATGGCAGAGTGAGAAATATTATAGTAAGAGTAGAAGGCATAAAATTCACCATGGATAATTAGTTGGGCCAAAAAGAGTTTGATACATGACATAAATAATACGGAAATCATTTGACGTATACTTCAGATCATTTAACATGTAATACGGAAATCACTATACAACCATAACCACGGTACATCACTAAGTGCCAAGCATTACACTGGTCAATGGATCCACCACAAATACTGGACCACAAAATGGTCAAACACTAGCCAATGGTTATTTAAGTCTCCCAAGGCATGGGACTCCCGTGGTGGTATTCACAAAATATATTTTCATATAAGGTCATAGCCAAATATTCTTTAAAATTAAAACAAACATATCCATAGGTTTCTATTTGAACAAATGGGGTTTCGAAATAAAACCACGTAACTGAAATTTTTATAAAACATAATTTTATTAATCTATATAATAAAGCAGAACGGATTTTGAAAATGTCCCAGAGACAATTGTCCTACTAGGACATTTCAAGGGTTATGATTCATTTATAAATTTACATGGATGGCTCAGATGACCCCTTAATTTTATATCAATCCTAAATATATATGTTCCCGCCCAAACATTAAGGTTCCCACCTACCCACGTCTAGATAAGCACTGTTGTACCGGTTTTCTAAACAAGATAGACCTCCTCCATATATAGATAAGCACTGAGAACAATGGGATTGAAACAGTTACCCTCCCACTCTCTGCCTTTCCCCCTCTCCCCCCACCCTCCCGCTCAACGTGGCGAAGGAAATCGAACCGAATCTGAGTGTGTTCTAATTTTCAGTGTGTGTTCTAATTTTTCTTTCTTCAATTATATATATCTGCTCTGTTCATCTTATTCATTCTGGTTTTTCACTCACAACTCCTGGTTTTTTGCATATCGAATCAATCCCAATCTTCTCTGCATACATCTATATACGTAGCTAGCTATGTCTTTGTATACATATTTTGTTTTTCTCTATAATTTAGGGTTTTGGATATTGTGCGATGCATCAATGGCGAACTCCGCCGCCTCTGGTGGCGTTAAATATCGTCGTCACCGGCGACCATGCACCAAGCAAACCCAGCTTGATTGTCACAGCCGCCGCCGATACCTTCCCCACCAATGTCCCCCCTCTGTTGCCTCCCACCAGGTTGCCCGATGACAAGTACCCTGATCGAATCCCTGTTACAATTGTGGACACATCTTCTAGGTCTCTCTCTCTCTCTCTCTCCCCACATGTATCTTTGTATTTGTATTTCTCTGTCTTCAATCACATGCCTCAGTTCAATTTTCCAACTTTTTTGTGCTTTGTATCACCTAATTGTGTTTTGCAGTAAAGATAAATGAGCTTTTGGGATTCAATGAAATTGTGCTTGCTGTGTTCTGCATCTCGCTTCAGTCTTCTATCTGTGGAAGGTAATATTTCTGTCTCTATTCCCCTCTTTCAATTGATCTCCTGTTAATTTATGAGTTCTGAGTTCTGAGTTCGGATGTATTTTAATTTTGTCTCTATGGGTTCAAACTTCTTAGTTGAATGTTTAAACAGAGTGATACACAGAGTCATTGATCTTCAGAATTATTTTTGTGCAAGGTAATATTTCTGTTTCTATTCTCCTCTTTCAATTGATTATGAGTTCTGAGTTACACAAATGAAATTTCTTTGCAATTACGAGATAGAGATACCCACCCATCATCTTTGTTATCTTGCATATTCGAGTTGATGTATTTTAATTGTCTCTATGGGTTCAAACTTCTTAGTTGAATGTTTAAGCAGTGATACGTAGTCATTGATCTTGAATTATTTTGTGCAAGGTAATATTTACATTTCTATTCTCCTCTTTCAATTGATCTCTTGTTAATTTATGAGTTCGAGTTACACAAATGAAATTGCTGCAATTACAGATAGAGAGATACCCACCCCATCAACTTTGTTATCTTGCATTACGGGAATTAAAACTGTAATAGGCCAAAAATAAAAATTAAACAAATTGCCAACTCTTTTTTGAGTGAGTACAAATTGCCAACTCAACATGTCAATAAATCCATCTCCATTTGCACATAATAAGAACTTCTTTCAAACTGCATCTTTAAACTTGGCGTCGTATTCATATGGTTGCTGCATCATGGAAAAGCATTATATCGTTATAAGGTGCAACATTGCAGCATAAGATGACATTATTCTAAAAGACAACTAATATTTTGCATTACACTACACGAAAAATGGCATTACTTTTTTTTCGGATTATGAATCAAAATCAACCACATAATCCGCAAAAAAAAAAAAAAAAAAAACGCACACACATAATTCTAGGAAGGAATTGAGAAGGAAAAGTGAAGTAATTGACAGTTTTTTGAGATGACTGATTCATTGTTCGAAATTAGAGGCAGGAATCAAACTCATCTAATATTTCGAAGATTTGGCGGTGAGAAAGGCAGCCGCCGACAAAGGCCTGGAGGCTAGAATGGACAGTGGAGAGTGGAAGTTGATGGCAGAAAGAGAGAATGCACAGGAGGAATGAGGAATGGCAACAATAGATTGTTGGGTCTCAAGATTTTTGGACCTTTTAATTTAATTTGGGTTTTGTATTTCAAGTGAACCTTTTTTATGGATTTAAATTTTAAGGGTTAGTTTGGCATAACCTAAATAAGTTAAAAAGTCAAAAAGTCACTATCTTATTTAAGTCACATCATCTTATTTAAATCACATCACCTCTCTAACACATCACATCAAACCCAACCCAAACCCACCAATAAGTCAAAAAGTATACTTTTTTAGGACATCTCAAACCAACCCTAAATTGGACCTTTTATTCATTTAGTTTAGATTGGGCCTTTTATCCATTTACTACTTTAAACTATAATTTTGAGTTGGGCCTTTTTTAAATAGACAAGTATAAGATTATATGTACATTTTTTTTGTGACACTATTTTCAGCCTTTTTTGGGGCCCAAAGTGGCTGCTTATTTTATAAAAGTTTTTCATAAATAGAAAACGTTTTAAATGTACGTAAATTCAGTAGATATAAAGCCCAAAAATAAGTGTTAAAATTTTAAAACGTTCATACAAAATATAAAAAATTCAGAGTAAAACTATGCCGTATATATTAGATTAGGTATATCTAAAAAGTATATATATTGACTAAAAAGTGTATATATATATGAAAGAAATAAACAAGTTAGACTACAATATTATATAAAAAAAATTAACTACAAGATAAAAAAACATAAGACTTTAACTCAAAAACTACTCTTTTTTGTTTCTCTAAAAAATAAAAAAATTAAATGATACGCTTATGCCGTATATATTAGATTAGATATATCTAAAAAGTATATATATTGACTAAAAAGTGTGTATATATGAAAGAAATAAACAAGTTAGACTACAATATTATATAAAAAAATTTAACTACAAGATAAAAAAACATAAGACTTTAAAAAACTCAAAAACTACTCTTTTTTGTTTCTCTAAAAAATAAAAAATTAAATGATGCACTTATTTGAGATTCTACTACTCTCTCTCTTACCCAATTCGAAAACAAACTCTCTATATGATATATTTCTATTTGGTATTTTTTTCATTTTTTTTCACCTATTAATTTTTTTTGTCCTATTAAATAGTGTTGGGATTAAATTTAAATAGTGTTGGGAATAAATTTAAATTTAAATAGTGTTGGGATTAAATTTAAATAGTGTTGGGATTAAATTTAAATTTAAATAGTGTTGGGATTAAATTTAACTGGTGTGCATTTTAGTTTTAATTTTCTTTTAAATTACAGAGCACTAGCTGGTGTGCATTGTTTGATATTTAATTTTTTTTATATTTGATTTGTTTGGAATTGTAGAGTATAGTCTGTTAAATATATTTTTATAACTGTATTTTAATTTTAATATTATTTACACCGTGCCTTTAGGCACGGGCATACGCTAGTATACTAATAAAACATAACTTGTGTAAAATAGATTTTGGTAAGTCAAAACATAAGTAAAATATATTTTAGTAACTCAAAGTATAATATAACTCACCTTAGCTTTAATACCTTACTATTTCTTTCCACAATCAAAGATCTTCTTAGCTTCTACGAATTTTTCCTCTTTTTCCTCTCTTTCTTTTCCTCTGTTCTTTCTTTCTTTCTTTCTTTCTTTCTTCCTTTCTCTTCCTTTTCTTTTTCTTTCTTTCTTTCTTGGTCTTCTTTTTTTTTTTCCTCGCTGACATAAGCAACTTCTCCTATTTATACAAATTATATTCGTGAGCCCCAAATCAAGACACCCCGTGCCACCTTCTTATTAGTTCTCTATTAATTTAAAACTTATTCAAATTAACTTAATTATTTATTTATATTTTGACCCCTAAATTTTTAATAATTATATTATTTTACAAAATTATGCATAATAATATATAATAAATTATATATTTTCTGAACTGAGATTAAATAATATTAGTATAAATTCTATTGAATAATTAAAAATCTGGATTGTTACACTACAATAGCGAAAAAGTCAAAAAGTCAACCCACATCGCAAAGGAACCCTTAATTTAATTTTTGAACTCTTAAAAATTCATTTTTATAGTCTATATTTTTTTCCATAGTATCGCTGGTCGTTTGTTTATAGTTCTTTTGGATAAATTACAAACACACTCTTTGAGATTTGATTAAAGTACAGATTGTCCCTTATAGTTTGAAAAATTACAAATATCTCCTTATTAGAATTTTTTATTTAACATAATTAACTAAAAAAATAAAATTCATAATTGCATTCCTATATAATAATAAAATTACTTATATTATTAATTGAAACATATTTCTAATATCATTAAAAACTGTTAATTGACTTGATAATTTATTAATAAAAAAGGCAATTTGTGATGAAATTAAAAATCTCATGAGATAAAATATAATTTTCAAAATCATGAAGAGCAATTCATATTTTAATTAAATCTCAAGAGATATATTTATAATTTATCAAAAAAAAAAAAATTATTGGGCACATAACACCACGGTGGGGGTGTCAGCAAAATAAAAATGCAAAATATTGATAACTATTATAAATATATATATATATATATATAATCATAATTATAATTTTTATCATGAATTTGTAATAATTTCAACTGACATCACTAAACAATAAGAAAAATATTTAGGAGCTCTCAAAGAAAAACTCTAGAGCCAATTCTAATGATGAGTCTTACATAATAATAAAATGTTTTGACTTATATTTTTACTAACCTATCACCCGTGTTATGAACAGAATAATTATAGATATTTATATTTATTTTAGATTTTTTTTAATATATAAATTATGTTTTTTAAGATTTTTTATAAAAATAATTTGATAATCTTATCACTAACAATAGTATATGAGAGAAGTTGAAAAGGATATTGCAGTAACTATACACGGATTGTATCTATAATTATTTGTTTGAGAGGGTTTTAAATGCTAATTAAGAGGTTTTGACCAAATCAATAAATGCAGACATGTAGAAAGACATCTAGATTAAAGAAAGTTAATAAACGTTGATTAGGGGATTTTAATCAAATCAATAGATGCTAAGTGTTTTTTTTTTTAAATAAAATTTTAGAAAATTCAGATTGAGATATTGAAATTTTCACAGATCTTAGAGGTTAAAAATCCCATTATACTTAACATTTAGTATAAATTTTTATTTTTTTACTTTACTACATCACTAGAGTTCGGCAGTGATAGGTAGCTCGAAACCGAGCAGCTCGAAACGGCTCGAATTCAAAAACGGCCTCGTTTTTTAGATGAAAGTGAAGCAGAACCAGAAGCAGGGGAGAGAGGAGGAGGAGAAGAAGGAAGGAGGAAGGAGGAGTGACTGGAGGGGGAGGAGGATGAGGGACTGGAGGGGGCCCAACATTTGGGGCTGGAAGCGGGGGGCGGAGGCGAGGCCGGCGATCATCGGTGTCAAGAACGATCGGCGGCAATGAGGCGCGACACTGGCGAATGACGATCCTCTCTCCCTCTTTCTCCTCTCTTCTTCCTCCTCTCTTCTTCCTCTCTTCTCTCCCTCTTTCTCCTCTGCTTCTTCCTCCTCTCTTCTCTCCCTCTTTCGAGCCAATTCGAGCCATTGGATTCGAGTTACGGCTCATTTCCGACTAGAGTTTATATTAGCTCTAGTTTTAGAGCCCTTTATCACTTTTCGACAATAATTTCTCATTTTTTATTTCCATGAGAAAACGTGGAGACCATCTTGTCTAGCAACGTGGACGGTCAAGATCCACTATTATGTCTGACATGTGGATGGTGAACGGTAACGACTCTAGGAATTTTTATCAGTGGTGTCAATTAAAAAGTTAAATACCATATATCTTATAGAAAATTCACATTAATCATTATATCACCTATGGAGAAAAAAATCAACAAATTAATTTAAATTCTAAAATTATAAACAAAAATATTTCAATATATTGATACTATTGTTTAAACAAAAAGACATGCTAATACACGAGCTTTTACAAAAAAAGGTAAAAGTTAAAAAGTAAACCTTTTTCATTGGTGAGTTTAAAAGAATAGGACTTAAAACTATGAGTTCAAAATTGTATTTTAGTGGGTTCAATTACTAATTTTTTTTCTTAAAATTTAATATTTATATAATAAATAAATAAATTCAGACAAAAAATTCAGATGACATCCCTGACCAAGCCTTAGAACCGCCCCTGATCCGATATTACTAAGAGAGAGAATCGGAGCCAAAGCCGTCCACTTCTGCTTGCTTGCCTACAATTTGTTTTGAGAAAAATCTGAGTAGTTTGGTTTGTTTTTAAGAAAAAAAATTTAGAATGGAAATTAATTTGATAAAACATAAATATTAAATTTTGTTTTATTTTTAAAAATTATTTATTTCTCTTTAAGATATAAATTAATATGAAAATGATAAGTTTTTTTATTTATTTCACTAAATTAATTTTTAATTTTTTAAAAAATCTAAAAATCAAATAAAACATCTATCTATATGTTATATAAGGAAAATATTATTTTTATTGAGAAGTCTTATGAGAGTTTCAATATTTCATACTAATTTTCTTGATTTTCTTAATTTTAAATAATTAAGAAAATCTTCATTGACTAACTTTTATTTGATAATCCCACATCGAGAAAATAATGAAAAAAATTGAGTTGTTTTATTCATATAAAGGAATCGTATACTCTCCTCCTATTTAGTGAACAGCCTTGTGAGAGTTTCAATATCTCATACTAATTTTCTTTATTTTCTTAATTTTGAACAATTAAGAAATCTCTGTTGGCTAGTTTTTATTTAGTAATCTCATATGGGAAAAAGAAGGAAAAAAAAAATGAGTTATTTTACTCATGTAAAGTGAATCTTATACTCCTATCATATTTAATATTATAGTGTTGTATATGTTTCAATTCAATATAGTTTAAATTTTTAAAATTTTAATTAATTAATTATGACCTAGCCGATTAAGCTAAATCATTTTTTATTTGATTGATTTATTGGTTTAACTGCGATTTTAGCGATTTTATCAAAATATATTGATTAGATTTGTTTGATTTAAAATAAATTAAAGATTGATCTGATTAAAGATTGAAAGACTCAGATTGTTTGATTAGAAATAAACTTTCTATCTTAATAATTGTTAACTTTTATTTTATAATTCCACATCAAAAAAAGAAAGAAAAAAAAAAAGAAAAAAGATGAGTTGTTTCACTTCAATTCAAGACAGTTTAAATTTTAAAATTAAAACAATATTTAAAATTTTCAATTAATTAATTTTTGTATAAAATAGTTGGTCATTTGACCTAATCAATTAGGCTGAATCATTTTGGATTTGACCAATTCGCCAGTTTAATCGCGATTTTTCATATTAATTTTAAACAGTTAAAAAAAATTTCATTGGCTAAGTTCCATTTAATCATATAAAAATAAAACTCTAATTAGTTTATGATTTATTTTATAATATCACATCGGGAGAAAAAGAAAAAGCAAAGTTTGTTTCACTATCTATCTATATATTATATAAGGAAAATGAGATTTTTAAGGAGAAACCTTCTAGGAGCTCTAAATTCTTATTCCAAAATTATTAAATTTTCTTAATTTCAAACAATTAAGAAAATTCCGGTTGGCTATTTTTCATTTACCTTTGATTTTACAATCTCACGTTGAAAAAAGAATGAAAAAGTGAATTATTTCACTTACATAGAGTGAACCTTATACTCCCATTTATATATTCAAAATGAGATTTTTACCGAGAAACTCTATAATCAATATCTCATACTTATTTTTTTTTTTTTTTTAAACAATTAAGAAAATTCTCATTAGCTAGCTTCAATTTAATTTTTATTTTACAATCCCACATAGTTTTGATTTTAAAAATAATTTTGTATGAGATTTTAAAACTCTCGTAATATATAACTTTAAAATATTACAATCTCACATCGAGAAAAGAAAGAAAAAGTGAGTTGTTTCACTTATATTATATAAGTGTTATAATCCTACATCGAGAAAATAAAAAAAAAAAGAAGTTGTTTCACTCATATAAAAAAATCTTATAAAGAGAGTTTTAAGGGAGAAGCTTTCTTTCATTCTAAAATTATTGAATTTTTTTAATTTTAAACAATTAAGAAAATTTTCATTGTCTAACTTCTATTTACCTTTTATTTTACAATCCCAAATAAGGGGGGGAAAACGGAAAAAGTGAATTGTTTCATTTACATAAAGTGAATCTTATGCTCTAATTTATATAAATTATTAAAATTTATTAATTTTAAACAATTAAAAAAATCCCTATTAGTTGCTTCTACTTAACTTTTATTTTACAATCCCACATCGAGAAAAGAAAGAAAAAGTAATTTATTTCACTTATATAAAGTGAATTTTATACTCTCATTTATATAAGTAAAAGAAGATTTTTAATGAAAAGCCCTATAATCAATACCATTTTTTTTATTGTTTTAATTTTAAACAAGGAAAATGATTTCTCCCCCTAAAAATGCCCCCCCTAATCCCCCTAATGTCCAAAATGACGTCGTTTTGGGCATTTTTTTTTGCCTTGTTCTGAATTTTCGAGGGTTTAGGGGTCCCCCATTTTCGAGGGATCTAGCACAGCCCTTTAAACAATTAAGAAAATCTCCATTGATTAGATTCCATTTGACTTTTATTTTATAATCTTATATAGACGTTTTGATTTTAAAAATAATTTTGTATGAAATTTTGAAACTCTCATAATATTTAATTTTAAAATAATTACAATCCCGCATCGAGAAAAAATAAAAAGTGAATTGTTTCTCTTATATAAAGTGAATTTTATACTCTCATTTAATATTATAGTATTATTCATGTTTCAGTTCAAGATGATTTAAATTTTAAAATAAAATTTAAAGGTTTTAATTAATTGATTTTGTTGTAAACTGGTTGGTCTTTTGACTTAGCCGATTAGGCTGAATCGTTTTCAATTTGATGAATTTACTAGTTTAACTAAGATTTTAGTTGTTTTATCAAAATATATTATTTAGATTTGTTTGATTTGAAATAAATTAAGGTTTACCTTATTAAAAATTGAACGACTGAGATTGTTTAATTAGAAATGAACTTCCCGTCCAAACAACTGCTAACTTTTATTTTACAATCACGTATCTAGAAGAGGAGGAAAAAATGAGTTGTTTCATTATATAAACCTTATGCTCTCATTTAATATTATATTGTTATGTATATATTTTAGTTCAAGACAGTTTAAATTTTAAAGTTAAAATAAAATTAGAAGTTTTAATTAATTAATTTTTGTATAAGTTGGTTAGTCATTTGACCTAGCTGAGAGGGTGAACCATTCGATAGGGTGAGTCATTTTTTATTTGAATGATTTGCTGGTTTAACTGCAATTTTCAGTTTGACTGATTTGCTGGTTTAACTGCGATTTTAGCAGTTTTATCAAAATATTGGTTAAATTTGTTTGATTCAAAATCAATTAAAGATTGACCTAATTAAAGATTAAATGGTTAAGATTACTTGATTCGAAATAAATTTCATGCCCAAACAATTGTTAATTTTTAAATAATTAAGAAAATCTCCATTGATTAGTTTTCATTTATATTTGAGAGGGTAATTTATATGCAAATTGGGCCGAGCTGGGCTAGTTATGGGCTTCAGTGCAATGGGCTAAGTAAAACTGCCATAAAGTTACTCCGGTCATTAAAGAGGCTTAAAGTTAGCCCGATCTCAAACCAGGAAGTTAGACCGGTTCGAGGAACTCTTGTTTGTTAGTCCGGTTTCCGAAGTACCTAATGTTATCTCGGTCGCAGTGTATATGGTTATTTCGGTTAAGTCCTCTAAACCTGAGTATGATAAGCTTTCTTCAGTACTGTTCTGAGTTAGTTCGGCTCGGCACTTCTATAGATAACTTGGTCCTAACATTTGAAGCCGAGATAGAAGCAAACAAGGGAAGAGCCGGACTCGAAGTTAGATCGGTTACACCTACCTGTCTAGTATGGAAGTATTATTTCGGTCGTTTGGTAGTTCAGGCATGGTAAAACCATCTCACTTGGTTTAAGCAGTGAGAGGGGTGTTGGAGGATAAGCATTATCCTTCAGGAATATAAATCCTAGGAGGACTCTACATGGAGGAGTAAGAGTCCTACTTGGATTGTGCCACACGGAACCTATAAAAGCTCACAAACATCATTTATAGAAAGGTAACACAACTTTGTTTTCTGAATACACAGAGCTTTTGTCTATTTGTCAAGCTTACTGACTTAGGCATCGGAGAGGTTTCTGGCACACACCCGCCGGCTAGCTCACGTTTGTGTTTTCAGGTTATAAAACGACAACGTAAGGAGAAACGCAGACTTGATCAACAGGATTATACGAGAAGGTTTATTTCTTTCCCGTACAATTGGCGCCGTCTGTGGAAATTCAGACAAGAACAAAACCTCTTGATCAAGCTTTTCTTCTTTAGAATCAATGGCGCACAACGAAGATTTGCCACAATCTGCCATTGACGGACAAACACCAGAGGAAGGTGCGAGGCGCGAGGGTCTACCTCTTGTCCTTCTCATGGGGGATTTGGAGCCACAAAGACAGAATCCCAAGAGGGATACAAAAGGAAGAAGGCGTACTAACAGCCCTCATCACTCCCGTTCGCATAGTCCAGACAGACAAAGGTGGAGGATTGATCCCCAGGCTCTGGAGGATCGCGTCAAGGAACAGGATGAGTTGATACGCCGAATGGCGGCGGACATGGAAACTCTAAAGCGCCAGGTGAAGAGGAAGCAAGTGGCGACAGGAGAGGGGCGCACAAACAAGACGCCCCCTCGCCACTCGGAAAGTCGTAGTAGGAATACTACACCCTCTCAAGCAGAGAACAAGAGCCTCGGGGACAGGCGACCGCAATCCAGATCTTCGTAACTCGCCACCAGTGCGAGAGGACGAGATCTGAAAGGTCGAATACCGAAAAAAGCACATATTGGCCCTCGCATACGCACCAGACAAGGTCTAGGTAGACAGAGTTACCCAGATCGTCCGACCTACGATCCGTGCTAGAAGAGAAGGCACGATGGAAGGAGGACGCCAAGGCACGTGATCCGCATAGAGTTTTTGCCTTACAGCGGTTGGCCCCTCGGACGCACGGAAGCGTCGAGGTAGGAATGCCTATACCGCGCCTTGCCTACGAACCAACGAACAAAGCATTAGCGAGACTACAGACCTCACCGTTCGTTCCGGCGATAGAGAACGCGCCTCTACCATCAGGCTTCCTACAGCCCAAATTCACTACATATGAGGAAAAGACGGACCCCTACTCACACTTGAGCCACTTTCGCCAGGTCATGGCTGTATACCGACGGAACGAGGCCTTGATGTGCATCCTCTTCCCCTCAAGCCTTGGCGACCTAGGCTTGACTTGGTTTGAGAAACTTCCAGAGGGCAGCATAGCCTCTTGGGCACAATTAGCGGAGGCGTTCGTGACAAGGTTCCGAACAAACACTAAAACCCCGGTGAAGATCGACCAGCTACTCTCCATCGACATGGGTGACAAGGAGACCCTAAGATCCTATAACAGTCGCTACTGGGAGACCTTCAACCAGATCGGGGACTGTCCCACCAATCTCGCCATTGCACAGTACAAAAGAGGTCTTCCAGTCGGGAACAGACTAAGGGACTCTATCACCATAACACCGTCTCTCACCATGGAAGCCCTGATGGAAAGAGTGCATCAGCACATCAGAGTAAGGCAAGAAAGGAAAAAGCAAACCATACTACACCAAGTCAAGACTCACCAACAAAACAAAACTTGGTACAACCAGATGGCGAGGGGCAGACAGCAAGCATGGACCTTGAAGAAGACACTAGCAACAAGGAAGATCCCAAGGCATCATCTGATCCCTCTACTTACTGGAATTTGTTCGTGGGAGAGATATGGAAGCTCTTTGTAGATGGAGCATCCAACCGGCATGGAGCAGGGCTTGGCATAGTCCTCATTTCTCCAGACGGCCTAGTAGTAGAGCAGGCGATCAACCTTGGCTTCCCAACATCAAACAACGAAGCGGAGTATGAAGCGCTTCTTGCAGGTCTCAAGTCAGCATTCTACATGAACGCCACCGAGCTAATGGTCTACAGCGACTCATAGCTGGTGGTAAACCAAATATCTGGCGACTACGAAGCAAAGGATGACAGGATGGCCAAGTACCAAGAGTTGGTCAGAACAGAGGTCAAAAAATTTGATGTAGTCAGGATAGAACAAATCGGCAGGGAGAAAAACAACAGAGCAGACGAACTAGCAGGCTTCGCCTCAATGGCAAACACCTCCATCCCTCATCCATTCCTGATCGACTACCTACCTAGACCAAGCATAGAAGACCCCGATGCAGAAGAGGTATGTTGTGCAGAGTTAGGCCCTTCTTGGATGGACCTCATCATACTGTTCCTAAAAGACAGCACCCTACTGGAAGAGAAGAAAGAAGCCAACAGAATAAGAGCAAAGTTGCAGTGATTTTGGCCCTTCCCATCTTTGGCATTGTACAAAAAGTCGTTCTCAAGACCTTACCTAAAGTGTGTCCACCCCAGCAAAGTGGAAGCATTTCTGTTCGAAATACATGAGGGTGTATGCGGCAGCCATCAAGGAGGAAGATCATTGGCATACCGAGCAATTTCACAAGGATACTGGTGGCCATACATGCAAGCGGATTCAGAGAAGTACATCAAAAAGTGCGAAAAATGCCAGAAATTCGCACATCAAATATACTAACCTGCCAGAGAACTTCTACCTCTAACTAGTCCATGGCCCTTCGCAATGTGGGGATTGGACATAGTAGGACCACTTCCAACAATACCCGGCAACAGGAAATTCTTCCTCGCAGCAACCAACTACTTCACAAAATGGGTGGAAGCAGAAGCCTTAGCGTCAATCAAGGAAAAAGATGTGAAAAAGTTTGTCTGGCAGAATATCATCACTCGATTTGGCATACCAAAGGGACTGATATCAGACAACGGCACTCAATTCGACGGTAGGATTTTCAGGGGCTTTTGTGAAGAATACAAGATAAGGTTCTACAATTCTACACCGGCATATCTCCAAGCAAATGGTCAGGCAGAGGCATCAAACAAGGTAGTCTTAGATGGATTGAAGAAAAGGTTAAAAAGAGCAAAGGGCAAATGGGCAGAAGAACTCCCTCATGTTTTATGGGCTTACCGCACCACACCTCGCCGATCAACAGGGGAAACACCATTCTCCTTAGCTTATGGCATGGAAGCAGTCATCCCATTAGAAGTTGGTCTCCCTACAATTCAAAGCGAAAACTTTGACACAGACTTAAATGACGAAGCCATAGCATTGGAGCTTGACCTTGCGGAAGAGAGAAGAGATAGAGCATTGGTTTACATCGCCTCCTACCAACAAGAATTATCCAGAAAGTATAACAAAACAGTGCATCCAAGGCAATTCAAGATCGGAGATTGGGTACTGCGCAAAGTGATGGGAAATACCTTGGTACCAGGAGATGGAAAGCTAGGGCCTAACTGGGAAGGACCTTACAAAGTGGTCGGATTAGCAGGCAAAGGGACATACCACTTAGAAGATGAGAACGGCAAAGCAATTCCCAGGCCATGGAACACTGCCAATCTCAAGTTATTTTATTTTTAGCTTTTTTTTAAGCATATGTAATTTTTTACTTTCTCAATAAAACAAGTCGATTCTTTCCAACATAATTGTTTTCAGTAAAGGGTAACTTTAGTGAGTTAAGAGCATTGTAAACATAGTTGGCCGGAATAACCAACTATGAACCTTCCTAAGCCCAGGATAAGGATCCAGGCTGCAGGACGTTTGGTCGGAACAACCAAACACTTTATTCTAAGTTGGCTGAAAAAACCAACTTAGAGGTTGGCCGGATTAAACCAACATCCCCCCTACGCTCAGGATAAGGATCCAGGCTGCAGGACGTTTGGTTGGAACAACCAAACACTTTATTCTAAGTTGGCTGGAAAAACCAACTTAGAGGTTGGCTAGATTAAGCCAACATCCCCCCTAAGCCCAGGATTAGGATCCAAGCTGTAGGACGTTTGGTCGGAATAACCAAACACTTTATTCTAAGTTGGCTGAAAAAACCAACTTAGAGTTGGCTGGATTAAACCAACTCTTTGTACTCTTCAGCCAAAGTAAGTTTATGGCTGAAGAGTGGTTGGCTGGATTAAACCAACTCTTGTTACTCTTCAGCCGAAGTAAGGGTATGGCTGAAGAGTGGTTGGCTGGATTAAACCAACTCTTATTACTCTTCAGCCGAAGTAAGTTTATAGCTGAAGAGTGGTTGGATGGATTAAACCAACTCCTATTACTCTTCAGCCGAAGTAAGGGTATGGCTGAAGAGTGGTTGGCTGGATTAAACCAACTCTTGTTACTCTTCAGCCGAAGTAAGTTTATAGCTGAAGAGTGGTTGGATGGATTAAACCAACTCCTATTACTCTTCAGCCGAAGTAAGTTTATGGCTGAAGAGTGGTTGGCTAGATTAAACCAACTCCTATTACTCTTCAGCCGAAGTAAGTTTATGGCTGAAGAGTGGTTGGCTAGATTAAACCAACTCTTGTTACTCTTCAGCCGAAGTAAGTTTATGGCTGAAGAGTGGTTGGCTGGATTAAACTAACTCTTGTTACTCTTCAGCCGAAGTAAGTTTTTGGCTGAAGAGTGGTTAGCTGGATTAAACCAACTCTTGTTACTCTTCAGCCGAAGTAAGTTTATGGCTGAAGAGTGGTTGGCTAGATAAGCCTAGAATGACCAAACAGAAATATCGAAATAACACTTGCAGCAAGAAAAGCAATCATTCAAAGAATGAAAGTACAAACAGGACAGCAAACTGAAATAAGAGTTTAGCAGAAAAAGAAAAATTTTCATTAAAATAAAACAGAAGTACAAAGGAAGGGCCACAACCCAATTACAAGTCCAAGAAAAAGAAAAATACAAAATCAATTCAGAAGATCTTCAAGGTCCACATCAACATGAACATCAGTGTCTGAGGCAAGAGCAGTCTCGGTTTGAAGCTCGGTCTGTAATGGAGCAGAGTTTCGGTTGTTAAGTCTTCCACCGTTGACTCCAACCGAGCTGTTTGATCATTTGATCGCTCGTTAACAATCGGAGTCTCACTTTGCTCATTCTCTTCATCATCATCAGACGCCTCAAGAAATTGCTTTTAGAGATCGGCAGCGTACTTCACCAGTGAAGCCGGAATGAAATACTGTGGAGCGTTGTAGACCTCGGTGTCAGAGCTACAACCGAGCTGCTCCACAGCACCTCTCTAGCCGCACTTGAAAAACAAGTCCTTGGCGGCCTCACATTGTGGAATGTAGAGGGCCTCCGCCTCCTTGAATCCTTCAGCATTGGCGCCACTCACCTTCTCCTTCAGCTCGGCGATCTCAGTGTCCTTTTTCCCTTCGAGCTTGACTAGCTCACGAAGGAACCTACCTTTCATCACAGCCAACGCCTTCTGTTTGTCTCCTTCAGCCGAGGTAATTAGTCCGGTTAGACGAACTACCTCAGCCTCTAGCTTGGCAGTCTTTTGTTGAGACTCTTTTAGTTCGGCGGCCTTGGCTTCGGCTTCCACCATGGCCTGCCTTGCTGTTTTCCTGAGCTCCAGCACCTTTTGGTGGGCAATTTGGCTCTTTTGGAGAGACTGAAACAAATGGAAAGAAGTCAATGACAAAACCGAAGTGAAAGTTGGAGAAATTTGGGAGAGAAGAGGGGCATCTTACCAGGATCATAGATTTGGTGGCCGACCGGATGGCCTTTAGCTCGGTCAAGTGCTGGTGGTGTTCCATGTCTGCTGGAAGGCAAACACTCTTGGCAAGATTGAATGCCATCAAGTGATCCTTCTCAGCAACCACAGAGTCGGTATCTTAAATATCTCGGTTCTAAAACTTTAGCCTTGGTGCCCACATGGAGGAGCTAGCTCGATCAGCAGGCTCCGGTTGTGGGCTTGGGTGAGGGCTGGGCAGAAGAATGGTCTCATCCTCGTCAACGTGGCGCTGCTCAGTTTGGCTAGTCCGGGCGCGCTTGCTCGCTCAAGATGTTGAAGGCCGTTGAGTTGGGAGAGCCACCACGGTTTTTGTTGTTTGGGTTGGTGGAGTTATTTCGGGCCTGTTTGTTTCGGTCAGAAGAGCCCTCACTCTGTTTCTTTTTGCCATTTTTTGTTCGGTTGTGAGAGGGACCAAGTTAATTTCTGGCAAGGTTGGGTCCGGTTCTGGGGCGTCTTCTAGAAGAAAGTCAGTTACTCTGGCTTTTCGGCGACCGCTGTATCTGTAGGTCGGCTCGAAATTTAACAGCTTAGCCCAACTCCGCTCTGGGTACCGTAGTGCCGCGCGGAGGATGCTTAGATTGGGATGGCTATAGAGTGAATGAAGAAGGGCTAAGTCTGCATGATGAAAACAAACTGTTAGTTCGGTTCAGGAGCAGGTAGCCGAAACGCAAAAGAAGCATAAAAGGAAACCGAAGTAAGTTATACCGGTGATTCCTTTGTTCCAGTTTATACTTCGGCCTAGGATCTGGGCTTGGTGGTCTTCAAATTCCCAGATACCCAGAAGAAGTCGTCATCATTCAAGTCTTTATCCGGCGTATCTTTTATTATTTTTTCTCTACGTCGGCGTATCCTAAGGTAGTAGACCTAGCCGTCATCCTTGGACCCAATGGAGTATTGGTGGAATATTTCGGCCAGACCAAGATTAAGACCGGCTCGTCGGTTTAGTTCGGCTATTCCCATTATTATGCGGTAAGAATTGATGGATAGCTGAGTTGGGCATATTCTAGTTTGTCTTAGGAATTCACAAATCAGGGGTTTTACGGGGAATCTTAGTCCGGTCTTTATTATTGATAAAAGGGTGAAAGGTACATAACCCTCATTTCCCCAAGGTATGGTATTTTGTTTGGCTAAAGTCAGTTGGACGTCATCAGGTATATTATAATCTTTGCGAAATTCGGCTAGGCCGCCAGGTGTGTTTACCAGAAATTTATACTTCCCCATTTATTGTATAAGTTATAAATAAGTTAGTTCGATTGAAAAACTGTGCTCAGTAGTTCGGTTGAGCGCGCAGAAGAGTGCTTGGGCAACCTAAGTCTGCAAAGTGGAAAACATAGGGGTTAAGCCCAGATCGTTGGACCGTGCTACAAATAAAACAAGATGAAAGAAGTCTTACTTCGGCTATACGGGAAGCTACAGGTTCTATCTCGGTTTTAAGAGGATATTTGGTAGCTCGGAGTGAGCAATGGGGTTTGTTATCTCAATTTGGGCTATGGGTTTTGTTACTTCGATTGAGCTTTTAGGGGCAACTTTCTGAGTTCGATTTAGAAACTGAGAAAGCTGGCTTAGCCCCAAAGACTTAGCTCGGTTGAAGGCCAAAACTTCCCAGTGTAGTAAGTCCAGACTTAGTTTGGTTGGTTACCTCGGCTAAGGTAAATCAGGAAGTGAAAGCTACAAGTATGGTGCAAGTTTCAGTTCGGTTGCTAGGTGTGCCTAGGCCTTACAAAGGAAAACAACCTCTTAGTTCAGTTATGTGGAAATTTTGGATCAAAATCAGTGTTTCTACAGGTTTCATAGATTCAAGTGGTTCTTATGAAGTTTTTTCCAGAAAATGTACAGAACCCGCAGAGAATGGAAAGCAAAAATAGTGTTTTGTAAAAACATGAAACAAACTACAGAGGATTGAACAAAATACAGAAAACAAAGAAAAATGAGAAACAGATTCGCAAGACTTACCAGGAAGAGATGAAGAAGCTTGAAGGTGAGAGCAACGGCTGTGATGGAGAACGAGTGCAGCAACTTGGGGATTTCAGAAGCTCAAAGACGAAAGAGGGGAGAAAGTGAATATTTTGGTGAGTGATTCAGAAGAAACAAAGGGTTTTGTTTTGTTGCAAATGACCAAAAGCGCGGGACTATTCAAAAATTGTGAAGTACAAGGGCGGCGTGACAGCTGCATACAACCAATCAGAGGCCGCCACGTGTCCCTAGAAGGAGAAGCGTTTCAGTTACTGTGACTGAAGAGACGTTTTGACCAGACATGCACAGCTCGGCTTGAGTTTAGCTCGGTTGGAAAGGTTAAAAGTATATAGCTCAATCGGAAAGGTTTCGAGGTTTTAGCTCGGCTGGAAAGGCTAAAAGTTTTTTTTTAGCTCAGCTGGAAAGGTTAAAATTTTAGCTCGGCTAGAAAGCCTAAAAGTTTTTTTTTAGCTCAGCTGGAAAGGTTAAAATTTTAGCTCGGCTGGAAAGGCTAAAAGTTTTTTTTAGCTCGGCTGGAAAGGTTAAAATTTTAGCTCGGTTTGTAGACAAGTAATCCCTATCATGCTGCGCAGATGGAATTAAGGGGCAATTGAGAGGGTAATTTATATGCAAATTGGGCCGAGCTGGGCTGGTTATGGGCTTTAGTGCAAGGGGCTAAATAAAACGGCCATAAAGTTACTCCGGTCATTAAAGAGACTTAAAGTTAGCCTGGTCTCAAACCAGGAAGTTAGACCGGTTCGAGGAACTCTTGTTTGTTAGTCCGGTTTCCGAAGTACCTAATGTTATCTCGGTCGCAGTGTATACGGTTATTTCGGTTAAGTCCTCTAAACCTGAGTATGATAAGCTTTCTTGATCTTGTTACGAGTTAGTTAAGACTTCTATGGATAGCTCGGTCTTAGCATTTGAAGCCGAGATAGAAGCAAACAAGGGAAGAGCCGGACTCGAAGTTAGATCGGTCACACCTACCTGTCTAGTATGGAAGTATTGTTTCGGTTGTTTGGTAGTTCGGGCATGATAAAACCATCTCACTTGGTTTAAGCAGTGAGGGAGATGTTAGAGGATACGCATTATCCTTCAAGAATATGAATCCTAGAAGGACTCTACATGGAGGAGTAAGAGTCCTACTTGGATTGTGCCACACGGAACTTATAAAAGCTCACAAACATCACTGATAGAGAAGTAACACAACTTTATTTTCTGAATACACAGAGCTTTTGCCTATTTGTCAAGCTTACTGACTTAGACATCGGAGAGATTTCCGGCACACACCTGCCGGCTAGCTCACGTTTGTATTTTCAGGTTATAAAATGACAACGTAAGGAGAAACGCAGACTTGATCAACAGGATTATACGAGAAGGTTTATTTATTTTCCGTACAATATTATAATCTCACATTGAGAAAAGAAAGAAAAAGTAACTTTTTTCATTTATATAAAGTGAATCTTATATTCTCATTTATATAAACAAAATGAGATTTTTATTGAGAAATTTTATTATCAATATCTCATATAAATTTTTTTAATTTTAAACAATTAAATTTTTTTGATTAATTAACTTCTATTTAATTTTTATTTTATATAAAATAAAAAAATTAAATATAATTATTATATTTTTATTAAATAATATATTATTTTATTCCGTACATTGGCACCACGGCTGATAGGTCAGTAATATAATAATACAAAAATCAATTTGAATACGACTATCAAATTAAATCAGTCATATTTTTGTATGGTTACTATCTCTGTCTGAAGTTATTATGGGGTTGCTCAGTGTAACTCATGGAGCTACGCCGTCCACTTATATATTTTATTTTATTTATTTATTTTTTAATTTGTATCAAAGTGATTGGCACAGTTTTTATCTACATCATATTAGATTGGTCTTCTTTTCTTATGGATGCTGCCTCTATATGAAGTGATTCTGGAGTTTTATTTTATTTTATTTTATTTTATTTTATTTTTATTTTAAATATTAAACTATTTAGGCTAGATTTGAGAATTTTAAAAAAAGTCAAAAAGTTATTAAAAAAATTAAAAAATTATCACTATTCATCAAAAAATATATATAAAAAATTTAATATACAAATATTAAAATACAAATCAGTTTTGTGCCAACCTAGGTATTGACAAAAAGCAAAGGCAGTGAAAGGAAAAAAAAATTATTTACATGTGTATATTCACTAAGTTGAATGGTAAAGTTAGGCCCGTAAGGGCCCACCATGGGTCCCGTTTGATAATCCGAACCGTTCAATATGTAGAACTCGTCTAGTACTATATATCTGTAAAAAATCTTGTCTATCAGATATCGCTAATTACATAATCAAATTAGTTTTGTATAAAAAATAAATGGTGTTATAGTTAATAGTTGACAAAAAAAACTAACACGAACAGATAACTATCGATATTCAATCAACATGATTTTTTACAAGTATATAGTACTCGACGAGTTCTACACATTGAACGGTTCTGATTAGAAAAACAGGACCCATGATGAGCCTGCACGGGCCGAACAACACCGTCCAATCAAAGCCCGAAAAGGAGGCAATCTTTTCCCAACTCCTATCCAACCGATTGTCGTACGGCCTACTTCACTATCTTCTCTTACACACTTATTTATATA
The DNA here is from genome assembly GCA_025200525.1 of Camellia lanceoleosa. Classification (NCBI taxonomy): domain Eukaryota; kingdom Viridiplantae; phylum Streptophyta; class Magnoliopsida; order Ericales; family Theaceae; genus Camellia; species Camellia lanceoleosa. Next base: position 8,745,158 of record CM045768.1, on the reverse strand, counting down.
ATTTTTTAATACACGTGTTTTTATAAAAAGTCAAAAAGTTAATCCAAACATTCATTTTTTTTCTCAACTTTTTAGTCTAAAAAGACAAAAAGTACACTTATCTATTTTGTTTTTAAAAAAGTCTGTTGATTTGCTAAATGATTTGAAAAATAAATTACTTGAATAAATAGTTTAATTTTTTTAAATATTTAAAGGAAAAAAAACTCGCAATTATGAAATTATTTGGTACAACTTATGGAAGTTATGTCATTCACTTATAACCTTTTATTTTATTTTATTTTAAATTGTATCAAAGTGTTTAGTATAATTTTTATTTATCATTTTGTAAAATTTAAATTAAAATAAATTGATTATTGAATAGTCTTAAAGAAGTATTTTTAAGTTCTATTATTAATTATCAATTCTTTAACTTACCCAAAAAAAAAAAAAAAAAAGAAGTATACTGAAAAGATTTTTTGTCGGATTTTATGGTTGATTTTGAAAAAAAAAAAATTAAGGTTCGCAAATTGGATCCTCAAATGTCAAATCTCAGCCCGCTCGACGTCTCCCCCTTGCTTCAAACTCTGCCACTTGTGTTGTGACTCTCAAACGTGATTAGATAAATATATATTCACAATATAATTAAGCTACGATAGATATGCGATAAGGTCGATGAGGGGATAAGCACAAATGTCAGCAATTCTTTCGATAAAACGACAATTTTTAAAAAAAACAAATATTAAAAGAAAAAGATTTAAAAATACGAGAAAGAAACAGCATCGACATTGAGCGTCCAAATGGACCACCCGGATCGCAGCTCCTCATGCCCCCGTTGCCAATGGCCGTGGCTAAGTTTGCCTTTTTTTTCTTTCTTTTTAATTCAAGTGGGCCCCTATTCTTTTCAAATTTCTGGTAACTTTCAAAAACTGTTCGGAACCGTTAGAGGCAGAGATTAAACAGCTCTTCAGATTCAAAAACTTTGGATAAAAAACCAAACAAAAAGGGATACAAATAATTCATATTGAAAACTAACAGACAACAAAAGATATGCAAATCATATAGTAAGTCACTTCTCATTAAATAAAATATAAATTAAGAAAACAGTGTTTATTTATTTACATGCTAAAATGAAAAAAAAAAAAAAAAAGAAATCAAGGCATTACTGTAATGTTGTCAAATTTATTATTTATATTTTATATAAAATAAAATTAAATTAATAAAATATTCTTGCCAAAAAGTTGGCCAAAGAGAAAGAGAATGAAAATATGATTTGTTTTAAATTTCTCCACTCAAATTCCTTCATATATTTTCTTTTTCCTTAAAAACAATCCAAACTGTGCTAACATTAAGAGAGATTTGGTCAAAATTTTCTCATAATAAAATTTTAATACATTAAAGATAAGTTTAAAAAGTTTTTCTTAAAAAGTCCAATACATATCACTATTACGGAAATATTAAACTTTAAAATAGTATAACTTTTAATCTAGATGTCAGTTTTTAATAAAATTAGTATTTTTAGAATCCTCTAATCAAAATCTATCAAATAAGATCCATGTTGATTATGAAAATATAAAATAAAAACTATTACCATTGAAATTGATGTAGACAGTAACATATTATTCTACTTGACAGTAGTATTTTACTCTAACAATATTGTCTAAGAAAAAATAAAAAATATTTTACTTTATCTTTACTCAATTATGCACTTCTTCCTTAAACGGTTTATAAAGCAAAATAAATTAACTTGTCTTTTTCACCAAACAAAAATCTACTAGAAAAGCTTTGACTAAATTTCCTATATTAACCCTCTCTCTTTGTATCCATCACTTCCACTCATAAGCCCTCTATATAAATAAATGGTTTAAGATTCTCTGTAATAGATTTTTTCTACAATATTTATTGTTGTGGTAATCTAATTTTATTTTAGTTTTAAGGCAAATTTTTGACTTTGTGCTTTAATGATGTGAAGTTATATATATATATATAAACTCTAACTATCTAAACGTTTTTTTTTAGTCTACTTAATAAGTGTCCCAGCTAAATAATAAAGACAAAAAGACCAAAAAAAAAAAACAAAAAGAAAATATATAAAACATACCCAATACACTTTTCACTCATTTTAATTTAATAAGTTTTTTTTTACAATTTTCTAATGACTTTTTATACTTATCCCAACACTAAACAATGTATAGGGAGCACTCTTAAATTTTTTTTCTTTTTGTGATTTTTTTCCGTTTAGGTCTCTATTATTAAGAAATTGACTCTAATAAAAGATAAATCATGATGATCGTCGCCGTCGTCCTTTACTAACTATGTACTTGTCAATTCCATTTTTCTATAGTGATTAACAAAAGACCAAAAAAAAAAAAATTTATAGCAAGCAAGGGCTTTAGTAAGACTAATATAGTCAGGATAATAATTATTCAAAGAAGGAATTTCATGACGTCCTCTTCAAAAGACGCAAACTGCAATCCTTTTGACCCTTCCATATCAACGGTGAAGTTTCAATATGGAAAAATTCTATGGTATAAAAGGAGTGTACTATATATATATGTACTTCACTTATGAGAATTTATAATTTTAGTTATGAGGTTTTATGATTTTGATCAAATTTTTAGTGAACTTAATTACAAATTATTATTTTTTTTTGGTTAAGACTCAAATTGATTTTAATTATAAAGCTTTGTAGTGTTTGATTATGATCAAGTAAACAATTAAGCTAGCTCAATTAGCTATCCCTATAGACGTTTATTTGGAAAGTTAGGGTTTAATTTTTATTAAAAGTAAATATTGATATTTTTTTTTCTTCCTATTATGAGGGACTTTGTTGCATTGTTTATTTCTTTTCCAAAATGAAGTTTTTTCTCAAGTTAATTAGTTGTTGAGCTAATTGTTTCTTTCTCACTATAGGGACTTTTATTGAGTTTTCTATAGTTACTGAATTATGATTATTCTAATATAATTATATTGAAAATAATTTTTTATTATCGATTGACAAAATAATTTATGAACAAGTGGCATATTATTATGAGAATAAAATCATATGTTTTGTTGTGAATGGAAAGGGAAGGCTTTTATATGGCTCAATTTAATGAAGTTTACAAGTCTAAGATTTTAGGTGTACATGGAAGCGCACTTGTCAATATACGTACACGAATGCAATCAAGGCTAGAGGGTCAAAAGAAGCCTTGACGGTTTCCAGTTTTCATAAACCGCGTCTTGGTTTGGTCCAATCCTCATCGCGGCATCCATTCATTTATTGAAACAACACAAGGGCACTATTGTAACTTCAACTCTTCTTTTGTTTTATTTAAATCCCAAGACACCACAAGCGAGAGAGAGAGAGAGAGAGAGAGAGAGAGAAGACCCAGAGAGAGAAAAAAACAGAGAAAGGAAGAGAAAGTAGAGAGAGAGAGAGAGAAACAGAATTTTGAAAAACAAACAAGATGGAAGACGTTATTTTGTTTGTGGACGATTTGAAATTAGCTTCTGCAATCCCTTCATGTAGAATCTGTCACGAAGAAGAGTTCGAGAGCTGTAAAAGCTTGGAAGCTCCTTGTGCTTGTTCTGGAACTGTCAAGGTATATATATATATATATTTTTTGGTTCTGATTTTGAATTTTTGTTGTATGAAATGTTCTGATTTTATGTTTTATTTTTCAGTTTGCGCACAGAGATTGCATACAAAGGTGGTGTAATGAAAAGGGCAATACCACTTGTGAAATTTGTTTACAGGTTTGAATCTTTCTTGATTCTACAGAGAAAGATGATCACGGGTCCTTTGTTTTTGATGTTTTGGTTTCCTGTTTTCAAATTTTAGTCTTTTTCTCAAAATTTGTTGTGGTTCGAATTGGGTTATAATTTGTCTTTTAAGTTTGAACCTTTTCAAAGCTCTGTTTACATGAATTTTGGTCTGTTTTTCACTTCCAAGTCTTCATATTTGTATTTTCTTTGAACTCTGTTCTCCGGTAGGACGTTATTTATTTAGAAGATAAATATAGAAATTAGAAAGCTTTACAATATTTATCTGGCTATTTTTTTTTATTGTGAAATTATGAAAAATAAAAGTTTCTTTCAGACATTGACATGAAGAAACGTGTTGTGGTTTTTGTCTTCTTGGTTTTCTTGGTGACTAAAATAACCCATTTTTGGCCGAGCCTTCCTTTTTCTATCAAAAGAAAATAGATAATGCTTAATAGAGTTATTTACTAAATCTGAGTTCTTGTTTATTGAATTTGTGTTTCGAAAATATATATCATTTTTAAGCTAAAACTGTGTTTTAACTTATTATTAACTCTCTCGAGGCAAACACAACTTCTAACTTAGCTTGTGTTTTGAAAAGAATATGAGAAATCTAAGTTGACAAATTACCTATATGATTGAGAAATAAGATTCGACAAAAAAAAATTCATGCTTAATACATACATTTATAAATAAATATATATAGTGACATGTGTATACGTACATTCTTTATCTGCTCTTGCATCCAATGACAATAACTATAAGCTACGCAACACTTTTTTTTTTTTTTTTGAATTCTCTTTATTATATTTTTGTTTCCATACCAAGATTGTTGAAAGTTGAAAGTTTGAATTTTGAATTCTTATATTTTAGTCTTTATTGAAAAGGACATTTGGGTATATGGTTTACAGAAATTCGAAGCTGGCTACACTGCTCCTCCTCCCAAAAAGACCCAGCTGGTTGATACCGTTGTGACCATCAGGTACCTTTCCTATCATACGCGTAGAAATATACGACCCATGTTACCACCTGCGCACAATAGAATTTCAACCTTGTTCTTTCTATACGGCACATTATTATTGTATAGAATCCTAGTACCATACAATGTCACCAATGATTCAATTTCTTACTTTATTTAAATTATAAAATGTTGATGAAAAATACTAGAAACTGATATTCAAACTTACGAGAATTATTGAAAAATAATAATTATCATTGCGCTTTTAGGCTTGACATTCTTGCATTATAATTTACACATTCAAATTCAATAATGCAATTTCATTGTAAAAACCAGTACTCTCTCTCTCTCTCTCTCTCTCTCTCCCCCGTTATCAATGAAGGAACAAGTTTTAATCAATGAACTAACTCCTTAATAAATGTCCCATGAAACTCCCACTTTTACTTATTCAAATATCATATTAATGTCTCATAAATTCTTTGATTATTCAATTTAATATTAAAATGCACCACCAACAATTAGTATTTTTTGGGGGTGGATTACAACTAATAATTACAATAGTGAATTGCATAATCTCCGACTAGCATAAACTAACATATTTGTAATTTTTTTAATATCATGATGATTATAGAGGAAGTTTGGAAGGTCCAAGAAGAGCGACGACAACAAAATCCAGAATTAGCAGCCATAGCTGAAGGACAAATGCTTGAAACCAACTATTCAGAATGCTCAGAGGCAGCCGTTCGGAGCACCACTTGCTGCAGATCAATAGCTCTTATTGTAAGTTTTCTCAACAATTTTTTCAATTCAAAACACCCAAAGACTATTATTAGCATTAATTCAATGGTAAAAAAAATACCCAATGCCTATACTTTGACATAGAATTGTGTACTTGACTGCTCATTTCAGAGCCACGTGACAAACGTACCAATTGATTGAGGAATCTGCATAGATCTATGTTCAAATTCTGGAAAATGAATTGGATTCAAGCCACATATAATGCTGGGCAGCCCTGTTACAAGGGGCAGACTACAGTAATTTTTTGTTCCTTAAATGGTTGTGCTCTGCCCTGGCACCAGCCACTATAACTATGCTTTGGCCTAAATCAAATTAAAATTTTTAACATACCACATCAGCTGGGGCCCCATAAATATGCTGAGTTTAGCAATGTGGGACATAATTAATCTAACAGTTGGTTTGAAAGTCTTTTTTCTATTTCCTGAAGCAGTTAAAGTTCGTTAACTCAGCCTTCCATCCCCTCCAACCTCTAACCACTTGCCAACAAACATAGATCACAATAAAATTGCTTTTCATCATCAACAAGCTTGTGATACACTTTAATAAGTTTAATTCAATTATCATTAGTAACGCCTTATTTAATTTGGAGTTTATTCTGTCGGATAGATTCAAATAAAAAAAATAAAAAATATTATTATGTGCTGAATGTTTGTTTGCCACGTAAATTGGGCAGTTCACGGTTCTCCTGCTAGCGAGACACCTGCTTGCCGTGCTTACAGGAGGAACAGAAGATTATCCATTCACACTTGTTACTGTAAGTACACAACTTTCCTTTCCTTTCCTTTCTTTTCTTGCCTTTTGCCCCTAAACATAAGTAATTTATACCTAATGTTTAATTTGAAAGTTTCTCTTTTTAATTTGGTGTGAATGTTGTTGTATTTGCAGTTGCTTATTATAAGAGCTAGCGGAATTGTTCTCCCAATGTACATATTCATTTGGATAATCACAGCCATCCAAAACAACATCAAACGTCAATATCAGGTTAGTTTCCTGATTGATGCTTACTCGAAACAAAAACAATAAAAGAGTCGTGTAACTTCAAATAATATTTTGGTTGCAACTCCACAATTGAGATGGAGACGTGAAGTGCACTTCTCTCAACTTCAAAAGCTAATCACTTGGGAGTTAAAAATGGTTTACTTTTCATGGTTAATTAATTGCAGCCATGCCTTCCATTTTTCTGTGTTTATTAGGTATTGGATGAAGACAGATCGAACTCAGACGACGATGATGATAACAACAACGATGAAGAGGATGAGCAGCACAGAATTGTAGTACAGTCCTAGCAGATCTTCCTTTGCTTCCACTTTATATTGTACTCAGAGCATTACATATCTCAATGCTCATATGTGCCGAAATTCCCCCTTTTTTGTGGGCAGAAATGAAAATATTTTCGAGAAATTTTCCACTTGTATACAGTACTTTCATTTGCCTCTCTAAATAATTTCTTACAGATTGCATTCAAAATGAAAGGAAAGACAATAATATAATATAAAATTAAATGTAATACATGTAATATAGTTCCTTGCATTAAATATACAAGTTAGCTCAACAACCAACCAAATTTTGTATTGGGCATGGCCAACAACCTTTCAGCTTGTTTGTTAGAATTTCATTGCAAGTAGTTATAGTCTCTCCAATGGAGACAACAGAAGCAATCTTCCTTGAGACCTCAGCATTTGACCACTAAAGTAAACCAACCAACATACAAAAAGAGAATACATCTAATGGAAATAGTTTTTTTTTCCTGAATTTGATTGCTGGTTAGCTTTAGATGTATTTTGGGTATCTTACGCTGAGGGCTCTATCTCAGCCAGAAAAGTACTTCATCAAGAAGTTCAAAACATCAAAAGCAACACTTCAACAACAGGGCTAAGAACAGCCTCATCACAACTCAAATTTGCTGCAACTTCAATTGAACATTGGATAGGACTGTCACTCTGTATTCCAACTCGACATCGTGTCCTCAGACCCCTTCCTGTGTTTACCATAAATCCCTTGGAACATTGTGAATCGGCATCAACTTTGTGCAGTACAGTGTCTGGGATGTCCTGAAATTATGATGCTAGTAAGAATTGGAATTTCATTACAAAGTTGTGATGTGACTAAAAGCAGATAGTAACCACCTCTGGTCAATGAATGAGAAGAGTACTAGCCTACTAGGGTATGTTCATCGTAAGTCCTGAAAAAAAAAAAAAAGAAAGATTAACAATTAGCAGAATGTCCTGGTGATTAACATTTCTGATGGAAAAAAAAATGCTTCCTGGATTAAAAAATTCAAGGAAGTGCAACAATTAGTCAATTCGATGAGCTAATTTTTGCATGTCAACTACTAATGCTCTGCTGTTCGTGTAAGCTAGATGACAGAACATATAAAATAATTGCCAGCTAGTCGTGCATGCCATAGCTTTTAGGGCATGCACTAGGGGTCAACCTGGAAAGAAAGGAAACTTCCTCCAGACCTCCAAATCCATTTCCAACTTGGTACTTCATATGGCACAGGGAGAGACCAGGACTTGACAGAGAAGATTGATCAGGCAAAATATTCACCAACCTTTTAGTCATTAGGCAGTGTTTGGCAACAATTTTTTTTGGGTTTTTTTTTTTGATTTTTTCCACTGAAAGACAAAGTTTTTGCAAAACCAAAAAAAACAAATCCAAACAAAATATCACATCAAACCCCATAATCATTTCACTTTTTCTCTCACAAACATCACATCCAACCACAAAAAAATCCAATTATCTTTCCAAATACAAAAAAAAATTTCTCCAATAGTGTCCTACAACTAAAAAAACCTACATAAAAACTCACTTCCCAAACACCCACTTAGTACAATTAGGGAAGGGCAGCCATATTGGAGTAAATTATATCCAAAAAAGAAAAAATGAGATCTATTGGACTTTTTAGCCATGATACTTTTGAGAACACCAGCAGTTAGTGAGAAACCAATAACTAAAAACTACACTGATTTGAAAGAAACAGCATTTTCAATATTTCTTTAGTGGCTTACACTGTGGCTTGCCCATCTGAAGTTGATGTCCTACGTACATGCTCATCCAATGACACGAGTGAATTGTGGGTTGCTGATACTGCATGAACCATAAAATAATGTCAACATGATTATAAATAAACAACATATGCATATCATAGGTGCCCAAGACAAGGTAAGAATTACAAAATCCACATGTTCGGCAGGTCTAATGCTTTCAGACCTGATAACCTGACATATTGCTCTCATCTCTCAAGATAATGAGATAAGATGAAAAGACAACTAATTTTCATCAGTAGGAGAACTTGTAAATAAAATGAATTTCAAAAATTAATATTAAAGGTATGATTCACATGACCCATTTAAAAAATTTATTGATGAGTTGTGATATTCTGAATGCAGTTTGGCCTTGTCTTTGGAACCCTTCTCCTTGGAAGCTCAAGTTGTTCAGGCGTCTGTCTACTCCACAGCAAGAACCCGATAACCTTGCTCTGTCAAAGAAACTCAGCAAATACTTTAACAATAGAAGTAGAAGGGGCTCATCAGAGAAATACGAGCGCAATAGACCCAATATAGGAAAATTAGAACTTGAACAGAAAAATATGGGGAAGTGAACCTTCCGAGCCAGCTTCTTGAGTCTCCACATTCATTGAGAGATTCTTTTCTGCAAATCCACAATGAGGCTGATCTGAGATCTCCCTACAAATGCAAGTAGTAACAAACATAAATTTGTGGTATAAAATTCAAGGGGCAGAAAGTATTCATCCAAATAAATGTCCAAGCTGTAGAGAGAAATTAGCATGTAAATGCTCTGAGCTAATCCTCTCCACTTTTAACAAATTAACTTGCTTATCTAAGGAACAGCAAAAGACAATGCCAAACACACGCATGCGCCCACACACACACACACACAAAAAAAGGTCCAGTCTACAATGATTACATAAAATCAAAAGCAGTGTACTGAATGCACTTGACTACTGAATGCACTTGACGCATCTGATACCTGCATGTGCACATCCTTTTCTAGAAGCTCATAAAACTTATCCATCTGTCCCAACAACGATGAAATGGTTATCATTTGATTGAATGAGTGACAATGACATAAGTGAGCTTGATTTCACATACTTGATTTATTTATCCCATGTGAACAAAAGCTATTACCTTCAAAATAGAAGCTTGTCCATATACTCTGACTTAAGTTCCCACAAATCGCATTACATCTCCGGTACGTTTTCTAAGGATAAAGGGAAAGTGAATGACTCTAAATAAAAGAAAGTGCATAGCGATACCGTATCCTTTCCTCTTCTTGAAGAAGAAGTATTAAAAATCCTGATATTAAAAGTGAAGCAAACTTGGGCTTCAATTAGTCTCCCATTGATCATATTATACATACATACACTATTGAAGAAGACTCACGAAAAGAAAAGCTGGCATATGAACTTACTCCCTAAGGAAGCTCAAACCTTTCTGTGGCATAACCCATTAAAAACATCATCCACAACAAGAAGATATTCTTTTCTACCTAAAAAGACATACCCACATTCAATGAATGACAACATATACTATTGGTTCAATGGTAAAATTTTGACGTAATAACTTTGACGTTATGTGTTTAAATCTCGAGACAACCAATTTGTGTACTATGGTTCAAGTCTTGGGACGACCATTTTGTACCTATGCCAAATGTTAGGTGTGACCAATCTTTTATCTTTCAAACACACATTAATGTGTACTAATTGAGCATTATTTTTTAAATAGAAGGGAGACCTACATGCAGTGGGAGTTGGGGAAAAAAAAATTAAATAGAAGGAAGACATACATGCAGTGGGGGTTGAGAAAAAAAATTACCAATATATGAAAGGGTGCAAATGACACTTACATCCCACAACCTTTCATTTGCACACATACTTGCACCCCATGTATTTATAATTTTTTTTCTTCCAATTCCCACCTGCAAATTTGGGTCCATTAAAGATAGAACTCATGAGCTCTGAAATATAAACTGCAAATTGTAGGATGGTCATGCTTGCAAACCTTGAATTTGAGAATTGATTTGCAGTTTTTTTTGTTCATTATATTTGTATTGCAATCAAGTGACAGTACAGTACAGAGATTTCAGATAATTCTCTAATTATTAAAAGGGAGAAATTACAAAAATAGAGAAAAAGAACTCTCTATACCCCATCAATTACTCTCTTTATCTTCCATCAATTACTCTCCTTATCTTTAGGGCTCCGCCCATTAAGGAGCCTCCATTGCCACCTAGAGAAACCTTACATGATCTCTTCTTGGCACCTTCAGCGCTCTTGCTCTTCTTACCCATCACTCGCAATCGAGACAGATTTACATGTTTGGTCTGGTTTTCATTTCATAAATTTTTTTTAAAAAAAATTAAATTAGTTTTTGTGAAAAAAATGAAAAAAATGGAAAATGCTTATTATTTTTATATAATTTTATACTTTTGAAAGGTAAAAATATTTGTAAAAAATTTAAAATTATATTTTTGATATTTATTTTTCTTAAATTAATTTTTATTTTTTTAAAAAAATTCTGAATTTCTTTTTTTTAAGATTGAAACCAAGCATGGCCTTAGGGTTTCATGGGATATGATAGACATGGGTCCGTTTGGAATGTGCGTTGGCTTGTTAATTTTTTAATTTTTTGATTATTTTAACTTGAGGTTAAAATATTTTTTGACTATTTGACGTTTGTGAAAGAAAAAATAAAATGATTATGAGTTGTTTGTGATATTTTCTCTTATTGAATTAAAAAGTTTATTTTGTCTTTTTGTAACTAAAATAGGGAAAAGTTAGAGATCATGAAAATTTTGTTATGAAAATGATCATGAAAAATTTATGATCTTTGGATTACCTTAATTAGTGTGTGGTGTTTTATTCTAAGTGTAATCCAAGGGTCACGAAAGTTTCATGATTATTTTCATGAAAGGTTTTTCGTAATACCTAGCATTGCTGACTAAAATAATCAAAGAGCAATGTTAGGTATCATGAAAAAACTTTCATGAAAATGATCATGAAAGATTTATGACCCTTGGATTACACTTAAAATAAAACACCACACACTAATTAAGATAATCCAAGGGTTATAAATTTTTCATGAAAGTTTTTCATAATCCCTATCTTTTCTCATAATCAAAAGTCTGACATGCCAAATGAAGGCAGAGACTATGGTTGCGTTTGGTAGAGCTTTCTAAATATGATTTGAGAGTAAGAGTTGTATTTTGAGTTTGTGAGTTTTGAAATTATGATTTGAGTGTAGAAAATTTGTTTGGTAAAAGAGTTTTCAATTGAAAAAATTTTCATGTGACATATGATATTTGATACAAAAACTTACAACTCATAACTAAACATACAACTCAAAATTCTATTAAAGCACATTAAAAAATTTTAAAAATTGAAAAATATTTTTTTCAAATATATAAAAATTAACATATGTCAATTACAAAAAATAAAAAATAAAAAATTGCACTATTCCGATCAATTGGCTGGTGGGACGACCAGTTAAGTCAAATTTCAAAAAAAAAAAAAATTAAAAATCGCGCCTCACACAAACTTTTTTGTAGAATTTTCTAAGTGTTGTGAAAATGATGATTGAACATCCTATCTAAATATCATATTAAAATGTGGGGATAGAATCATACTTTAGAAATCGTTCCAAACACCACCACAATTTTATGTCGATGGTTTTAATGGATTCCGGGTGGCATACCGGGTCGTTTTCGGGTCAGGCATGAGTACATGTTCTATTCGAAGCCCAATCTCACCTCACATTAATCTCCAGTCCAGCCCTAAAGCTATTTTTAAATTTTAAATTTATCCACTTAATCCTAAATGGACCGAAGCAAAAAAAGGACTATTAATTATTCAGTGTGTTTAGTTTTTAATTTTTTTAAAATTAAATTTTTTATTTTTTAAAATGATTTTTAGTAAATATTTCTAAAATTTTTACTTTGTTAGATACACCTTACTTATATGTATCTAAATAGTAAAATATTTGTGAAAAAATATTTTTAAAAATTAATAAATACACAAAAAAAAAAATTACTGAAATTTCATTTTTTTTTTTGTATTTCTGTTATTTAGTGATTTTTTTTAAAAAAAAATCACAAATATTATATTTTTTAAGCGTATTTACATTAGGTGTGTCTAAATTTTTTTTTTTTTAAAATTGCTTAAAATATTAAAAAAAATTAGTAAAAACAAAAAATATGAAAAACGAAAAAATAAAATTTTCTAAAAAGTGAATTTTGAAAACTGAAACCAAATTTAGTTTTAAAAGATTATTAAATGAATTTTTTTTTATTAATAATTACTTAAATTTGAATCATTGATAAATTTTAATTGTAAATGATTGGGTCTTTCAACCAAATTTTATTCTTTAAATTTTAGTCCAATTCGGAAGATAAATGAGCTCATAATTAATCTAAATTGACTTTGTGAGCCATAATACTCATCTCAAAATCTTAAAAATATCCATAGTTGATCAGGTTATTAAATTGACCCTAGATAAGGACAAATTGAGATAAGGTTAGGATCTGACAAAGAAGGGATGGGATTGGGAACGTTAGGGAGTGGTTGTAGTAGGGTGGAAGGTGGCGGGGCTGGGATTACGAAGGTGGTGACTAAATGAGTGTACGTAAAAACTATCACATAGATTTGAATCGTTATGTAATTAGATACCAGTCTAATTGTATTTTGTGATTTATTTACAACATTTTTTATTTTTCAGATCATATAAATATTTTAGCTTCCTGCTATTAGACAAGTACACAACTAGTATGGAAGTCTTGGAAAAAAATAATGATCATATTTCATTTAAAGAAGAGGAATTCAATTTGGCATATACAAAAAATAAATAAATAAAATTAAAAATCATTCTAAATAGAGAAATGACAGGAATTTAACAAGAAAACAATTATTCACATTATGCATTGGAGGTCAATGAAAACTATTTGATTTTTACCACCCAAAAAAAAAAAAAAATCCCCTCCCGAACCAATTACTAGTATTTTTAAATGTATATATCCCTACCATTAAATTAATTAACAAAAATTATGTAATTTGTTCTCATCTAGGCATCTTTTGACGCATTGTCGCTAAACTCAGCTGGCTTTCTTCATGAATGCCAAGTGTAAAACTACTTTCTCCCCCAAAAACAAAAACAAAAACAAAAACAAATCTAATTTGAATCTCTTAATTCACCCACAATGATGTTAGCAAGAAAGATAGGCCCTACACAATTGAATGTGACAAAGATTTTTTATCGGTCTTAAATATTTTCATTAAAAAATTGAGTTTATATTTTTTCATTGATTACATTGCACTTCTCATCTTCAGCTCGGAGATGTATCAAAACTGGGTAATTCCGTCAATTTGATATCAATTCTGCAGTTTAAATAACAACATTGTTTTATTATTAGACAATGCTAGTAAGTGTCCCACTGACATTGTTTAATATTGAGAAGTATGCAAAAAAGTGATTTGAAAACAATGAAAAAGTAAAAATAAGTATTAAAATAAATGCAAAGCATTATGAAATGAATTATAAAAAATACATTAAGATCTATATTATTTTTATATTTTTCTTATACCGTGAAACACTTTGTTAGCAAAACCATTATTATTACCCTATAGTTTTGTGCAATTAATTGAAAGCTTTTAAACCAACTAGTCATTAAATTATAATCCATTGTGTCTAATTTCAATGCATAGTTGTCACTTGAGTGTGCACACGCCTGGAGGTTCAGCACTGTTGCCTGGTTGTCTTCAATGCCAATCTATATGCTTACAAATTTACAATGACAATTTCAATATTTTTGGGGGCAAAAAATGATCTAATTTTTGTGGTCAGTTTTCTTTTAATGCAGTACACCTATTGTTATAATTTATAATTTGAAAAATATTAATGACACATTATTATAAATAATTTGTTTGCACAAGTTATTTATTTTTCTTACAAATTATTTTTTCTATAAAAACAAATCAATGCATAACACCCTTCATGTAAAGCCGTACTTGTCATAACAAATGTCATCTATAAACATGACAAATATTGATTGGTCAGAATTAGAATAAAATCAAAGAATTAACTGATTAGCGTTTGCCACACCATTTGTCTTCAAACGAGACTTCATACGTCATTTTTCTTTTAAAACTGAGATTGCCCTTAATTGTGATGGTTAAAAGGATAATTTCGATTGAAAAATGATTTACAAATAAAAAAGTCATACAAAAAGTTTCATAAAAATAATATGACAGTGACATTTTAAAAATTTTAAATCAAAATTTTTTTATTTGAAATTAATGGACATGAATTCGATGTCATGTATAATTTTTTGTACACATTTTTTTTTCAATTATCAATTTTTGATAGAGATCAATTTCACTCCTCCCGCATTACAAATCCTGAGAAATAACTTTTTGTTTGATTCCACCCGCACCCCTCAATTTGTAGAAAAAGATTTGGCCTATTTTGAAAAAAAAAAAAAGAAAAAAAAAAGGGAACAGAAAAATATTATTTATCAGTCAATAAGTCTAACCTCATCTCCATTGCTCTTCCGCGTCTCTCTCTCTCTCTCTCTCTCTCTCTCTCTCCTACTTCTATTAAGGTACTCTCAATCACTTTCTTACTGTATTGAAGAAAATCGTATATAACACTCAAACCTCTCTCTCTCTCTCTCTCTCTCTCTCTCTCTCTCTCTCTCTCTCTCGCGTTAAGGTACTCTCAATCACTTTCTTACTGTATTGAAAAAGATCATATATAACACTCAAACCACATATACATGCATGTATCTATATAAACACAAATCTTTCATGTATAAACATGAATCTTTTATTTCTTTTGAGCATGATTTATATATATATATATATAAGATTATATAAAAATTCTCCACTATTGGTTGAAGTATCAATGATGAAGATGATTTCAAAGATCTGCTCTACACTTTCTTTCCTTTCTTGTTTTTCTTTTTTAATTGGATTTTCTCTTTGATTAGTTGTAGAGAAAGAAGAGGAAAGTCATAAATAAACATGATTGCATGTTAAAGTATTGACCAAAGTTCAACGGAGATGATGATAATCTTTTGTCAAAATGATTAAAAGCAAATCCAGGTGCAATGATTTTTTATGCTTTTGTTTGTTGATGTTTTTGTTTGTATAGTTTCTCTTTACTCTTCAACTTTCTTTCTTTTCTTTTCTTTTCTTTAGGTGCATGTTTGGAAGCTATGAAAACCCTCATGGAAAAAGAGTCAACTCTCAAGCTTCTAATGTAGAAAAGAAATTAATTTCGGAAGATTTAGTTCATTTTTCTAAATTTATCGCGAATGATCTTTTTGGTGGACGATTCCTTTTTTAGTCACTTGTGCACCTTTACTCAATCGAAGGTTATCACTTCAAACCCTAAATCAAAAGCAGATTATGGTATTTGAAAATTATTATTTATTTTTTGATGTATCCAAAAAAAATTATTATTATTATTTAAAATCAATATATATGAAACTAAAATTAATGGTGGCTATGGTTACCCTTCGAAATTAATTGTAAAATAATTTTCAGTAAATGATCTTTTAATATCGCATATTAAATTATTAGTTTAGCAGTTAAAACTTGGGTTATTAATCTTAAAATTGTAAGTTTAAATATTTCCTACAAATAATGTGCTAAAGGTTAGGTCCATATCCAATCTTCCCCGCCAAACCCCGTCTAATAGAAACTAAACTAGGGGGCAATTTGGAAACTTGCTAAAAAAGTTAATTTTTTGACTTTTTAGTTTTTTTTACAGAAAAAAAAAAAAAAAAAAACCATAAAAAATACAACTTTTTTATACAAAAAAATCACCAAAAGCCAAAAAAAACTAAAAGTCAATTTTTTACTAACTTTTCAAAATACCACATAGGTGTACTTTTAAATCTTTAAATATAGTAATAATAATAATAAAATAATGATGATACAAGAAAGAATGATAATAACATAGTTATAAGCAAATTTAATGCACAAGTACTAATTTCTTTGAGGTTAAATAAATGTTATACAATAATACTAGAGATCAAGAACTCTAAATTCTTGGTTTCTTGCATTAATTAATGTTATATGATATAATTATTAAATTCTTTTCTTTTTTTTTTAGTTTTATTTTCTTGGATAAAGTTTTAAATACGTAAGCTTATTTCATACTTTATTTTTTCACTTCTAAACATAAGTCAAATGAGACTCATATGAGACCACTCACTGGTAACTAAAAATGATAAAATACAATAAAGAATGAAATTATATGTAACATTTTTTAAATTATTAACGAATGCTTTAAGAACCAAAATTTCAACATATAATTATGTTGCATCTTCTTGTAATTATTGATTTTATTTACATGGGTATAGGATGTATATCAGTTTGTTGTCAATCTATGGAAAATATGTTGCCATTATATGTTGGCCAGAACTTTAATGGACACATTTAAATGATAGAAAGAAATCTTTTAGAATTATTTCCATTTACTCTACTCAAAGATCTTTACTGTGATTTTTAAGAAATAATTTACGCATATGATTATTAAGCTGAATAATGATGTCATTTATTTATTCAAAAGCAATACTGGAAGGCAATATAATGTTTAGAAGTTATATATTAGATATATATACATATATTAAGGGAAAGTTTTTAAACAAAAATAATTGTTATAGGAAATATTATGATCTCCTTCACATTTCATGCATTTAGAAGATTCTGTATGTCCTCGAGATATGATAAGGATTTACTTTCTCTCCTTGGGATATTATTGCACATCCCCAAATTTCATTTCCTGTTTTTCCTTGAAAACACAGAAAACATATGGCCTTCCATTGATAATAACCACACAAGCTCGATGAAACTCGGCTCATTGATAGCAGTGAGGCCTGCTTGTTTCTTCATCCTTCTGGTAATTTCTATAACTGAATGATTACTTGTATTATATTTGATTTTTTCAATCATGTAGCGGGATCATAGTTCTTAAAAATGGCCGGTGAGTACATATCGTACAAGCCTATACGCATTGGAAAATTAAGGTGGTGATACGAATACAAACCAATATTGCGGTGTGATTGAAAATTGCCACCGAACCGTCTAGTTCCCGTTACATAATGGATGTAACCATTTTTCATAGGCTGATACTCATGTAAAAATAGTTAAGAAATTTTATGGCCGCAATATCCAATACTGATACTCTACGATCAATATCGTTACATTATGCAATACTGGAATTCAGAACCATGATTGGGGTTGCTTGGTTTATATAAGTGCCAAATAAGATGTAGGAAAGCCAAAATGATTTGGATTCTTATGACTACTTATTTAAAATATTCAAGATTTTAGGGTTTTGTTTCTTTTTTTTTTCAATCATATCACTGACACAAAATAGAGCATAACATTCAAAAAGAAATATAGTTGGAATCTCTATAGGGGTATTCTTCTTGTTTGGCTAGCTAAAAATAAAAAATAAAAAAAAATACTGAGCTTTTCTTAAATAATTTATGCAATTTTCTTGAATAGTGGTTATGATTTCTTGTTTCTTTTCTTTTGTTTTTTCATTACAGAAAAGAACTAATGTATTTAATTGCATCATGCAGGCTTTCTTAGTGTTATTGCTTCCCAATCTGGTGATCCCATATTGGATTGTCAAGGTTAAAAGAATTGAGCAAGAGCTGAGGTCGAATTCCCGCAATGTCATCCATGAAGTGCTATCAGAAATCGAAAAAACTGCATACTTGATATCGCCAGTGAATTTATCGGCAACAAATTTAGCAAGAATTTTGAGTTCATCATTGGATGGAGTGAACCTTTCATTCTCTACCATTGAAACTCATGTCTGTATACCAAAAAAACCCTTGTACTAAAATGTAAATGAAAAAAAGAAAAGAAAAAAAAACTAATGTTAATTGTTTGATGCAGGTGGCCCCAGTACTGTTCCAAGCATTATCAACAATTCCACACTCGTCACATATTTCGTATATCGGAGCAGATGGTTTGCTATTCTCATACTACACCAATGGCTATCAAACATTCGCAGTGTATGCTAATTCTTCATTGTTTGTCAATGTGAGTGCCCCAATAGCCATAAAACAGTACACTCAGCCGGTGAATTGCAGCACTGGAAAGCTATATGGAGAAGCTGTTCCTGTTAGGTCACATCCTTCATTTACAGTTAATGGAAGCTGGTTGCAAAAGGCCTTGGTTAGTACAAATGGGCATGTTTCATTAGGAACTGGGTGGGAAAACGATCAAGATCTTCTGTTTTTCAATACAGCTGTTATGGATGATAGAAGAGGAGCTCTCTCTCTAGGGTTTCCAGTGAAATCATTGACTGGCTTTTTCTCTGGGATAGACTTTCATGGTGGGAACTTGTATTTTGCTACAAAAGATGGGACAGTACTGGCCAATCAAGGGATTCCTAATACTCGTGTTGTTCTTGTTGGGGATTCGGTTTCATTTGAATCGTTGAATCCGAATGGAACTCAAATAGGTCTTGTTGGTAATGTTTCATGCAAAACTGATGATGATCATGGCACATTGAGAGCATCCTTGAACATTTGGGAAACCAAGTATAAGGTTTACTGTTCACCACTTGACATCCTTGGAGTGAAATCGGTAATTATTTTTTATTCTGTTATATAAAACACGTAATTCACCTGGTTGAATTTTTGTCATACAATTTACATTTCTAAAAAAATTCACATCGCCAATATAATTTCTCTAAATATTATCTTTGCCTAGTAGTTACTATTAAGTAACAAAAAGTAAAATCAACATATAAAAAACCCTACATTCATAATGTAAGTACAATATTGTTGTACTTTGTGTTTGGTTGTATTTTCGTTTTCTTTCATTTTTGTGTTTTTGAAATAAAATAATGAAAAGTTTAAAACTACTCATTGTTCTCATATTATTTTCATTTTTGCAAAAATAAATTTTAAAAATTCAAAAAAAATAAAAATTCTGAAAGTAGCTTCCAAAAACAATTCACCAAATAAGAATAAATAAAACTAAATACAACCAAACGGATTCAATAGCACACGTCATAAATCACTTATTGTGTACACATGTTCATGTTCATACATGGTTCATTAATCCGTCATTACATGTAAGTAGCTTCATATATTGATCCATCATTTTGATTACATGTAAGTGAGCATATAATTAATGTTTGGAAATTGTAATTGTGTTGCAGGTATATGTATTGGCTTTGCCACAAGGGGGACTAGAGAGCCTTGATAAACATATCACGTTTGCGTTGATAATTCTAATAGTGGTGGTTGGTGCTATGGTTGTCTCCATTGTGGTTTTTGTGTTCTTACTTCTGAGAGGAGCAAGAAGAGAGATGTACTTATGTGCAACACTCATAAAACAAATGGAAGCAACTCAACAAGCAGAAAGGAAGAGTTTGAACAAGATCTTAGCATTTGCAAGTGCAAGCCATGATGTCCGTGCTTTGCTCGCAGGCATTACCGGTTTGATAGATATGTGCCATGATGAAGTTACGCCTGAATCAGAGTTGGAGAAAAATTTGATGCAAATGGAGGATTGTACAAAAGATCTTTTGGGTAAATTTCTCAACTAATTTTTCTATCTTCATAAGATTCTAGTCAAGAGGTACATATATCATAACTGCCGCAAATTGAAAATCTGTGTACAATTCAAAAAATTTCAAGTGTGATCCACATTCATTTAGTTGTGAGTCCATCATACAATAGTTGAATACGGATCACACATTATATTTCTAAGTAAACTTCTCCATATGAGTTGTGGGTCCTAGCTTTATTTACAAAATAAGCTTCTATGGAAACTTTTAGAGTAAATTATACTTTTTTTTTCCTTGAACTTTCACCTTAATGTCACTTATGTTTCTCATCTTCTAATTGTAACAATCAAGTTTTCAAACTTCCACCCATCCTTGATTGAAAGTTGAAACATGAGGAACCAAAGTGAAATTTGAATGAGAATTAGAGGGTGAAAAGTATAATTTGCCATACGAAAATTTTCCTCTAATACCCCAAAAATGTGCTCATGTGACCCTCATGTAAAAACTTTCCTTTCGAAATCTTAACAATAAGTGACTGCAAAACCAAATTGAAGCACAAATTAAACTCGAAGATTTGATTGTTGTATGCAAAAAGATGAAAGACCAAAGTGAAAGTGAATTTTTTTTTAATTTTCAACTTCTATATATATATACAGGTATTTTGAATTCAATTCTTGATACAAGTAAAATTGAAGCTGGGAAAATGCAACTTGAAGAAAAAGAAATTGACTTGGCTCAACTGCTGGAAGATGTAGTTGATCTGTATCATCCTCTTGGCATGAAAAAAGGTGTAGATGTGGTTTTGGATCCTTGTGATAGCACTGTCTCCAAATTTTCAAAGGTTAAATGTGATCAGACCAAACTCAAACAGATACTCTGCAACTTACTGAGCAATGCTGTCAAATTTACATCTGAGGGACATGTGGTAGTTCGGGCTTGGGCTAAAAAAGCCCATTTTGATACCACCATGTTTTCTTCTAGCTCGAACAAGTCCTTGCATTGTCTTTCATGTTTGTTTTTCAAGGATGATGAATCATCGAATGGCCTGGAATCTATGAACACCATCCAAGAAAATTCAAACAGTGTGGAATTTGTTTTCGAGGTGGACGATACAGGACCAGGAATTCCAAAAGAGAAACATAATTCTGTTTTTGAAAACTATGTTCAAGTCAAAGGGACAGCTCTTGCACCAGAAGGCACTGGCTTGGGGCTTGGAATTGTTCAATCTCTGGTATGTTGTAAATTTGTAGTAGTAGTTCACTGCTTGATTTCCATACTAAGATGTATTGATTTGCTTTCAGCTAATAAGTTGCAACTGCTCTAAATTAAATGACTGATGTAGTCCTAAATTTCTTCCTTTTTTCTTTCTTTTTCGCCTTGTAGGTTAATTAATTTCCAATATTTTAGCTTCTCAATTACTTGTTATTCCATTCCAGGTCCGTCTAATGGGTGGTGAAATCAGTATTGCAGACAAGGAAATTGGCGAAAAGGGGACCTGCTTCAGGTTTAATATATTCCTTACTATGTATGAGACGACAGATTCAAGCGCTAATGCAAGAGAAGATGATGTTGAGTCACAGGGCGGTTACATATCTTGTGATTCATCTCAACATTCAAGGCCACTGAGCACCCGCACCACCAGCCCTAAACCGGAGGGATCACATGTTGTACTCTTTATCGAAGCGAAACGCGACAGAGAATTTCACAAAAGTCATGGAAAGCCTAGGGATAAAAGTGTCTGCTGTGAGAGATTGTGAGCAACTTTCATATACGCTAAAGAAGCTAAAACAGAAGCTAAACCTCTCCCAATACAGTTCTTCGGGCAGATCAGATTTGAGTTCGGACAGTCTCAGCAGACCTGTGTCACGTGAATCCAGTACCAGAGCCAAGGAAGTCCCATTAAGTGCATTAGACGGGACAGACAACATACCACATTTTCAGAAAAGGACTAATCTGAAAGGTGTGTTAAATTTCATACTAATTGTGATCGATACAAGGGCCAGTCCATTTCGAGAACTAAGCAGGGCAGTGGGAGAGTTCAAAAGAGACCTTCAACATACTTGTTGTAGAATTGTCTGGATCGATAAACCGGGTGCACATAGCATCCATTCAAAAGGACTCGACTTGGATAAGCTCCCTCCTACTGATTTGATCATATCTAAGCCTTTCCATGGTTCTCGATTGAATCACGTGATCGGACTTCTACCAGAGTTTGGGGGTACTTTGCCCGATATTTCACCCAGAAAAAGGAGACAAGACACTCTTCAACTTGAAAAATTCCTTCAGGATTGCGCTTTTCAACAAGTGAGGATCATATGATTTCAAAATCGAAGAGCGGTGAGAGGCCCTCTAGTGGCAAGGAAGTTTTGGGTTCAGGTGACAAGCTCACAGTCAAACCAGTTGGAGAAATAAAAGAACATGGTGGGACAAGCAGTGAGCAGCCTTTGAGTGGGAAGAAAGTATTGGTTGCAGAGGACAATGCAGTGTTACTTAAGCTGGCTGCTACTAATATTTCAAAGCTTGGTGCAGATGTTGAAACATGTAGAAATGGTGAAGAAGCTTTTGAACTAGTCTACAAAGGTCTAAGCAATCGAAGGAAAGATGGAGGTTCTGCATTTCTTCCTTACGACTATATTTTGATGGACTGCGAGGTAAGAGAATCTTCCTACCATTTCTTTATGCACACCCTCTTGCTTGTGTTATGTTGCATTTTTTTCAACTACTCTATCAACAGCATTAGCGGTAAAGTTGTTCCGGTGTGAGTTAGGCATCATAGGTTTAAAACACCAAAGCCACATCTCTATATACAGAGATAAAGCTATGTATATCTAATATTTTCTACCGATTGAATCATACTAGAATCATAACTACAATAAAATAAATAAAGGTGTGGAGGGTCAGAAATTAAAGTCTAAATTAAGTATGGACCTAAGTGCGCAGGTCACCTCTGTTAGGTGACTTGGAATGATTAAAGGAGCATGGGCTAAAGCCTAAAGGAAGTGGGCCAACAGTGGACCGAAGCAGGTCCGACCTGCCAAGGGTCCAAGCAGACTGCACAAAGAAAAATGCCTAAGTCAAGTTGCGGAGGCAACACCGGCGACGGTAAAGTTGCGGAGGGAACATGTGCGGCGGGAAAGTTGCCAAGGCACTTTGCCTCAGCGCCACCATTCCTAATATTTTCGCCCACCACCATCCGAAGTTGTTGAGGGAAAGAGAAAGTCGAAGCAACTAAGTTGCAGAGGCAACACTTACAATGACCAAATTGCAGAGGCCAAGTTATGGAGGCACTTCAACTCGGTGCCGCCATTCCTAATATCTTCTTCTACCGCCATCCGGTTCAAGGAAAAAAGCGAAGCAACTAAGTTGCCGAGGCAACACTTCCAATGACCAAGTTGCGGAGGCACTTCATCTCAACGCCACCATTTCAAGTAATGCTTGTCGCCGCCATTCCAAGTAATGTCGGTACCACGTACCATCCGGAGTTGCTAACGAAAAAGAGAAAACCGAAGCAACTAAGTTGCAGAGCGATTTGGCGCCCAAGTTGCGGAGGAATTATATCGGCGCCGCCATCTCTAATATTCTCGGTTCTATCATTTGGACTCGCCACGAGAAATGGTTACCGCAGCAACTACGACTGCAACAACTAAGTTGCAGAGGGAATATCTTACCAAGGTGATAGCAACCTTTGAAAGAGGCTTTCCTCTGCAAGTAGAGGCTAATGCTTGACGCTGATAGTAGGCCCCAAGGCATTACTAGCCTAGGGCTGATAGCAAGCCCCACAGTTTATTAACTTGGCGCTGATAACAGGCCCCAAGACTTACTGGTTGGAGCTGTGGTTGGAGTTGATAGCAGGCCTAGAAATACCAATTTACCACGGTAACCCCGCAAAGATGGGAACAATGTAGCTCGAACATAAGGGACTCCATTTCCATTACCCAGGTCATAGACCTGCCTTAGTCGCACAGGCAGGACTAAGGAAGCCCCCTTGGGCTTGGTACTAAGGCACAGCATGGCTGATAGCAGGCTTGGCTGTGGCCTTCACCCTAAGAAGCTGGGAAGTTTATGGTTAGGTGGCTAAGGGTGGAGGCTTCGCTGAGATGAACATGAACGTAGTCAATAGCAGACTAATGGAGTCCTGAGAATGCATATACTGGCAAAATAGAACTGAGAAGGCAAGTGTAGCAACGAGGTTCACCGCTGCAAGTGCACTTGCTGAGGTTCAAGCTCAGAAGGCAAATGCAGAGGCAAACACTCCCACCGCAACTGCACTTGCTGAGGCTCAAAAGGGAGTTCTGATGCCAAACACTCTGTCCGAACTACATTTGTCGAGGCTCAAAAAGGTAGTTGCGGAGGCAAATAGATAGTACACAGTACATGTAGAGGGACACGTGGCACCTTTAGCCTGGTGGCTCAAGGCAGAATATTCCATGTGATCCCCTAGGACACATGTCTTCTCTCTATTTGGCCACGTAGTGTCCTCTTGGTGCCAAGGAAAAGCCTATAAATAGAATGCATTTCCCAAGGTTCAAGATGAGGAATTTTGGGGATTTGGGGGAGATGTTACCAATTTTGGTACTGCCATATGCTTCTTCTTGAGCCACTTGCTCACCCTCACTCAGCTATACACTCTCCAATTCTCAGATAGTTGTTATAGTTCATTCTCAAGCCACTTCCACCATCATTGGACCATTAGCATAGTTTTGTCTCTCTAATCACCCCTCTAACCTTGAACTCCCCTACATTTCTGGGACTCCGCTGAAGAAGCTGCTTTGTTGATGGTTCATACCCGCAGTGGCTTACACACTTCCCTGGAAAAAATGGCAGAAGATGAAGTTCAACAACTCCCACGGCAGCAAGACTCTTTCAATGACGGAGTAGCACATGTGGAAGACCATGACCACAATGTCGTGGTTGAGGCAGTTCAATCGCTCCAGGATATGTAGAGAGAGATCTTGGCAGCTTTGCAAACTCTCACTGAGGCTATTATGGCCATGGCTTCTAAACCAACTCCAGTGCACGCACCCCCACCTGTAGCAGTTCCAAACTCAGCGCCTAACTTGTTCCCTGAGGTTTGGCTCCAATTCCAGTGCCTCTGGTGGTACCCCAGGCAAACGGTTCAGCCGCCGGTTCAGCTATCCAGGAGCAAACTGGACTATTCCAACCCACTCACTTTGTTACTCTAGCCGATGTACAAGCTATGCTTGAGCAAGAGCACAGCAAAAAATAACTGCCATCTTTCCCAGACCCAGATGTGAAGCCCCCATACTCTCAAGAGATATTGACCATGCCCTACCCAACTGGGTATGTAGTGCCCAAGTTTATTAAGTTTGATGGAAAACAAGGCAATGCCAGAGAACACGTGGTCATGTTCATTGAAACTCTTGGTATCCATGGCAGTGACCACTCTCTGCACCTTCGGGAGTTCTCCAAATCACTTACTGAAAGAGCTTACAGTTGGTATGTGAACTTGGCTCCTAACTCGATCAAGAGTTGGGAGAAGATGGTGAACAAGTTCCACACGAAGTTCTTCCAAGTCCAGGAGAAAGTTACAATCCTCACACTCGAGCGAGACGTCCAAAAAGAAGGCGAAGATATACTGGACTATGTTAAGCAGTTCCAAGACAAGGCAATTAACTGTCATAAACTAGTGGATGAAGCTCACTTAGTCAGTATATGTGTGGAGGGTGCCATACGCGACTACAAGATTTTTTTGGTAAACCATAATCTGCCTACCTTTTCAGCCTTGATTGAGGCAGCTAAAAATCTCAGTACCACTGGTCCTTTACACAGATCTCGTGACAGCTACCGCTACTCTCGCAGTAGTAGAGTTTCTGCAGTAACATCCACAGGAGGGAGCCGTTCTCGAAAGAGGAAGAGTTATGAAGACAGGAATCCATATCCTTGCAGCCTTGAGAATATTAAGGCCTTGGTTAAAGAATGGGTCACTGATGGTGAACTTACTTTACCTCCGGTTAATGTTACTCCAACCAAGAAGGACAAAGAAAGCCCAGATTACTATGTCTATCACAGAACCACCAAACACCCTACCAGGGACTGTTGGACGTTAAAAAATATCTTCAAAAAGAAAGTTGACGCGAATGAGCTGAAGTTCAAAGATGCTGGTAATCGTGACTGTAGACCGCCTGGAACTCGCTCTGCGCACGAGGGCGCGAATTGGGTTCTAGCTACTACAGTTCGGACTTCTCTCACGGTTCTGAATCTAATCTCACAAAATGCAATGTAAGACTGATAAATCACCAAAAAGTCCAAATCTGGTAATTGGTTTTGAAAAATCAATTTTGAATAAAAAAACGCCAAACATGGACTGCTTTGCCAGATTTCAGAGTCGCCACCTAAATGTTTTGTTTTGGAAAATTTAGGAAACCCTGACTCGTGCCAAAGGCCACGTGTCCGTCATCACCAAAGTTGCATCGGCTCGAGAACTTAGGTACGAGGGAGGAAGGTCATGAAATGAGCACCCTCGCTCGCCCGATCAAAGGATCGGCCTCTACTAACATGATGTGTTGTTTTTGAAAACACAAGTGTTCTTATCCCGATTTATTAGCTAACTTTACTATGTGATGCGCACAACACACAAGTATAGACTAAATCACTCAATTTGGAACAAAACATCTCATGTTTGTTTTTTCGAAAATGGTTTGAAATTGCTACTCGCAAGTAGGCTAAAGCGCGGATTTGCCACCCTCAAGTGGGCTTAAAACATGATGATTTGTCACTTCAAGTGAGCTTAAAACTCATATTTTGATGAATTGTTCCAATTTAAGCAATGAAACCTTCATCCACAGGCATTCATGCAGTTAATCATTTAAGTACATAGCCTCATGTCAAGCATGCTAAATATAACAATCACTTACACTCATGCAAGGATACTAAAGCGTAAACACTCACCGTGTACTCCGAGCTAAAACAAAAGCTAGTTAGTAATCATGCATGATCCTAACTATGTTAAGATGCCTAATGCAACACATGTGAAGATGCAACTAAAATAGGCTCGGCTATCTAGAATGGCATACAAATGCAACACTCGATAACATACTTTGAAACACGTATTCTAGTCAGTATTGAAATACAATGCAGTTTGAATGATACATCGAGTCCGGTGCATGCAATACGAATGAATGATGCACACATGCAAAGCATAAGTATGCTAATTGAAACATGCTCTAAAACTAACCATCAAAAGCTGGTAAATAAAAGGGAGAAAGACGTGGGGTTAGAAGACATTCACACACACACGCACACTTATTACAACATTTTCCCTCTCGACGGAGGGTCCAAATAAATAGGCTAAGCTACGTTAAGCTACTTATTACAAAACAAAACCACTTAACTAATCTAGTTCACTTATTTGTTATTACAACACAAATCGATTAGCTAAGTATATTAACTAATTAAGTAAAAAATCGACGAATTAACTAGATAATCAAAGCAATTAAAAGGAGCCTCGAGGCGAGGAATGCATGCATGCTCGGTTGCTTCTTCCTGAAATCTCGTCGCTTTGCCACTGGTTGCCTCTGTTTGCGTTCGCTTTTATTCTGGACACCAAACCAATTCCCGCATCGCTCGCTCCAGAACCAAAACAACTTTGAACCATCTTCAAGCTGGTGGATTGCCGGCCACTAGGGGAAGCTGTAGGCCACTTGTCGGCCACTTAAGTAGGCTGTAGGCCACTTCCTCTGGCCGGTCGGCCAGTTGATTTTGCACACTTCCATTTTGCTGCAAACAGAGTTCAACAAGGGCAAAGCAAGGCATTTGCAGGGTATGTGTGTACAACCACCCTCTTTATCATTTCTCAAGCTCAAATGAGTGTGGTACTCGACTCTCAAGCCACCAACTGAGCATCGCAATGCACGATAGCCGAGAGGCCGAGTTTGTACAAGTTAATGAATGCACAAGTAACACACAAGACTCAAGAGACCTCTACCGTATCATGTACAATCAAAGGGGACGACGACCAAGAAATGAGGCACGTTTCATCACTTCAAGTATGAAACGCCCCTCATTTCTTCGCTTTGGATTAATGTCCAATCCAAATACATGCAATGCATCACACATGCAAAAAACATGCTTATCTATCAATGCTAGAGTGGCATGCACAAGGCTCTATCATATAAGCGATACATGCATGGCATGTTTAGAAGCTAAGGCATCAAAGCTAGTGAAGTGTATTACAGATGAGGCATGCAATACCATGCTCAATAGACCAAACCAACCCTAAACAGACCTCATGCATACCAAAACAGTGGCCAAAATGCTCCGAAATGATAGCATGAAAAACAAGAAAATGATGTTCATACATTGGCTCATAAGCGAGGCATAAGGTTCAACTCTCAAACACAATTAAAGAGCGATATATATATGAGTGTATGATGGAAGCATATGCTCTGAAATTTCATACCAAATGATGCCATATCATGCGTACATCACAAATATAGCATGCTAAGGGTCTCCAAACTCAAGACTAGTGAAGCCATCTATGCCATAGCTATACAAAGCGAGCCATAAAAGGCCAAGAACACTCAAAACAATCGTAAGGCAGGTCAAAATAAGGCTAAGAACCTGCTAGAGCAGAGCTAAAACAAGCTAAGATTAGAGGCACAAAGCATCAAGTGAGCTAGGCTAGCATGCAAGATTGCACTACAAGTGTATAAAGCATGTAAGAGGCAACCAAACCAACCCAAAATAGAGTTATGACATGGAAAATAATGGCTGAAAACATGCTGAAATGAAGCCAAAACACGCTAGAATTATAGGCTAAGGTATGAAGCATATTTGGCTAGCAAGTGGGATTACACTAAACAAGCCAAAAACAGAGTTATGGAAGGTCTAAAAAGTCACAAAAATATACTTGAACAAAGCAACAAAGAAGTAGAAGCACATGCTCTTTTGATGGGCCATCAACATATGCAAACAAAGAAGAGGTGGGGACCACCCCACCCATTTGGGGACCTCAAAATCACCTTTCACCAGAAATTCCTCTGAGTTTCAGTGGTAAGAAGGCCCAAAAGAGATGGTCCCAAAAGCTTTTAAAAGATAGCAAGAAGCTAAGCAAATAAGGCACAAAAGAGTGAGAGACACCCCTAACTCAAACAAGGCCTCAAACAACCTTTTTAAACACTTTAAAACAAAGGTTTTTGTAGTTGAAAGAAAGATCTAAAATAGCATGCAAAGGTGGCCAAATATGCAACCAAAACATAGCTTTTAAAGAGGATATAGGACTCACCCTTGAAGCACAGCAAAAACAGCAACTTTCTTGAGCTAAAATCAACTTTCAAAGCTCAAATAAGACCTCCAAGAACCTCAGCTCAATGATTGTGGTGTTTGGCTAGGAGTCTCTTTGTAAAAGTGTGAAGAAAGCTCACTTTCAAGCACTAAAAGAGAAAAGAGAGAGGATTCTAGAGAGAGAATGGGAGAAATTGCTCCTCAAAAATTCTGAACCCTGGAAAGGGAAAGAGAGCTCCCCTTATATAAACAATGCAAGGGCAAGTTTCCTTGACAAGCTTAGAACTTGTTTGAATCCCTCCATACACATGTATGGATGATGCATTCTATGCTCACTAGCTGGCACAGCTGGCACCAAAAATATCTGCAAAAGCAGAAAAATGGCCGTAAGCCACTTCAAGTGGCCTACAGAGGGAAAAAGTGGCCGACAACCTCTCCCCTCCCTCTAGGCAATGGGTAACAAGGTATGGCACAAAAACAAATCAAAAAAAAGGGATCCAAGAGACCCCAAGACAAGGCACTCAGCCGAAAGCTCCCAAAACTAGCCTACGAGCCACCGCAAGTGGCCTACATGAGAGAAAAGTAGCCTACAGCTACAAAAAGTGGCCTACAGGCCTCTCTCTCCCTCCAGGCAAAGGCACCAAGACAATTGTCACGCCCCAAACCCGCCCCGAGAGGTTTGGTGACGAGACCGGCCAGTAATCCTAGATTACCACAGGCCTTACTGTACATAACATAAATAAAATGGGGCTCGCGGAAGCACATGCAAAAACTATAGTCCAAGAGCTGTGCATTTATATGAACAAGTGTATATACAAGCCAAAAATGTTAATTACACACACTATGTTACATAACATGATCCATGACATCACATAAGTACAAGTTACAAAATAACAAAAAGACAAAACTCTCACGGCCTTCCAGGCCTAGCCCCAGCTCGGAGGCACACAAAACTCCTGGTTAGGCTTCAAAACGGCGGCTCAGCTCGAGACTCCGCCTAGGCTTGGCTACCTGAATGCTCACCTATAATACATAAATACAAACAATGAGCTAAAGCTCAGCAAGTAACATTTAAGTAAAGGGGTTAGTGAACGAATTCCAACATTTCATATTTACAGTCATAAACAGTCAACAGTCATTAATGGCATAATCCACAGAACCTTTCATAACTTTCATAACAGTCTATCCTTTAACAGTCAAACAGTCTACGAGATCTCGTGACTGGCCATGGGCCTTCATCTTCATGCCCTAACCCATGACTGATCAGATCATGAGCCTGCATGTTCATGTCGCACCCACGGCCTAACTATCTATGGATGCCATACTAGATTTGCAAATAAGGACATTCGTTCACAGTTTAAAATCACCTTTCAAACATATCATATCATAACGTATCACTTTGAAACATAATTCATTATAACATATCTTTTGAAAAACGCGTTACTTCTGGGTTTCCAATACCGGTTGCACGGTCTTCGAGGCTTGTCCTGCAATTAACATTATGAAACATTCCTTAACATTCATTAGTATCATACATTAAATCATTCGTGCCTCTCTTTCTTTCCTTTACTTTAATTCATGTCATTTCATTCATTCATTCTTTACTTCATTTCATATTCATTTCATGCTCATGAGATGCTAAATGATGCAATTAACATAATAGAATCAAGTATACAACTCTCCCAAAATTTCCTGGAAAAAAGGCCTTCCCGCTCGAGCGCCACTTTGGCCGCTCGACCGGACTGAAGAAAATGTCCAAAATTACTGGAAGGGTGTTTTCAAGGCCGAAGGGCTTACTTCCGCCGAAAGCGCATTAATCTAAACTCAATTTCTGGTTCTCCTCCAAGCTTCCATTTTCCTCTTTACAAAATCACTTTACATTACATGAATTTCATAACCCAAAATGCTTGAAACTCATCTTAAATCAACATCAAAACTTCAATTCAAAACCCATATGGATCATTAGCAAGGTCAACCCTATGAATTAAGATGAAAAACCATGAACATACACATTTAAGCTTCATTTCATACTTCCATGGAGGTCACCTCAAAAATGCCAATAAACCATAAATCATATCATTTTAAAGCCATAATCTGGAGTTCAACATTCTAGAGGTCAAAGAGCAACAATCAATTTCATGAAAATCTTACCTTGATATTTGATTTAGAGGAACTAGACTTGATTTCCCTTTCTTCTCCCTTGGTTCTCCCTTTCTTCCTCTTCCTTTCCCTTGCTCCTCTCTTCTCACGGTTTTCTCTCTTCTCTCTCTCCTAGATATTTTCTCTTTCCTTTTGTTTTTGAGTCAACACAAGAGTCAAGCCTTATCTATATATATCATAATAAACCATTTTGCTCCAACCACTTAACCAAACAAGGCCCTTGTTCTTATAAATAAAATTGTGCCATAACACTTGAGCCAAACGGGACTTAGCGAATCAGACGAAATTCAGTCTTCAATTTATTCTCTTGAACAGTTCTAAAAATTCCCGGTGTCACATAGGCATGTTCAATTGCATTTTCTGATCCCATTACGGTCTTCAATTTCAATCCCGAAGTCATGGTCTTAACAGATAATTTCCTAAATCAAACAGGTATTCTTCAATTAAATTATACTAACACATCATTAATTACCAATAATTAAATCATACAGTTCCGGGTCATTACAACAATGGTCCAAAAACAAACCAAAAAGAAGAGAGTTAAGAGGTTCCGAGACAAGGCGTTCAGCTGAAAGCCCCGGAAACTCAAAACGAGCACAAACATGCGCGATCATCGCGTGCACGAACAATGAGGTTTGAGTCTTAAGATCGGTCAAAAATGGGGTGTCTACAGTGACGTACGAAAGGACCCTTATCCTAATCACAAAGAGAAGGGGAAGAATGTACACATTATCAGCTACCTTGGCCCTGTGCGTGATCAAGTGCACATGGCATCTTACTATGGTAAGTTAGAAGAAATTGCAACTGGCCAGCTCCCTGAAACAGCACTTGCAGAGGCAATATTCGCAGAGGATACTCATGCTCAAGCCTTGCAAAATTCTGTTAAGTTTCGCACCTTCTTTGACTAATTAGGGCTGAACCAAGCCGCCAGGACGAAAGCAACAAAGGCTCTCATTAACATCTCTGAAGTACACCATGCTGAAGTTGTTAAGGCCAAGGAATATGTGCCTCGACGCATCCAGGAAGATTATGGGGCTATTACCTTTTCAGAGGCAGACAGAGCATACCCATTTCCCCACAACCGTCCTCTTTTTGTCACAGCTTATATCAATGATGCGGAGTTCAAGCGTGCTTTCCTCAATGGTGAAGCGTTCATAAACATCATTACCGCTGACACCTTCACAAAGGTTGGCATCTCGGAGTCTAGGATGGTTCGCCAACCCATTACTGTAACTGGTTTTGGTGGTGAGAGAAAGGTCACTAGGGGCCATGTTGTGGTGGACTTAGCAGTTAGCGAGATTTGTTCCGCGATTAAATTCCATGTGATTGAAACAGATACAAATTACCACATGATACTTGGCAGAGCTTGGATGCACCGATATGGGGCTTTTCCATCCAGCTATCACCAATGTGTGAAGGCAAAGTTGTAAAAGCACACAGTTGCCATAAACGCATCTGAAAAGCCATCCGGAGTGGAAGAAGCACGCTATTCAGATGCAGTTTTCTTTATTGAGTTGTCAATGGATGAAACTCCAAGGAGTGGTAAAATTACAGGGGTAAAATTGCCGAAGTGGGAAAACATTCGAGATGCAAAGGTTACTCCAGAAGGCAGTGGACAGAAAAGGAGCAGCGGATCCACAAGTTCTCCACCCAAAATTGTCAAGGTGCGCGAGGGTGGCAAGACAGTTTACTACCTATGACGGTCTTGGGGGCCAGACTTCATACCTTGGAAGGAAGGCCCGGAGACAAATAAATATGATGGTGATGAGTCCCGAAAGGGGTTGGTGGAAATGCTTGAGCTAGCCCCTAAATGCATGCAAGATAGGCCTAAACCCCAGCAGGAGGAACTTGTTGAGGTCAACCTCAGTGACTTACCTGGGCAAAGCAAGCCGGTGTTTGTCAGTAATACAATGGCTCCTGCAGTTAAGGCAAAATTAATAACACTACTAAAGTAATACAGTGATGTCTTTGCTTGGACATATGATGAGATGCCTGGTCTTGACCCATCCCTCGTCACTCATTATCTGGACACTTTTCCCAACTCTAAACCGATCAAGCAACACGCTCGAAAGTATCACCCTGATCTTGAAGCAAAGATTAAAGCAGATGTAGAAAAGTTGCAGAGGGCCAAGTTCATTGAGCCTATACAATATCCAACTTGGCTAGCAAATATTGTTTCTGTGCAGAAGAAGAATGGTCAGATCAAGGTCTGCATAAACTTTCGTGACCTAAATAAGGCCTACCCGAAAGATGAGTTTCCATTACCCCATGTTGATACACTTGTCGATTCAACTGCAGGCCATCAGATGTTCTCCTTCATGGATGGGTTCAGCTGTTATAACCAGATCAAAATGGCACCAGAAGATGCAGAAAAGATGGCTTTCAGAACACCCTTGGGAAATTTATTCTATACGGTGATGCCCTTCGATTTGAAAAACGCGGGGGCAACCTATCAACATGCTATGACTGCAATGTTCCACGACATGTTGCATCATGAAGTGGAAGTATATATGGATGATTTGGTGGTCAAGTCTACTAAGGCAAACCGCCACCTCTGCGTCTTGGAAAAGGTTTTTCAACGCTACCACTAATTCTGCCTTAAGATGAACCCTCTCAAGTGTGCCTTTGAAGTTACCGCTGGCAAGTTCCTTAGCTTCCTTGTACACCAACGGGGGATTGAAGTAGACGAGGATAAGGTCAAGTCAATCATGGACATGCCGCTACCACACTCTCAAAAGGCTTTGAAGAAATTCCTAGGCAAGGTGTCATACCTCAGGAGGTTTATTCCAGCCCTTGCTGAGATGACCTTTTCCTTTGGGACATTGCTGAAAGGGAATCACAAGTTTTAATGGTTGCAAGAACACCAATGGGCATTTGATGCGGTAAAGAAAGCACTTACCTCACCATTTATGATGATTGCCCTATAACCTAAAAAACCTCTGCTACTATACTTGACCTCTACTCCTTGGTCTATTGGAGCCCTACTTGTCCAAGACATAGATGGAATTGAGAAACCAATCTATTACATCAGTCGCAAAGTCAATGGTACTGAGTCGCGATATACTCCAATTGAGAGGCATTGTTTAGCCTTAATCTTCACAGCGCAGAAGCTGCGCCACTACTTCTTGGCACACCCGATCCAGGTTATGACCTGGAGTGATCCAGTCTGCTACTTGCTGAGCAAGCCCACTCTAACTGGGAGAATGGCAAGATGGCTCTTGGCTCTAGCGAAATATGATATCATTTGTGTCACTCCTAAGGCTATTAAAAGCCAAGCACTCACAGACCTACTGGCACAGTTCCCGTCCGGTGAACATGAACCTGCAGAGGTACCTCTACCATGTGAGTTCCATGTCTCAGCAGCTGCAATTGAGACTTATTGGGACTTAAAGTTTGACGGAGCTTCCGGAGCTGGAAAAGGTGGAGCTGGTGTCACACTAACCAGTTAAGAATGAGAGAAGTTACATCTATCACATAAGCTTGATTTTGAGTGTTCAAACAATGAGGCCGAATATAAAGCATTAATACTGGGCCTGATAGCTGCCCAAAAGAAGCGCCTCCGCAAGTTGAGAATCTGGGGCGACTCCAAGTTAGTTGTCAAACAAACAATGAGTGATTTCACCTTGAAGGAACCTCTGTTAGCCCCATATCGCACTGTAGTCCAAAGGTTGCTTGCTAAGTTTGACGATTTCCAAATCTAGCATACCCTTCGAATACATAACCGTTTTCCCGATGCCTTGGCTACACTGGGGGCAAAGATGGAGATACCAGATGATAGTATAGCCAGCGTCATTGAGAAAATGACAACACCAGCGGTGTTAACTGAAGAACATGCAGAGGAAAATGCTGAGGGGTGGAAAACAGATATAATCCAACAATTGAAAGCTGGCCAGGGAACAATCAGACCAGCAGAACTTGCATCATTTCTGCTCCTCATAAGAGAGTTGCATTTTCGCGCTCCCAACAACTTGTTGGCAAGGTGCGTCAGTAGGCAAGAAGCAACTAACAAACTTAAGCAGATCCATGCTAAGTCTTGTGGAGATGGAGATATCAGTCTATATCGACGGATACAGAGGCAAGGGAACTACTGGCCAGAGATGGAAAAAAAAAAGTATTTAATTGCAGAGGCAATGCGCAAAATGTCAGTTCCATCCTAAGGAAGAGGAAGCTCATTTCTTAAGCAGTGAAGAATGGAGGCAGCCATATATCGACTACCTTAGGAATGGCACACTACCTGAGAACAAAGCCGATGCAATTAGAGTCAAGAGGCAAGCCATCCGCTTCTTCCTTGACCAAGGAAATCTGTACCGAAGAAGCTTCAAAGGGGAACTTTTAGCGTACTTATCAAAAGATGAGGCAAACGAGGTGATGAGAGAAGCCCACAAGACAGGGCATCAAGGAGGACAGCGGTTATATGGACATCTCATTCACCTCGGCTACTACTAGACAATAATAGAAGAAGATGCTAAAAACTTTGTGAGGAGATGCCAGTCCTATCAGAAGTTTGGGAATTTGATACATGCGCCGGCAGTTGAACTGCACAACATCAAGACTCCTTATCCGTTCCATACTTGGGCATTTGACTTGGTAGGTCCTATAGCGTGGCAGTCCAAAGGATACAAATGGATACTTGCAGCAATCGAAGTTAGCACCAAGTGGGTAGAGGCTATACCAATGAGAAAGGCAGATGGGGCAAGGGTAGCCAACTTCATCAGAGAGAACATAATCTGCAGGTTTGGCATACCCAAAGTGATGCTGTCTGACAATGGAACTCCTTTTGTAAATCGCCATGTGGGAAGACTGCTGAATGCCTACCAAATTAAGCATCATAAGTCTAGTCCATACTATCCCCAAGGGAACGGACAAGCTGAGGCGACCAACAAAACCCTCATCTGAATACTGAGTAAGATGATGGATAAAGCAGGGGGCACATGGTTTGAACAACTCCCCGTAGCACTCTGGGCGTATAGAACGTCAAAGAGGAAGCCAACTCAGGCAACCCCATTTTCCCTAGTATATGGGTCCGAAGCTGTGTTACCAGTTGAGTTGGCGGTACCCTCAGCAGGAATGGCTATGTCAGCACACTTAGTTCCAGACAACAGGAACAATGACATAGAGGCAGCTAAAGAAAGAAGAGATCGGGCCTCGCGGGTAATGAAAAAGTATCATCAATCCATAGCCTACGCCTACAAAAAATCTGTTCAACACAGAAAGTTCAAGGAAAATGACTTAGTATGGAAAACAGTGGACGCAATCATACGAGGACAACCAATCCCCAAGTTTTCACCCAGATAGAAAAGCCCCTACAAAGTTGCTGAGGCAAGCAGCAGCGGATACTACAAGTTGACAAGGGTAGATGATGGGTTCAGAACTAGTCCTGTTAACACCAAGTATGTCAAAGAATATTTTCCTTAGTTCCTTTTGTTCAGGAAAAGAGTTGTAAAGTTTCTTTGTTAATGTTTTCAAAGCAAAGTGTAAAGAAAGTGTCACACACTTAGTAAATCTTTTGCTCGCGTATACACTTAGTGTGAGGAAAGTTTTCCATACATAGTGAAATTTTATCCTTGTAAAAGCTTAGTCATGATGAAGTTTTGTTCACTATAAGAGTTTTGCTTATATTTAGAAGCTATGTAAAAGCAATGTAAAGAAAGTGATGAAATGAAACTCAAAAGTACTACTAAACATCCATACTTTTCATAAAAGTCAAACTTCCAGAACATTATTACAATGTTTGAAAAGAAGTTGCGACAGAGAAAAGAAAAAGCGAAAAAAGAACTACATCATATCAGACCCTTCATCAAAGAGTCTGTCAAACCAACATCCTAAGGCAGTTGAGCAATAAAAGCAAAATCTGTCTCCTTGAACTGAGCCAGGTTTTGGCAATGTTACTCCAAGGCACTCTTAATCTCGATGGTCTCCTCCAAAAAGCATTTATGGCTAGCGTACTCAAGGAATCCATCAACCACCTAGAGCCTTACCTTCATCCAGGACAAGTTCAAGCCATTTCCCTCAAGCTCGCTGAGGTTTGCCTCAGCACCTTCCATAAGCTTGCCCAAAGTCATTTTTAGCTCGGCGCTGATAGCAAGCTCCAAAGCTCACTAGCTTGGCGTTGATAGCAGCCCTAAGACTCACTGGTTGGAGCCGATAAGGGCCTAGAGATACCAAGATATCACAAGAAAAGTTGCAGAGGCAATGGGATCAGAAGTTCCAACGGTAGCAGCGGCAACCTCTAAGTTGATAGTCAACTCTGCCAAGTGAGCCAAGCCTAGATTGGCAATACTAAACTCAGCCACGATGTTTTCAACTTCTGCAGCAATTTGGGTTCTAACAACCTCAGCATGTGAAACTAGTGGAGACTAGGCAGGAGAAGAACCCATAAGCAACCTCCACATTGAACAATTCCAACCTAAGAGATATGTTCACCCTATGATCAGCTCTAGGGGTCCCAAGAACTAAGTCTCTACCACCACCTTCTACTACCTCTGTATCTTCATTAAGGAAGCTCCTTATAACCACTATTACTACCCCTTTCGGTGCCAGAAGTCATTATGCTTTGAGTTTTGGACCGATAAAGCAGCAAGCCAAGGGATACATCATCACCATCATTGAAGTCTGAAGAAAGTCCCTTAATACTGGATGAGCTACCTGAGCTTAAGGAAGTAATAGCAGAGACATTGTCCCTCTCTGAGATGAACAGACCCTAGACAAAGAAAGACACATTATGTAACCAAAGTTAAAGGAGTACTAAGTGAAGAAACATTACTGGTAAGGTTCACTTAAAGCCTAACATTATGCAAGCGCAGAAAAGCACATGTTCTCCACGCGCGCAAGGGGTAAATGCAGAGTGTCAGAAATTAAAGTCCAAATTAAGTATGGACCTAAGTGCGGAGGTCACCTCTATTAGGTGACTAGGAATGATTAAAGGAGCATGGACTAAAGCCTAAGGGAAGTGAGCCAACAGTGGGCCGAAGTAGGTCCGACCCGCCAAGGGTCCAAGCAGACTCCACAAAGAAAAATGCCTAAGTCAAGTTGCGGAGGCAACACCTGGGACGATAAAGTTGCGGAGGGAACATGTGCAGCGAGAAAGTTGCTGAGGCACTTTGCCTCAGCACCGCCATTCCTAATATCTTCGGTTCCGCCGCCATTCGCAGTTGCTAAGGGAAAGAAAAAGCCGAAGCAATTAAGTTGCCGAGGCAACACTTACAGTGACCAAGTTGCAGAGGCCAAGTTGTGGAAGCACTCTGACTCAGTGCCGCTATTCCTAATATCTTCAGTTCCGCTACCATCCGAAGTTACTGAGGGAAAGAGAAAGCCGAAGCAACTAAGTTGCCGAGGCAACACTTCCAGTGACCAAGTTGCAGAGGCACTTTATCTCAGCATCGCCATTTCAAGCAATGTCGGTACCACAGCCATCTAGAGTTGCTGAGGAAAGGAGAAAACCGAAGCAATTAAGTTGTAAAGGCAGTACTTGCAATGCCCAAGTTATGGAGGCATTATATCGGCGCCGCCATCTCTAATATTCTCGGTTCTGCCATTTGGACTCGCCACGGGAAATGGTTACTGCAACAACTACGACCGCAGCAACTAAGTTACAGAAGGAATATCCTACCAAAGTGATAGCAGCTTTTGAGAGAGGCTTTCCTCTGCAAGTATAGACTAATGCTTAGCGCTGATAGTAGGCCCCAAGGCATTACTAGCCTAGGGCTAATAGCAAGCCCCACAGTTTATTAACTTGGCGCTGATAACAGGCCCCAAGACTTACTGGTTGGAGCAGGTAAGAAGCCCAGAAATACCAGTTTACTGCGGTAACCCCGCAAAGATGGGAGTAGGGTGGACTCCCTTTCCATTACCCAGGTCATGGACCTACCTTAGTCGCACAGGCAGGACTAAGGAAGCCCTCTTAGGCTTAGTACTAAGGCACAGCATGGCTGATAGCAGGCTTGGTTGTGGTCTTCGCCATGGGAAGCTGGGGAGTTTGTGGTTAGGTGGCTAAGGGTGGAGGTTTCGCTGAGATGAATACGAACGTAGTCGATAGCAGACTAATGGAGTCCTGAAAATGCATGTACTGGCAAAATAGAACTGAGAAGGCAAGTGCAGCGGCAAGGTTCACCATTACAAGTGCACTTGCTGAGGTTCAAGCTCAGAAGGCAAGTGCAAAGGCAAACACTCCCGCTGCAACTGCACTTGCTGAGGCTCAAAAGGGAGTGCAGAGCCAAACACTCCCGTCGCAACTACATTTGCCGAGGCTCAAAAAGATAGTTGCGGAGGCAAACAAATAGTACACAGTACACGTAGAGAGACACGTGGCACCTTCAGCCTGGTGGCTCAAGGCAGAATATTTCATGTGATTCCCTAGGACACATGTCTTCTCTCTATTTGGCCACTTAGTGTCCTCTTAGTGCCAAGGAAAAGCCTATAAATAGGACCCATTTTCTAAGGTTCAAGAGAAGGAATTTTGGAGATTTGGGAGAAATGCTGCCTATTTTGGTACTGCCATATGCTTCTTCTTGAGCCATTTGTTTCACTCTCACCCAGCTATACACTCTCCAATTCTCAGATAGTTGTTGTTGTTCATTCTCAAGCCACTTCCACCATCATTTGATCATTAGCATAGTTTTGCCTCTCTAATCACCCCTCTAACCTTAAACCCCCCTACAAAAGGAAATAAGAAAATCTTATAAAATCATGAACTATGTTTAGTTTAAAATTACATTTGTGTATCCAATTTTTTTGTCCTTGTGATAAAATTAGTATGCCTATTTTGATTATGACAGATGCCGACAATGGATGGGTTCACAGCAACAAGGCGAATACGGGAGGAGGAGAAACATTATGGTGTTCACATACCCATCATAGCACTCACCGCTCATACATCTGGGGAGGAAGCAGATAGGATGATGCAAGCCGGAATGGACTTTCATCTACCTAAGCCACTGAAAAGAGAACTGTTAATGGAAGCTATTTCACATATCAATAGTAATAGTAACCAAAACATGTGAAGCATTTCTTGTATTTGCCTTTTACCTTGATCAGTCCTAATGTGTATTAGATGTGGACTTTTTAAAGCAAAATTATGCAAACATGTCAAGTCGCAGGGCTAATTAATGGGTCAAATAATTTGAAGAAAATGAGTTCTTTTGTTGTATGGGATTTTTGCAAATTTCTGGTACCGTTGTCTCATGATGTAATTGAGTTGAGATTGAAATCATAGTTCAAAAAAAGTGGAACACAATATGATGAAACATATATGGAACATTTCTTATATTTGTCTTACCTTGAACAATTTGTGTACTTTTTTTATATGTTATGATAAAAAATATTTTTTAGGAAGATTTTATTTACACACTCTCATTTTTCTCAATTTATATTATTTTTTTTTAAAAAAAATTATTTTTTGTACAAATAGAAACTCTTTAGATTATAAATTTGATTTTAATATTATTAGATATTTTATAGTTTGCTCTAGAAGTGGCCAGTGTCTAAAAATATCTAGTCTTTGTTTAGGATGCGGATTGACTTTTTAACTTTTTGACTATTTTAACCTAAGACTAAAAAGTTTCGTTTGAGATAAGTTTTTTAGCTTTTTGTGACTTTTGTAAGAGAAAAAATGACATGATTATGCGTTAAATATAATATTTTGTCTTATTAACTTTTTAATCTATTTTGTCTTTTTATAACTATTTTAACTCAAATTTTTTTATGTCAAATGAAATCTTACTGCTTAAAAAATCTTAAATGTAGAGATATTAGAAAGATAAATTGCAATCAATGTCACTATGCTTGTTTGATCAAGAACCGCACTAACTATCATATGAAATCTATGATCAAAATTATTGAAATTAGAAAGTGATGACAAAAGTAAAATCTAAATAAAAGTAGGATAATAATTGCACAATTTGCCCTTTCTAAACTTTCATAGCCAAAAGTATGAAGTCTAATAAATCTTCTTTTCACAAACTTACTCATTACCAAGATTGTACTAATCAAAATTGCTTCCTACCCCCAGCTGGGGGTCACCCCCAGTGACGTGTCACTCGGGGGTTGGCCCAAAAAAAAACTGTTTTTTTTTTTTTTTTTTTTTTTTTTATAAGTTTGAACCAGTGGGGGCGCGACACCTCACTGGGGGTGCGACCCCCGCTGGGTGTAGCAAGCATTACTCTTGTACTAATAGAGTAACTCGAATACGAATATTTCGACAAAAATGCTAGAGGTTCTAAAAATTTTATCAAAAGTTTTACCAAATGTCTTACATGGGTGTGGGACTCACATGGGACCCACATTGTGTGGGTCCCACACTCATGTGAGACATTTAGTAAAACTTTTGGTAAAATATTTAGAGTCTCTAGTATTACTCATATTTCGATGTAATAGAATTAATTTTTTCCACTTCCTTCAACGGCTGAATTACTTTGGCTGGCTGATGAAAAGTTGAAAACTCAAAAACAGAACAGTTAAAAATCAGGTAATGATACTAAAATTTTGAACATAGGTCAAAATACAAAATACAATTTAACCATGTTGACTTTTGACTAAAATGGTAAAAAAAAAATCAAAAAATCTTTCACATCTTTTTCTACTTTTTTCACATATCTTCTTCGTGAAAAAAATAAAAAAAAAAATAATTAAAATAGTCAATTTTCAATGAGCTCGTAAAACAAAAGAATGCAACAGGTACAAGAAAACTTATTTTCCAGGATACCAATTGAACGTCATCATTGACAACATTAAAGCAGAAACATGCAAATATTTTGTAAATATTCCTAAACATGAGAGAAGCAAGAGCCAATAAATTACATGCAAAGGACCGAAAAGCAAACTACCATTTTCCAAACCGCCAAAGGAAAAAATAAAAAAATACTAAGGCTCCGTTTGGTAAGTGTTTTGAATTATAGTTTTACTTATTGATTTGAGTGTGTTGTTTGTTTTGAGCTTTTAAATCATAATTTTACACTTATTTCTCAAAACTTAATTCAAAATATAGGGGAAAACACCAATAAATCTCAAGTTTAGAAATGTTAACCCATTTAGTCCTAAAAGTTTTTTGTTGGACTAATAAGTCCTATTTTCCAAGAAGCCTACTATAGGCCTTTTTATGATTTCCCTTCTTTTTAAACATCAAACATTATTCATTCAACATCAAACATTAACAACGTCAGGATTATTCATCAAACATCAACCACTAAATATTAGGATTATTCATCAAACATCAAACACAGATTTATCAAACATTATTCATCTAATATCAAACATTAGCAACGTCAGGATTATTTATCAAACATCAACCACTAAACATTAAGATTATTCATCAAACATCAAATATTATCCATCAAACATCATAGAGACCAGATTGATCAATCGACGTCTAGGGTTTGGGGATTTTCAATTCAATTGGGGCTTTTTTTCTCAATTCTTTTGAAATCCCCCCCACACCACCAAACCTTTGATTTGATTTTTCTGTGTCCCTGTTTCTATCTCTCTCCGTCTCTCTCTCATATTGATTGATATATAGAAATATATATATATTATAGGCTATGGAATTCATGGAGTTATTGGAGTTATAGGCTATGAAATATATATATATATATATA
Source organism: Camellia lanceoleosa (assembly GCA_025200525.1). Lineage (NCBI taxonomy): Eukaryota > Viridiplantae > Streptophyta > Magnoliopsida > Ericales > Theaceae > Camellia > Camellia lanceoleosa. Next base: position 8,702,133 of record CM045768.1, on the reverse strand, counting down.
TCAGATGAGTTATTGAGTACTGTGGTTCCGATTTTGGTTTATTGGGTATATTCTGGAATCTATGTTATGTTGGGATCGTTGGAGAATTATCGATTGCATTCGAAAATGGGCGAAGATGACAAGAATTTGGTATCTAAATCCACGGTTATCAAAGGTGTTCTTCTTCAACAGATCGTTCAGGCCATCGTTGCTATCTAAATCCACGATTATCCCTCTCCTTCGACGGCGAATCGGTGACTGGTGAGCAGGAACTCCAATGGCCATTCCACTCCTGGGAGCAGACGAAGAAAAGGGAGGCACGGGCGGGGTTGAAGACGAAGAAAAATGGGGAGGCTTCGTATTGTTGTGATGAAGATGTTTGATTTTGTTTGATGATGATGTTGTGATGTTTGATGTTGTTTTGATATTGATGTTAGATGTTATTTTGATGATGATGATGTTGTTTTGATGATGATGTTGCAATGTAAAAAAAGGACTAAATGGTTTATAAAAAAACACTCAGGATTAAATGGAGTAACATTTTCTAATATAGGACTTATGAGTAATTTTTTCCAAAATATAATCATTACTTTTCAAAACTCATAACCAAACACATAATTCAAAAAAAATTTCAAAACTCAATTCAAATTAATATTTTAATTTTTTAATATTTTAATATTTTTAAAATATTTTAATTTTGTTAAGATTTTAAATATTTTAATATTTAAATATGTTACGATTTTTTTAATTTTTTAATTTTTTAAATATTTTTAAATATTTTAATTTCAAAATATTATGATTTTAATTTTTTAACTTTTAAAATATTTTATAAAAATAAATTCAAACTCTATTTTATAAAAATATTTTTAAATATTTTAATTTTTTTGTTATGTATTTGATTACAATTTGAGTGTAGAGTTGTGAAAGTAGTATGAAGTTTCGAGTTATGTATTTGGTTATGAGCTTTAAAAATAATTTCTTAATTGAGTTTTGTTTTATATTTTTAGTTACATTTTGAGTGTAAAGTTGTTTTTAAATTTAAAATATTAACATTTTAAATTATTTAAAATTTTTGAATATTTAAATTATTTAAATTTTTACGATTTAAATTTTTTGAATATTTATTTTAATTTTTTACTTATTAAATTTTTTAGATTATTTAAATTATTTAAATATTTATGATTTAAATTTTTTGAATATTTATTTTGAAAAAAAATTATTTCCTTTGTAGTATTTTCAATTAAAAAATTGATTACTGTTATTTTCTGTTGATAATAAATTTTTTTAATTGAATTTTAAAAAGAGTTTGGTTATGAGTGTTGATCTGAATTTTCAATAGTGTGAAAGTAGTGTGTTTTATTATGAGTTATAACAATTTGAATTAAGTTTTGAAAACTATTTCCAATAGGGGTGAGCAACAGATATACCGATCCTCCAAAATTGACCGAACCGAACCGATCCGCCGCATTTTAGACGGATGCATGATGACGAGCGGACGGATGCAGACTGATTTTCTCCAATCCGCCAATTTGGCGGACAGATGGCGGATTTGAGGTTCCTTTAATCTCAACCGAACCGTCAAACCGCAAGTACCCCTAGTAATTTATAAGATTTTGTGTTTTTAATTTGTTTAAATATTCTATTTGTGTTTTCAATTAAAAAAGAGTTTAAATATTCTGTTGAAAAAAAGTTTTCAACTTGAATATATTTTTTGAATTGAAAAAAATAAACGTATTATTTATTTATATTTTTTTTGTTTTTAAACCTAATTCTAAAAATAATAAATAGAAAATATGATATATGCTATTTGGTGTTTGTTTTCAAAAACATATATAGATATAACAATAAAAAGACATACAATCTCTACTACTGCTCTATTTATGGTTTTGGTGGTTTAAATTGTTTTTATATTTTTAGAACCATAGATTGTAATATTTTATATGGATGAGGCATGCTGTATTGTAATATGTGGATGAGGCATGCAGTGATTGTGATATTCTAAAATTTTAAACTTTCTTTTTTTGGATGAGGCATGCAGTAATTGTAATATTTTTTTAAGTCATTGACTGTAATACTTTCTTTTCTTTTCTTTTCTTTTCTTTTTTTTTTTTTTTGAGGAAGTGCACAAGTTGAATTATATTAAAAATTTATAAAATTTTAAACCGCTAAACCGATTTGCATCCAGCCGCCAAACCGCCAATCCGTTCAATTCACATCCGCCGGATTGGCGGACGGATACGGATTGATTTTCTCTAATCCGCCAATCTGGCGGACGGATGGCGGATTTGAGGTTTTATGGCCACAACCAACCCGCGCCCACCCCTACTTTCCAAAACTTATAACCAAACAAATTTTCTTACTTCACATATCAAATCAAGCTTTCAAAACTCAATTCAAAACTCTATTTAAAAGGGGTAAATTACACAAATAGTCCCTATAGTTTGGGACTTGTGTCACTTTGGTCCCTGATTTTTCAATTGTGACACATTTGACCCTGAATTTTGAATCTTGTTCCAAATAAGGACAATTGAATATATAATTAGATTTTTCAAGGGTAAAATTGTCAATTTGATAAAATATAAACTAATTTGACAAAAATAAATGTCAAACAAATATTTTTAAATTTTTAAAAATTATTTTTACCTATTGAAAATAAAATTATATAAAATTGATAAATCTTTTAGACATTTTTTTTTTTTTACCAAATTGATTTTTATTATGTGTTTGGATGATAATTATGTAAAATTAATTTTAAAAAATTAATCATGTAATTTTTATTAATTTTACATAATTTTATCATTGGTAGATAAAAATAATTTTTAAAAAATTAAAAATATTTTTGGGGGATTTGGTCATAGCCCCCTCACTATCTAATTTCTCTTTCAAAAGGATAAGAATTATATAAGTACTTTCAAAACCTCTTAATATTTTAAAACTTGTCTCTTTTACTATATTACCCTCATATCTATCAGCTCTCCTATTAAGACATTTTCACTATGTATTTCAGAGTAAAATTTTACTCTGTATGAAAGTAAAATTTTACACTCTGAAACTAAAGTAAAATATTACTCTATATAAAAGTAAAATTTTACTCTGTATAAAAGTAAAATTTTACATTCTGAAACTAAAGTAAAATATTACTCTATATAAAAGTAAAATTTTACTGTGTATAAAAATAAAATTTTTCTCTGAATGAGAGTAAAATTTTACACTTTGAAACTAAAAGTAAAATTTTACTCTGTTTAAAAGTAAAATTTTACTCTGAAAAATAAGTAAACTGTGAGACTCTGAAGCTAAAAGTAAAATTTTACTCTGTATAAAAGTAAAATTTTACTCTGATTCTGTCAAATGAAAAAGACAGAGCAATCGAACCAGAGTAAAATTGTACTCTGGTTCTATCAAATGAAATTTAATGTTTATTTTGAAAAATCAATGGAACTTTGACCTTTGAGCTTTGAATCAGGCCTATAATCTTTGAATCAATCGATGTTTACTCTAAAAAACATTGAATCATGCCTATAATCCTTGAATCAAGCCTATAATCTGAAAATTTCAGAGAAATCTCAATTTTTCATACCCCGGTTCTTCAAAATTTACAGATTTTTCAGATTTTTGAAACTTTGAGCTTTCAAAAATCTTGAGATTTTTCATACACACAGATTTTTCAAATTTTACTTTAAATCTTTGAGCTTTTGAGTTCGAATCAAATGATCGCCGAGACTGATCTATGCAATCATTCAAATCTCCGATCTTAAAGACTCAAAACACATATATAGAGATATATATATATATATTACAAATCGGAATATGTAGATATATATATATATTCGAATTCAAATCTCAAAACACATATATACTCGAATTCAAATCTCAAAACACACAAACACACACATATATAGATATATATATATGTATGTATGTATCAGCGCAATTTGCAAGTTCTCCACAGCTCCGGCCATGGAGGAAGCTAGGGTTAGAAGAGAGAGACGAGAGAGAAGATGAACAGTTGAAGAAGAGTTGAAGGAGGAGAGTTGAGAAGATGCGGAGAGAGTTCGTCGAAGCTTAAGAATGACACAGCTCTGGCCATGAAGGAAGCTAAGGTTAGAAGTGAGAGACGAGAGAGAAGATAAATTTTGTATCTGGATTGTGTATATGTGAGGGTATAATAGTCTAATAAAATATTTAAATAATAAATTTTGTCCTTTATGCAAGACTTTATAATTATGAGAGGGTTTAAAAAATATAATTTTTTTCTTAATCCTTCTAATAATGAAAGGAAGGTAAAGGGGGTTTATAGCCAAATTTTCCAATTTTTGACATTTATTTTTGTCAAATTAGTTTATATTTTATCAAATTGACGATTTTACCCTTGAAAAATCTAATAATATTTTCAATTGTCCTTATTTAAAACAAGATTCAAAATTCATGGTCAAATGTGTCACAATTGAAAAGTCAATGACTAAAATGACACAAGTCCCAAACTGTAGGGACTATTAGTGTAATTAACCCATTTAAAAACCATAACCAAACAAATTTTCTACACTCAAATCATAATTCCACAACTCACAAACTCAAAATACAACTCATACTCTCAAATCATATTTACAAAACTCTACCAAATGCAACCTAATATTTTCCAACTTTCGGCTCTGTTTGGAAGAGCTTTAGAATTATGATTCCAACTCTTAGTTTGCACATGGTGTTTGAATGTGGCATTCAAAAATTAATTTCACACTCACTTTTAAAAACTCACCGGACGTCCCACCAAACGGCCAGCCAGTTGACCGGAACAGTACATAATTTTATTTTATTTTTTTCAATTGACACATGTTAATTTTTATATATTCAATAAAAAATATTTTTCAAATTTTTTAAAATTTATTATGAGTTTTAAATAGAATTTTGAATTGTGTGTTTATTTATAAATTGTAAATTTTTATATCAAATATCATATGTCACATCAAAAATTTCCCACTTAATTCAAAACTTTTTTCAAAACTCACGCACCAAACAAAATTTTTACACTCAAATCATAATTCCAAAACTTACAAACTCTAAATACAACTCTATTATCAAAATATATTTAGAAAACTCTACCAAACACAACATCCGTCTTTATAGATTGATTTCCCCATACATCTTTCTCTGTTAGCGCACAAGTTGAAAGAATGTTTCGACAAAATTAGATCAGTGAATCAGAAAATTAGAAAAAGTAAACATTATATCTGTAATAAACCTTAATACAACTTGGATAATTTCCTACTAAACCATTCTGATAGGCGCGCCAACTTTGCTGTAAACTGTGAATCAAATACAAAATATTCTCGCGCATTTTTCATCATCATTGTGATGTCATGTTGCACTGCTTCCAAGCTTCGATAGTAGTTATTCTTTAACCTAGATTCAATTACATCAGGAGACAATGGTACCGGGAACCTGCAAAAATCCCATACAAACAAATAAGTAAACTTCCATATATGTTTTACCCATCAATCAATAATATTCAAATTCAGACCCTACGACTATTTCAGCCTTCAGATTACCCTGATGCATTTGATGTATAATTAGTCAAAATATCTCACAAGTACTTAGAGCAAATAAACTTACTCCACTATGCATTGATGCTGTACCAACTTAATTGTCATTTTAACTATAGAGATCTTTTTGTAGTAGTCTAGCAGGTTGTAATCACAATTTATTAGTAAGAAGTCAACCAGAGAAATAATATGCACTACAAATTACTAGAGGAATTTATCAGAACAGCATATTAACATAATGCATGACACCCACTATGCAACGAGTAAAGCAAGATTAGCTCAAAACTCCACTAGAACAAATAAAAATGTGATACCAGAAGGGAAAAGAAAGCTATATAACAAGGCCTCACAAAAGGATTACCTGTTTATGAAATCCGACTTCCGAGCAACTTGGTTCAGTCTTAGGATTCCATAACCATCCTGCAACATTCACAAAATATTCATGAAAAAGAATTTGAGACAAACTACATCAATCCCTTTGTTCTTCCTTCCTCAATCACAACAACTAAAGTTTCACATTAAATATAATAGCAAATCAAAGCAAAAGAGAAAATAGAATGTTAAAGAGAGTAACCTGGTTTTTGATTGCTGACTGCTGCAAGTGATTGAAGGAAGAAAGCAGCCTATCTCTACTTTCATCATCAATATGGGGTGCGCCCATGGAATATCAGGATCATGTAGTTCCCAAGGACTATGTAGATGAGAATTTGTGGGATCGCCCTTGTACTGAATTTCGTATCTTTCCCATGGACTGCCAGGGAACTCATTAGATTTGTCCTTTGAAGAAAGAATCCGACCTTCCCACCAACTACCACCTTGCTCACTCTCATCCCTCCACCACACCAGGCACTTGTCCCTACAGGTCCAATTTCTCCTAACAGCAGCATCATACCGTGTTCTCTCAACCACAAAATCCGGAAAATTATTCAGTTCTGGAAGAGTGAATTTAAATGATTTACCAAACACACTAGAAGAAGGATCAATAAACTCAAGTGTGATTTTACAACAGCTGTCTCCAGAAGGAACTGTGGAATAATCAAGTAAATTGACTGAACACAATTCCACAGCTCTAATGTTATTCTTAAAAAATAACCAAGGACCTGTTTCTGACAAGCAACTCGTTCCTAAATACTCTTGATGGCCCTGAAAAATCACACAATGCCATTCAAAAATCATTTACAAGAGCAACTTGAGAAACTTAAAATCAAAAGATACATGAAGGTTTAATATCTCTAGTCAAGACAAATCAGAAGTTTACCTGTCTCAAGTATAAAACTCCATCACCTAGTTGAGGGATGTAACGATAACCTTCCTCCTGATGTGACAGTGTTAACCAATTAGGGCCATTAGATGTTCTTAGATGGTAATGAGACTTCCTTCCACCTGAAGAACTTTGGTCATTATCATAATAAACACCTCCCTTATTTCTACTAGACCTGGATCTCATCGACATTTTTGAACTTGTCACCCTATCTTCCAAAAGGTTCCGATCGTATAACTTGGAGAACTTTTCTGCACTTTTTGAAGTCCCCACTGATTTAAGGCCCTGCCGCACCTTAAAGTTGTGGTTCACAGCATCTGTCTCCCTAGAAGTTGCCTTCAACCCCATGGATCTAGTTCTGCGCGTTGCATCAGTTGCAGCTTCAGGGAAATTAAATCCCGAATCATGATTATGACCAGTGGCCTTTGCAGCATTCTCTCCTAGATCAACACTGTAATCTTCTGGATTGCTTCTAGACCAATTTGACTTTACTGCTCTGTAACCAGCATCATCCAACTTTCTGTTAGAATCAGAATGCAACCTCCACATTGAACTTGATAGATCACAGCCTTCATCCTCTTCTGGTACTCCTGGGACATCCACTGGGGTAATGAACTTTGGTTGGGAAGGGCTTTCAGGATCCCTGAAAATCTTCCTTGATTTAAACCGTAACTTTGTTGGCTTGGGTGGAGGGTTCTCCTTCAAATCGTTGGAATGGTTTGTAACAACTACTGAGTCATAATGTCCGCATACATCAGATCCAGAACAATCTTTGTGTTCCTTTCTGAGATTTCTATCATCCAGGGGTGAAAAATCACATAATGAAGATTTATGCACATCTTCAGTAGAAAGTTTTTTATTTTTTGAACCATCCATGTTCTCTAATGGACTAGTTTCAAACCGTTCATCATCCCTGTAAGCCCCACTCAACAACTTGTCTTCATAATCGAAACTTGCACTGAACCCAATGGATGCATCTGTTGGCATGAGATCTCCTGATTTCATTTGCTTGGATGTTCGTACTTTGACCTCCCCCCATTTGATTTTGTTCTCCTTGTAATCTACAGATGCCTCCAGGTGACCCTCAGCCTTTTTAGGTTCTCTCTCTCTCAAATCAGTTCTTTTGTGGTCTTCAGGCAGCTCTGCATTGGTAGCATTTGCATTTGCAGAAGATGACCCCAGATTCTCTGAGATCAAATTGACCCAGCCTTCTTTTGAAGTTTCTTGAGTAGGTGAAGACGAAGGTGCTAAATCAACCCAATTGTCAATCTGGGGTCTGGTGTTTACTAAAGTTATAGACTTCTTAGAATCACGAAGTGAAAGCTTCACTACCAATCTCCTTGTGTTTTTATTATTCATCTGAGATTCAAGTGGTTCAGGAGGCTTGACTACATCCTCAGACTCATATAAGGACACTTGTTCAGTTTTTGAATCTTTCAGTTGCACATTCTGCAAGCTATAATTGGGTTCATTGCTCTGCATGTTTGAATCTTGCAGCATAGTCTCGCTTTCTGATGAATCATCTTCTGAGCCACCTTCATCTTCATCTGTAGAAGCTCCTGTTGTAATCTGAGAGAAGAGATTCAGAGCATTGCGTGCAGCAACTCGTTGAGGTCTCGATGAATTCACCTTAGAAGACTTCCTCCTAGAAGTTTTCCTGCCACTTTTTTGCTTCTTAACTCTTTTAGTCCTAGACGAAGTGCCATCATGCTCATCCAAATTCCTCCTCTTGACACACCTCCCAGAAGAAGTCATCAACTTGACCTGAAAAACAATGACATTCAATGTAAGCCAATGCAAATAAGAATGAACTGATATTAGTGAGGACAACACTTACTCCTGCCTTGTGTTTTCTCCTCTTCGATCTGCGGAGACCATCTTTATGACCCTGTTCAACCATATTGTCTTCTGCACTGCACTCTAGATCACTAGAAGATCTGGAATTTAAAGTTCCCTGCCCACCTTCACTGGAATATTCGTCAGTAACATTATACTCTGAATCAGTGTCATCATTGATGACTTCATTCTCTGGTTCCCAGTACATGGCATCTAGAAACTCTGGTAGTGGCTCAATCACTCTGTCCAAGTCTGCTAGGGGTAAAATTTCATGACCCAAACCAATATCTGTGCCAATAGCGAATTTTATGGAAGATGGACGCCACTCAATACCCAGTGCACCCAGCCGACGTTGCTGATACATACTCTGATAAGGTTCTGGATATGGTATCATACCTGGTATTTCTCATTAAATGGAGATGATTATTTGTGTTAGAAAAGTATTTTAAAAGCAAAAACCTTCAAATAAATGGATCCATTGACATACTTGAATCACAGAGGGGATCTTGAATATTCCTTCTGTATGGAGAAAGCTGCGTCTCCTGCATCAGGTGCAACATATTTACTATGCTAAAATAAAAGCAATGGAAGATCTTTGACCAAAAATCAGTAACCTACTGATGTATATGCAGTGATTGCGACTAATCTTAATGCATGGTGATCTAAATCTTTTCAAAATTGCTTGAGTCATAAACTTGCATGAATATAACAATTCTTGAAACAAGTAATTAAAATTGATTAGAATGTATTCAAAACTCTCTCTTGTTGCATACATAAATGGACCAGCTACAGGAGATAAACCACACCATGCACACCGATTTGACGAATAATTAGTCAGCTCACCTGATCAAGAATATTTCCAAGAGTGTCCTGGATAAGGGGGCGATAATCCCCTAGGAAAAACTGTTGAAAGAACACAAAGAAACAACCATCATACGCAGGTGTGAAAAAACTGATGAACTCGAAAAACAACTGCTGTATTTAGTTAGAAGTTCTTATACCTGATCATATTTGGCATCCTTCTGGGACTCGCCTTGGCCAGTGTTTAGCAAATAAATTTGTCCAGCTTCATCTGAAAGTACAATTGACGTCCCATCCCTATGTTACAAAGAAAAGGTATGTCTCATTAAGGACAAAGCTAGAACTTAAGCATTGTGAGAGATGCGCCTGCATAAATGTAGCAGAAGCATAAGGATTCAAAATGCATGAAAACATAGGACCCTATTTTTTGTTAATGTAGAGACCCCCCAACTTCAAAACATAGCTTACTGCAAAGAATTTTACCCCGCATAAGGAGAGTCACAAGCATATACAGAAAATAAAAATAGCAGTAGTAGTAGTAGTCCCATCCCTATGTTACAAGGAAAAGGTATGTCTCATTAAGGACAAAGCTAGAACTTAAGCATTGTCAGAGATGCGCCTGCATAAATGTAGCAGAAGCATAAGGATTCAAAATGCATGAAAACATAGGACCCTATTTTTTTGTTAATGTAGAGACCCCCCACTTCAAAACATAGCTTACTACAAAGCATTTTACCCCGTATAAGGAGAGTCACAAGCATATATAGAAAATAAAAATAGTAGTAGTAATAATATAGGGGGGAAATTTACACCTTATCCTATTATCGTGGACTACTTTACTGACAGTTGTCTATTTCATGGAAACCTTTGCCTATTTCTCACCACAAGCAGGTGCCTTTGTGATGCTCTCTGCCCACTTTTTGCTAAATCAAAGAGTTGATTTAATGTGTCACATAAGGTGAACACCCTTGTTTGAGTGCATCTGTAGGAGAAACTAGTATTCTATGAAGCATGGACACGGACACGCGACACGACACGGACACGACACGGACACGCCGACACGCAAATTTTCAAAAAATGGGGGACACGACACGCTGGGGATACGTTCAATATATATAATTAATTTTATTTATTATATGTCATAAAATTATTAAAAAATAATTAAAAAAACATTGAAATAACATAATTATTAAAATTAATAAACACACATTATTATTAAAATTAACAAAACTAATCAAATATATATTTTTTCAAATAAAACATATTAACAAAACTAATTAATATATATATATATATTCTGAAAATATAAGACATATTAACAAAATTAATTAATAAATATATATATATATATTCTGAATGAAATAAGGCATAGAGGGACAAAAATATAAAATGAAAAAAAAAAAAAAAAAAAAAAAAAGACGCGAAAACAAAAAATAAGAAAAAAAACATAAAACTATACTCAGAGATAGAGAGAAAAGAGGGAGAAAGAGAAGACGTCGAGAGAGGGAGAGAGGGGGAGAGAGAGAAAGACATCGACTGACGAATGAACGAAGAAGAAGGAAGAAGACCGAAGCCGAGGAAGGAAGAAGGAGGTGTACTGACGGCGGCTTAGCGGCTGAGAGAGGCAACGAGCAGCGAAGGGCGATCGACGAAGCTACGGCGACTCTGACGGCGACCAGCGATGACGAGCCACAGACGGCGACGTGTTCTTTGCCTTCTCTCTCGCTTTTTCTTCTCTGCTATGTTTGATCGATTTAGGGCTTTGATCGATTTAGGGCAAATATATGTTATTTTTGTTTTTTTACAGATTGACCCCAAAAATGCTTTGAAAATTCTGAATTGACCCCAAAAATGTTTTGTAAATTCTGAAATTGACCCCGTGCGTGTCCCGAAAGTGTCCCTAACGTGTCCTGGACGTGTCCGGCTTCAAAAAAATTAAAAAAAAAACTGGACACTCTGTAGTGCGTGTCGGACACGTGTCCAATGCGTGTCGGACGCGTGTCCGTGTCCGACACGTGTCTGACACTGGTACGGAGCCCTCGGAGAGGTGTCCGTGCTTCATAGCTAGTATTTTACTAATCATAATGGATTTGCATAGGCAGTCAGATTAAACCTTAGTTTTTGCAGTAGTCATAGAAAAATTAACTAAACACATTTTGGATGAGATAATGCATATCATATTTGCTAATCTATTGTTTCAGCCGATGAAACAAAAGTAGGGATAGATGCTAGATTAAAAGTTTGTAGAGAAGCTTTAGAATCAAGAGAGTTAAAGTAAGACTAGAATTTGAATGTGGAATGTAACATTAGTAGATCCACAAATAAAGATGAGAGGGTAATTAGGGTTGAAGATTGATGAATACCAAAGGGTGACCGATTTCAATACCTAGGTTTGAAGATAATGAAATAAACAGAATTAAAACAGGATAGGCTAGATGGAGGAATATTTCCAGTTTATTGTGTGCTCGACTTGTATCCATGAAATTGAAAAAAACATACTAAAAATGACTATACAACCAGCATGTTTTATGGTCAAAATGCTATACCACTAAGAAAAAACATGTCCATAAAATGAGTGTGGCCAAGGTATGAATGTTGAGATGGATTATGATAAAATAAGAATGTACAGAATTAGAATGAACGCATTTGTGAGATGATAGAAGCAGCAGTTAAAGGATATAAATAAAGGAAAAAACAACTCACATTTTAGAACTAAAGAAAAATATTATGAAACAAATATATCATGTCTGCAAATGTCATTTTTTGTAGATGAATGATAAATCATGTTAAATACTTTTTCTTATAAAGAATGATAGGAAACCCAAAAAAAAATTGAAATAGTAGGTTCTACTAAATCACTTACGGAGAGAACTTTCCATCAACCAACTTAAAGCGTCCGATTTCATATATCCGGATAGGTGTGCCTTCCCATATCTTGAAACAGAGTACACAAACTACTCAACAACTAGGAGCAAATTTTAGGTGGTATAACAACATATATATTTTTTTGATAAATGGTATGACATATATTAAAGAAGCAGTAACTCACATCCCAGACTATGGTTTTCCCATCATATCCAGCACTCATGGCAATCCGGGGGTTAAAAGGATGAACATCCAAAACATAAGTCTGCCAAGGGTTGAGGTTGAAACAGTAAGACACCATAGAAAAATCAAAATTGAAGTTCTACTTCAAATGACAAAAAACTGGATGGAGCAGATAGCGTTGATCAAATAACCAAGCATGTCAAGAACAATAAAGTATCAAAAGCAATCACAAGTTCACAACATTCTACAAGAAATGAACTTGGTCAAGGGCAACCAAATTTGAGTATCAAGATTTTCAATAGACAATGAATCAAAAAACAATATCTACCCTAATCAACTTCGGAAAAAAGTTGAAGGATCGGCTAACACATACTATTCTCACATAAACTACCTGAACAGGATTTGTTTAACCCACAGAAGGAAAAGTCCTTCGCTTTTAGGCCACTTGGCCAGGGGGAGGAATTTGAGCCCTTGATGCCATGGTCATAACCATATGCTCTCAGCCAGTGGTCTACAAGCTCAGCCCAGTTACCTTTCCTTTCCCAGGCCATTTCAGATAAAGATTAAATGAAAATACATCTCTAAGAAAAAAATTCCAATTAATCTGAGTCTAGAAAATAACATTCAATCTAACTAGCAGGCTAAACTAAAGAGCCCGATGGTAGAAAATAACATTCAATTCTAACTTTAAGTAAAGAATTTAAAAAAAGATATTTTCAACCATACTATCATTCAAAAAGTTAGACACCACTTACAGATCCACTGTGACCAGTCAAGGAATGTACCAAGCTACCATCACTAGCATTCCAAACACATATTCTGCAATCTGCATTTAAAAAGGCACTAACAAACAATTCGTAAGGGAGAAACAACAGAAGATTTTGGCCTTTGACAAAATCCATAATACAAGGTTAAAAACTGCAGAGAGCAATTAGAAAACAACCTCCAGGTAGCCATCATCTACACTAGCAGAGAGCCATGTGCTATCTATGCGTATCAAATTAGATATTCGAATAATAGTGATCCATATTATGAGAAGCAGCAATGGTTTCACATACCATGAAAAACATGTTTTGAAATAGACAGGAAGCATGAATAAATAAGCATTATTCAAGCACATAGACTATCAAACTGGAATCATTGCTAAGAAAATTCAAAAAAAAAAAAAAAAAATTGAAACTTGTTAAGAAAATAAATCATGGGACAAAAAATTAGCAAGTCAAAAACTATGTCATGAAAAACCATCAAAACGGAGAAGCCCTAAAAAGTTTTATAGCTTCCAAAATCTGGGAGGGTTATTAAGGATCAAACCATTGACAAACTTATGGTTCAAATTTTTTATAATAAAAATAAAATTAATGTGTATACTCAATTTTTCCTCTCCCAAACACACGTTAATGTGTACTAATTGGGCACTGTTTTTAAAAAAAAAAAAAAAAATTACATGCTTCTCTCTTTTTCTTTGTTGTTTAATTTTTGTGCTGATCATCATTAACGGCTATCCTGTAGTGTATCCTTTTTAGGCCACTATGGCAAAAACAAAGGGGGTACTAATCGTTTCAATTAATATTCAAGGAAGCAACATGTGACTACATAGACAACCAATTTCAGATGAGCTGAATAGTTGTACAAAATTGCCTTGTTATCCTAATTTTATGAAATAGGGATAGGTTTAAGTTACATAGCATATTTGGTCCCATTCTTGAATCCTGACACACACATACTTCAACATAAAGAAGGATACACAATTAGAGCTATTAAAGTTCTCTCAATAGGAGAAGAATATAAGACAGGCCAAATAGATAAATATTAAGCAAAGCAACCACTAATGGTAACAAAGAGCAGGGTTACAATTGTATTTAGCAGGTTAAAAGTTATATTATGTACATATATCAAGTAAATACTTTATTACCCATCAAATGGGGAAAAAATTATTCATAGTAAGTGGATTACCCATGATGGCAGCAAGCACAAAGCGATTATCCAAACTCCACACAATCATATTAACACCCCGAGGAGTTGGAAGAAACCTCTGACGTGGGCCTCCTCGAAGAGGCTGAGGTGGCATAGGGGGGGGAGGAACTTTGAGATGATAAGCTCGTGTCCAACGTACAGTTTTTCCCTGAAATGATTGAATGATTATGACAGAAAAGGAAACCAAAGCTATAATGATATGTTTATAAATCCATTCCATGGATATTGAACTTCACAGCAATCAGCTAGTACAACATCTAGGAAACAAATTTTTTAACAAGAACAGAATGCATTTCCACAAACATAATACATAGTGCCTAAACCGGTAAACACTCCAAAAGAACTCACATGAGATTTGCGTGACCTTGGAACCCAAATAATCGCGCTGCCATCACGTGAGCATGTAACTATGTTATCGTGATTAAACCTGTGAATATTATTCAAGCAACAAGAGTTAGATACGGTTAATGAGTGAAAGAGGGTATACAGACAATTGAGCCTGCATTGCCCATTTTTTATTCTTCTTCTTTTGGTAAGTTAAAATCAGGAAACAATATAATACACAGATTAGGAAGAAAGATGTCTACAAACCAAGAATTTTTAAATTTTTGTTTGTTATCCTCAGTGAAGGAATCAAGCGATGAAGATCTTGGAGCCACAGCACAGCCACTGCATATAAAAGGCACTGAAGATGATAAGAAATTTTGTCAGGAGACATTTGATTTATTCACCACTACTGACTAACCAGAACTGCACGTAATTGACATCATTCTCATGGCCAGCCAATAAATCAATTTCATGGTTTGGTTGCTCCGAGTCATTTGTATTGGACTTACAAGCACCCCAAACCTGCAAGCAGCTAGTTCTTAAGAAATCAATCCAACTACATTTTCAACAATTTTTACTGACACCCATCTCGTAGAGAGGAACAATACACGCATGGTAAGAACTAGTCTAAAAATTGTGTGTTGGAGGGTACCCTTGCAAAAGTGTCAGAGCTACCAGTAACAAAGACGGTTCCATTAGCATTGTAAGCGCAACATAGTATTTGATGACCCTGCAGACCACTGCTTGAGGAGGGACCATTACTTGAGGAGGGGCCATTGTTCTTTCCTGCATTAAAACCAATATGTTCAAATAAGTCCTGTCATCCAAATGCCACTTAAACAATAAGACAAATATACAAGCAATAATCTAAGGAGGAAACACCATCTGTTGGCTTTGGCAGGTAAACACGTGGACTGCACTGGGAGTACCTAGCATCCCAGATCCGACAAGTTCCATCATCGGATGACCTACAAATGTCCAGAACAGCAAAGAAAAAAAGCCAAAAAAAAATTCTGAGTTACCAAAGCTGTCCGCACAAACTAACTTGCAGTAGAAAGTGTGAACAACATTTTTTACAAGTTGAGCCTAAGTGAAGAATAGACAAATAAAATGCTTTAGGTGAAATACAAAAATGGGAAAACAAAAAAAGAAAGAAAGAAAGAAAGAAAGAAAAAGAATCATGATCAGGATTAGCCCCAGTTAGACTAAAATAAAAATCCTTCACAAGATTCATCAATTGGAATGTATCTGGTGCTAAAGAAATGGATAGGACTTGAATGTAGATAGGTCCAAGCAAAGCCTGATTTGAGTCCAAATAAACCAATTCACAAGATATAATAATTTTACATTTATACATCTACATTTTGACTAGACAACCCTTATTCCCTCTAGTACTTGAACCCTACACTTAAAATTTTACTGCTGGTAGGAAATAACACTTGTTAGTAGCTGATGGTAATCTTAAGAGAGAAAAAATGCTTATATCTTCATGTAACTTAGCAAGATTATCTCCACAAATTCATGTTTAACTAAACATTTTCAAAGCTATAGTTGGAAAACTGAAGTTAACCCAAAACTTTAATGAAGATCCCCAAATGCCCAAAACGTATTCGATTCTAAAAAAAAATTAACATAACACATTTGGAGGTGCGTCCAACATGTGTTGAGGAGTGTCCAATTAGTGTCAGTGTCTGACATGTGTCCAACAAGGCCACAACACCTTAGAAGTGTTTGTGCTTCTTAGCTTATGATAAAAATTCTGGGTGCTAGCAGAAGAACAGCACAACAATCAAATGACATATTAAGAATAAAGCCATTAGATCAATTGAGGGACTATAGGGAATAGAACATGCATTTAGAAGTATGGGATGTAACATACGATAACAGCTGGTACATAGAGCTAGGCCGGGGACTAAATGCAATGGCAGTAACAGCTCCTATATGTCCACGCAAAACTGAAATAGGAAATCCATCTGGCAAGCGCCACTGTAATACACAAGAAAAAACTATTAGGTCACCAAGGGATAAATAGTATGATGGATTTATATTTTAAGTGTAAACTGGAAAGAACCCTTACAACTCGAATGCTGTAGTCATTTGAAGCAGATGCCACCAAAGCATTGTTTGAACTTACAGCCAAATCAGTAATGTCACCCTTTCAGTAAAATTAAGAAGAGTAGACAAGTAACACAAGGAATGAAAATGGAGTTCCATCCAAACAAACTGAATATGGCAATATATAAACTATTAATGTTGTGCTCTAAAAGCCAATATCTGAGATGTGGTTGGGACAATTTCGTAAAACAGTCCTATTTAACTAATTAAAAAAGAGCAAATTTTATTAACATGTCTACTTTGTGTGTGTGCATGTGTTTTTTTTTTTTTTTTTGATCAGTAAAAGTCAATTATTAGTTGTTAGATTAGCTCCCGAGGAGAATTGAACCTCCTCCCTATCCCTTGCAACCACCTAAAGTGTTGCCTGCATGCCACAAGGCCAAAAGGCCATTGGCACTGTGTGTTACTGTTTACAGGATAAGGCCATAAAGGTGAGAAGACATTTTATTTTTATATGAGATTACTGAATCTTGAAAGTTTCAAGTTATAGGATTATTAATTGGGTGTTAATAATCTAGTAAGACTAGCATCTCACTAGTGTCGAGACCTGAAAACAAAGATGTGGGTGCTTGTTAGAGAACAAGTTCACTGAGCATTACTATCACATAGATGTTCATTAGTTACAGTTGTGCATATAATCCTTAAACCTGAGAGCATCATGGTTATCTTGTATATGTGTTATTAAGCTTTAATCATATAATTTGTTTATGTTCCAAGTTCTAAACATGAAATATAAGCACTAGTTAATTGAACTTAGTGAGATATGAATGGAGGCATGTGAATGTTCAATAAGGGATTTATCACTCTCAAGTAAAGAATCTTCTAGGATATGACTCGAGGAAAACCTTGGCAAGGGTAGGGGATAATTATGTGGATACTTTTTAGAGACTGGACAATTGAACTGCTTTGGATTCGAGTAGACCCAAAAGATCAAGCGCAGAATTAGATTTTGTGTTTGAAGTATTTATTCTAAATTTCTAACTATCTCTAGGGATGGTTAATTTGAGTTTTGTATAGATCACAAACATGATCATAGGTACTGTATTGTAATTGAAATTTTAAATTTTAAAAATTCCATTCTGCATACAATTCTTTCTGTAAAATTGAGAAGAGCAAATAAGTAAAATAAGTAATAAAAATGGAGTTCTATATATACAAACTGAGTATGGCAATATAAAGACATGTTCACATACTTCATGTCCACGGCAGCTGGCTAGGCAAAATGCAGTTTCCATTGACCAAATCTTGACCAGACGATCGTCTGATCCAGTAATCACGTATCTCCCTGACCGATCAAATATTGCTGTGCAAGAAAAATTATTACAAAAGCATCCCTATTGTGTTATTTCTGTTTAAGATACAACAACATGAAAACATATAACCCACAGTGGAATCAAAAGGCATGGTGGGATAGACAGATAAACAATAATTTGTTTCTCAGTACACATACTGATTAGCAGATGAATAGGGAGCAGCAAACAGCAAAAATTTTAAATAATAATAATACTAAAATTGTTATCCAAAAAAATAATTAGAAGCTAATATATATGATTTTTTTACAACTACTGCCACCAAAGAACCACCTAAGAATAACTCTACCATTTGAATGAATGGAATTCCCAAAACCACACTAGTTAAATATAGTTAAGGATAAGAAGATTACCACAATAAACAGCATCCCTATGTCCCCTTAGTCTCTTTATGTTTTGCATCTTTTGCACCATTGTTAAGGGTTTAGCAATAGTGTAACAAGCAAAGTGAAGAGATGGAGCACGATGGTGTTTTGGAAAACCACCTCCGATTTCTCTCAAACTTAGTCCACGCACCTGATCAGCCTGCATGTGAGGCCAACGCAAGTATGCAGGCACAGGATTGACGTGCTTGTTTTCTTCATTCCTGTCAGCTGCATCATATAATAACAATACTAATAAGAAAAGAGCAAACAAAGCTTATCCAAAGCTATACATTTGCATGAGATTTCCACAACTACATTATGGCCGTTATGAGCTCTATATATGTGCAAAACAGTTACTGCAGGCGGAAATCCACCCCTGGGACACTACTAAACTAAGTTTATTACTCTACGCAGAACAACGCAATCCAATGGTGAATGAATGCAACACTATCTCTATAATCGTGAATCTTTTTTTTTATTTATAGGTAATATGTAATTACGAGCATATAATTAAAAGTATACACTCCAAAGTTTAGAGAAAATTGGACATTAAAAACATACTCCCATGTTGATAAAATCTGTGTAAGAATGCGCGATGTTATACGAGTTGCCAATCAGACTACTATCTTCCAGGTAAATCATCCACACTTACTTTTACAACTAGTACTATTTCCCAACTGAGACTTGAATTATACACCTTTTCCTAAAGCTTATTCTAAGTGGTGTCAAACAGAGATTTTTATTTTTATTGTTCACCATCCAGATAATACACAAAGTTTACAAAGCCGATCAATAATATATATAAAAAGTTTACAACAGATACAGAACCAGAAGCAATCCAGGGTTCCATTTGTCCATGCTTTGAAGGCACACATGATCATGAAATTAATTGGCAGAACAATCCTTTTAAGAACAAAAATAAGAGTGAAGAAATATAGTTTACGAAATCACGTACAACCCACAAGTGAAAAGGGACCAGTTCCCAGCAGTGTAGGAACGTCAACTGCAGTTAGAGCACTCATTCCACCCATGCTCTCCAATGAAGGGGCTGCATTCAGTATCAGTTGTTTCAACAGCTTTACCAAGTGATCCTTTTCAATGTGCAGATACCTAAAGGAGGTGCATAAAAAAGGTCAGCAAAACCCAGTAAGAGCAAAATGGGAAAATTGTATAGGTATAAAAGGAAATAAAGAAAGAATATATATCGAAAAAAATAGATCACTAATATTGTTATTGTTGGATGATGGGCTCTGAAATGACATCACCAACTCTCTTGCTTGCTCAGTTTACATGAGCTGCACCCAAGTTTTGTGCTTTGGTGGTTACTTTTACTTCTTTTCTTTTTAAAAGAAACAGCCACCTTTGAGCTTGGAATCTACCAGAAATCATTTTCCTTTTTCAACTTTCTTTCGCTTCTAGTGAACCCGTTACTCTCAATCTCAGAAATTTTTAATCCCTAATTGTTATTGGAAGCATTTTCTTGCAATAGTAGCATTTGATTAAAGGAAACTGATTTATCTTAGGGAAGAGTATACATTGATTCCAATAAGTTCAGGTGAAAAAAGGTAAATGTAAAAGAATTAATTAGGGAATTCATCATTGTGCTAAAACTAAAAGAAGAAATACCTACCATATAGAGAAACCACACTAAGATTCCAAATTTGGCATATGGTCTGTTAGGATAATATCAGTTTCCATAGTAGGCATCCAAATATAAAATTCACAAAGTAGACTATGGTTAATTCAACCACAATCCACAAAAGAGCTAGCATTAATCCATGAATAAATCATAGATAAAATCCATAAACAAGATCTAGAAAAGGAATGTTCAAGTTGACTTCTTTTATTTTCGAAAGAATATGGCCTAAGAAGTTTAGCACAGACATTACAACACAGCCTCATACTTTTGGCTCTAAACACTTAATCAAGACAAGAACTAATGAGGCAAGCAAGATATTTGAAGCATATGTACCTTTCAACTAATTTATTATAACTTAAAGGAAAAGAGACACCATTGTCATTTTCATGCCCACTAAGTGCACCACTCCTTGAGTACCAAGCATGATATCTCCTAGGTAGTAGCTGATGTTCCAGAAGTTCATTCCAAAATTGTCCAAAAGTTCTCTGACATGGCCCAGCTGATAAAAAATGCATAATCAAAAAGTAAACTTCTCTATGGTCAATATCTACATCTGCAACAGCAGCATGATCAGCAACCGTCTCCTGTTCTTCAAATTGAGCCTTTGCATGGTCCTTATTGACAAAATTCAAAGGTGCCATACTCATAGAAGGTGCATCAATGACAGACGTGCACTTTCGAAAATCCATACTTTCATGTACAACAGTACACCTGAAGCAATAAAACAAGCATCAGCTCAAAACCCTCACTTCAAAAGCACAATTGATGCAAAAAAAATTTACACACAGAGAGAGTCGTTACAATCTTGAGAGTTCTATTAACAACAGCTTAATCAGCAACAAACCTTTAACAAATTACAAAGTTCTTATGATTTAAGTGACAACAAATACATAAACCAACTGTATAAAACTAATCACTTGGAGCTCAGTTTGCTCGAGCCTGTGAGAGAGCTTGAATGAGTTGGCATGGCAACCTAGCCGTGCTTTACGAACCTGATAGATTAAGATTTGTGAGCCATGATACACCACCAAAAAAATCAAATTGATATAAACCTAACATGCCATTCAACTAGTTATAAGTAGTTCCCTTCATTAGTCTCATTCACCGTAAGTATCCAGGGAAAGGTTGCTTGAAGAGTAGTCATATAGTCCAAACCCATCGGAATAGGGCCAATTCTAATTGAAAAGGATCCAAATGATAAGCCAGGTCTTTATTAATATTAATTAGAGAAATTCAGAGTGTTTTGTAACTGTCTGATCAGATTCCACAGAGAGTTACATAACTAGGGTTTCCTCAAAAAGGATTGCAAATAAGACATTAACTGTAAAAAGACTTTGCCTCTGCAAGTACATGTATATTAGCTCCCCCAAATCTTTAACGCATTCAATAAAGGCACTTTTGCTCAAGAATTCAATAAAATTATACTCATGTCTTTCAGGTTCAGATTTCAACAACCAACATGGATGATTAATTATACAATCAAACAAGAGAGAGAGAGAGACTATAGGAATAATTTGATGTGAGGTTTTAACCTACAGATTGTTTATATAATAAACAAAAAAATGCAGCATAAACATCAAAATCAAGTCACTATTGTTCACTGATTACATGAAGAACGCACTTAGATCAAATCAAAGGCACGTGCACAAGCACAAGCACTAACCCTATGTTTGGTTGCCGAGAAAACTAATAGAATAAAAACACATCTTGTGTTGTGTTGTTTTCGGTTCCCAAAAGAAACGAAAAAATACTCATTTCAACTACGCCAAAACAGTGCACTGAACGCAGTCAGTGGAGGTTTTGCTTTTTCAGGTTCAAAAAACCGAAATTTTTTAAATTGAAGATTTCATTTTCTTCTGTTTCCAGCATTTTCGCCGCACCCAAACAGAGCGCAAACTAAGTTCACATAGGTAAATTAATTAATTCCGTTTACAGATTTGCAACAAAGATCTGATCATTTTACCTTTACCAACTTCGATTCGGACGTATAAAAGGGCGAGCTTTTAGAACACACTGATCCCTTGTAGAGATCTTTCAACGAAACAAGTTCCGTGAGAATCTACGATGAGGTCTGTTTGTGTTATGAGAAAAAGTGCTGAGTTCGTTTTATTTTCCTGTTGGTTTTCTCGGAGGGTGCTATTCAATAAAATGGAAGAGAAAACCTGAGATATATATTTTTCGGACAAAAATAATAGTAAAACAAATGTAGGTTGGATAGTAATTAATTAATGACCAGATACAGCTGGGTGGGATCTTTAATTTTCGCACAACAGACACGTATTTTCTTAAATATGCACAAATAATAAAATTTAGGGTTGGTTTGGGATGTACTAAAAAAGTGTACTTTTTGACTTATTGGTGGGTTTGGGTTGGGTTTGGATTGGGTTTGATGTGATGTGTTAGAGAGGTGATGTGATTTAAATAAGATGATGTGACTTAAATAAGATAGTGACTTTTTGACTTTTTGGCTTATTTAGGACATGCCAAACCAAGCCTTAATATCCTAATCTACACATAACTCACTTTCCAACAATATCCCTAACATTCTTTAAATTTTTTAATCTTAACCCTAATCTTAGGTCTCATTTAGAAATATATTATGTTAAAAAAAATTTAAATTTTTATGAAAATATATAAAAAAAAGTAGAAACTTATAACGACTTTTTGTTAAAATATTAATCCTAGCAACTATCCTTTCAACAACTCTGATTATTATTAATCGTCGTTCTTACCCTCCCTTCTATTCTCATTATCATCTGTATCTTTCTCCTTTTACCGTCGACTTCCTTTTTCTTTCTTTATTTTTTTTATTTGAAAATGTCAAATTTTTTAAGCAAATAGTGTTAGTTCAATAACTAGTGCTTGTACTTATAGGCCTCGTTTGTTTTCAGAGATAGAATGGAGGGGATTGATAGTGAGGGAATTAATAGTGAAGAGATTAAGTAAAATTGTGTTTGTTTTGATGATAGTTGTTAGTGTAAGGATTGTCAAATTATTTTTATATAAAATCAATATAAAAAAATACAAAAAATAGAAAAAAATTAAACATTAATGTTTTAATAAAAATATCCATGTAAAAAATTTCCAGAAAAAAAATAAAACAAATAAAATAATGATTTTTACTTAACAAAAAATTAAACATTAATGTTAAAAAAAATGACAGACATGTAAAAAATAAAATAAAAAATAAATAAAAATAAAAAATTTCTAATCCGCCAGACTATTTTTCTAATACCAAATCCTACAGACCCATCCTAATCCCCTTCCCAAGGAGATTCGTAGTCCGGAGGGGATTACGAATCCGCTCTCCATCTCTCAAAACAAACATGATATTGATGGATTCTACCTCACTATAAATCTCAATCCCCTCTCTGTAACCCAAAACAAACGAGCCATAGTCCAAACTGTGAACAATAGAGTGGTTAGGGTTTAAAAATGGTAGTGTACGTGATCTATTTGGGTTAGGGCGATAATGAGACTTTGGATAAGGAGTTGAGGGGATTGCAACATCAAATAAAATGTTAGAAATAATCGATGTCGCCAAAGAAGGGTTTAGGAAGGTTGGCAACGTTGGCAACATCGAGGATGATAGGAAATTAGAATTTTCAATGAATAATGGTATTTGGATAGTTTTATTTTAGGATAAAATTATAATTAACAAAAAATGGTTTGGGAAATTTGACTATAAATCTCTCCTAATTTTTCTTTATTGTTAAAAGGATTAAAAAAATAAAAATAGTACTTTTAAAATCCCCTCATAATTATAAAATTCTATACAAATGACAAAATTTATTATTTGAATATTTTATTTGACCATTATACCCTCTCTTTCTTTTACATCTCTCTCTCTCTCTCTCTCTCTCTCTCTCTCTCTATTGTTGTTCATCGTCTCCACCATCTTCATTGTCTATTGGTGTCACACATCCTCACCATCGACCGGCAACCACCATTTTTACTGTCAAACCACCACCATCTCAAATTTGATACCTACGAACTCATATTTAAGATCAATAACTTCAAATCTGAGATTAAAAAAAAAAAGTAAATAAATAAATAAATAAAAACTTAGATTTGCTATAAAAATGAGAAATCGAGATATTGTAATGAAAAATCAAGAGTTTTTTGTTGTTTGTTCAAAAATCTAAAAGTAAAATTTGACTCTGGTTCGTTCATTTAGTATGTACTTTGTTTTTGTCATAGTAAAATTTTACTCTGGTTAACAACATGATGATTTGCTTAACGACAGTAAAATTTTACTTTAATTCAGAGTAAAATTTGACTCATTTTTCTAATTACTAAGTAAAAGAGTAAAGTTTATTATAATTAAACGTAAAATTTTACTTTGAAACAAGCTGTGAGGATGGCTTTCTATAAGAGTGTTGTGTCATGAACCAAAGTAAAATTTTACTGTTGGAAGAACAGAGCATCACGAGAATAAGAAAAAGAGATAGAGAGATAGAATTCAAAAATAGAGAATCAATAAAAGAAGAGAGAGAGAGAGAGAGAGCATAAATGATGAGTGACATACATACACACACATATAGATAGAGAGAGAGCATCAAAACCAAAGAGAAAGAGAGAGAGTGAAAGATCTCAGATTCGAGGTTTGTGAATTGTCGCAAATCGTCATTTTTCGGCAAAAAGCGACTATGAATGATCTTAGATCTGAAGTTATGGATACAACAAGTGATGGTGTCGATGAAGACGGTAGAGAAAGAGTTCCATGGTAAATAGCGGTGGCATCGATGGAAAGCGGCGATGGTGCAGATAAAGAGCAACAATGACAAGAGTGAGACAGAAATAAGAGAGATTGAGATGGGATAAAGTGATTAAAATCTGATATGCGCACACACATATATATATACAAGGGTATTATAATAAAAGAAATAAATTTTAAAATATTTGAGGATTTTGAAAGTATCTATATAATTCTTATCATTCTGAATGACAAATTAGACATTGAAATGTCTATTACCAAATCCCTAAAAAAAGTTTTACGGAAGCCTTGCTTGGAAATGTTTTCATTATCATTATTTTTAAAAATTAAAAACAAAAACTTGTTGGATATATACAATTTTATTTTCAAAAAAGTAAATTTGATTTGATTTTTTCTTTGAAAAATGAAAAAAAAATTACTTTCATTTATTTTCAAAACTCTCTCATCCCTTTTGATGCATTACTCATCTCCACCCACCAATAGATAAAATGATTTAATGAAAAGCGGTTTTCTTTGGAATATGTGTGACATTTTGAATTGTTTTTTAAAATATGATAGATTAAAAATTGGTAAGATAGTAGGATTTTTTTAAATTAGGTGCAAGTCTCCTATATATTGTGCAAATTATTTTCTTTGTATAAAATATTTCTTATGTCAAATTTACGCCCAAAAAATTTCATATATAATACAAATATTTTAAAACAATTCTCCCAAATTATGTGAGCTATATGTGTTAGGTTTTATTATTAGCAATCCTGTTTGACAAAACTCATTTCAGTTGTAATTTTATGTGAGGCTATGAGTTTTTATATGCGAATCTAACCTGAATTGTGTTTATGTAGAGGAGTTTGTGACCTTAATCCTATCTTGATTGTGACCTTAATCCTATTTTGATTGTTACTTCGCTGACTATGTCGAGGAGTTAGTTCACGGGGGTCCAAGGGGTAGCACCCTTTGATTCGTCCGGCAATACCGATAGGTTGAGTAGGGGTGGGCACGGGGGTCGATTGCAGTAACCTTCAATCCGCCATCCGTCCGCCAAAGTTGGTGGATTGAGAAAATCAATCGCATCCGCCAATCCGTGGATGTAGATTGAGCGGTTTGGCGGATGGATGCGAATTGGTTTGGCGGTTTAAAATTTTATAAATTTTCAACATAATTCAACTTGTGCACTTTCTTAAAAAAAAAAAAAAAAAGAGTATTGTAGTCAATGACTTAAAAAAATATTACAATCACAGCATGCCTCATCCAAAACAATAAAGTTTGAAACTTTAGATTATCACAATCACTACATGTCTCATCCACATACTACAATCACAGCATGCCTCATCCACATAAAGTATTATAATTTGTGGTTTTTAAAATATAAAAACAATTCAAACCACCAAAATCATGAACAGAGCAGTAGTAGAGATTGTATGTCTCTGTATTGTTACATCTATATCTATTTTTGAAAACAAAAATCAACCAAGATATATCATATTTTCTATTTATTATTTTTAGAGATAGATTTAAAAATAAAAAAATAGAGATAAATAATACGTTTATTTTTTTCAATTCAAAAAAGATATTCAAGTAGAAAACTTTTTTTCAACAGAATATTTAAACTCTTTTTTAATTGAAAATACAAACAGAATATTTAAACAAACTGAAAATATAAAGTCTTATAAATTACTAGGAGTGCTCGCAGTTTGGCGGTTCGGTTGCGGCCAAAGGAATCTCAAATCCGCCATCCGTCAACCAGATTGGCGGATTGGAGAAAATCAATTCGCAACCGTCCTCGTCAACATGATCCGTCCAAAAATGCGTCGGATCGGATCGGTTTTGGCGGATCGGTATATCCGCCGCCACCCTAGTCGAGAGGCAACACCTCTGAAGCTGTTGGCTTTTTTGGCTTTCGAAGGGTATTTTTGTGAATGCGAGCGTATCAAAGAAGGATCAATCGCCTTCATGAAATTATAATTACCAACCAATTATCAGACGATTGTGTTTTAGTTCTTTCAGCCTCAATGAAGAAAACTTTTACTAGTGGCTTGACTTAGGAGAAATTAAACAAAATAACAATTAAATAACGAACAATTGAAATATTTAATTAAGATGAAAACTTACAATGATCCAAACTCAACCTCGTAAAGATTTACAACAACAATCTACTTGAAACTACTCCTATGAACGAAGTGCAGTGTAGGAATTTAAAGTGCAGGAATATAAAGAACAGGTATTTAAAGTGCAGGAAATGTAAAACTGGAAAAGAAAATATGAAGTAAATGATTGGTTTTTTTTATCTGAGTCTGGGGGTTTTTTCTGGGGACTTCCCTGCTATTTATACTTGTCAAGGATGACCTTCGAACTGCACTTCAAACCGTCGAACTGCTCCTCCATGATCGCTGACCATGTTGCCTTATAAGTAGTTCCACTACACTATCATTTATAGTTAGGCTTCCCTCCTATATTTAAATTTGAATGTGAGTAACCGTTGAAGCCACGTCACCTTGCATCTTTTTACTGATCCAATGCTACTCAGATCATGTGAGAACCAATATTAACTGCCACGTGTACGATCAGGATCAAAGACTTGACTAGTCTTCCTATATTACCCTTACTCTGCCACGTGTCGAATTATGATTGGCTTTTACAAAATATGTAGCCAACATTACCCCCCGCACTAATATACCCAATACTTGGTGATATTAGTGGATCAAAGCTCTTTTCCCGCGTTTTTTAGAACGTGCATGGGGTCTAAATTCTGGAAATGCAACCGTCATTTATTGATGATCATTTGCATTAATTCACTTTCAATCTTGTGAACGCCCCAATACCTTAGCACTCGCACAGATTGATACTCCTTCTATGGCCGAATCAACTTTATCCTCCATTGATCGAGCACACGAAGAGTCATATGATGATACTGTTCTCCTCGAAAGAATTTTCATGCATTAATTAGCCACCTTTATCCACGTTTCCATATTCGGGTCATTGATGCCTTTACAAATTATCGACCTTTGGATTACGAATACATTGCTCTTAATATTTCGATTCAGAAACTTGCGAATATAGATACAAGAAGTTCCTTCTCTGACTCACTCTTGTGCTTCGAACAAACTACTCCCAAATCTTTGATTCAGAAAGTTGCAAATATGGACTTGGGAAACTCTTCTTCACAAACCTCTGCATGGGATAAAGCTGTAAATTCTTCATCTTCTAGGGTTTCTGGCTGGACAAGTTGGTCAACCCCTGAGACTTATGATTTGAGGGAACGAATCAACCATCATTTTGTTGAGTTCACTGACCCTTTGGAGTTCCCTTCCTACGCTCGAAGTTTAGTGGTCTACCCCTATGTACCCATTGACCATCGATGTAGTTTGGAGGAGAATCTGCTTGTGGCATGGTATACATCTTCCATGCCCACAACGACAGTGCTTGTTACCCGACGCCCAAAAGAGGCACAAGGGTACAACCCATCATTCTTAGCCCAGAAGGCGAAGATTTGTTCTTCTGACTGGCTTGATTATATTAATGCCTTTGTTCCTTCCACCCCCGTTCCATCTCCCATAATAGAAGCATCCACACCTTCTTCTCCATCTTTTGAAGCAGAAGCATCTACATCTTCTCATTCACCAACTCTTTGCTGGACAGAGAAACTGAGGCTTGCCCTTCCCATGAATGAAGTCTTTCCACCTTACAAACCTCCACCATCCCCTACTCCAGCTGAGCGGAAACAAGCTCAACTTCTGCTTGCAACTTTCTCTCACTTGCCTTCAATGTTCTTGAGGACGCAGTCCCTCTCAAAAACTTTCAATGGGCTTGTGATATTCTGACTAGGGGCCATGTCCTTAATCCCTTTGCCTAAGCAGAACTTCATATGTTCCTGGACCAACTTCCATTGCTCCTCTACTGGCATCGAAATTCTATGGCTACTACACAATCTTTAGACCAACTTTCGTCTCTTCGAATTCATGCCCAGTACGAAGCAGAGAACTTCATTGAAGAATTCGATGATTTCAAGAATAAAGATTCTACGTATTGGGATGATTTGGTCATAGACGAATTGGAACAAAGATTGAGAGAGGAAGCTTTCGAAATAAAGGCTGAAGAGCTCTACTACGAAGTGAGAGCACATCAACTCATGCAGCCAATATTAGAAGAAATAGAAGATATAATAAAAAAAGAACAAAAATTCATTGATCACTGTTGCACCAAATTTCATGATCTTGTTATTTATTCCATTCCTTATTTTTATGAGCTTGAGTTTATACCCAGATAGGGTTATTCGATGTAATTGCCTTGGCTTGAATACAAACAAAATTCTTCTGTATTTGGCATTGTTTGACCCTGTTTTCTTTTATCTTCAAAAGCCAATTCAGAGCTTCGAACTAAACAAACTCATTCTTCGAAACTGGACACAATTGTTAAAAAACTAAAATCAACATGAATTCTTCCAACTTTTGGAATAGAATTGACAATTCTGCTGATTTTCATTTAGAATCAGTGCTTCGAATTTAACAATCTTATCCTTCGAATATAGATCCAATTAATTCCAATAAGGATGCTGAAATGAATTGTCCAATTTATGGACTATGGTTACCAACTCTTGTTGATTTTTGTTTGGAATTGGTGCTTCGAATTTTAACAATCTTTCCCCTCAAAGCCTGTTTCAATCATAACCAAAATATAGTCATGGTTAATACTGACTAGTTTTGCAACAGTCCATACTTACAACAATGTGGAAATTGCCCTTGGGGTACACTGTTTTAACCGAACAAATAATTCTCTGTGTATATACAAACCAACTATTGGTTTAGATGTTTCGAACAACAATTCACATCCTTAAGAAGCCTTAAGTTTTGCCTCAAGGGTATTACTTTTGTTAAGAAACCTATTACAGGTCTTTGATCTCTTCTAAGTAAACCCACCATTGAGTATTCTTACATTTTTAAGCATCTAGTATGCTTCGGAGCCGACTTTTGTATTTCGAAGCCGTTGTTGTTTGATTTTTGGTACCAAAATCTGGTTTCGAAGCCAAATATCTTGTTTCAAAACTGGCATCACCATCCGAAATGTGTTTTTCCCTCCAAAAACTATCAATATTAGATGAGACTCCTCGTATTCATACTTTTAGTACTTAACGACTTATGGGATATATTTTCCGGACACAAAGGCTTTTAAAACCCTTTTGTTTCGCGTTCTGGAATTACTTACGCTCTCAACGTACAAACCCTCATTAGTCTTCCAACTTCTCTCTACTCCCTTCTTCATTTTCTGAAAAAGTATACTATTAATGGCTTCTTCTTCACCAAAAGTGCCAGCCATAGAGCGTGTGAGCTCGTCTATGGCCTTGAAAAGGCTCATTGATGCAGAATGTGAGAAGCACAAGGATGGGGAGAAAAGCGCAATCGATGGGAATATCTTTGTTTTTCGTCGCCATGTGCAGCAAAACTACGTGCTCGGGCCCATATTCAAGGAGATCCTTACTGAGCTCCCAGCCCTATATCCTTGTCTAGAGAACCAATGTCTCCTTTATGAAGGTGGTCTCGACTGGAGGAATTGAAGAATCAATCGCCCTTACCAATGCTGGCCCACGGTGAGATCAGAGTGGCAAGAATGGTATGACCGGGTCATCCCTGCTAGGACACTGGACCTTCAAGAACTTTGCCTTCTCGATGCTCTCCGACTATCTAGGGTAATTATCTCAGAGGACCCTTTCCTAGTTCCTGTTGCCTTATGTTTTTGGAACCCCATTTTTAATTTCTTTCAATTTAGATGTGGGATGATGGCCCCTACTATTCTTAATATTTGCCATCTACTAGGAGTATCCCCTATTGGTACCCCCATTACACCAGATTTCCTTGACTTAGCAGTCCTTTTCTCCCTCCCCTCTCTTAACTCATCTTACGGTGATTTTGTTAAAGCTGTGAATAAAAGAGAGGGTCTGGTAACTGATAGGGAATTCTTTTCCTTCTTGTTGTATTGGCTTTGCAAATTCCTCTTCTACACTTCCTCCCAAAGAATCATGCCTGAATTTGCCCCTCTTACCAAAGCATTTGTTTTGCAGAAAATGGTAGCCTTGGCCCCATATGTTCTAGGCCACGTATATAGAGTTTGCTCCATCTTTTGTGAAAAACCCTTAGATGCTAATCAAGGGGGGCCATCTGGATCCTTTAACTTTGGCTTTTCGCCTATTTTTCTAAATTACAATCCAAATGCCTTAAATTTTCTAGGCTACACTCCCTTACCCATGGCATAAGACTGGCCAATGCTTCACTTTCTCCCTCTACTTTTGCCTTTTATTTCTCTTTCTTCCATCAACTACCAGCTACTCCTCCTATTCATCATTTCCGTCCCTTCGAACCCAGCATTGGTCCAACTTGGTTGAGTAATTTCCTAAGTGACAGGCTCTATGCCTCGCCTGCTCACAAGGATATATAAGCTTCCCTTCTGCTTCCCAAAGAGTTATTTATTGGAACTATGAATCCCAGAGCTTACAAATGCATAGCTGAGCCTTATTGTCCTGCTCAATTTGCTAGACAATTTGGCTTCACACAAGGGGTCCCAATACCTCTCTGCAGCAACACCAATTTGAGCCTTACTATGAGAGATTTAAAGGTTCGGAGGTCAAGGCTAGAAGAAGCAACCTTCAAATTTATAGATGACTTGGCCAATTTCGAGTACACCCCTTTCATTCCTTAAGATACCGTATTGAAGAGATACCAAAATTGGTGGGTAAGCAATATGAAAGTCTATTTGGCCATTTCACCTCAAAACCTACTAAAGGTGTTAGAGGTGCCTGCCCAAGGGATCGAATCACATTTCTTCCACTGTGCCTCTTCCAACCCAGTCCATTCCTGCTGCCTCAACTCTTCTTAAAGTCACTCTGCCGCTCAAAAAAGGTATATACCTTTGTTTTTCCTTCGACTTTCTATGACGTCAAGTTATCTTATTCTTGATTCTTCGTTTGTGAAGGTGGTCAACAGCAAAAGAAGAGGAGACTCCTTGAGCTAGAAAAGGAAATATCTGAGGTTCAAGTAGAAGAAGAAGAAGGAGAAGAAGAAGATCAAGAGCAAGAGTCTCCCTTGAAAATAAGGAAAAAAGTGATTGGTTTGGTTCAACAGAAGACAGCTGCTAGAGAAGTAGAAGAGGAACTCTCTCCTAGGGAATCTGGATCTTAGACTACAAAAATTGAGAAGGAGCCGACAATATCAATACAGAGAAAAAAGAGAAGAAAGATAACTGTCTCTCCTTCTGATTTCGTCGAAGACTCTGATTCCGAGACCATTGCCAAAGCAATAGAAAAAAGAAGGAAAAGGGTCGCCTGCATCGACTCGATTGAAGATCCCGCCCACGGCAGCTTGCTAAGGTCAGAGAACAAGAGTATTCCAAGGCCATAATTGTCTTTGAGAGTCGAGAAGAGACAAAGAACAATTGCCGAGGATGAAGCCGCCGATGCACTACAAAGGGAAACTGCAAGAAGACAACAGACTGCCGACCATTACTCTCTTCGCGGCTCTCCCATCAGTGCTAGCGCTTCTGGAACAAGTAATTTCTTTTATGCCTCTATTCTTTCCTTGTTGAATCTTTAATATTGAGACTTGACATTACTTCATATTTCTTTACAGCAATAACCACTGAGCCTATCCCTCAATTTACTTCTCTTTCTCCTTCTAAGGAAATTCCAATTGTTACCTCTTCCTCGAAGGTAGCTAATTCCCCAATCGAGGGTGCTAGTAGTTCTCCAACTCATAATTCATCATCTTTGCCTACTTCCAGCCCCTCCTCGCTTGATTTATTGGTGGCTAGGACCATGGAGACTGCAAAAAATGCTCCATCCATTTCTCCTATCCCCATGCAGTCCTCTGCGCCTTCCACCACAACTCTCTCTGCGCCTCTCATATCTATGGATGAGGTTGATGTCTTCGAAGCCAGACTAGCTAGTCTCTTCGACATACCCTCTACCTCTCCAACATTCAATGTTGAAGCTGAGCCATTAATTTTGGCTGACTCCTTGCTGGAAATTTTCGAGAGTTCTTCTTGCTCCAGCAGCAAGCCTTTTGCACCTTCGATAGACTTGGAGACATGCCTGGATCTGTTGATTTCTTTTTCGAGGATCCCCTTCGAGGCTCTACAAAGGCCTATAATCAAAAATGGGTTCCTCCAACGTCGAAAGTTGCCGAAATTCCAAGATAAATGTTTCAAGTCACCTATCTCAGGCAGCAGCCACTGTCGATTTTTACATTAGCATGCCAGGCTACTAAGGCTGAGGATGAGAAATTGGCTGGTGACCAGAGTTTTGTTTCCCACGTACATACTGAAGTGTCAAAGCTTAAGGAACAACACTCGTCTGCCTCCCACTTTCAAGTCCAGTTGCTGGAGAGGAAAGCTCAACTTGAAGAGAAACTATCTGCAGTGAATTAGACCTTAGTCCGAATTGACACTAAATTGCAAATTACCAACCAAGGACTGGCTGATCGAAAGGAAGAAATGGCTGCAGCTATTCAACTGTTTTCAGCATTTACCAATAGGAAATCTGTTATACAAAAACGATTAAGACACTGTAATGATTTTTGGGCCAATTTGTGGCAAAATGTACTTAATTCTTTATGAAAAAGCAAATTTTTGTCTATCATTTAAGCAATCTTATGTTCTTGTACTTGGTGTTTATTTTATTCCTTGTGTTTCCTAAATAGTTGGAAAATAAGGCTTTAAATATCTGTCATTAATCTTTTTGGGATGTATATTCCTATTCAAATTTCTTAAATGGTATGCTCCAAAAAGCAGAACTCTATGAATTTGATATGGTCCTTCCCAGTTAGGTGACCATTTGCCAAACTTATGGCTTTTAATTCCTATTGGGAGTATTATTTTCCATACCAAATCACATTCATCAAAGCCAATATACTTGACCTTCTTATTGTAATTTTTGGCTGCTTTCTTCTTTTGTAAGAGAATGCTATTTAATGCCAGAATTCTGGCTTTATCTATGCCTTCTAATTCCAAGCACATACTCTGATGGTATTGCTCAGGATCCAACTGATCTTGGCACCTTACCCTTAAGGATTTAACATTAATCTTCACAGGTAACACTGCATCATGCCCATATACTAAGGCATAAGGAGTGACTCATGTGCTTGACCTTGGGAAAGTTCTGTAAGCCCACAAAACATCCAACAATAAGTTATGTCAATTCCTGGGATTGTCCTCTACAACCTTTTGTATTCCTTTTTTTTAAGGATTTATTGACCTTTGGCTTGTGCATAATATGGGGTGGAATTAACGAGACTAATTCCAAATTCTGCCACGAAGGACTTCACCATCTTTCCATCAAACACAGTCCCATTATCCACAGTTATAGTTTGTGGGATGCCAAATCTATGGATTAGATCCTTGATAAATCCAATGACCTCTGTCTGGTTTATAGCTTTGTATGGCTTAGCTTCGACCCACTTAGTGAAGTAATCAGTGGCCACTAGAATGAAACAATGATGCTTCGAAGAAGGTGGGTGTATTTTCCCAATCATTTCCATAGCCCACCCTCTGAATGACCAGGGCTTCACTACTGCATATAGGTCAGTTATGGGCACATGCCTTATTGTGTCATGCTTTTGGCATGCCTGGCAACCCTTTGCATACTCTATGCAATCTTTAAGAATAGTTGGCCAATAGTGGGAATGCCTTCGAAGCAACCATCTCATCCTCACACCAGGCTGATGAGCACCACAAATGCCTTCATGAACCTCAACCATACCTGTTAATGCTTCTTTTGGGCCTAAATATTCCAGCAATAAGCCATCTCTCCCCCTTTTGTAGAGAGCATTACCATATATCATATATTGCATAGACTGCAATTTAATTTTTCATTGCTTTCAAGATGGACCAAATGGCATCGCATTATTGGATGCCTCCAATCTTGTTCTTGTAAGTCATTATGATTGACTTCCAAGACCACATTCCTTTTATTCAAAGGTGGTATCAATTTTTGATATGTTGTTTGGCTTATGTCCCTTTGGGCATTATCCCTTCTCTTGAAGTTCGAAACTTTCTAAGCCACATCATTAGCTCTATTATTCAAGAATCTTGGAACATGAATTACATTTGCTATTTGAAATTGAGAAAGCAGATGTAATGCAACAACATAGTATGGTAAAATGCTTATGCTTTGACACTTGAAAATCCCTTTCACTTGGTTAACTACCAATTAAGAATCTCCGAAAATGTCAACTGCATGAACTTGTAATCCAATAAGAATTTCTAGTCCCACTATTAAGGCTTCATATTCAGCCTGGTTATTAGAACAAGTAGCTTCATCCACTCTGAAACCATGTGTGGTTTCTACCCCTTGTGGTGATTTAATCACAATACCAATTCCAATTAAGCCATT
This sequence comes from Camellia lanceoleosa, assembly GCA_025200525.1. Taxonomy (NCBI): domain Eukaryota; kingdom Viridiplantae; phylum Streptophyta; class Magnoliopsida; order Ericales; family Theaceae; genus Camellia; species Camellia lanceoleosa. The sequence goes on along the minus strand of CM045768.1, from coordinate 8,666,852 downwards.
GGCTTTCGACCCATCGAACCACATCTGCTATGGCTCAACACTAGCCATACCAAGTTCCATTATCTCTTGGCTCTCTGTTTGAGATGGATGGTCTGCTAGAAAATTGGCTAAAACTTGCCCTTTTACTGCCCTTTGAGGGACATACTCTAGATGAAATTCTGATAAGGCTAGTATCCACTTGCCAATTCTCCCCCTCAATAAAGGTCTAGATAACATGTACTTAACCAAATCTGTGGTTGCAATTACCAAGACAGTTGTAAGTAAAAGATAATATCTTAATTTCATTGCAGCAAAATACAAAGCAAGACACAGCTTTTCTACAGCTGAATATTTACATTCACAAGAATTTAAAAACCTACTAAGGTAATAAACAGCTTGCTCCTTGCCTTCTTCATTGTCTTGGGTCAAGAAAGCTCCCAATGAATCTTCTGCTGTAGTTATGTACAACTTCAAGGGCTTATCACCCTTTGATGGCATCAGCACTGAAGGGTTGGCCAAGTAGGCTTTGATACCTTCAAAAGCAATTTGATGCTCTGCTATCCACACAAATTCCTCTTCATCTTTCAGCCTTAACAAGGAAGAAAATACTTTAGTTTTCCCTGCAGTGTTAGAAATGAACCTTCGAAGAAAGTTAACCTGTCCAAGGAACCTTTGTAATTCTTTCTTACTTGATAAAGGCCTGGCTTCAATGATGGCTGTGGCTTTATTCCGGTCAATCTGTATTCCTTTCTTGTGTACCACATAGCCCAAGAAGTTTCCAGATGATACGCCAAAAGCACACTTAAGACGATTGAGCTTCAATTTGAACTTTCTCATTCTTTCAAAGGCTGCTTCTAAGTGAAACAGATGCTTCTCCATGGATTGGGATTTAACTACAATGTCATCAATATAACACTCTAAATACCCTCCAATGAGGTCATGAAAGATAGTGTTCATAGCCCTCTGATATGTAGCCCCAGCATTCTTCAGGCCAAATGGCATTTTAACCCATTCGAAGGTGCCAATATTTCCAAGACATCTAAATGCTGTTTTGTGGACATCCTCCTCTGCAATGCAGATCTGGTTATAACCAGAATGCCCATCCATCATTGATAAAACTTGATGCCCTGCTGAACTGTCTACCAACAGATCCACTATAGGCATAGGGTATTCATCTTTTGGAATTGCTAGATTTAAGTTTCTGAAATCAATGCATACTCTCATTTTACCATTCTTCTTGACTACAGGCACAATATTAGATAGCCATTCAACATACCTAATTGTCCTAATAAAGCCTGCTTTGAGTAGTCTAAGAATCTCTTCCTTGACTTTCTGAATTACTTCTGGACTCATTCTTCTTGGTTTCTGCTTGTATGGCTTGAAATTAGGCTTCATAGAGAGCCTATGTTCCACCAATGACCTATCCAATCTTGGTAGTTCATTATAAGACCATGCAAAGCAATCTTTATCTCTCTTTAGAACAACCAATAACTGGCCCCTGTCCAGATCATTCAAACAAGCACTTATATAGGTGGGCTGTTGTATAGAACATTCCCCTAAATTTACTTCTTCTAAGGGGTCTTGTGTCTGAGAACTTATTGAAGCTTCTTCCTTGGTTTCTTCTACCTTCTCGCTTTGTTCTGCTTCCCCGTTCTTTAGTTTAACATCTTTGCCCTCCTCCTCATAGACAAAATCATCCATAAGGCATCCCCTTCCTCAGATCTCCCGGACTTTTGTTTCAATGTCCAATGTACAAGATTTGCCAAGGGTCAAAAATTCTCGCTTCCCTCTGCTGACCAATTATCATGGCTTCTCTCTCTTGCTCCTGTACTTTCTAGACTATTGATTTTACATTCAATGTTGAGAATTTAATTGGAGCCAAAGACTTGGCTTCTTGTTCTTCATCTCTTTGCCTACAACCAGGTATCATTGTCATCCTTAATGACAATCTCTTCATCAGCACTTTCTTGGACTAAGTACTTCAGGTGTGTCATTTCCTCATCAGCCGTCACTTCAGCTGAACCATCAGCTTTCCTCAGTATACTAAGTGGTGTCACTCCCTCAATATACAATTGGCCTCTGCAAAGTCTGCACAAGCTATGAAGGGTTAAGGACCTACATCAATTTCCTCCGTCTCTCCATTGCCTAAGGCCATCATAATTTTCTAATGCAAAGAGGAATGCACACATTTGTTAGTGTGGATCCAATCTCTCCCAAGTAAAGCATTGTATTTAGCATTACTGTCGACACGAAGAATCTTGTCATTATGCAATTCCCCGGTTCCCACACTCAGTTAATGGGTAGAATCCTCGAGCCATCTGTTTGTCTCTAGCAAAGCCCCGATGGTTGTCTTTGGTTGGAATCAACTCGATTCTTTTTCCCTAATTTCTTCAAAGAAGATTTCGGTAGTAAGTTCACTGCTGCCCCATTGTCTATCAGGACTCAGTTCAGTTGTATCCCATCGAAGAAAGCCTTGATGTACAATGGTTTGACATGTTGTGTCATAGAATTCGAGAGATACTCAAAAGGATATGAGAGGTTAATGCTCACATCTTCTTCACTCTCATATTCAGTTTCCATTGGGGTAGCCATTCCAGGATCATCTTGTACCATACTTACTTGTGAATCTTCACTAGAGACAGGAATAGGATCCATGTCTTAGTCATCTTGGTCCTCATTTCCAGCCTAGAACTCATGAGGCAGTATGTGTACCATATTGACTGATACTGGAGGAAATGAGCCAAATTGGATGGCTGGCTATACCTGCTTCCTCCCTTGACCACCTTGTTCAGTTACTTCAGCAGCATCCTCCATGCTGCACTTTGGCACTTCGTTGTTAACTGATTCCTTCGAAGGATCTTTCTCAACTGGTTTTTCAACCAAAAATGTTTGCTCAACCATGAAGGTTTCGAACATTTCTTCCTCCACCATTTCTTTTTTCTGGCTTATGCCAATTTCTTCTTCTGTTTCGCTATCACTCTCCATCAGAGCTTTCTCCAATCCTGCTAAGCTAGACTTCTCTCTGGCTTTTAGTTCAGAATGAACTTTGGCCAACTGTTCTCTGCTGCAACCCACTTTGATTTGTAGAGTTGGCTTTGGAGTATGGTCTGACTTTGGAGTCTTCTTTCTTTCTGTCTGGACCAATGAAGAGCTCTCTCCATTTTCTTTCATATCGCTCGCACTTGAGTGTACTGCTACGAATCTTTATCCTTTGTGATCTCGAAATGACTGGTACCATATCTGGTTCCTTTGTCTTTGGGTGTTTAAGCAATATCCAATTGTTCGAAGCCACCAAAGGAGGCTTGACCATCCTGTCTTGGATTCCAACATCTCTCCGGGCAGGCACTTCCCTAGGTTTGTTTTGCATTACAAACCAGTCTGGGACTCCAGGTACCCACGAACTTGCTGACTCAGATGTTGAACTGCTTTTTTCTACCTTCGAAGCCATCTTCGAAGTTGGCTGTAAAGGTAAGTGTTTGGCTCTGACCTCATGTTTTGAGCCTGATTCAGACCTTCAATGAAGGTAGCCACTTTCTGTCCTGCGTGAGGCTGGTCTAGGGGGCCAATCTCTAGCTTTGATCCCAAGAACTGAGCCTCTCTCCGCCTTTCTTTCGTAATGACCGCTTCCACTGTAATAGTTAGGTGGCCTGGATTCATATAAGGGCCTCTTGCTTTTAGCATGCATTTTGTCCATTGCAGGCTCAACTACTGGTGGTCGCTGCCTATCACTAACCAGATACGGCATTTTGTTGTAAGCATTGGTTGATTTAGGACGTCTCTGAACATCCCTGTAGAATTGCTTCTCATCAATTGGAAGCCTCTTCAACCATTTATAACTCAGTTTGCACCTGGGACACATCATTTGCATCACTGCTGCCTCTAAGGAATCACCATCCAGTGATTCTTTATCAGAGTGTTCCTTTTGGTGTGAGAAACCTTGTCCAATAACTGGTGAGTTTCTAGTGTCCTTCTTGATGGTTGTTTGGTTAGCAACATGCATCTGCACATTGACTTCTTCCAATTCTGTCAAGGACAAGTTCTGGAAGTCTGACGTAATGACATTAGCTGCCGCCTCTCCAACTTCTGGAAATGGATTACTGTCGATCCCCATGGCTTTTTCTGTTTTGGCTGGGAACTTTAAACTTCCTTTCCGAATTTGTTCTTGGATCCTGTCTCGAAAAACAATGCAGTTTTTAGTCGAGTGAGACCAAGAGTTATGCCATTTACAATATACTTTTCCTTTAAATTCATCTGGAGATGGCAGTTTTACTCCTTTAGGTAACTTAAGAAAGTTGGCCCCAAGCAAATGATCAAAAATGTCATCTGCTTTTGTTAAATCGAAAGAGTATTTTCTGTGAAAGTCTTTCTTTTTAAACTGCTGGTCAATCGTTATATCCTTATGAACTAATGCCTCATAGATCACAGGTTCTTTGCCCACAATCTCTGCTGCATCGATCTCATAATTAGGATCTCTATAATATGTCTTGTACGATGCATTATTTCGATCTTGTTCCTCCTCTAGTAATGCTTCGTATCTAGACACTTTATAGGTTAGTTCCACCAAATCTCTGAATTCAGTTAAGTCAAACTTCTTTCGAAGCCTGAACTCTAGGCCATTTTGAGCCAATCTTACAAATTCTAACTCTGGCAGGATGACTCTACATTTATTTCGAGCCCTTTTAAATCTAGCAATAAACTGAGTAGCCTTTTCTTCAGGCCTTTGACTCAATCTAGCCAAGTCTGCTATGGATACCTCTGGCTCCGATTGGAAGAATTGGGCATGAAATGCCTCTTCCATTTGTTGCCAATTTTGAATGGAGCCAGGTGTAAGGTTGATGTACCATACAAATGCTCCCCCAGTTAGAGAATTTGGAAATAATCTTAGTTTCATATAATCATGATTAGTAAATTACCGCATTGAGCAACAAACCTAGCAATATGCTCTATTGTTGATTGATTCCCACTTCCATAGAAAAGGGTAAAATCTGGTATCCTGAATCCCCTTGGGTATTTATGTACCCTATCTACCCATTCTGGGTATGGTTTTCTGTATACAGGAGTCTGGACCCCCCGAGCCATCGGTCCACACATTTCCCTAACAATATCAGCAATTTGGTCCATTGGGACCATATTTTGTGCCTGCTGAACCACTACTGGAGGGACAAACACAAGATTTGGTGAGCAAACTTGTGCTTGCGGTCCTCTTGGTCCATAAGGTGGTACATTTGGGACTGGTTGTCCTTGTGGTGCAGGTTGCTGTTGGGGGTGTGGGTAACCCCTTTGAGCCTGTCCTACGAAAGGACCTGCGAAAGGTGCAGGAACAGGCATTGTGTCCCTTCCATTTGCAGGCCAACCTTCCAACCCCCTCAATATAAATTCGAATAAGGGATTATTATACCCCCTAGCGCCAGGTATGGCTTCGAATATGGGATTTGTAACCATTCTTATGCCAGTTTCTTGTACTTGACTAGATCCATCAACTTGTGTGGCTTCATTGTTGAGTACTGAGGCATTTTGGCATGCTATAGGTCTCGAAATGGGTTCATACCAAGACTGAGGTGATGGTCTTTCATAGTTCTGATTATTAGTTTGACCATTAAAATGTCCATTAACTTGCATAGACTGTTTGTCTCTAGCCAATCTTTGCTGAGGGACATTTAAAACTTCCTCTGTGTGTCTTGTGTTTGTTGGTTGGTGATTATTCATTCGATCCAAAAAGGATGTTGCCCACCTTTCCATTGTGTTCATTAATTGTTGTCCCATAGCATCTACTAGGTCATCCCATGGATTTGTTGGCTGAGTAGATGGAACAGTGGATGGTCCAATTCCTTGGTTTCATCCAATATTATGAACATATGGTTCTTGTCCCGAAATACTGGTCTGTTCGACCATAGGTTCTGACAACATGGGAGTTTCCACAGGATGTGTTACCACATTATCCTCTGGATTAGGTATTTCTACCTCTCCTTCTACGCCTTTTTCCAAGCGTTCATTTTCTCCTTGTCGTCTTCGTCTAGCCATTTTAACAAGTCCCACTGGGCGTGCCAAAAATATATGTTGGCTTTTTTGGCTTTCGAAGGGTATTTTTGTAAATGCAAAGCCAAATGAGGATCAATCGCCCATGTAAATTATAATTGCCAACCAATTATCAGACGATTGTGTTTTTGTAATGACCCCGAAATGTACATCATAATTATCGGTAATTAATTACGTGTTTAGACGAATTAATTGAAGAATATCTGTTTGACTTGGAAAATATCTGTTGGAATTACAACTTCGGGATTGAAATTGAAGACCGTAATGAGTTCAGAAAATGAAATTGAACGCGTCTATGTGATACCGTGAATTTTTAGAACCATTTGGGAAAATAAATTGAGGACTGAATTTCGTCTGATTCGCTAAGTTCCGTTTGGCTCAAGTTATTGGCACAATTGTTTAGTTATGATGTAAGGGCCTTGTTTGGCTTAAGTGTTTTGGCTTAATTGATTTATTTGATATATATGATATAAGATAAGGATTGTTGACCCATTTGACTCAACTAAAGAGAGAAGAAAAATCTAGAGAAAGAGAGAGAAAAGAGAGAGCTCGAGAGAAGAAGAGAGAAAGCAAAGGAAAAGAAGAGAAAGGGAAGAAATGGGGAGGAATCAAGCTAAACTTCTCCAATTCACCATCTCAGGGTAAGATTTTCATGGAATTGATTGTTGATTCTTGGTATCTAGCACGTGGGACTTGAGATTGTGGTATAATAGTATGAAGATTATGTTTTAAATCATGGTTTCTTTACATGTTTGACATGATTGAGGAAGAACCTCCATAGATTTTGAGAAAAGAAACTTAAATGAGCATGTATTATGAGTTTTCATCTCAAGTCAAGTTTGATTCTCTTATATGATGCATATGGAGTTTGTTTAAAACTTATGATGGGTAAATCAAGTTGTTTTGCAAGTGTATGAGCCTTGAATTTCATGATTTTGGAGGTTGAATGTTGGTTTGAAGCTTGGAAGAAGAACCCAGATTTTTTCATATCCTCGAGCGGGTTTGGCCAGCCGAGGATTGCACGCATCCAGTATTTTGCTTCAGTTCATAGTCCGCTCAAGCGGGGGTTTGGCCGCTCGAGGGGGGATTGCACGCATCCAGTATTTTGCTTCAGTTCATAGTCCGCTCGAGCGGGGGTTTGGCCGCTCGAGCAGGGACCTATTTTTCAGAAAATTCAAGGAATGTTTCAAGGCATGATTTGACATCCTCATCGCATTTCTAGTATGTTTAAGCCTTAATTAAGTTAAGATAATGAGATTATGAGCATGAAATGAACATGAAAGAATGTAATGAAGGAATGGAATGACATGAATTATATGATTTGATGAGGAATGTTAAGAAATGTGTTATAATGTGGATGTTTGCAGGTCAAATTGTGAAGACCGTGCCATCGATTTTGGAAACCCGCTGTAAGTAACATTTCTGTAAATGATATGTTCTTATGAAAGTATGTTCAAAAGTGATATGTTATGATATGGTTTTCGAAATATTAATGTTTTCTGTGAACGAATGTCCTGTTTGCAAATCTTGTATGGCATGCATAGATAGTTAGGTCATGGGTGCGACATGAACATGTATGCCCATGATGTGATCAGTCATGGGGGGGCATGAAGATGAAGGCCCATGACCAGTTACGAGATCTCGGTATGTGTTTAATGGTGTACGGACCGGTTACTCTAGTCGTTGGAAAGGTTATGTTCTTATATATTGATTGTTTTATTATAAATTTATGAAATGTTGGAATTCGTTCACTAACCCCTTTACTTAAATGTTACTTGCTGAGCTCTAGCTCATTGTTTGTATTTATGTATTATAGGTGAACATGCTGGGAGTCAAGCCTAGGCGGAGTCTCGAGTCGAGCCGCTGTTTTGAAAGCTTACCATGAGTTTGTGTGCCTCTGAACTGGGGCGAGGCCTGGAAGGCCGTTTTGTGAGCTCTTGTTTTGTTTTTGTTGTACAGTTGTAACTGAATGATACGTGTTGTGCTAGATCATGTTATGTAATGAATGTGGGTAATTAACGTTTTGGCATGTAAATGTATGTTCATATAAATGCACAACTCTTTGAACTATTAGTATTTTGTTTTTGCTTCCGCGAGCCCCGTTTATTTATGTTTTGTACAGAAAGGCCTGTGGTAATCTAGGATTACTGGCCGGTCTCGTTGCCAAACTTTTCGGAGCGAGTTTGGGGCGTGACAGTTTTAGTTCTTTCAGCCTCAATGAAGAGGACTTTTACTAATGGCTTGACTTAGGAGAAATTAAACAAAATAACAGTTAAATGACGAACAATTGAAGTATTTCATTAAGATGAAAACTTACAATGATCCAAACTCAGTCTCGTAGAGGTTTACAGCAACAATCTACTTGAAACTACTCCTATGAACGAAGTGCAGTGCAGGAATTTAAAGTGCAGGAATGTAAAGAACAGGTATTTAAAGTGAAGGAAATGTAAAGACTGAAAATGTAAAACTGGAAAAGAAAATATGAAGTAAATGACTGGTTTTTTGGATCTGAGTCTGGGGGTTTTTTCTAGGGGCTTTCCTGCTATTTATACTTGTCAAGGATGACCTTCGAACTGCACTTCAAACCGTCGAACTACTCCTCCATGATCGCTGACCATGTTGCCTTATAAGTAGTTCCACTACACTATCATTTGTAGTTTGGCTTCCCTCCTATATTTGAATTTGAATGTGAGTAACCATTGAAGCCACGTCACCTTACATCTCTTTACTGATCCAATGCTACTCAGATCACGTGAGAACCAATATTAACTGCCACGTATACGATCAAGATCAAAGACTTGACTAATCTTCCTATATTACCCTTACTCTGCTACGTGTCGAATTGTGATTGACTTTTACAAAATATGTAGCCAACAGAAACAAAAAGCAAAATTGCAATCAAAGTTGTTTACCCGTTTGAACGGTCATTCTTGCCCTCGAGCGTAGACCCTATTTACTCACACGCATTTTAGTCAATCCATTCGAGCGGTCATTCCTATTCTCGAACGGAGATCACAGATCTATTTGTTATAAAAGCTACAGTTCAGTCAGGTTTTAAGATACGGCTTCTAGAACTTCTTCTTGAGTATTATGATTTTCATCTGAAATTTTTTTACTTGTTTCTTTTGATATCTGTGAGAGTTTAATTTTGAATTGAGTAAATGATATCAAAAGATTTGTTTAGTTTGTTTATTCAAAAAAGAGAGAATTATTCTTCGATGGATTTCGTAAAATTTAAGACTGAAGTTTTGGTGGATTCCAAAGTGACTCATTATCATGGATTCGATATTAGTGTTGTGGATTCAACGTTACACAAAACAATTCTGAAGTGAAGACAGGGCTAGAAGAGGCATATAAAAGTCAGTTCCATTCGAGCATAGATTCACTAAGAAACTGAGAATACACTTGTGCAACTCCTTTGTGTCTTCTTATTGAATTATTTTGTGACTTTAACCCGTAATTTTTTATCACAATTAAAGGCATTCAAATTGCAATTTTTCCAAATTAAAATTGTTATGTCAATTTATCTTTAATTATTTAATTGAGATTGTTATTTATTGTTTAAAATTAATACATAACCACAAATCAATATCTCTAAAATTTTATATTTCTCAATATATTTTCAAGTCAAATCACAAGAGATTAAAACGTAATTAACCTATATGGAAAAAAATATAAGAAATTCCATTAGAAAATCTTATTTGTAATAGTTGCACTTGACATTATATTAACTTGATGATGTTGAGAGGTCAAACGACACAAATAAAAACCTCAAAATAAGTTTCTAAATAAAAGCCAATATTCGAAAAACAATCAAAAGAAGTTTATAAAATTTATAAAAACATTGGAATATAATTTTAAAATATTTTTTTACCATTTGCAAAATTGAAAGCTAAAATGAATAATAAACAACAATTAAACAGCAAGCTGTTTAACCTATTAATTAAAATTTCAAAATTCTTTAATCTTTAATTTTTTCTTTTAAAGACCAAAGTCACTTCTACTTCATTTTTCTTTTTCATCTGCAAATTTCTACTAAAATCCAAATTCAAATTTAGCCCCAACACTATATCGGCTAGGAAATCTGCAATACCTCAGGCCTTTGTTCAAGGTTTCCTATACTTGCTAGTTGTACAGACCCAATGTATCTCTTAAAGCTACCTTAAATTCACTTAAAAAAATATTAAAACACTTCAGAAACTAAGTGGTGAAGATTGTCCTACATTTGGCAAAAAATAATACACATCTAATATTTTAAGCAAATACATCAAGCATCAATGAAGCGGATATCAAAGGTGTTTGGATGAATTTGCCACACATTCAAGGCCGCATATTCCTCTAAGCATTCTTTCAACTGGGCTTCGCTGTATCCCTGGTCAGAACAAAACATTTCAAACAATTAAAAGACTAGCAAGTTGAACCAACTGGGCTCCAATGCACATAACACCAAAACTTTGAAGGTGTATACATAATCAAATTACAAAGAAATCTTAAACAACCCAATACCCTGCTTTCAGATTTGGACTAAATGAGCATTTTAGAGTTACTAGCAAGTCAAGCTTTGATGTACTTGTTAAGTCCAGATTCAAACTTAGACCCCCAAACAAGGACCGTCATGTTCCGAGATAGGACTCCCCAGCCCATAACCAATCTACCTAAAGAACATATACATTATTGTCTGAACATTTCCCTATCTTACACTTCTTTCATTTGATGACATCAAAATGTGATTATAATTTTTCGCTAAGGTATCAGATTTTTATTTTCTGTTAGTTTTTATTCTAGTTGACATCCCAAGTGGACTAATTGAATCAGAGCAATGTCCCCTTACTACCGTTTTGACCTCCACTTCAGTTTTGAAGTACACTAAGCAAGTTCAATTATGAATTCAGAAAACCAGTACCAAATCAATTCCAACAATTGGTTACTGACCTTCCTAGAAATCCAGTTAAGTGCATGAGCATAGCTCACATCCATCTTGTTAGACCTTGCAGCTTCATCTCGCAAAATTGAATAGATATCCGAGATCGCATCCAAGCCAGATCTCTGGCGATCCTCCGAGTACAAAGAGAACTTTGACATCTGCATTAATCTGAGTGCCTCATCGACATCACTCTGAGCAATGGTATCTGAGAACCGAAGTCTTGCCAGTGCCTATAAATAAATGGAATAAGTAGAAGAGCAAATACATTTTGTCAAATATGAAAGTAATATAATGACTTCTAGTTTTGCATCTTAAGGGATACTATGTTCATCAAGCCAATAAAGCCAACTGGAGAACTGGCTACCCAAACTGATTCCCTTGTGGTATCTCTATCCCAGATGGTGATCCAGTTGAATTGTATATCAGGCTAAGGTTGTTTGGAGACCCAGGGCTGGACATACTAATCATGCTATGCATTCCTTTTGGCCACTGCTAACCTAACCACACCACCCCATCTTAACAAATGCATAAAAAATACCTATGAGGATACGGCAGTTAGTATGAGTTGGAAATAAATTAAATAAAAACTTACAGCTGATATCCGGAGAATGCTGAGCAGAGTTCTCACAGTCGTATAGGAATGGGGAGCATTTGATTTGGCTTCATCTTGCCGGATGCCAGAGTACGCACTAGCAATATACTCCTCGAGCTCTTTTGGAACATAAGGGGATAATTTTCTAGCAGTTGAAATATACGCCCTGGCAAGAATGAACAAGAAACCAAATTTAACGTTTTTTTAATATTAATTCTCTAGACAGCAATTGAAATGTCAGTTCAGTTATATACTGCTAAAAAGATGATTTGTATACTACCGAAGAACAGATGGTTCAAGAGGAGTGAAACCAAGAGCTGGAGATTCTTTATTCCGGTGGACATAGACAACATGCCTAGCCAATTCAAGATCACTATCCATATCCGCCCGATCTAAGATCAGCCACAGAAGATCAAATCTTGATAAAAGAGCTGGAGGGAGATTAATATTTTCAGCTGGAGTTCTTCTTAGGTCATATCTTCCCCTTCAACACAATTATAAAGAAGTATTAATAAAATATAAAACCCATTATAGACTAACTTGTTTCATAAACAATTTAGAAGCCAGCCCTAGAGCAAGGCAGAAACCAAGATGAGTAGAAACATAAATGGAATGGTTATAAGCACTTGACAATATTTTCTTTTCTTTGGACAAGTAACTTCATAAGCTGTAGGTATTATTTTTACCACGCTGGATTTGCAGCAGCAAGAACAGCAGTTCTTGCATTCAGAGATGTCGTGATCCCAGCCTTTGCTATGCTAACAGTCTGCTGCTCCATTACTTCATGTATTGCTGTACGATCTAATTCATCCATCTTGTCAAACTCATCAATAGCACAAATACCCATATCCGCTAGCACCTAAAAGAGTATTAAATCACAGAATTTGATAAAAGAACTCTATCGAACCCCAAAATTTTGTGAGAGAACTCTTTTTGTTTTTTGCTGGGGTAGAAAAATGAGATAAACAGGAAAGAGCTGGATTTGTGACAACAATCATTCAAGGTTTACTTTTTTTTTCTTTGTTTTTTTTTGGCTCAAGGAAATTAGGTTAACAGTTAGTTAATACACAGCTCCACCGTCCAAATTATAATGCATGCATAAAAAGGACTACACACATTTCTATGCTATACTCGCTTTTGTATAAAAATAGCAAGTATATGGACAAATTTGATGCACACAAAAAGTATAGTCTCACCAAAGCTCCACCTTCCAGGACCATCTCATTTGTTACAGGATCTTTCTGAACAGCAGCAGTCAGACCAACTCCACTGCTTCCTTTGCCTGTGGTATACACTCCCCTTGGTGCAACATTGATTATGTGCTTAAGGAGCTGACTTTTTGCAACCCCAGGATCACCCATCAAACATATATGCAAGTCTCCTCTAATCTGCATCCATAGTTTTTTGCATTATGAAATGATAGTAAAAATGTCATTTTTTTTATAGGCAAGACATCACTTAATCTTAGGCAAGAATGTGTGGAAACCTGATAACAGGAATTAATTAAAGAAAATATAAAACTTATTTACTAGAAATACAATAAATAACAGCTGGCCGATAACGTATGTGACAAGGTGAAAAAAAAAAAAAATCAATGGTCTCAGAGAAGAAATGAGTAATCTTCCACCTTGTTCATATTGCGTTAAAATTACTTTCAAATTCAGATTCTAATACAGTCCCAATATTTTTCAGTTAACTGAAGTGCTTCTATGCCTTCGTTTGGGAAGTGACTTTTTTAGCTAAAAAGTCAAAAAGTTACTAAAAAATCAAAAAGCCAATAACATATATCAAAAAGTCATATATTCTCTTTTCTCTCTACTTTTTGCACATCTTTTCGTAAAAAATTAAAAAGTCATCCCAAGCATACTAGTTTTTTTTATATCATATTTTAGCTAAAAAGCCAAAAAAATTATTTAAAAAGCCTGTTTCCAAACAAGGCAGTTTGCCAATCAGCGCTTAATCTCAGAATGCTGGAATAAATTTCATCCCCAGGTATTTACCTTCATCCCGTCTTTCAAATTCCGATGAGGAGCACCCACAAGGAGAAGAAGAAGAGCCTTTTTAATATCTTCATGTCCAAAAATTTCTGGAGCTAAGGATTGTGATAGTTTATTATAAATATCACCATCCTCGCTTAAGCGTGCAATTTGTTCTTCCTCATCTCCTCTAAGTTCATACCTGCAACAAAAATGACTGATTACATCAACTGACCAGTTCTTCTTTGACCTAACTTGTTTACTTTTTAGCAGATGCATTGAAATACACATCCAAATAAGATTGCGTATTTGCTTAAGAATGGCATCTCTATTCATATACTGACAATAATATGAAAAAGGAAACCTTGTTTCTGCATTAGAATATCTTGTATGTATTTTTATGTTAGAAGAAAGGAGTGGATGTGTGACTATATGAACATTTTTATGCTTTATTCATAGTTCCATTTTAGAAAGTTTGCTTATAAAAGTCCAGTTTTAGCTGCTTTTATCATCAAAACCCAATCAGAAATATCTTTCTCCTTGTCGCAAACTGAATGATAAGCATTGATCTCTAGGGTACTATTTAAGCTATATAATGTATTTCTCCAAATTTCTTTTGTTTAAACACAGCATTTCAAAATTTTCATTATCCTTTTGCATTTGCAGATCTTGCACTAAACCTCTATGTACCATAGACCATAGCACTGCTAAGTAATGTAACTAGCAATTATATAAAAAGATACAGATGGTACATTACAACTTTTCTTTTCCTTTGACCCTTTTTGCTTGGCAAGGCATAAGTTATCCACTTTGAGCGGTTAAACTGACCTCCCATTTTAGATATAAATAATTAAAAGGAAGGCAAATTTGCATCAATTGCCTCTCCAAATATGGGGTTAAGGATGCATACATTTGACCCTCCAAAGTGTACAAAGAATATATTTATTTGATGTTAGATAGAACGAAAGGACTAATGAAAAGAGCATAAAAAATAAAAAACTTCTTTTTTGCAACTGCAAGAATTTGCAACAGGTAAAAATAGCCATTTCCATGATTAAATATTCCTTAAGCTAATTAAGAGATGGAAATGGCTTACTCCTCATATTTTTTCTTGAAATGGGAAACGGACATGGCCTCCAAGTATGTATCTGCAACTAAACCAGCTCGCATTGCTCTAAATCCAGCGTATGAAATTGGAAGAAAAATCCCTGATAACTCAGCAACATCACCAGGAACTACCTGATAAAGTTTACAACAACAAATACCATAAAAAACATGTAAATAAAAACTAGGGATGTTAGAAGTGTGTAAAAAGAGCCAACAATCAATCTGCAACCAAGCAAATTCAAAAGGGAAAATAAAAACATAGCATAAATAGATGATAATATGCCAAATTTTAGAAAATGGAAGGAGAGATTAACAACCAATACTTTGATAACTACTAGTAGTGGGTAATGGATATCAAAAAACGTGGTGCAAAGACGATATCAGATGGTAAGTATATATATATATATCTGGAAAATGATTGACATAAGAACCACCAACCTTCCTTGTAAGTTCTCCCCTAAAATGAATAGTCATTGTTCGTGGAATATGTCCTTTTGGGACATGTTCAGCTAACTCTTGAATCTTAGCCTGAAATTAGGTGACATCATAATGTTGATACACATAAGACTAGGCCTTAGAAATCACCTTTCAAGTAATACGATATCAATTATCAAAAACTGTCGAAGAAAGTCATGCCAACTAATCATTGTTATTATGATAAAAAATAATAATAATAATAATAATAATAATAATAATAATAATAATAAGAGACAGGAAAGAGATACCTCCTGAAACTTCAAAAACTTTGATGCCCTGAGTTGAAGGATGAGGTTCCCTTTTGTCTTGTTTGTCTTACAGCGGCTAGATGGGCACTCAAATAGTGGCATAAAAACTCTAGCAGTTACCTCCTGTTTGTCACATAAAATATCTAAACATGAAACAGAGAAAAAACAGAATAAACAAAGCTCCACATTTTTTCGAAAATGTTCCGTTCAATTCCAAGAAGATGAAACTTGCAAGAGTTATTGTAGCATAGTAATAAAATTGCTAAAATGTAAACCCCAAGGGGTGTTATTGGCAAGTTGAGCCCCACGATGCATAGGTTATGAGTTCCAATTGATAATTACCCAATATGCGTGGGACAAGAGGACATCTATCTAAGAGGGAATTGTTAGGATGCCATAAAAGAGGAAGGAATGAAGGATTTGTTCTTACATATATTAAAGGGGGAATGGGTGTGTTAATTGAAGGGGATGAAATGAATCATGTGCCCAAAAAACAAAAACAAAAACAAAAAATACAACAAAAAAAAAAAGCACACAAACAAACAAACTAAGGATCATGTAGGACAAGGGCTTGAGAAAAACCCTCAGTTGCATCTTAGCAAAAACAGATTGCATCATAAAATTACAGAGAGGTTTGAAAAAGAAAAAGAAAAAAAAAGGGGTTTCTATTAAATTACCTGATAAATTTCGAAACCGCATTCTTCGCAGGTATATACAGCTACCTGCATCAATGGCTTCACATCCGAACAACGTGTCACAATACCAGATATCCTTACTAACTGGCCAATATTAGAAGCTCTAACCTCCCGAATAGTAAATGGGCGTCCCGTTGAAGATGCCCTGATATAAACCTCACTGGGTTCCATTTTAATAAGCAGATTTAAGTTAGAAAGTCATGTAATACAAAACTAGCACTCAAAATTCAGAATCAAAATTTTCACAAGCAGCAAGGAAAAAGGGTTTTCCTGAAGCTTACTAGAAACGTTTGATCTCCGGAGGCATCCTCTGGAGAGGATCGGAGCCATCGGTGTTCTCTGTTCGATCCTCAGACCTCTGTGTCATCAGTATATCATGGTCATCATCGGGAAAAGCTTCCGTTGGCTCTGGCATGAGTTCATCAATTGCCTCGGCAAAAATGCCGATGTAACGCCTCGTATTTTCAGTGACCCGTCTGAGAAATTCTTCATCCAAGTCCTTATACTGAAGGGGGGGACATAATATGGAATTAGGGTTTTAAAAAAAATCAAATTAAAACATATAATAATATAAAGACAAGGATCGAGAAAATTTACATTAAGCAGGTCCTCGAGATCAATCTGGATCGCCTTAGTTTTGTGGTTTGCAACATCTTGCTGAGATCAAAGGAAAAATTAGGGCTAATGCTATCCAACAAACAAACAAAAAAGTGACTGGGTTGCTGAGAAGCAAATACTTAAAGAAATTAAAATTGTGACCTCAAATACTGAAAATTCTCATAGATTCAAGGTCTTGATTAGAGAAGAAAGGTAAGAGTTAGGAACTCACAAGGATTTTCATGTATTTGGCTTCTCCATTGCCTTCAGCAAAGTTCAAAATAAAATCTCTCGCGAGATCTGCAGCAATAATCACTCGATCAAAGGTAAATACAAATAAACTATACAAGGATAGAGACAACGGAGAGAGAGAGAGAGAGCAAAATGCTTACCTTTGTCCCGGCTGAAATCAAAATCTTTCATCATTTTTCCTACCCACAAACACACGCTAGCTGCTCAGAGAGAGAGAGATAGAGAGAGGGAGGGAGGGAGGGAGGGGCAAGAGACGACGGCTTAGGGATTTGGCGCCAAATGAAGGAAACAAGAGGAGAGTTTTGGCGGGAAAAGAGTTCAGCCCGACTAACTATAGATGTTTGACACGTGTACGCTTGCGATCGAGCTTCTCCACAAACTAGTTACCGATGGATCGGTTATTTTATATTATGAAAATTATATGACACCTCTTACTCGAATAATGTGATATGTATTAATTTTTTATTTTGTACATATTTAATAATTATGAACATAATTTTCATGTTACATTATTGTACATGAATTTATGGATATAAATATAATGTATAGGTTTCTAGGGACTTTCCTTCGGTCCGTAATTGGGCTGGAATGTATTGTTAGATCCATGAAATTCTATCACAGGTCTTGTTTCAATCATCTGAATCGTTTAATGTGTACAAATCGTTGAGTGTTATATGGCTGTAAAAAATCACGTTGATTGGATGTCGATAGTTATGTGATCAAATCATATTTTTGTAAGTTGTTTATTTTTCACCGTTCATTTTTTTTCTATAAAACTAATTTGATCACATAATTATCGATATCGTATCAACATGATTCTTTATAAACATACAGTGCTTGATGAGTTCTACATATGAACGGCTCGAATTATCGAAATGGGACCTGTGATGGGCCCCCACAGGTCTAACAGTATCCTATAATCCGTGATTGGACTGAAAGGAAGTCATTCCCTTACCCTTATATTATTCCTCTACGTATTGGCTATTTTTTTACTATTTTATATTACATGATATTATTTGTATTTATTAATAATTATCTTTAAATAGAAAAATCAATTGTTGTACAAGTATCTAAATTGGCGTTAATACAAAATAATCATAAAAACCTGGTGATATATAACATTTATCAAATTATTATCAATGATAGAGTAATAATAATACAAATATCAAGATATATATATATATATATAATTTAATGCAAAAATGTGATTACATTAACATTTATAGAAAGTTAGACTGAGGTCTCTCTCTCATTTTTTGTGATAGGAGAAATTCACAATATTATTTTGTGATATCTAAGGTCCCTTAACCCTACACCCATACATCACAGAGAAAATTCACTTTTTTGCTTACTCTTCTGTCACGACCCAAACCCGCCCCTATGGGTTTAGCATAATGATGTCAAGAATCCGAGATCACCGAAAGCACCTTATGATGTCTGATAAGAAAATAGAATCGGGCATGGCGGAAGCCATAACAGTAAAAAAACATTGTCCAATGAGCTGTGCCAATCTGTATGCCAAAATATTTTTCATACATAATCTGATCGAGACAAACAAGATATACATTACATACAACCGCTCAAGATAGGACTTAATCCTGTTTAACGATCTAACAAAGGCTAACAGTTGATCTGATGAGACAAAAGCAAGTAGAAGGGGAAAAGCTAAAACACCCCTAAGCCTTAGCATAGCAGGCTCGGAACCTCGTGGTGAGGCACATAGGTTGGCTTGACAAAACTAGAGATACCCCGACGCTTCTAGCTTTGGTCCGGTGCCTGTACACCTACATATATATATGAGCAGTGAGCTAAAGCCCAGTGAATAACCTAATGCGTAAAGAGGTTTAGAATGAATGCCCTTACAGTAATGAAAACAGTTCGATTAAAACAGTATATCAGTTGTTCAGTACAGTAAACAGTCATATGTGGTATATCCATTAGCATAACAGTATCAGTAGGTCTTAAATGACCGAACAGTAATGATGGCCAATCATTCAATAAACAGTAGTGGTTCTACGAGGGAACCGACAGAGATCTCAGAATAAAGAATAGTAAGAAACAAAAGAGATGCTAAGGATGCCACAAGACAGCCTGTAATATAGGACATACATTCATTCAAGAAACAATATCGATTCAAGAAATGCTTGATTTTAGTACTCAAAAGATAAACATTTTAAACATATCTTTACACAATCGTTCACAAGGTGTTCTGGCTATCAAGAGCTAGAGCGTCTCCTAAATGCCAGCCCTATACATTTAACAGATTGAACACACTCTAAGTTTCACAGTTGGGAAGTGGAATAATTAACTCCCTATTATGCTTCGGTGTGTTCTACATCTATATCCTCATTAAGATGTCTTAAACTAGGCCTAAGAATGCCTAGGATGGAATGAGGATGCAAAGATGTACACAGGAATCAGTTTCAGAATTTTCAGTGAAACAGGGTCTCCGCTCGAGCGCAGGTTTCCCCGCTTGAGCGGACAAGCAAACAAAGGTCCCCGCTCGAGCGTGTCACACAATCTTCCGCTCGAGCGTACATTCATCCGCTCGAGCGGACTGATGAATAGTGCAAGATGCTGGATGCTCGATTTCTCCGCTCGAGCGCGAGCCACTCCGCTCGAGCGGACTGTAAAACAGGTCAAAATTGCTGGGAGCTTGATTTCCCCGCTCGAGCGAACGACCAAAATCTGGAAATTCCAGATTCGAGTCCCAAGCTCAAAATCAAGTTTTGATGCTCCAAATTCGATCCTCTTGGGCTCATTTTCTGGAAAACACTTGCAAACTCATAGAACATCATGTTTCAAAGGTCAATTTAAGAAATCAAGGCCCAATGGTGTTTAATTTTAAGCCCAATTTGAAACCAATTTCATTAACAATACTCAACCATGCCATGCATGAACTTTTAGTAACTTACAAGCTTCAAAACATGCTCTAATGAGCTCATTCTCTTCAAAACAAGTTAAAAACATGGACTTAAGTTTAAACATGAGCATGCATGTACAATTCTACCATGAATTCCACTCAAAACTCACCCATTCAAGCATGCATGCATGAATTCTAGCATAACTTACCATGTATGAGCTACAACACAACTTAGTTCTACAATGGAGCATGAACATGCAAGACTTAGCTTAAACTCACAATTAGAGGGATGAATTCTCTTACCTAAGTCTTGTATTCAAGGTTAAGGAGCTTAATTGGCAACTACACTTTAATTTCCTTCAATTTCCAAGCCAAATCAAGCAAAATGAGATGAAACCAATTCTCTCCCTTATCCTTCTCTCACTAGTCGGTAGTGAGCTCCAAAATGAGTTGATGAATGTGTTGATGAGTGTCTCACAATGCTCAATTGTGTGTGAGGTAGTGGCCCACTAAGGGCTAATTTGGTAAATAAGGCCAACTTGTTCAATTTAGCTTATTTTAATCTAATTTAATTGTACCTAATCAGTTTTCAGATAATTATACCATTAAATCACATAAATTATGGTGATCCTAAAACGTCAATCTATTTACGGTTCGGCCGCTGATAAGGCCTTCAATTAGTAGTCTAAACATAAAACACAAACAGATAAGTAAGCAATCAAACAGATAGAATATGCAATACAATAGATGTACACCATCAATTCAGGTTTAATTTCAGTCATATTCCATCTCAGTTAACAGTAATCAGTAATTAATCGGTAATTTATCGGTAATCGGTACGAGGGTTGTTACATCTTCCATAGCCATTGAAAGAACCATAGTTTTCATCTAGCAAGACCTATCTCTCTAGCTCTACGTTTCTCTACGTCGGCGAGCGAGAGAAGTTGAATTTGGTGTCACCTACCTTCTAGTCGGTTCCGATGGAATTGTCGACTTCGATTCGCGATTCGTCCCGATACTAGGCAAACATTTCGTGCTCATTGTAGCGATCAGAACCAAAGCAACCCAACGCCAGAGCATAGCCAGACCAGCGCCGGAGTTGAGTCAAACTCAGGCCAGAGTAGACAAAAGCTCGCGGATCTACACTACATCACCACTTACGTTTTTGCTAGTCTAGAGATGTAACCCATCCTCTTATCTAATTAATGAGAATTCAAAGCCCCCTAAAACAGTCACTACATCTTACTTGAGAGATGGTTCCACAAAGTACTTTGATTTTGCTATAATCGATAATGGAGTTGTTGGACTTCATTATGCTATTGAAGTTGCAAAACATGGAACTGTTGTAGTGATTGCCAAGGCTATGCATCCAAATCACTGAAGCCATCAAACTGCAGACAACACAAGTGAATTTCTCTAATTGGAATATGATTTTCTTTGGGCTTGAGTAAATTTCTCTGAGGTGGATAGGGGAATTTCTTTGGTTTTGAAGAATTTATCTGAATTGAATCTAAAGAAAATAATCAAATTTTGTTTATTGGTTGTACTAAATGTAATAATTTTATGGATGATCGGTCTGGTGTGCACATTTCTCTTTGCATCAATATTGCTAGTGGTGGTGTTGTTTTTTTTTGAGTTAAAAACCATAGCTGTTAGTTCTTTACATAATTTAGAAATTTCTCTGGGTTGGAGAGAATTTATCTGGTCCAAAATTTATCTGGAAAGTCCAGAGAAATTATTTAGATGAAATTTCTCTAAATCAAATTAAGAAACTTTAGACATAAAAACAATAGATGTCATTTATATTCTAAAATCTGAATACCAGGGCCGTAAAAAAAAAAACCCCTAACATTTAAATTATTTTAAAATAGAACATCTATAAAAATAATATTTAATTATCAAAATACCACCACCATATCATTTTGATAAAATTTTTGCAAGGATATCATTTGTTTAATATTATCATTTTATTTTTTAAGTTCAATTTTATTCACTTGCCAATCTGTACAATAATTCTACGAGGGTCACTGCATTATGAGCAAAATTGTTATTACTAGTATTCATTTTCTAATTATGTAAAACAAATTTTCTACTACATTCAAATTTTTTTTTTCTTTTCTTTTAACATATGAAACAATCATTTATTGAATATTTTTTCAAACCAATGGAGAAGGAATTACTTAGAAAAATTGCTGGACTTGCCAAACATTCTCGGTGGTGCATCAATGAGAATCCCATTCACAAATCAGATATGACTCTTATGCCACAAACTTAAAAAAAGCTGTCATAAAATCATATATGTACGATTTTAGAAGCAAATAGATCACAAGATGGAAAGCTGATCTAACACTCCTTAGTAATTCAAGATTGGGGCATTCATATTCTCTGCAAGATAACTTATTACACACCACAAACTTCAATATAAAGAGAGCAACTTAGCTGATGCATACAAAATACAATATTTGCTGATAATTCACTTCAGAAACCCATAGGTCCGATTTAGATCATCAACCGAAACCGCTGCACATAAAGCAGTGATCCTACATTGACACAGACAATTGTATTACGGACTCGATATTCCATTTTGTCATGACGAAGCTGGATTCTGTTCTGAGGTCTTTGCCAACTTTGCTTGTATAAGCCTGTCCAAGATTGGGATTTCCAAGGGAACTGGATCAAGACAACGTTCTGCAGCAGCAACAATCACCTGCTCAACAAAAGAGCCAATGCTTGTAATTCCTTGTTACAAAATCAAAATGCGAATATGAAGTTCCAAACTTATTTGTACTTAAAATGAATACGAACAAATCGGACAAAGTAAACAGTTTGTCAATTCCAAGACCTTTCCTATAAATTTATTGCTTATGAAGCTGCTTATAGCTGCTTCTTATCTTTTTTAATTTGAAAATTTGTGCCAAAAAGTGTTTGGTGCAACTATGATGCAGCTTATGAGGCAAAACTAGCTAAAAGAAAAAAAAACTGATTATTGAGGAGCAGAGGGAGAGTGCTTGTAGCTTATATTTTCTGATTATCAACTTTCAATTTGTTAGCTGCTGCCTAAAAGCAGATTTGGTAAACAACCAAAATGAACTCCGGGATAAGAATTGTTTTGGAGCTGAATGTCAATAAACTTTGCAACCAACCTAAATCCATAGTCCTTTTGTTGGATCCACAGCACTCCCTCTTGCATTGGTGGGCCTCACCATATGAGAGAGGGGGCTGTAGATCTAGCAAAAATGGGTGTGAATAAATTTCTAGACTTAATCTTCATTACCTCATCAAGCAGGAAATCAATTGCAGCTTCATCTTCAACGGTGTCCTTCAAAGTAGTTCTCAAGAACTGAATGTCCAACTGAATTTGCTGGAATCCACTCCGGTTAAAGGTCTGGAGGCGGACAAACTCTTGCAAACTCTTCAGACAAAGTTTTACAATAGTTGTTACCACCGATTCCTGCAATTTAAAAGTATTCACATTGATTTTGTTCCAATAACAGCACCAGTAACTTTTTTTCTACCAGTGCTAGTACCAAACCTGTGTATGTTCAACTTTTGTAAAAATTTCCATTTTTTGCTTGAACAATTTTGCTAGATGGGTTTCCAGAAGCTGGCTCCTCGCCCTTTGGGTATTTGACCGGATGATTTTATCATCTCGTAATGGATTGCTGCGTGAAGAAGTGGTGCTCCCATTGCTGTCTGTTCGACGATGTTTACGATGAACCCCTTGAGGCAAAATCTGCTTCACTTCAATTCCTATTGCTTCCAACTAGCACAGGAAATATTCAAAGTGAATCTCTTGATTTCTTTTTCATATACACATGTCCATGCATCAAATGTTCGCGACAAAATTATGTAAGTTGAAAGAGACAAAATGATTTGGTCATATGCAAGGAAGACCAATAGATGCAACGAATATATATTTTTCAACTAAGTTGGTTGGTTTGGTCATGAGATATTCAAAATGATGATCTCTCCAACCCTGCTACTAATTAACTAGATTAGAACCTTACACAGATCAAATTAACAGAACTGTACCTCTTGAAGAAATAAATCAACAAACATATGAACTTCTCTCGGTTCCTTGTGCTGGGGGAAAAAGCACAAAAATATTAGTTGAACTATAGGAGAATTGCTAAACTAGGTAATGCCCTTCAAGGTTATAAAAAATACTGGCTTAAGCTGTACCGACCTTGACCCAATTTGGTGTTGTAAACCTCTTCCTCAAAAGAACTGATATTTTGTGACTTCTCATATTGATATACTGCAAAACAAAGCAAGATTGAAATCAGGTTTCAAACAAATTTTAGACAGTATCTATTTCAAATAGGCTCAATTTGGTTAGAGAGACAATATAGGAAAGTGTGAGAAAAAAAAAAAAGTAATTTTTTTATGTGTTTGTTTAGACAGAGAGTCATAGAAAGTAATGGAAAGAAACTAAGGTTGCGTTTGGTAGAGCTTTAGAATTATAATTTGAGAATAGAGTTGTATTTTGAGTTTGTGAGTTTTAGAATTATGATTTGAGTTTGGAAAATTTGTTTGGTTATGAGTTTTAAAAAGAGTTTGAATTGAGTGATGTGACATATAATATTGAAAAGTGGGTGTTTTGAAAAGTGAGTGTAGAATTAATTTTCTAAAGCTGTAACCAAACAATACACTCAAACTAAGGGGTAGAATTAAACTTCAAAAACTCTACCAAACAGAGCCTAAAGTTTTCTGTACAACTCAAATTAATTTCTTGGTTATTCACCAAAAAAATAAAATAAAATAAACTTGTTGGTTAGGCAAACAATTTCTTGCAAAATATACAGGGAAATTTATTTTTCCTACAAATCTTGACAAGGTTTATTTTGTTTTCATTTTTGCCCATGTTTATCTCCATAACTCCCTGTTATGTAGTGATTATATATATTTTTTCCCATCATTTTCTTACAAAAATTTTCATCTATTCAAATACATAATTTTTCATTTCTTCTTTTCTTTCTTTCACTTCACTTTCTACCGTTTTCATTTTCTATCATCCGTTTCTTTCTAAACAAACGGAGTCATAAGGAAAACATTACATCTAATTGCATATAGCAAGCTAAGAAGCATAAACACTCCTTAGAAGGTAATACTTCGAGTTCGACACCGGCACAACACAATACACTTGTAAGACACTACCGAACACTTTACACACAAGAAACATATTACAAGTTTAAATAAAATAACTTAAAATCCAATAATAAAACAAAAACAATGTAAATTCATATTGATTCTCCACCTTTAAACTTTAAAATGATTACATTTGACTTAAATATTCATATATAAGAGATAATAATTTTTTTACCTTGTATATGACATATACTAAATATATTAAATTCTATATTTTGCACTTGCCCCCACGTGTCGTGTCTTATTTTTTTAAAAATTCCGTGTCAACGTGTCAATGTTCTACATATGTCCATGCAGGAGAGGTATATGAAAATGTGCTTCTTAGATAGCAAGACAACTCAGAGTTGCAACAACCTCGGTTAGTCTTCTAATTAACCCATAAGTTAGTGCCCATCAACATTTCACAGTTAAAAATCAGGTATAACCCAATAGTTAAACCACAATGGATACTGAACACTCAAATTTATGTGCTCATAATGCTACATTAATGAATTACATTCTGGAACTGAAGTGTCTGACAACGTATCCAATATTTAACTAGTGGTCAATTTGCAAACTGGCCACTTCTAAATGCAGTTTGAAAAAGGATTCAGAATGCGGTGTGCAAGTAGAGCTGGAATCACCGAAGAAAACAAGTTTTGTGAAAACAAAAAGGCCAATGTTGATTACTTGAAATACATATGAATATCGAGATATGATAGGTTTCAGTAATCATAATAAATTTTTTATTTTTTTTTTAAAAAGGAGAAAAAATAGTGGAAAAAAAGAAAGATGTTTTGGTGGAGAAGAGCCAATTTTGGGCTGAATTACAGAAACTGACCCCATGAATCTAGTAAAAATTCCAAGTAATGACGTTTCAAATGATGGAAATGCACATCTCAAACAATTTTTGGATTTAGTCTAATGAGCATAGAGTGGTAAGATCCAAAGATAACTTAGTGTAGTTGTCATAGATAACTTAGCAACAAATTGGTTAACACACAACAACAGTTGATACTTGATATCCACAATGGAGACTATCTAATTTGATAACTTCAACAATCCAGGCTGTAGCAAACTTACAAGGTGTAAAAACTTTTCACCAGCCGACCGAAACATACGGCAAATTTCTGCAGGAACAAAAGCAGGCCCATATTCACGACCTCGAACACCACCACCAGAAAAAGAGGCAGCTATTTCCTGGTAAATTGAGTATGATAGTTCAAATTAGGCTCTTAAGACTGTGAAAAGGACAAGAACTGTGGTACATAAAGCTTAAAAAACAATAGAAACATGTAAACATTAAAGAGCTACTAGCCTCAGTGATTCTTGGGACGGCACTTTGTTCAATGAAAACTGAAAGTTGAACCAGCACAAGAACAAGCCCAGAAAGAATTTTGTCTCTCTGTGTTCCCTCTATCAAACCCTGATCTTGACTGGAAGAATTATTCTTTCCTGAAAGCAAGAGGAAGTGATCATCAAGTTTTCTAAAGAAGTCTTGAAACCCTTCTTGAACCAAGTCAATAATCAAGTCTCTCAACTTCACCAGTAGCCCCAGATTGTCGTCACGTATTTGGCAGAAGTCCTACGATACAGATAGAATATGAGATCGAAAGGTGAAATGCAGTAGCATAACCACAAACAATTTCAACTTGTAATGCAATGCTTGTTTAACATAATAAAATGCAAAAAGTTCAAGGGCTATGAAGTCTATAATAACAAAAGAAATCAACAATAAAAAATTATCGCATGAATAAGCTAATCACCAAATAATTAAAATTAATACAAATTAACTCAATGAGTTACTAATTATATTACAAAAAACGTTGAAAGGTTAGCTCTACCTGCTTACACCACCACATGGTAAACTCAGGGTAGGCTTAACAAATGGTTTGTTTTCAATCAATTTAATAAGATCAATAATGTATGGCTCCAAAATGCACTAGTTTCCTAAACACTTGCAAAAGTTCATTTAATATGGATTAACCATTTAAAACAGAAATGTTATTTCGCTTTGCAGTTCCTATTTGAATTGGTCAACTGATGCATGATGCCTCCTGTTTGCGTTCTTTAGCTGACCCACCATTCCACATTCTTTGAGGTGTAATTCATTATTTATTGTATTCGCCCCATAACAAGAAAAATAAAGAAAAAAAATAACTCTTCATGTAGATATTATCGCATCTTTGCATATCAGTGGGATAGTACTGGATTTTTTATCAAATAAAGCAGTTTAAGTACTGAAAACCATCAACAACGTCCAAGTATCCTTGCAAACAAAAATGAAGGCACAGAACCACCAACTATTGATAAGTTTTTCATGCGAAATAACAGCCACGGTGAAATAACAGCATAGGTAAATCCAAAGTTGAGGATAAACAAACTTGCAATGACTCCAGACCTATGAAGCATGGACACTTCAAAATAGGTGCCGTAGCGGTATCGGACATGCACAGGACGCGCCATGTGACGTGTCCCTTTAATTTTATTATATTTTTGCATGGGACATGCTGGAGTTTTTTTTTAATTTTTGTAAATGTCTTTTGGGGTCAAAGTGTAAAATTAAGAAAGTAAAAAAAGAAAAAAGCATAATTCAACCTTTGCTTGAACAAAAGAAAGAGAAGAAAATAAATCACAAGCTCCAGTCGTCTCTCACTTGCCTCTCGAAGAACACAGTCTCTCTCTCTCTCCTCTCTTCCGCCTGTCTTCTCTCTCTTGCCTCTCTTCTGAAACTCTCTTTTCCTCTCTGTTCTTTTTTCTTTTTTCTTTTTTTTTTTAAATTTGTTTTTTGATTATACATATACTACATGTTTCTCTATATTTCTGTATTTGTGATGAATATTTTCTTTTCCCATTAGTGGTTTATATATATATTGAAGTAATGTTAGTTTTTATTAATTTTGATTGTTTGGTAACATAATATTAATCTACATCGCAAATATATATAAAAAATTTCCGTGTCCGTGTCCGTGTCCGTGTCTGTGCTTGTGCTTCATATACAGACAGAAAGTCTTCATGACAACTCGTGTCTTACTTGTAGGACATTCATGCTGCCTTCAATTACTGCTTTTTTGCTGGCATCAAGGGCAGACTGCAAAGTGTAGTCTTCTGCTCCCTCCTTCGGTCTATATTGGACTTTAGTAAGGGCATCTGCCAGTTCACGCAAATCAGACATTCAGCAACTGAAACTCATGCAGTCAACATGGGTTGTTAACATCATATATTTCTTTCTGTAGTACCTTTGAGCAGATACAAATATATTTTAAAAAACAACATATGGTTCGATTTCTAAGAGTCTATGTCACCCTGCCAGTTATTTTAGAGTTACTGTACCTAGTGCATCTGTGTCAACAAAAGCAAGCTGAGATATCAAGTAGCAGATGAAACTACAACGGTGAGACTAACCTGAGATATCAAGTAGCAGATGAGAAAATGCGGTATCAATATACTGTTTGACAGCAACACAAGCAGCCTGTACCCATATAAGAGTAATCAGTATACTAACTTCGTTCAAAAATATAAGCATCACAGGGTTTATTTTCAATTAAAATCAGAAAGGAGAGAGACATATGTAGTGAGAGGTAACCATCAACTATAAAATTGAAGAAAATGACAAAGAAAAACCTTTAAAGAAAAATCAGAGAAAGCAGCCTCAGGCAACACTTCATCCATCAAGAGCACATCAGACCATATTACCCCTGCATGAAGATAGCCATTTGATTATAGATCATTTTCAGAGTGCAATATGCTAATGTATAAGAGCATGAGTGAAATATTTTAACTTCAAATCAAGATCTTCGCGTCAAAATTTGAAGAGAACTGATTCATGATTATATTAACAGAATTGTAATGGTGTTAAGCATTAATTCTTCATGGGCCATGATAACAATTAAATTTTTGTTGAGACTTATTTTTAATATTAATTAGGATAACAGGCAATATTTAGTGACTTTGGTGGTATTCTGAAAATGCATTCTCCAATTGGCATCCAGAGACTTCCCGGAACAATAAAAAATTCTTAAACACAAAATTAACTCAGCAAGCAGACTGCTTGTTCACTCGGAAGGACCCAAAGGCTCTACTGTTTTAAACGGCAATAATTGGGAAATGATTAAAGAAGTCCACAGTGCAAAGCCCCTAAATTAGAAACAAAAGAATTTCTTATTTACAGGATTTCTTCTAAAAGATCATTAAGAAGGTTAGTTTTGCTCTTACCAGGTAAATGAGATAGAAGAAGATTTTGTTGCATTTAGGTTATGAACAAGAAAAAAAACCTCTATATTCAAAGGGCATGTGTGAGGACTTGAAAAAGTCTAAACACTTCACAGTCATTGAGAAGCACTTATTGTTTGCAGTGGCCATCTAAGTGCTTAGACAGTTGCCTCGCTATTGTCAGGATAGGTCACCACTAGGCTTTTCAAAAGCAAGCTTAACAAACTAGTTATTGTGAATACTACTTGGGGCTAAGAAACTGGTTATTGTGAATAAATAAAAGTAGCAGTACAGCACCAATACAATGACATGTATTGATGTAATGGCAGGCATTTTGAACTTACAAAGCATTCCGAGTAGATCTGCTGAACAAATCCGTCTCTTAATTTGTTGTTGAATAGCTTCAAAGTGCCTAAGAAACAAATGTCAATGACAAGTTATGAGCAAAATGCATTTTTTCTTCTTTAAAAGATCATCCAAGAAAAAGTACATCATAAATGCTAGCAATTTTTTTAAAAAATTTGATGAAAAATAAAGTCATACTTGGTAACAAGGTCTTGGGAAAGTTTGATTAGTTGCTGCTCTGAACCAGGGAATATTACCCGATAAGCACGGACAGCTTCCACAAATTCACGAGTAGAAGCCTTATACAGAAAATAGTAGATAAGCAATGGTTATTGTGCACAAACTAACTACAGGCATTTAAGAAAGTAAAACAAAAAAATAACACAGGCACTTGCTATAAGAACTACACAAACAAGAAAGAGTACATGCTGTAGGGAAATGAAAATTTGGCAGAATCACAGTACCAGCTGGCTCCTATTTCTGAAATTTAGATTTTTTTTTTAATGTGCAATACAAGCAGAGTCAGAAATTGAAACAGAGTTCATTTCATTCGAATCGCATTAGCGGCTAGGAATGGTTTGATATCGTACGATGGTACAATCAAATTTAAATTCAATCCAATAGTGTTCTAATATGATTAGGAGCTTCTAAGTTGGCAGAAGCAAAAAAAACTACTTGTGTTCAACTACTAACCTCAATTGCACCCTTATATAGAAACTTCCAAGAAGATACACACATATAATATAACTAATAAATAAATAAATAAGTTAATATTCTTCATACTAAATATGTATTAGAAAAAAACAAATATAATGTCATTTTGTGTTCACTTACCTCAGAAGCAGCAGAAGGAACTGAGTTGGGGTAACTTCCTTGCTTAAAAGATCCATCATGATCCAATGAAGCATTGCCTACTTCTCTAGAATCAAGTTGAAGGTCGACAATGAATTGTTCTAACTTTTCAAGGAGTTTTGCCTTCAAGCTGTCAACCTGTCAAT
The DNA here is from genome assembly GCA_025200525.1 of Camellia lanceoleosa. NCBI lineage: Eukaryota > Viridiplantae > Streptophyta > Magnoliopsida > Ericales > Theaceae > Camellia > Camellia lanceoleosa. The sequence goes on along the minus strand of CM045768.1, from coordinate 8,636,424 downwards.
GTGTGGCCAAACTGTCATGTTGTATAGGCATGGCTGTATAATCTTTCTGAATATAATTGCATCCAAATAATTTGGGTGTATATTTAGCCCACAAACCCTAAAATTTGTAGGAAATATAAGTTTCCAATATGTAGCATTATCTTTTTCACTATCAATATCCGGTAATATTTATTAAGACTATAATGTAATACAATGACAGACAGAATGACTTGGTTCCTTAAGAATAAAACATGTAAAGCAAGTAACAAATAAGTTTGATTGACAAAACTTTAAAATAGTTTTAACACAAACCGGGAAATCCAATTGCTTAAGAAGCATTACAGCCTCAGCTCTCGACTGTATAGATTCAGAATCTGAGAACAGCTTTCCCTGAAAGGAAAATTTGTATGAGATTTACATTTTTTTGGTATTATTATATCAGAGAAGGAACCAGAGATTCAGCAAGTTATACCAATAAATAGGAGTCACACGTGACAGAGCTACTATACGAGTTATTTTTCAAAATTCAAATTTAATAGGACCAAATCCTCCTTTAAATTAGTGCATCCCTTGATTTGTATTCACATGACAGAACCATCATATGTAACTTCCTTCATCATATGCTCATCTGGTGACGTAACTAATCTAAATCAAACACCCTTAGCAACTAAACAAAAGAGAAGTAACCTGCAAGTTCTTTATAATAACAGCCACTGCTTCTTCAGATGCTCTCTTACAATCCTGGAATGATGAATCCCCATATGCCTAGTGAAACAAAACAAGTGTCATGTCATTGGTCAAAGTGATTTGTGAAGTAGACAATTAAGCAGGAAGGTTGAAATTATACAAAAAGAAAATAAAATGATAAAGAGAAAAAGAAGAGAGATAGAACTCATAAAAAATTAACCTTAAAAATCGGCATGGCACCAGTATAAAACCTGACTGCATCAGCATAAGCTTCTGATTTTATACACTTCCCAAGCCTAGAAGGTAGGTCATATATGAACTGCTCTTTTCCACAGAAGATGAAATCTGTGTAACTCATACATGCCCAAACACCAAAATTTACATAAAATATGGGGCTTGAAAAAAATTCTATATCCATCTAACTGGAAACTTAACCACGACAAATCTAAATAATAATCATATAGATTGGCAAAACGATACATTCAGCGCAAATATAATCACTTTTCAAATAAGAATTGCACTAACATGTTAACTGGCAAGTAACCTCAGCTGCTCTTAGTTCATTTGATTTGATTACACATATACGGCAAGTAATAAGTTATTTGTTTCTGTTCTTTCTTCTCAATGTTCTCATAAGGCAAGCTTCAGGTCACTTAACAAAATAAGTCAATGTCCAATCAAATCTGCTGAATTATAGAACTTCGCAATTAATTAGAGGTGCGGACAAACATTTGATGCTTCATTTTATTACCTGAACTTTACGCAAAAGATTACGTGTTCGATGTAATTTCTCTATGTGCTCTCTCTTCTCAAAAAGAGAAGTGTTGACCACATCACTTCGAGATTGCACAGACATTATCTGCAAAAAAAATGATGAAGAAGATATGATTCTTTATGAAAACTTCCTTCTTTTTCTTTGATCTTATCTCTTATACTGAAATCACTTTTTAATCAATAACAGCAAGAAATGCTTTCCAACACCTTTTCGTGAAGTTGTTCCGTGTTTGATTCCATGCCCACAATATTATTGTTCATCCTGGACAAATAAAATATCAAACATATTCTTGTTGTCCACGTTGCAATGAAGACAGTTAAAACTATATATACATACATATATGTCCATCTAAAAACATGGAAAATGATTTTGCAATATTACTGTTGCCATCACCAAGTGCATGAATATCAGGCCCATAAAAACAGAGGATACTTAAATAAATTAAGAAAAATATTGGTCAAAATCCGCATTCAATGCTTGTATGCCAAGGTTGAGTTTACTAAATTCATCTATGAAAGTATTTATTATCCTACTACTACCAAATAAGCTAACAGGTCATTCCAAATGTGATGAGAAATATCCCTACCTTTTAATTGTGTCTGTGGCGCTAATAAACTTGTTGTAGTTTTCATACACTAACATTTGCAAGTCAGTGTCGAGATTTTTAATCTCAGCAGCCATCTCCACATGTCTCTGAAGCAGGCCCTCCAAATTTGACTTCTGTACCTACAGATTGTAATAAGAACAAATGCATAAGACACAATTCGCTTAGATTGTAATTTGATTAGATTGTACTCATCCAAACCAAGATTGTAATTTGATTAGATTGTACTTACCCAAACCAATTATTATGGAACAATATAAAAAGATACAATTTCAACCCAATAGAGGAAGATGAATTTAGGTTTTCTGAGTCAAATTCGTAATATATATATATATATATTAAATGATAAGTGAAAAATACATAAATGGCATGTATATGTATATATTTGAGTATTGAGCGATGTTGAAGATATAATTGAGAGAGCGAGAAGTACAAGGAGATTCATGTACTGGTCGGGGTCGAAGGAGGAAGTGTTGATGGTGTCGAGCGTGGCGTATTTGGAGGAAGATGGAGGAGGTGGTGGATCTGTGGAGTAGAAGCTCGACAACAGATCTCGCATTCTCTTCGCCTTGTCGTCCATCGGAACATCATCATCATCGTCCACCTCCATCTTCTCTCCCTCTCTCCTCGTCATTCAACTTCTATCGCTGTTATTACTACTACTGGGGTTTGGGACTAGCACTGTGTTTGGGAAGTTAGAATAGAAAAAAAAAAAAAAATATTACTTAAGTAATAAAAAAAAGAAAAAAAAAGAAATGATTGTGATTTCTCTCTTTTTTTTATTTAAATAAGGAAGAAATAAAAGAAAAGTAATGATTGTGATTTCTCTCATTCTTCTTTGGTTAGGTTTCATTAAGAGAAAAGAAAAGAAATTATTTTATGTTATATTACCAAAATAATCCTTTTATATTTTCAATTATTTTATTTCTTTAATTTTTATAGAGACAAAATAGCTATTATGAAAATAGTGGTTTCTTTTCTCTCCCAATCTCTCCACTTTTGGAAAGATTGAAAATGAGGTTCATAAGAGAAATGAGTTTTTCTCAATTTCTTCCAATTTCTTCCCATTTCTCTCTATTTAGGTTATCCAAACAAATAAGAGAAATATATATCACTCCATTTCTTTTCTTTTCTCTCCAAAACATTCAATCCAAACACAGTGTAGGGTCTCTAGATCAAGGCTCGAAAAAGTGAAGGAGAGAGAGATGACTGAAAACAATAGAAAGCTAACTCCACATTTTTTTTAGAAAAATGTTTTGGTGCTCGAATGAGCCTCGCCCGAATGTCCCGAGAGAGAGAGATTGAGAGAGGAGAGCGGAGAGGGAGATTGGAAAGGGAGATCGTCGCCCGTCGTCGCTTGTCGCAGCCTCTCATTGACTTGCCTGTCAGCCTCATGCCTCCGCCTCCGCCCGCCTCGCCTCACTCCAGTTTGTTGGCCCTCCCTTCCTCCTCCCTCCTTCTTCTTCTTCCTTCTGCTGAAAAAAAAAAAAATTACAACCACGAAACGACGTCGTTTCGTGGTTTCGGGGCATTCGGGGGAGCCGAATTCGGGCTCTCAATCGCTTCTCTTTTTTTTAACCGAGTCCGGAGCGGTAACTATGGATTATTTATTGAATCAAAAAAAAAAAAAAAAACTATGGATTATTTATTTTTAATTTATTGTAAGAAAACACACAAATATTTTGTGGTTAACTATTGTTGGGCTTTAAAAAATCATTTATTGTTTTTTGGTAATTCTGTTTATATCCAAAAAATAACTCAATATATCAAATTAAAATTTTACTTTCTATTATACGTTAATATAAATTTTCTAATAAGAATAATATCTATTAAATCTTAATTGTACACCCTAATCACTTATACGTATTCTTTATATTCAAGTATTTTCATCTTTTTCCTCAAGTTTTAATTATTTTCTCTTCATCCTCTTCCTCAATTCAAAACTTAAATTCATCTCACTAAAACTCACAATTATTATCAGCATTATTTCTTATTGTGTTATTGTTTGTAAATAGAAAAAAAATTAAACAAAAGTAAATAATAGATAAAAATAATACTAATCAAAAATGTTTTTCTAAAGATTTTAGGATTTGTTTTATCAGGACGGTTATGACCTTGAATAACCGAACTATTGTCTATTAGATGATGCCTCAGTTAGAAACATTATAAGAAAAAGAGTTCATTTGGTTTATGAAGGGTTAGACTTCTTACAAAAGGAAATGGAGCTAGGGTTCTAGCAAATCTTAAAGTATCATTACACTGTGTTTGGTTGGGAGATTTGATGAGAGATTTGGAAAGGGAAAGGAAAAAAGTGTGTAAAATTAGATGAAATATAGGTATGTTTTATTCACATTTCACCTACATTTTCTATTTCCCTTTCCAAATTTCTCAACCAAATCCAGCACTAAGGATGCCAGTAAAAGAATGCTCTTTGAAAGTTCAATCTTGTTAACTGTTGGGGTAAGGTATTTTTGCCTTTAAAGCGTGTTAAATATGACACTTTTAATATGAAGGTTTTAGGGTTCATGAAAGATTTGAATTTTAAGGTTAAAAAGTTTCAAAAGAGTAGGTAAAGGTTATTGAAAAGATTTTTCAAAATGGTGTAATTTGGGGTTTTGATTTTTTATTATTTGAGTGTCATTACAACATATAAGACTTTTAGCGACCAATTGTTTTAGTCCCTAAAACCATTACTTTAGTCTCTAAATACTTTTTGTGACAAAATTATATTTGTCACCAAAAACGTCACTAAAAGTGCGTCCAGGAAAGTTTTTAGCGACTAATTTTCAAAAACGTCGCTAAAAATGACAATTGGCGACCAATTTTACACTGCCACAAAATGTTTGATTTTGCAAAACTAAAACATTTCGTCGCTAATACTTCGTCACAAAATGTCCCTATTTGGTCGCAAAATACAAAATAGTGACATTTTTAACAGCAATTTTTTTGGTCGCTAAAAGATAAATGACTCTCTACCATATATTTTCATCACTAAAAGTCAGTTTAAAAACATTTTATAACCATTTAATTTGATAGCTAAAAATTCACAAAAATTAAATTTATCATCTAACCATAACATTATAAAAAGAAAAAGAAAAAAAAAATGACATTCAAACATCAAAGCATTCTATTCCCAAACTACAATGAGTACATAGAAAGTAAAATTTTACAAAAATTTAAACAAACTAAATTACTGAAATATTACTAAACAAGATTACATAAACCAACAAGATTACTGAAATATTACTAAACAAGATGACAACTACCTCAGCTATAGTATGTAAAATCTCTTTTAGAATCTTCGGTTACTGTTTATGTTGGCACTTTAACCAGCAGTCATCAGGAGAGAAGAAAAAAATATGGATAAGAACTACAAAACTCTGCACGGATTCAGTGCAGCGGGCTTATCTAATACAAACCACTTAAGAAAATATCATTCAGTGTTTGCAGACTTCAACCATGTGGTCAGCAAAAACAATATAACAAAGATGAAGGTTAGTGCCATCTCATAGAAACACATTGAAGGGGAAAAAAATTAATTGAAGAATATGTGGCCGTCGTCACGTATAAGAACGTTTTCTGGTTTAAGGTCGCAATACACAACTCCCAACATGTGCAAATACTCGAGTGCCAAAAAGAACTTCTGCAGCATAGAACCTGGTTACATGAGGAAAAACAATAATTATGACCCTTGTTCACTGGAAAATATTAATACAAATAAAACAAGAATTACAAAAACAATATAGTAACACTGTGAGAAGACGGTCTTCATTTTTTTTAGAAGCTTCCTTTGTTATTAAGTTGTTTGCTTCTTGAAGTCCATAGCCCAACAATTTATAACTTCTAACAGCCACAAAATGCACACATTAAATCACACGATTTCCTAAAACATATGTAATGGTTATCAAGAAGCACATCTCTTTGGTCCAAAAAGTTTGGTTTCATTATGCAAATACAATAATGCACAGCTCCTAAACTACAGCTCAGTAATACAGAGCAAGGCTTAAAACAAAAACATGAAATAACATAATATGCATGTTTTACAAATTGAGAAAAGCATAGTAATTGTCATCTTGGGTTCTATCAACCAATTAGTTTTTCATATACTGAACAGAGAAACAGATACAGCTAGGATACAGCTAGATACCTTATGGACAAGTTCAGGATACTTCTATAAAATCTTTTATTTAAAATTCTAAAAACAGAGGCAATAGCATAAATAAGATGAACTTTTGTTTTCAAATTGAAAGAATTTTTTGTCAAAAAAATCCAGTCCCATCCTCTGGAAAACTTGGTTAGAATCACTTAATCCCCATCTGATATTTTGTATGCAACTCTATCTTCCCTGTCAATATTTGATTTGAACAAAATTCTTGCTTCAGAATCTCACTCCTAATGACCCAACTTAATCCCAGCCCACAAAATAGAGGGAACAACTGTCAGACCAGGCTATGCATAGGAACAACTCAGAAGAAAAGTAAAAACAAAAACAAGAAAACATGTTCGGTGAGTTTTCGGAAGGGGTGGACCAAGGTGGGGGGTGTTGGAAGTGGCACCAGAGGGGTGGGGAGATTGCCAAAGGTGGTGGCAGGTGGGATTAGGTGGCTAGAGGAAGGGTGCTGGAGGTGGTGAGGGAGGGAGGACCAAATTAAAACTTGTTTTCAAATCAACTGAAAACACTTTTATTTCCTAATATTTTGTAAAATTTCATAACTGTCGAACATTTTTTTGGAAACAAAAGCAGTTGTCAAACGTGTTATTTACAGTTCACAGTTGTTTTGAAAACATAAACATAAACAAATGTTACCAAACATCTGCATATAAAGTCAACAGCGATTAGTAAGACACACAACCCAACAATGCCTCAGATTTACAGTTACTCCAGAAACTTGGTTCAAAGCATAATCAATAAGGTGAAGTAGTCGAATGACAAATTTTCATAAGGTAGAATGTCAATGTTGCCTTGGACATCTCGTCATACTTGATGAGACTAAATTACATAGGCAGTAGCTAATTTTAAAAAGTACATTAAGTGCACTTCAAGACACTAGCAAACTGCAATCTCAACAAAATAAATGCCTATACGCGGTAGTATAGAAGTTAATTATTTACTAAATTGACGAAGTTGGAAAACAAAGCAAGAGAAATCAGGCTCAAAATTCTCTCACTTAACAATATGAGAGAGAGTACTTTGGCAAAAGCTGAAGTGGATCACATGCCAAGAAATAATTTGCGCATTTGAAGCACTTTTGTTTGAATAGTCAACTTTGTTCAAAAATTTAGCCCCCCACACCCCTCCCCAAATACAAACACAAGGAAAAAGATCTTTCTATATTTCCTTGGCCTCAATTCATAAATTCGGGCAGCAAGATTTGAGATGGAAACAACACTAACTTAAATGTAGAACTTCCAACATAATAAAATCACAAAAAAAATAAATGAACTAATTCAACACTACAGATATCTTTTGTTCTCAATGTGTTCCGACCCCCAAAGAAAAAGGAAAATAAAATAGAATCAATGCTCATTAAAAGAGAAAGATAAGTTGCAAACATGATTAAGATGAAAGCCATGAGTCTCTAGCTGCAAAGTTGCACGTAATAGTTTAGCAACAAGGCATTGATGCGATGTATAAATTAATGAAATCATGAATAGTTGCAAATTTGAAGCAATAGAAAATCACATTAAATTTAAGAAGCAAACTACAGAAATTATATTTGCTTTAGAGTCGAAAATACACATGGAGGAGGAGTGTATACCTTGGTTAGAATGATGTCAAGAAGCTCATCTCAGTTTGATGACTGGAATTTATTCGATAAAAACAACGAAATCAAATTATTATTTTTATACAGAGATTGAGAGTAAAATTAATGAAAATGCAATATATTAATGAAAAAACAAAAAAAGTTAGATCATATACTTGAGATGCCATCTCGAAGGTCCGAATTGGTCGTTTACGGAGGGATTCAAGATACACAAATAAAACCAAACACCAACTAATCGAGGTTTATGGAAGAAGATGGAGTCAGATGCAAAAATCGAGACCCCACTAATCTCCCTGCACCAATTCATCTTCTCTTCCAGTCCACAGATCCAAACACCTGCACACTAAAAAAATTCTGCCATATAAATATATATATATATATATATACATTACACACACACACACACACAGACAGAGAGAGACCTCAGCAAGAAGGGGTGCTGGTGCGGAAACGAAGAGGGAGAGAGGATAGATCTGCGTTGGAGTATGAGATCGATCATGAAGATGAGATCCATCATGAAAATGAGATCGATTGAAGCTGAAGATCTTAGATCTCCATTGAAGTCCCAGACGATTGAAGCTAAAGATCTTAGATCTCCATTAGAGTCTTAGACAGAGAGCCCTAGACAGAGAGAAGAGAGAACAGATCGAGAGCATGCATTTGACAAATTAGGGCAAGAGGATGAGATTTTATTTGCCTATTATTGAGACGACCTAAATTTGGTCTCTAAAAGTCTTCACACATTAGTAACCAAATATATTGGTTCCCAGTTCTTAACCATATCAAACAAGCGCGGATCAATTGGTCAAATACGGTATATATCCATCTCATAAAAGTAATATGGAGGGTTTGTATGGCTTTTTTTAAAAAAAAATCGTTTTTGTCCCTAAATGATGACTTTTAGAGACCAAATTTAATTGGTCTCTAAATATTAGTCTCTAAATCACTAATTTCTTGTAGTGTGTATCACAAATTATAATTTTATCTTGAAGGATAATTTGTGGAGAAAAAAAAATAATAGAGTGTACTGAGGCTTGGTTTGGGAACAGACTATTTTAGTAACTTTTTGGCTTTTTACGAAAAGGTGTGCAGAAAAGTAGAGAGGTGATGTGATGTGTTTTAGTTGACTTTTTGGCTATTTTAGCCACTTCCCAAACGAGGCTTGAGAGTAAATTATTGTCATGACCCGCTTCCCATTGTAGACACCCCATTTTTGACCGACCATAAGACTTAGACGTCACTGATTGAGTGCTTGGTGATGTCGCATATTGTGCTCGTTCTGAAGTTGCGGAGTCTCGGCCGTGAGCCTTGCCTCCGGATTTCCGGACTCTTTTGTGCCTTGCCTCGATTTGCGAACCAGGCCCTGTTTTCTTTGTTTTCTCTTCCCGAGGGGAGGGAGAGGTCTCGTAGACCATCTCTTAGTGGCCGTAGGCTATGTTTTGTGGTCGTAGGCCATTTTTCCCGTTTGGAGCCCGGTTCCCGATTTTCGGAGCCGTCGACCGTGTGCCTCGATTCGGGACCGCTTAACCACCTTCGTTTGCTCCGATTTTTGGCATACACCTTGTTTCCCCCCTTTTGAGGGACACTGTGGCTCGAGAGACCAGCTTCGTGGTCAAACGCCACCTCCGGTGCTTAATAGTCAATTTTCGGGCCCCTAGGCCGCGCGTTTTGGCCCCTGAGCCTTCGTTTTGCATCGGTTTGGGTTCATTTTTAGAGGAGACCTTATTTTCATTGTTAGGAAGGTTGTAGAAGGGTGGGAGGCCAGCAATTTTTCTGAAAAACCAGCTTTATTCCTTGATCGCTCTTCATCGCCTGTTTTCTTCACTAGAAAGCTGATTTTTCCCATTCTCGGGCCACTTTTTCTGACTTTCCACCACACCATTGTGTTGTACACACCTGGGAGGCCACCAATATGGGTAGGCCCAAGAATTCCTCGACCCTTTTGAACCTTTCTAAAAATTGATTTTTCTCTCCCGGGTTACATTTTACGGTTTTTCTACATAGCATGTTGCACTCATCTGGGGCCACCTTTTGGGGTGGCCGCCAAATCTATTGACCTCTTTGACCCTCGGGCGAAAGGGAGGTGGCTGGGCCCCACCTGAACCTTTTGAACTGGTCGCCAAGCTTGTCTCTTGGTGCATTCCAATTTGTGCGGTATTTTGCACAGATCCTCTGCCCGAGGGTCTGTCTTTTGGGGGGAAATTTGAATTGGTTTTTTCCCCCTTTTCTTTCATCCCTCTCCCTCTATATAACCAGCACCCTACTTCATTTCTAAGGGTTAGAAAATCAGCTGGGGCATTGATATATACAACCATATATCTATCTCATCCAAGCTTCCAAAGATCCTTGACCTTGCATCATTTACACATCAACCCATAGCCTACCACCTCCATCATCCATTCTATCCCCTTGGACTTGATTTTCAGAGGTTGAAAGCTCACCAACTTGGTCCAGAAGCTGCTGGAAACCTGCTCTTCAAGGGTGAGTCCCTATTTTCCATTTTCTTGCTTCATTTTGCATGATATCGTAGCTCCTTTTGCTTACATTTTTGGGCTTCAACCTAAACTGAAAAATAGTCTGATTTTGAGCTCATATTCATGTTTGATCAATAACTTTTTTCTGTTTGAGGTCTTCTACCCACCCTTCGTGCTTTATCCCTCCTTTTGGCCCTTATCTTGCATGATATATTAGCCTTGCTTGCGAGCATTTTTGGGCTTCAAGACAAACTGTAAAGTGCCTTATTTTGAGCCCCTCTTCAACTTTGTTGAAGAGCTCTTTACTGTTTGAGGCCATCTACTTCCCCTTACCCTTTATCTCTCTTTTAGGGCCATTTTTGCATCATATTGTAGCCTTACTTGTGAGCATATTCGAGATTTGCCATAAATTGTAAAGTATCTTGTTTTGAGCCCCTCTTCAACTTTGTCGAAGGGAATTTGGCTGCTTGAGGCCTTTTACTGCCTTGTTTGTCCAATCTCTCTTTTAGGGCTGTTTTTGCATGATACATTAGCCTTATTTGCGAGCCTTTTTGGACCTCGACCTAAACTAAAAAAATTCTTTTTTTTGACATCATCTTCATGTTTGATTAAGGTCTATTCTCTGTTTGGGGTCATCTTCCCCTTATGCATGCTTCATCTCTTCATGATTAGGGCTATGCATTAGAACACTTGCATTGGCCATGGTTTGGCCTCTTAGCCACTGAAATCCAGCAGATTTTCAGTGTCTTAGGTGTATTCTTGAAGGCCAAAATCATAAGGGGGTGACCCCCTCTCTCCTTGTCTTGTTTGGTGGCCTTTTTGGCCTTCCAAAGGACCCCCTATTTGCAAGCTTCCAAGCTTTGTTTCTATCACTTTTCAATGGGTTTTAGGACCCCCATAACTCATTTCCAGAGTTGATTTGGCTATGCTAAGTGTCCTTGATGCATGTGTTTAATAACCCCTTGTATGCCCTTCCAAAGGAGCCCCTCATTTTCACATGCATTGGCTGCATTTCCATGTTTATTTGGGCATATTTTCACATGTTTTGTTCACTGATTTTTTCTGGTTTGGTGAGATTTCATATGCTTCATATACATGCTATGTAAACCATGTTTGCTAGTCAAAGTTGCATGCTATTTTAATCCATCTTGCTAGCATCTTTTGGCCATGCTTTGAACTAGAAATGTTCATGTTTTGGGACTATCTCGACTCTGTCTTTGTGCTTCATAGTCAAATACTGCTTTTTTTGCATAGCTATAAGTCAATACATGTACCTAGTTTTAAGTTTTGGGGTTTACCTCATGCATCGGGTGCCATGTTTCCATGCTTCGGGATCACTTTGCATACTGTTTCAGAGCTGTAATTTATGCTATTGCATGCCATCTTGCATCCCTTGCCATGCCTTGTTAGAGTGGCATTTGGTGCCTTAGGTTTGGTCCTCGGTTTGCGTGCATATATGCACGCATTTCGATAGTCTCATTTTCATCTTATGGCCACTGATGTGAGTGTGGCTGAAGTCCACTCATGTTGGTGTAAGTCCATTATGCATTGTATATGCCATTTCAATTCATAGCATTGTGCATGCTAGGTTGTATGTTAGAGCATTGTGTATGCCTTACTACATCGTGCATTGTGTATGCCATCTTATAGCATTGCATATGTTAGGTTGCATGTTAAGATTGCATTCATGCATGTCATGCATATTGCATTGTGTTTGGGATAGGAGTTAGCCCAAGCACGGGAAACGAGGGATGTTTCGTACTCCGAGTGACGGAACGTGTCTCAATTCCCGATCGCCGATACTCCGGATTACCCATGATGGAGTCTAGGTCTTGTTTTGTTCATGTGTGCATTCATTTCACATTGAGTTATGTAATTCGAATTCTCGGCCATCATACATTGAGATGCGTGATTGGTGGCACGAGGATCGATGACTACACTCCTTGAAGAGTAGTCAAGCATACATATGTGAAAGTACATTGCCATGCCCCTTTCTTGCTCTCTGTTGCAGCAAATCAGAAACCGACAGTCTTTTGGAGCTTCGTGTAATATTTCAGGCTTAATTGTAAACAGAGGCTAATTGGGGCATCGCAATGGATTTCCGCGCAAGGCAACTCAAGCATGCATCGTTCATCATTCGGAACAGAGCTGAGGCGGTCCATGGGCTTGCATGCTAATTTACTATTTTCCTAGATTAATTTGTTAATTAATTAGGATCTTGTATTTATTCGGACTGTAATTATTCATTTGGGACTGTATTATTTATTCGGACCCTCAGAGTGAGGGCACAATTGTAATAAGTGTGCGTGCGTGTGATGTATGTCTTCCAACCCCACGTCTTTTTCCTTTTTATTTACCAGTTTATGATAGTTAGAATAGGGCATGTTTCAATTAGCATACTGTCACGACCCAAACCCGCCCCTATAGGTTCAAGATCGTGAATCGCCAAGAATCCTTAGATTACCTCTGAATGAGCAGGCATATAATAAGGGGCTAGCGGAAGCAATATACAAAAATATAAATGTCCAATGAGCTGCGTTGACTTATATGAAACAAAATAATTTAAAACTTTATTTACATAACCTTAAGTCAACCACACATTATATTATACCACACACGTTACAGTATTTTCCGTACAGACAACATGATTAAAATAAAGTCCCATGCATAAACAGAATTTATCAACCCTTGAACCCAAGACACTTCGGGAACCTCCACGTGAGGCACAAAGGCTGGCTGACAACAGAAACACAGACCCCCACAAAGCTTTTGGGCTTGCACTCCCGAATGCTCACCTATAATATATATATACAAACAGTGAGCTAAAGCCCAGTGAATAACATTAAGGTAAAGGGGTTAGTGAACGAAATCCGAACATTTTATACATATAAAACAGATCATAGCATCAACATAATCATCTCATATGTGAACATAATAATGGCATATTCCATAGAACAAATCACACATCCAAAACGTCTTCCGACTAGAGTAACCGGTCCCGGACACCGATTAAACAAACACCACAAAGAAGTGGCTAACGAGATCTCATAAATGTCATGGACCCGCATTTTCATGCTGCCCCCCCATGACTTGGGACTATCTATGGATGCCATAATAGATTTCAAACATGGATCTTCGTTCACAGAAACATATATCATTTCAGAAATCATAGCTTGATATATCACATTTGGAACATAATTTCATATAAACGTATCTTTACGATAACGTTACTCACAGTGATTCCGTAGATGGTCAAGCACTTCTTGCACGTTGACCTACAATCATAAAATACATAGCACCAACGAATCTTATCATTACTTATTCATGTGGTCATTAAGGCTTAGCTTTCAATACGTTGGTTCATGTTCATTCTTAACACATGGCTTAGAACACACACACACCCTTGCAATCTCTTAGTGTGATTCATTCTTATTACAATGCTCAAGTCACATACATACTTGTCATTCTTTATCTTAGTATGCGTTTCTAGCCCATAACCTCATTACTATAGCTTAATTAAGGCTTAGGAATGCCTAAGATGCAATGAGGTTGTCAAAACATGCCTTGGAACACTTAGGTAAAATTTCAAAATTTTAAGTCCTCGCTCGAGCGAGCATGCAGAAATGACACTCCGCTCGAGCGTAGACTTCCTCGCTCGAGCGGACATGCAAAGATGTGAGTGGTCGCTCGAGCGCACATTCCTTCGCTCGAGCGATCTGCAAATTCTGCAAAACTTCTGGGAGCATGAAATTTACGCTCGAGCGGACTTTTGGTCGCTCGAGCGAAGTGCACAATCTCTGAGTGGTCGCTCGAGCGAGAACCCCTTCGCTCGAGCGAGCCTGCAAAATCTGGAATTTCCAGATTGCTCCTCCAACTTCAAAACTCGAATTTAAAACCTCCAAAACACTTCTCTTGGGCCCCAAAGCTTGATATAACCCAGAAAACTTGTAGAATATGAGAGTTTAAAGATTAATTGGTAAAACCATGGCCCAAGGTTTGTCAAAAACTCACAATTTCAACTCAAAACATGGTGAATGCTCAAGAACACCACATGCATGGACTTCTTTGAATTCAAACCTTCCAAAACATGATCAAACCTGGTATTTTGATGGAAAATAAGTTGAATGACCAAAATGTAAGAGAAATTAACACATGCATGGAAGAAACCTTTGAAATCAAACCTAAAACTTGGAAATTTATGCATGCATGCATGGATTGACTCCCACTTCAACATTTTAAGCTCAATGTACACATCTAAACTTATAACCTCCATGAATCATGCAAGATAGTACTGAAATACATGAATGAAATGATGAAAATTATACCTTAAGTCTTGTTCTTGCTAAAACCTTGCTTAATCTAGAAGAATGTATGCAAAACCTTGAATTTCTCCTCCAATCTCTCTCTCTCTCTCTAGAATTGCTCTCCTTCTCTCTCTAAAATGTTTTCTCCAGATTTTTGCACTCACTCATGGCTGATGAAATGAGCTCAAAATGAGCTAAAGGGGCTCAAATGTGTTTGTATGGATTTGGCCACCGGATGGCAAAACGGTAAATAAGTCCAACTCTTTAATTAGCTTATTTAACCTAATTTAATCATACCAAATCACATTTTAATTAAATATACCATAGTGTTCTAAAAATTCCAATTAACACGACGGTATAATCAATTCCGGGTTTGGATGCCGATAAGGCTTTCAATTTCATTTTAAAGCGGAATTCTAAGCAGATATTTTTATAGGTGACAGTTAGATGGCCAATTACGGTGCAAATTACGTATTAATCCCGTAATTAATCTTATTCACTTAATTAGCATCCTTAAATATCGATTAATAGCTAATCACGGGTCGGGGTTATTACACATACAGTGTGATAGCATGTTTGCATTCATTCATCTGTTTTACATGCATCGGGCTCGGCACATCATAACTCACTGTATTGTATTTCAATTCCAAGTTGAATACTTGTTAGCTGTAGCATCCCATATGACATGTTTAGAATAGCCGAGCCTATCTTAGTTGCATTTTGCATGTGTTGCATTAGGTATTTCTATATAGTTAGGATCATGCATGGATTTCTAACATAGCTTCTGTTTTGGCTTGGAGTACTCGGTAAGTTTTTATGCTTTAGCATCCTTGCATGCGTGTGAGTGACTGCCATGATAGCATGCTTTACCATGAGGCTATGTGCTTATGTGATATAACTGCCTGAATGCCTGTGGGTGAAGGTTGGGTTATTTAGATTGGAACAAATCATCAACTGTGAGTTTTAAGCCCACTAGATAGTGGCAAAACCATATTTTCTAAGCCCACCTGAGGGTGGCAAAATCTGCATTTTAAGACTACTTGCGAGTAGCAAATCATCTTTCAAAAACAAACATAAAATGTTTTGTTCCAATTCAGGCGACTCGGTCTATACTTGTATGCTGTGCGCATCACATAGTAAACCTAGGCTAATAACTGGAATAAGAACGCATAATGTTTTCAAAACTAGATATCATGGTTAGTAGAGGCCGATCTTTGATCGGGCGAGCGGGGGTGTTCACGAAGTGACCTTCCCCAATCGTACCCAAGTTCCCGAGCCGAGGCAACTTTGGTGATGACGGACACGTGGTCTTAGGCACGAGTCGGGGTTTCCTAAATTTTCCAAAATAAAATATTTAGGTGGTGACTCTGTATCTAGCAAAGCAGTCCATGTTTGGCACTTCTTTCAAAAAATCTGTTTTCTCAAAACGATTTGCCGGATTTGGACTCTTTGGTTCAGATTAAGAATTGTGACAATTTGAGTCCGAACTGTAGTAAGCCCAAAATGAACAGAATGGGACTCATCCTCCCGGGGCGTTCGGGGACGTCTACAGTTTCTGGCGACTCTGCTGGGGATTTAGAGAGCTTGACTCGAACTCATGATATCTTGTTTTGATTACACTTATGTGTTTCTTTGCATTGCATGTGCATTGGTGCGCCTAGGACACCGTGTTTGCCATCTGCTATTCCTGAGCGGTTTGCTAAAGGTTGTGTGCCACAAGGCTTACTGGTTACGGGCTCTGCCAGTATGGAAACACAAACCCCAGTTTTACCGGGGCACCCTTTTGACCATTCGACCTAGTGCATATTCGGAATCCGTAGTGACCATTCCAAACTAGGACAGGTTGCTTACCCGATATAGATTGTTTGAAACCGTTGCGTGCGTAGTGAAACCCTAGCTCCTGACAAAATAGGACAAGGAAACCCTACCCCAACATAGGGATGTTTTGGCTTTCACTTGCTTGTCATGTGCTTTTAGAGTGCGTCTCTATAGGAATGCATATATCAGTTTGCAAGTTTGGGCATCAGGCCTGCGGGCACCAGTTCAGTATTTTGGGATTCAGTTTACCTGAGGGTATTAGTTTATAGGCGGACTTTTGGGCAGAATTTGGTAGAGAGCATCACATTCACCACGCCATATCTGTTTTGGCAAAATGAAATGAGATGTCAGCTTTTCTCTTTTGCTAGGGTAGTCCTGGAATCATAGCTTCAGAAGGCTCCAATATCCCCCGAGTACACCGGACTTGTGTTGATAGACTTTGTCAGGTCAGAGACTCAGTTCAAGGGCAATTAGAGCCAGAGAAGACTAGTCAAGCAGACCACCAGGTCTGAGAGCTACGGATCGCTGGTCTTAGAGTAGTCGTTGAGATTCTGAGCTTCTACTCGAGACGGATATCTGCAGTAGTTCAGTCAAATTAGGGTAGTATGGCAGGAATGGAGGAAATGATGCGTCAACTCCAAGAGAGCATGAAAACCATGCAGCAGGATGCTGCTCGTTAAGCAGAATTTGCCAAACAACAAGCTGAGATCATGGCCCAACAGGCAGACTTAATTGCCCGACTGCAGCAACAAACAGGAGCATCTGCTTCACATCAGGCCCCTCCTCCACCAAGAGTTCCAGCACCCGAGGAGGCACTAAATGTCTAGGGAGACACGGACATGCCGACAGGACCGACTCCGCCCCCAATCCTACCCCAATTATCCAAAACACCCACCAACCTGCCGGATTCTCCCTTTGAGTCCGAGGTGGACCCCACAGCATTGAAGGTGAGCAAGCTTGAAAAGCTGTTCAAGAAATCTCAGGGTGTTAAGTCCATCCCGGACATTGAGGATGGATATACCGATGCGGCCGTGACATTGAGGTGGACCCCACATATTGACCGCTTTGACGGGTCCGGGGATCCCATGGTGCACTTATGGCTGTTTTCAGACATATGAAGGCCGATGGGCCTCACCAGACTACAGAAGCTTTTTTTATTTGGCCGGACCCTATCGGGTGTGGCGGCCATCTGGTACGCAAAACTGGAAGATGATGTCAAGAGGAATTGGGATGAGATGACTGAGGCCTTCGTTGCACAGTACTCCTATAACACGCAAATCGAGATCACAACCCGTGATCTTGAGACGACAAGGCAGGAGCCTAAGGAGAGCTTTTCTGAATTCGTAACCCGCTGGAGAGCCAAGGCCTCAATGATGACCATTAGGCCCACTGACAAGGATCAAATACGGATGGTTGTGCGCAACCTCCAGCCCAAACTGATGCAGAAAATGATCATGCTTCCCTTTCCTACCTTTTCAGATTTGCATGAGATGGGGGTGCATATTGAGGATGCCTTGAAGTAGGGCCTGATTGACAATGACAGGGAGCAGCCCAGGAGGGTGTTTTTCCGCAGTTCGAATGCGACCACCAGCGGTGATGCAGTTGCAAGATCTTCTGAAGTGGGCATGGTTACTACCACCACATCAAAAACAGCTACCTCATTCACCGGTGCGTTCGGAAGTAGCTCGTGAGCAACCAAATATCCACGCCAAGCCAAGAAGGTTTTCACCCCACTTTATATGCCTTTGTCAAAGGCTCTAGGGGTTTTGATCAAGAAAGGGCATTTGAAGCCCCTGGAGCCGCAGCCATTACCAAAGAACCTCCCTTTCTCACATAACCCAGCCGACTACTGTGCCTTCCATCAGCGAGCTGGCCATGACACTGACATGTGCTTTCGTCTCCACCACGAAATACAAGATTTGATCGACAACGGGGTCATCGTCGCACCAAGTCTTGCAAAGTCTATCGGCACTTGATCAGTGAACTTAGGGAGAATAAAATGACTATGTGATTGGGGGATGAACCACCTGCGGATGGCACTCGATTTACTCCAGATATGGCGTATGGCACGCACCGTTTTGAGCATTTGGCGAATGCTACATTCTGACTTGGGTATTAAGTCAATCTTGTTGTTTTGTTTTGAGTCAGTCTTTTCATACTGAGTCAGTTGAGGTCTGTCTTGTCGTATCGAGTCAGTCCTGTTGTATAGGAATCACGTGATCCCGGGGGTGTTACCTCGGACATCACTGTTTTGTTTCGTGTTTGTCTTTTTGCTTTCTTTGAGTCTGTTTCTACCGAGGAGCCAGTTGTGCCAATAGATCTCAATGAAACAACAGTGATTTTCACACTCTTGTATTTGCTTCAGCCGTGCGCCAGTTGTGCCAGAAAATTTGAATCGAACGGCAGTACTTTTCGCCTACTTTTCTGTGCCTTGAATTCATTGCATTGACCTAAGTTTTTCAAAACTTTTTGAACACTGCAGTGAAAACAAAGAGGAACGAATTCCTCGGGATTTGAAAAAATTTGATCAATTGAAAGAAAGAGAGGCAAGCTAAGCCTTTAATGAATGAAATCATGCTTGTTAATGTGAGTACTGAGAAGGATCTTGGCTTGATCCAGATTGGTTCTACACTGTCTTCAGCGCGAGCGATTAGTCGCTTTCTTAAAAGGTTTCAAAAATGTTTGGCACTGTCCTGCGAAGACCTGTGTGGAATCGCTCTTGAGATTGTGCAGCTTAGGATCGCTCTCAGCCTCGAGACTCGACCTCTTTTGCTTTCAAACCTTGAACTTAGATTCCAAACGTTCAACGGTCAACCACAATGTAAGGCCTGTGTGGCCGGATTAGAAGCAGCCCTCGAACAAGAGGCTAGGAAAGTCAGATCAAGAAGATCAAAAGGTCAAAAGAAGCTTGCGAAGCTAGATCAGAAGCACCCCTCGAACTAGGGGCAAAAATGTCCGATGTGCTCGAAGAGCTGAAGGTGGGCCATTATGCAAATCAATGAAGACCGGCAAGAATGCCAAATCCCAAAAGGGAGGAAAGATGGAAGTATTGCTGAAGGACAAATGAGTTCCCATCCACAACACTAGGGGCAAATTCAGCCCCCATTGGACGGACTCCTGCATCGTCAGCGAACAACAGCCATTCTCCTGGATTCAGATGACTTTAGGATCTCAGAACCATTTGACATGGACCAAGCTACACTTTTACCCTTGAGAGGCTCGTTGGGTCGAAAACCCAGAAGGGCGACCCAGGTAAAAGTTAGAGCAAGAAAAAGAACAAAAAAAAGAAAAAAAAAGAAAAAAAAAGAAAAAAATGCAAAAAATAAAAAAAAAAAAGAAAAAGAAAAAAGAAGAAAAATGAAAAGAAAAGATGAAAAAGAAAAAAGAAGAAAAGAATGAAAAGAAAAGAAGAACATAGCTCGCAAGGTTGAAAACCTGAAAGGGCGACCTTGGCAAAAGTTAGAGCGCAAAAGGAGAGGTTAATACCCGAGTGTACCTTAACCCCGAACTACGTAAGGCTTGATTCCCATCTTTGGGATACGTAGGCAACTTCGTTCTGAAGTCCAGCCGTATAAACACTTCCAAATTGATTATGTCCATGTGATGGTTCTGGTCTTTGTCTTCACTATATCCGAGGGTTTGGTTGCGTTCATCACTTTGAGGACTACCTACAATGCGCTGCGGTGCCATTCAAACAAGGGGCAACTTTCCGTTGCCATTCAATGCGCCGCGGTGCCGTTCAAAAAAGGGGCAACTTTCTGTCACCATGCAGCTCTCTTCAAGCACGGGGCAGTTTTCCTTTGGATCCGAGGTTGTGCATCTCAGGAGTAGGTTTCATGCTCGTTGAGCAAGTGGCCGTTTGCAAAAATAGTTTTTGAGAATTTTTACTGAGGTTGACTAATTTTCTCGAAAATTATTTCATTTTCCAAAACTGGACCATTTTCTTGGACCCAAAAGAGGAAAATTTTTAGTGCTCATAGCCCAACTTGCATGATTTCAAATCAAAAATTGAACAAGCGTGTTAATCTAACTCTCATATTGGTCAAAATTGTTTTAGTAGAAAAACCAAAACAAAAATGGTCAAAATGATGAACTAGGGGCACAGTTGAGTCAGGTGTTCTTTCTTTTCCCCTTTGTCAAAATACTTGCCAGAAAGGGCACCATACTTACCAAGAAGGGCACTCTACCTGCCAGAAAAGGGCACCACTGAAGCTAACCGCAAAAGGGCCGAAAAACTCTCACATCCTCTGAGCAATGAGGTATCAAGCCAAGTATCAAGCACAAACTAGACTGGATCCAGATGTTCCACTTCCTCATCTGAACATATCTGATCGCGTCCAAACTCCCCGGCAGAGCATCATCAACCGATGTCAGCTGTGAATTCGTTGCACACACAGTTGTAGCACAACCCCTCTGTGGGAGGAACTCACTAGTTGCGCACAGAAGAAGAAAGATCTGGCAGCATGCTAGGGGCAAGAGCCCGCAATTTCTTGTTCATCCATCAACCACCCAGGGGAGGGATAAAAAAATGAGAGATTAAAGAATAGAGAGATGTGCGTTGAGAGAAAAAGTGAGAAAAGGGCTTTTTCAGAAAAACAGAGCCTGAGGGCCGAGTGATGTGAGAATCACAAATTCCTCGCAATCTGAGAGTTCTCTCGTCTTTCCAATACGTCTGAGTGTCGTGTCGTTTTCTTTCTCTCGATTCTTGTTTTGAGTCGTTTCGAGTGTCACTTAGTGTGTTTAGGTTGTTTTACCTTGTTTTTCCTTTGTTGAATTGTGTTTAGGTTGATCTACCTTTGTTTTCCGTTGTTGAGTCGTTTTGGCTGTGGTCAATTGTAGGCTCAATACCCGGTTGAGAAATCATTCTCAATTTCAATTTCAAAAAAATCGCTTTGTGCTCAGAGTACTGTGCCCTTCTCTACATTTGTGCAAAACAATATTTGTTCTTTCAAAAACCGTAGGGTTCAACCCGGGTCGTGTGAAAATAGTAAAACCGGGACTTATCTGAAGCTATATAAGTTCCAGACTTCGAAGCAAAAGCAAAAGAGGAAAATGTCGGGCATCTAAGTTTGTTCCAACTTCAGTAAGCTCCGAGATCGCATTCCGTATGCACCTCGTCAGGCATTTTCAATGCTCCGAAGTATGAGTGTGCCTCTACCTCAAGCTCAAGATCAAGTCTGCTTCAAGCCAGAATGGCAATCAAAAGTGTTCTCCCTGAGTACCATTTCTTGCTAGAGGCATCTTGGCTGTGTTCGCAATGAGTTCCTAGAAGACCAACTGCGACGGTGGAAACTAGAGTTCGAATGGCTGTTTCCTAGAACGCAAAGGTTCGGGATTTATGAGACTAAAGTCTGGTTTAAATACCCACGGGTGTATCCCCGGCTTGAAATCTGTATGGAAGCCCCACAGGTTGAGACAGCATGTATGCACCTCAATTTTGGATACTGAACCAACCTAGTCTGTCACCCCGTTGGAGAATGGGGAAAGTTGTGAATATGATCAGAAAGAAAGGCAGCATCCAACGTGTTCTACATGAAGAACCCTTGTCAGCATTTCAGAACCTTTATACTGCGAGTTGAAGGTAAAGTGTTCGAAGAGCACAAGGGGAGATCCCCGTCGGAGAAGAGCGGTTCACTGCCACTCACCTCATAAGGTGCTTTCTAAAGCGCCGCTTTGTCCATTTATTGCTTTCCTTAAGCATCATGCATTGTAATGCATTGTACCTATCAAGTTTCTTTCTCAGTCATATACGATATTGTATGTACAGTTCATTCAAAGAAGTTCCGTTTAAGATCATTCACTTAGTGTATCAATCACACTTCATTTGCTTCACTCAGTGTATCTATCACACTTCATTTACTTAGTGTATCAATCACACTTCATTCACTTAGTGTATCAATTACACTCTAATTTATTTAGTGTATCAATCACACTTCATTTACTTAGTGTATCAATCACACTCTTTTCACTTAGTGTATCAATCACACTTCTTTCATTTCCTGTATCTATCACACACATTCTCAGTTAGTGTATCAATCACGCTTCATTCATTTTGTGTATCTATCACACACATTCTCATTTTGTGTATCTATCACGCACATATTCACTTTTGTGTATCTATTACACTCTCATTCACTTAGTGTATCAATCACACTTCACTCATTTTGTGTATCTATCACACACATTCTCGTTTTCTGTATCACACTTCATTGATTTAGTATATCTATCATACTTGTTCACTAAGTGCATCTATCACACTTCGTGTTCGCATTTAGTATATCAATCATACTTTGTTCACTAAGTGCATCTATCATACTTGGTCCTCAACTTTGGTATATCTATCATACTTGTTCACTAAGTGCATCTATCACACTTTGTGTTCATATTCAGTATATGAATCATAGTCTGTTCACTAAGTGCATCTATCACACTTCGTGTTCACCTTCAGTATATCAATCATACTCTGTTCACTAAGTGCATCTATCCCACTTCGTGTTCACCTTTAGTATATCTATCATACTTGTTCACTAAGTGCATCTATCACATTTCGTGTTGACATTCAGTATATCCATCATACTCTATTCACTAAGTGCATCTATCCCATTTCGTGTTCACCTTTAGTATATCTATCATACTTGTTCACTAAGTGCATCTATCACACTTCGTGTTGACATTCAGTATATCCATCATACTCTGTTCGCTAAGTGCATCTATCACACTTCGTGTTCATATTCAGTACATCTATCATACTTGTTCACTATGTGCATCTATTACACTTTGTGTTTACCTTTAGTATATCTATCATACTTGTTCACTAAGTGCATCTATCACACTTTGTGTTCATATTCAGTATATCAATCATATTCTGTTCACTAAGTGCATCTATCACACTTCGTGTTCACATTCAGTATATCAATCATACTTTGTTCACTAAGTGCATCTATCACACTTTGTGTTCACCTTTTGCGTATCTATCACACTTTACTTGCTTTGTGTATCTATCACACGTTCACTTTGTGTATCTATCACACTACGTTCACTTTGTGTATCTATCACACGTTCGCTTTGTGTATCTATCATACACGCTCGCATGCTTGTTAAGATTATATAATTTTCTTACATCCTTCCTGCATGAGATGTAGTTTGGTTCATGTTTACTTGCTTGCATAGCATTCGCTTAAAATGTTGCATTTATTTCGCATAAATTGCTTCATTACAGCTCTCCTTGCATGATCATAAGTTATGTCCGGCTTTGTGCATATCGTTTTGCGTTTTACCCCCCGCCTGCGGGCATGCCTGCGGGCACATTTCTCTGTTATCTAGTATGTTTGTCTAAGTCTTCGGCCTTGTCAAAAATGAGTCGTCTAAGTCTTTGGCCTTAAAATTAGTATTTTATAAATTTTGAAAGATTATAGATTTGAACTCACTTCTAAAAAGTCAAAATGATTTTTTTTTTCTTTTCAAATGCTACAAAACATATAATACGGATTTATTTATTTATTTTATTTTATTTTTGTAATTGTTTATTTTTTCTTCAACTGTTCAGCATATACATGAAAGATATATACAATTATATATAAAGTAATAAATAACTCATCTTAATTACGAAATATAATGAAATACCATAATTATATATACCATGATTGTTGCTACACAAATATTTAATTAAAATATAACCTGTAATCTAGCTCAACGTTTCCTCCATCCTATTTGTGCGTGTGTCTTATGCTCTAATGCTTTGATAAAAATAATTTAAAAAACTTAGGACTTGATACCACTTGTCACAACCCGCTCCCCGTACCCAAAGGTTAAGCATCGTAATGGCTAGTAACTGAAGTTACCTACGACCAATTCTTAAACAAATAAATAAACGTGAATGGAAATAATATTTAAGTGAGGGTATCAAAATAATCATTGGAGCTTCTATTTTATAACAAAATTTATTGATCAAAAAGGCCGATATTTACATATAAAGAATAGAATTATAAATACTATAAAAGTGCTATATGTGTCTATTCCGCAGCCCCACGTCTAAGACTCTCTAAAAGCTATTTATGAATTTCATTGTTTCCTGAAAATTGGTTAAACAACTATAAGCATATGACAGAGTGAGAATATTATACTGAGAGCATAATTACCATGGATAAGTTTTAGGCTTTTGTATTAGAGTAAATAAGTTACTCATATTATAACATAAATCCATTTCAAAAATCATATGATATTATACTAAAATATATAACCATAACCACAGTGCAGAACAGAACAAAGGTTAATGAATTCATGACAATGCAGATGTACGGATTCAAGAGGTGGCTCTTACGAATTCTAGAAATGCCTCCCACAATAGTGTAGCACTTAGCTCCACACAACACTTTGCTCCACGCAGAACAGAAGTCAATAGATTCATAATAAACAGAGGGCCACAAGGTGACCAATCAGAAGTAAATGGTTTGTTTAAGTCTCCCATGACATGGGACTCCCATGGTGGTATTTACAGAAAATAACTGTTTACAAGATTATTGTCGAATACTTTCTAAAATTTAAATAACATATCTATGGGTTTCAATTTAAGCAAATAGGGGTCAAGAAATAATCCACTTAATCAAAATATTAATATAATTTATAAAACACAAATTGTGTAAAACAAATTATGGTAACCTAAAACATACGTAAAATATATTGTGGTGATTCAAGGTATAATATAACTTACCTTATTGTTAATTCTAACTTTTTACTTTTCGTTCACTGCGACCCACTAAATACTTATAAAATAATTAAAGAGAGAAGTGCCGAAAGAGAGAGAAAAAGAGAGTTTGGGACGTGATGATGATGCACACGATGAACATCCCTATATATATATAGGGGGAAGGCGTGGTCAACAAGAGAATTGGGGGGCATTCGTCATTCTTGTATAGAAAATGTTACGTTTTTGTTGGCTACATATTTTGTAAAAGTTAATCGCAGCTTGACACGTGGTACATGAAGGGCAATTCGGGGAGTTAATACAAGTCTCCAGTCAAAGACAAACACGTGGCAAGTCATATTTGTTATAATGGATCTACGCAGCACTGGAATAGTTAGAAGGTGCAAGATGACGTGGCCCAATGGTTACGCACGAATTCAAATTCAAATCCAAGAGGGAAGCCTAACTACAAGAATGGTGTAGTGGGATTGACTGTGAGAGAGCATGATTAGCAATCATGGGAGGACATTTCGACGATTGAAAGCCCACTTCGACGGTTACCCTTAAAGAGTATAAATAGCAGGGAAAATCCTAAATTGAAGGACCCAGACTCAGATCCAGAAACCAGTTTATTTGATTCTTATTCGTTTTTCAATTTTACATTCTCAGTTCTTTACATTTCAACACTTTAATTCCTGTATTGCACTTCATTTCCTAGGAGTAGTTTCAAGTAGTCGTTGTCGTAAACCTGTTCAAGGCTGTGTCATTTCATTGTAAGTTCCAATTTACTCAATGAAATTCAGTTTCTGAATTGTTCTGTACTTGTTATTTTCTTACAAATTTCTCCTAAAACAAGCCACCAGTAAAAGTCCTCTTCATTGAGACTGAAAGAACTTCAACACAATTGTCTAATAATTGGTTGGCAATTAAAATTCTATAAAGACTGATTGATCCTTACTAACTCGCTTAAATTTACATTATTAATCTTTGAAAGCCAAAAAAGCCAACATATATTTTTGGCACGTCCAGTGGGACTATTAAAAATGGCTAGACGTAGAGCAAGAGAAGAAAATGAATGCCTGGAAGAGGGGGTAGATGGAGAGGTAGAAATATCTAGCCTAGAAGAGAATGTAATGGATGCAGTTGTCTCATCAGATCTTCCACAAATGGTCGAATAGACCAGCACTTCAGAATGTACAACACATGTTCAGCACACTGGACATGGCCATGAGACTAGACCTTCGAATATCCCTTCTACCCATCCAATAAATCCATGGGGAGGTTTAGTAGATGCTATGGGGTAACAATTAATGTATACAATAGAAAGATGGGCAGCATCCTTTTTGGATCGAGTAAATTCTCATCAACCAATGATCACATGATAGGCTGAAGAAAACATGAATTCTCTTCAGCATAGATTGGCTCGAGATAAACAGTCTATGCAAAATAACGGACAAACCAGTGGTCAGACTAGCAATCAGAGTCATGAGAGGTCATCTCATATGCCTCAATCATGGTATGAAACTCCTTTGAGACCACTAGGAAACCAAAATGTACCATTTCCCACTAGCGCAACTGTACAAATTGGTGGATCTAGGCCAGTACAAGGGAATGTTATGAGGATGTTTCCCAATCCTATGTTCGAAGCCATACCTGGCACACGGGGCTTCATTAATCCTGTGTTTGAATTTACACCAGGGGGGTTGGAGGGATTTCCTGCGGCTGGAAGAGAAACAACACCTATTCCTCCTCCTATAGCACATTTCGTAGGGCCTTTCCCAAGACACATTCCAAGAGGTCAGCCATTCCTTCAACAACAACTAGTGCAACAAGGACAACCAGCCTTGAATGTACCCATGTATGGACCAAGAGGCCCTCAAGCACATGGAGTTCCTCCAAACCCTGTGTTAGTTCCTCCAGTAGTGGTTTAACCTGCACAAAATATGATTTCAAGAGACCAAATTGCTGATATAGTTAGAGAAATGTGTGGACCTATGGCTTCTGAGGTCTAGACACCAGTGTACAAAAAACCTTACCCCGAGTGGGTGGATAGGGTACATGAGTATCTTGGAGGGTTTAGAATACCAGAATTTGCCCTCTTTTATGGGAATGGAAACCAGTCAACGGTGAAACACATTGCTAGGTTTACAGGCCAGTATGGTGAGTTCGCCAATAATGATTACATGAAACTGATACTCTTTCCAAACTCTTTAACTGGAGCAGCCTTTGTATGGTACATAAACCTTACACCAGCTTTATCCAAACTTGGTAGTAAATGGAGAAAGTTTTTCATGTCCAATTTTTCTAAACAGAACCTGAAGTTTCCATGGCAGACTTGACAAGATTAAGCCAAAGGCTTGATGAGAAGGCTGCTCAGTTTATTGCTAGATTTAAAAGGGCACAAAACAAATACAGGGTCATGTTACCAGAGCCTGAATTTGTAAGATTGGCTCAAAATGGCTTGGAATTTAGGCTTTAAAAGAAGTTTGATTCAATTGAGTTTCAAAACTTAGTAGAGTTAACCTATAAGGTGTTTAGATATGAAACTTTGCTTGAGAAAGAACAAGATCGAAGTAATGCATCATATAAGACCTACTATAGGGACCCTAATTATGAAATTGATGTAGCAGAGATCGTAAGAAAAGAACTTATGACCTGTGAGGCATTAATTCAGAAAGACAGTACAATAGACCAGTAGTTTAAAAATAAAGATCTGCATAGGAAGTATTCTTTTGACTTAACAAAAACAGATGACATTTTTGATCATTTGCTTGCAGCAAATTTCCTAAAATTACCAAAGGGAGTCAAGATCTCTACCCTTGAAGAACTTAAAGAAAAGTTGTATTATAAATGGCACAATTCTTGGTCTCATTCAACAAAAAAACTGTATTGTTTTCCGAGACAGGATCCAAGAATAGATTTGGAAAGGGAGGCTAAAGTTTCCAGCCAAGTCTGAGAAAGCTATGGTAATCGACATCAACCTGTTTTCAGAGATTAGGGAGGCTGCAACCAATGTTGGCATGCTAGATTTTCAAAACCTATCCTTGAAAGAATTGGAGGAAGTCACTGTGCAGATGCATGTGGCTAGCTAGGCTGTTTTCAAGAAGAACACAAGAAGTTCACCAGCTGATGGACAAAGCTTTGCAGGCCTATAAGAAGGCTCTAGTGAAGAGATGTTGGATGACGACTCTCTTGAAGCTGCTATAATGCAAAGGATGTGTCCCAGGTGCAAGATGTGTTACAAGTGGCTGAAAGGGCTCCCAGTTGATGGAAAATAGTATTACAAAGAGGTGCAGAGGGACCGAATAGCCAACACCTATAACAAGAGGCCATACCCAACTAGCCCTAGACAACATTCATCCTTAGTAGCCCCACCAGACACCAAGATGCAATCAAAAGGAAAGAGGCATCTGTATGAAACTAGGCCACCCAATTATTACATGGTAGACAATCAACTTGAAAGGAAGCATGGATTCAGTGCAAGGCATGGGACCAGGACTGATAATTGGCCCTCGATGACTGCTTCAAAGAGTGAGGTAACAAATCCAGCAGCTAGACCAGTGGACTCATGAGTCCCCGGAGTTCTAGATTGATTTGTCATACAGAACAAACCTAAGGAAATGCCTACTCAAAGAAAGGTTTTTGGAGACAAGGGAAGAATGATCAAACCTCCTTTGGTGGCTCCAAACAATTGGGTGTTATTAAAGAACCCAAAAACAAGGGAGCCAAATGTGGTTCCTATGATTTCTAGGTTTCAAAGGAGAAAGATCCAACGAAGATACACCTAGTATCAGAGGGATCTGAAAGAAAGTGGAGAAAGCACTTCCATGGCACAAGCAAAAGACCATATAGATGGAGAGAAAGGTTCGAAGCCTGCTCCCAAGATCAAGAGAAGTGTCATCATGAAGCAGTTGGCTAAAGTTCATGCTGAACTAAGAGCCAAAGAAAAATCCAATTTAGCAAGCCTCGAGAAGGCTTTAATGGAAAGTGATGATGAAACGGATGAAGGAACTGAGTTAGGTCAAAAGAGAACGTTGGCTGAAGATGACCTGTTTGAGGCCTTCATGGCTAACTAGACCTTTTTGGTTGACAAGCCAACAGAGGTAGATCACCAACAGACTGTTTCAAAGGAACTTGCTAGCATAGAGGTACCAGAATGCAGCATGGAAGATGCTTCCAAAATAACAGAACAAGCTAGTTTGGAAGGGAAACAAGTATAACCAGTAATTCAGTTTGGCTCATTTCTTCCAGTGCTAGTAAACATGGTATATATACTGCCATAGGAGTTCCAGGCTAAAGAGGGAAACTAGGAAGATCAAGAAGATGACCCCATTCCAGTTTCTAGTGAAGATTCACAGGCTAGCATGATTCAAAATGAGTCTGAAATGGCCACACCAATGGAAACTGAAAAAGAAAGTGAGGAGGTGAGTATTAACCTCTCATATCCTTTCGAGTACCTTATAACATCTATGACTCAGCACGTTAAGCCCCTGTATATCAAGGCTTACTTCGATGAGATGCAAATGAACAAGGTGTTAGTGGACAATGGGGCGGTAGTGAACTTGCTTCCGAAGTCCTCCTTGAAGAAATTGGGGAAAAAAAACCCCCAGATTAATGCCAACCAACACAACCATTGCTGGTTTCGTTGGAGATAAGCAGATGGCTTAGGGTATTCTGCCCATCAACTTGAATGTGGGAACCAGAGATTGGATGACAACATTTTTTGTTATAGACAATAATGCCAAGTATAATGTTTTGCTTGGCAGGGATTAGATCCACACCAACAAATGTGTGCCTTCCTCTCTACATCAGAAAATGATGATAGCACTATGCAATGGAGAGACAAAGAAGATCAACGTAGACCTCCAACCCTTTATCACTTATGCTGATTTTGTAGAGGCCAAGTTACACATTGAAGAAGTGACACCACTCAGTGTGCTGAGGAAGCTTGATGGAACAACCGATGTGACGGCTGATGATGAAGTAGCATACTTGAAGCACCTAGTGCAGGAGAGTGCCGATGAAGAGTTCGTTATCAAAAATGATAACGATGCCTGGTTGTAGGCTGTAGTGATTCTAATTTTTCGTAAGTCATTATTTATTATTATTACTTTATTTTATTTTATTTTTGACTTTATTAATTGTGTGATTACATGAGAATTTAATGTGGTATTTAATTAATTTAATGTGATATTTAATTATATATAATTAATTTGAATATTTATATATAGTGATATATTATATATATATATATATAATCTTATATTTATATCTATATATGTTGTAATTATGTTGTATTTAAATAATATAACATGTTGTCAATTAGGTTATAAGCACTTAGAGAGGTGTTGAAAAAAAAGAAGAAAAGAACAAAAACAAAAACAGAGGCAACAAAGAGAGAGAGAGAGAGAGAGAGAGAGAGAGAGAGAGAGAGTGTGTGAGAGTGAGTGAGTGAGTGAGTAATCAAAGAAAAAAAGAGAGGGTCCTGCGGCTATGTGTGTGTAAGAGAGACGGACGGAAGAGAAGGAAAAAAATAAAAAGATTAGGGTTTTGTTTTGGTGGCTTCATAAAATTTTCAAGTATTTCTTTGATCTTCAAAAAAATATTGTGAATGCAAAACCCACTTCTCTTGATTTATGTTTAATTCGTTGTTTTTTATTTATTTATTTGATGTTGAATTGATTTCGTATTTGCATGTAGATGATTGATCGATTTTAATTATTTTGATTAGTTGTGTATATAAGGTTTAGGGTTTTTAGATGATTGATTGATTTTAATTATTTTGAGTAGTTGTGTATGTAAGGTTTAGGGTTTTTAGATGATTGATTGGTTTTAATTATTTTGATTAGTTGTGTATGCAAGGTTTAGGGTTTTTATATGGATTTATTTTGTGGTTGTAATCACACTCATGGATATATGAAATTAAAATAAACTTGGAACCCATAGATAAATTCCTTACTCTCCACCATGACTTCATGGATTGTTGTTTTATTTGAGTGTTGGTGAGAAAGAGTGTATAAAAAAAAAGGTGAGGATTATGAGATTTATTTGAATGCCTTAGGTTTGGCATTATTATTTTTGTTCTCATGAGTGGATGAGAGATTGTATATATATATTGTTGCCTCGTTCTCATGAGTAGACGAGTGCTTTGATTTACGCGCGTACGTATATGCTAACCATCCGGGGAGTGTGGGTCAAACTCGGGATGATATCCCTGGGCAAGTTTGGCTTCAGAGCGGTGTTAGGTATACAGGAGACACATGGGATATATGTGTAGGCCGGAAGTGAAGGGCCGCAGTGGTGGAGTTAAGGTATAAAGAATTAAATATGAGTTTATTGTTATAGTGTGAATTGTATTGATTTGTACATCTTGAAAAATAGTAAACGACCTTGATAAATTATAAAATTTGAGTAAAGACATGTATACGTAATTCTAGATAACTTTTGTGATTTAACTTTTTACTAGAAATATCGATTAGAACTTGTAATCGGATGATCGTAGTTACAATAGTTTTTATTCATTTTAGCTAGGCAGGCTTTAGATTTTGTTTTAACCCATGAAACAAGCTCATTTTTATTCATTTTGCCTAAAATAAAGTCAAATATTATTCTGAACACTTTTCATGTTTTGAACTTTTCCGAAAAAAATCATTCTAGGGCAGTTTCTGTTCATTTTCAGCTTCAGATCTTTTGGTTGAATTCCGTCTAGGTTCTTCTATCAAGTTCTTCTCTTAACCTGTTCAGTTTTTACTAAATTTATTTGCGCGGCCTTTCAAAAAATTTGATTTTGTACAACTTTTATTCTTTAAGTTTTGGTCAATTCAAATTATTTTAGCATGAAACAGTGCATTTTTATAATTCTTCAGCAAATTACTTATGATTAAATTATACTAACGTTATTTTTTTTTGCAGAATGGTGGGTCTTACTAACTTTTTATGTAGGGTTGACCCACTATATTTTTATTTTTATTTAGTTTATTTTATACTCAATTTATCTTTAATTGTATGTAGGTAAGAAACTAAATGCCACCGTATCTCATGAAACTACCCATTCGTCTCGATGCGAGTGAAACTAGTTGTCTTGTTTCGTAACAAGAATTAATGTACTTTTTGTTTGTGTCTAGTGAACACATGGGTGTCAAGTCTTGTACTCATACCAGTATACCTGTATACTAACCCGTTTTGTCTCTTGGCAACTAGAGTGCATTCTGTTTAAGCGCAGCCGAGCTTCCTTTGCAAGATTAGTTGGGATTACGATGGTGAAGAGAAATAACTATAGTTGTTGGACATGTCGTTTAGACTTCTTTTGTTTTCTTGACCTTAGGGTTGATAGTAGTTTATGTATTTATTATTTTTTTTATGACTTTAGTATTTAGATAATTTGGCATGGTTTGTAACCTTACATTATTTAAGTTATTTTGACTATTTATTGTTACTTAAGCATTGGTTAGTTATGAAATTATGGTGAATGGTTTGGTTGGCGTTTTGTTAGTTTTTTTTTTAACCCTTGTAATCTTGTGAGGATGGAAATTTACTTAAACCCTTTGGAGACGTGGACATTTAGATTTTGTTTCACCTCTAGGATTTGGATGATGGAATATTGATTGGGGTTTAGTCATAATTTAATATTTAATTGTCCAAATTTTGGGGCGTGACATAGGCAAAAAGATAAGAACCAAGAAGCTAGACCCCTGGCTATAGTCAAGTTTTCAGTATTAGACATAAAGTCAATAGTCCAAAAGGTACAAGAACAAGAGAAGGAAGCCATGGTGATTAGCTGTAATCAGGAGCAACAAAGGCCAGGCCTTTGGCCCTTGATAAGTACTGTGTATTGGACATAGATACACAAGTCCAGGAAATATAGGAAGAAGAAGTCTTATGGATAGATTTTGTCTATGAGAAATAAAACAAAGATGTTGAGCCAGAGAAGGTGGGAGCAAAACAAAGTAAAGAAGTTGCTTTAAAGACGGAAGAAGTCAAAGGAGAAGCATCAGTAAGTGCTCACGTATAAGACCCCTTGGAAGAAGTCAACTTAGGGGAAGGTTCTACACAGCAGCTCACCTACATCAGTGCTTGGTTAAGTCATATTGATAAAAACCAGTTGTTGGTAGTCCTAAAGCAATATAAGGATTGTTTTGTGTGATCTTATAATGAACTGCCTAGATTGGATAGGTTATTAATAAAACATCGGCTCTTTATGAAGCCTAATTTTAAGCTACACAAGCAGAAACCAAGACGGATGAGTCCTGAAGTGGTTCAGAAAGTGAAAGAGGAGATTCTTAGACTCCTTAAGACAAGCTTCATTAGAATAGTCAGGTATGTTGAATGGTTGTCTAATATTGTGCCTGTGGTTAAAAAGAATGGCAAAATGAGGGTATGCATTGATTTTAGAAATCAGAATTTAGCAACTCCAAAAGATGAATACCCCATGCCTATAGTTGATCTATTGGTGGACAGTTCAGCAGGGCACAAGATTTTGTCTATGATGGATGGGCATTCTGGTTACAACCAAATCTGCATTGCAGAGTAGGATGTCCACAAGACAGCATTTAGGTGTCCTAGGAATATTGACACCTTCGAATGAGTGAAAATGCTATTTAGTTTAAAGAATGATGGGACAACATATCAGAGGGCAATGAATACTATCTTTCATGATCTTATTGAAGGATACCTAGAGTGTTACATTAATGATATTGTTGTAAAGTCCCAGTCTATGGAGGAACACTTGGTTCACTTGGTAGCAGCTTTCAAAAGAATGAGAAAGTTCAAGTTGAAACTTAATCCTCTTAAATGTGCTTTTGGTGTATCGGTTGGAAACTTCTTGGGGTATGTAGTGCACAAGAAGGGAATACAGATTGATCAAAATAAAGCCAAAGGCATCATTGAGGCCAAACCTCTATCAAGTAAGAAAGAATTATAAAAGTTCCTTGGTCAAGTTAATTTCCTTCGAAGATTTATTTCTGACACTACAGGAAAAACTAAAGTATTTTTTTCTTTGTTAAAGCTGAAAAATGAAGAAGAGTTTGTGTGGACAACAGAGTATCAAGCTGTTTTCGAAGGAATTAAAGCCTACTTGGCCAAGCCTCTAATGCTGATGGCACCAAGGAGAGATAAGCCCTTGAAGTTATACATTATTGCAGTAAAAGATTCATTGGGAGTTTTCCTAGCTCAGGACAACGAAGAAGGCAAGGAGTAAGCAATTTATTACCTTAGTAGATTTTTAAATTCTTGTAAATGTAAATACTCAGTTGTAGAAACGTTGTGCCTTGCATTGTACTTTACAGCAATGAAATTAAGATATTATCTTTTGCCTACTATTGTCTTGGTAATTGCAACCACAGACTTGGTTAAGTACATGTTATCTAGACCTATACTGAGAGGAAGAATTGACAAATGGATATTAGCTTTATCAAAATTTCATCTAGAATATGTTCCCCAAAAGGCAATAAAATGACAAGTTTTGGCTAACTTCTTAGCAAATCATTCATGTCAAACAGAAAGCCAAGAGATAATGGACCTTGGTATAGTCAATATTGAGCCATGGCAAATGTGGTTCGACAGATCAAAAGCCAATGGTTTGGTTGAAATTGGTGTTATAATTAAATCACCACAGGGGGGTAGAAACCACATGTCACGACCGAAACCCGCCCCTATAGATTTAGCATCGTAACCGGCTAGTAATTCTTGAATTACTAAAGGCCTCTGAATAGAATAACATATAATTAAGGGGCTGCGGAAGCAAATATACAAAATACAACATTCATTGAGTTGTGTAGACAGACATGGGACAAAATAATGTTAAACTTTATAAGCGTACATATGACGTTACATAGATACAATAATTATACGTCACCCCATGTACAGATAACCAAAAACAAACTGTTCATTAAACAAAAGAAATC
Source organism: Camellia lanceoleosa (assembly GCA_025200525.1). Lineage (NCBI taxonomy): Eukaryota > Viridiplantae > Streptophyta > Magnoliopsida > Ericales > Theaceae > Camellia > Camellia lanceoleosa. The sequence continues at coordinate 8,601,433 of CM045768.1, read as the reverse complement.
AAAGTATTGAACGTTCAAAAAGACATGGCCACACGACATGACTTGGTTCGGAACCCCCTCTCAGGAGGCGCAAAGGGTGGCTGACAAAACGGAATCCCAGGCCATTAACTTTGGCATTGATTACGTTCCTGGTCACCTACGTACATAATATAAATAGTGAGCGGAAGCTCAGTGAATAATAACAGAGTAAAGGATTTAATGAATGAAGTCCATATCAAATTCAGAAATCATAATTCAGATTCATAAATAGATTCATATTCATATCCTTGTTCAAATCATACATAGAAGTTAGAGTTCATGCTTAATTATACGTGGTACATCCATTAGCGCTAACAAAGCAGATACAGAACAGATGCAGAACGTATGGTGGTTATGAGTAACCAGTTCCATAAAGGAACCTCTGGATCCAAGTAACATAGAATACATGCTGAGCCCCATGATGGAGCCTCCGGTACAGGTAACAGATGACAGACATAATAAGTTCCATAATGAAACCTCCGATACCGGGTAACAGCTAACGGATATCACATGATGCTAAGGATGCCACGAATACATTGTCAGAAATTGGACAATCATTCATTGTATAGAACATAGCATTTCAGAAAATAGATCTTATTTTATCATACAGAAAGTAAATAAAGTTAAACATAACTTTACTAAATTATTACTACGATTAGCTTCTTGAATGAATGAGCAAACTAATCAAATGGTTTACGGCATGTGACCTACATAACACATAACGAAAACACATTTGAAACACACGTTGGAATATATCTAACTCATTACGTTCTATTTATAGTGTGTTTTTATACGTTACCCTCATTATTATGCCTTAAACTTGGCATAGGAATGCCTAAGATGGAATGAGTATGCAAAAATGTATTTGAAAACACTTGATCGAATTTTCTGAAAACAGGGTCCTCGCTCGAGCGGATATACGAAATTTGAGGGGATGTTTGAGTATAACTTCCTCCGCTCGAGCGTTCTGCAAACTTTGAAAAAGTTCTGGTTAAGCGATTTTCACGCTCGACGAACGCTTGATGGTCGCTCGAGCGTGAGACTCATGCCCCCGTTCGAGCGCAACTCTTGCTGTTCAAGCAGTCTGCAAAAATATGAAACTTTTGAAAGCATGCATTTCACACTCGAGCGAACTTCTGATCGCTCAAGTGGAGATGCAAAAACAAAGGTGGCTGCTCGAGCGCAGAATCTCACACTCGAGTAGAGAGGTTGAATTCTGGAATTTCCAAATTCACCTCCAAGCTCCCAAATCCAACTTCAAAGCTGCAATTTTTGTTCTTTTGAGCCAAACACTTAAGGAAACATTTAGAAACTTGTATAACAATATGAAATGAAGATTAATTCACAAAATCAAAGCCCAAAACCAAATCAATTCTTCAAAACTAAGCTTGAAATTTTGTATATACAACATGCATGCAATGATATAAGATATTGTCTTTCAAAACATAAGTAATTTGGGATTGTAAGTGCAAAACTATGGTGAGCACTCAACATTTAACAAAGATGACCTCTTGCATGTATGGATTGATTGTAAATTAAACTCAAAATTCATGAATGATGCATGCATGCATAAATTAATCTTTCACTCTACATTCTTACTTTAATTCTCATGCTTAATCTTCTAATTCTCTTCGATTCTTGCACTAAGTAATTCAAATTCATATTTAAGGAGTTGAATTTCCTACCTTAAGCCTTGAGCTAACAAGTGTTGGAGCCAAACTTCCCTCAAAGGTTGAGTAATTCTTGATTGTCCCTATAAACTTCCTATAATTCACTCTAATGGTTGAAGTTCCTCTCCCAACTCTTATACTCTCTCCTCACTCACGTTTGAGTTAAAAGATGAGGAAATGAAAATGTATATAATAGCCTTGAGTCTACAATTTGCCTTATATAGGCTTGGGTAAATGTGTAATTATTTATTGATCAAACTAATCAAATAGACATTAAGGCCAAGTTTGGCATCCTCAAAATAATCAAAAAAGTCAAAAAGTCACTATCCTATTTAAGTCACATCATCTTATTTAAGTCACATCACTTCTCTAACACATCATTTCAAACCCAACCCAAATCCAACCCATATTTCATAAAAAGTCAAAAAGTGCACTTATTTAGTCTTCCCAAACTTGGCCTAAATTATTTTAATAATTGTTCTGATTTGAAATTCAATTAAACCTACCTTAAAATTCTAAAAATTCTAATCAACACATAAATCAAGTTAATTTATGAATCGGGTGCTGATAAGTCTTTCAATTTCGTAATCGAAACGAAAACATGAACAGATCTTCCTACGTTAAACAGATACAAACACAAATAAGGCAACATATGATGCAAAATTTCACTTTAATTACTCATTGGGCATAATTAAGCATGGATTAATGTTAATCATGGGTCGGGGTTGTTACACCACACATGGTTTCAGAGTGGATGAAACTACTTGTTTCAATAACCAAGCTGAATATGAAACTTTAATAATGAGACTTAAGATACTTATTGGATTATAGGTTTATGCAGTTTGTTAATCATATTGTTTAATTTTGATGATATTTAAAATATTATTTGAAAATTTTGGGTTTTTTCATTATACATATTCTATATTATTTGACACAAAATAATAGTTTTTTAAAATATAAGTTGTATGATATATTTGTTATAAATATTATTTAAATGGAAATATTTTGAAAATATTACTATTCATTTTTTTTTGACAGATTTAAAATTGATTAGTTGTATTATTTTGACAAAATTGATTGATTGGTTGGTTGGTCACTATTCACTTTTTGACAAAATTAAACTTGATTAGTTGTATCATTTTGACAAATGTGAATTTAGTGAGTTGTCATCTTTTGACAAATTTAATATACTCACATGGGATGGTTGGTATATTTAAAATCTATATAGCAATCATAAAAATATTTGATTTGTGTAACATACTCAAGTGGTGTTTGACAGCAAATCAGACTTTTTATTCAAATATATGTATACATTGCTTGTAGGTTGTTTATAATATATTATTGTGGGGATGTAATTTCTGAATGACAACACGTGGCTGAGGTGCCACGTGTCCTGGACATAATGCCGAGGTAATCTCGGCTAGGCCGAGGTTATCTGCGAGAATACCGGAATCTGGGGTAAGCGGATAAGGGACAAGAGTCCTAGATTGGGAAATGACTTCAGTTTGGGTAAAGATAAGACTCTTAGGGAGTTTATCCCAATCCTATTGGGAGTCTAAGATTAGCAGTAATCCAGAGTCTATTGAAGCCAGGTTTCTATTGGGATTAGGTTTGTATTGGCTATAAAAGAGAGGTACCCTCGTGGGTTTAAGGTACGCTTTTTGTATTCTGAATAGTGAGTTAAGCACTTTTGCTATCTTTGAGAGATAACTAACTTAATAGTCGGAGTGCCCCCGGGTGGACGAACCACCGTTGGAATCTCTTCTTTTTGTTACAGGTCATTCGGGCGCAATCTATTCTGCCAGTATTTACTAGCTGAGTACCTGTTTGGCAGTGTGATCAGAAATCGACTCACACAATATGGCGCCGTCTGTGGGAAAGAAAGAAGAATAGATGGCCAACGACGGACAGAGGGAAAAGGTTGGGGACGACATCCCTACTAGGAGTGGGAAACATATTGACTTTGACGTCGAAGAAGACAACCGCAACGAAGAGACTCGTGATAAGAATCACGGAGAAAAAGACGTCGGCCAATAAGGCGACGTACCGAAGAAATCAGACCGAAGCGGGTATTATAACGAGGACGACTTCCAGATATAGAAAAATAGATGTTTGCGGAGGGACAAAAAGATGAAGGGAATGGTAGACAAATTGGCAGACCTGCAAACGGTCGTCAATTTCATGATGTAGCACAACGTACCATCGTCTCAAGTATAAGACACGCCGATTCTAGCGCCAAGAACAATGCCCGTGAGAGGGCGAAAACAAGACTGTAGCCTCCAAAGACATCAACCAAGGAACACTCCCACCGGCCTTCAAGGGAGGTCGGGCGAGGAGAGTTAATAAAAGGAGATTCACGGAGAACGCATCATACCAAGGAGGATGACCCCAAAGAACATCGGCATGTTCAAGGGAAGAAGCTCTGTTTCAACGCAACTAACGGAGAGAGGTCCAAGAGGACTCACAATGACACCGCAAGTAGTGCACTGAAAAGACTGAAATCCGGAGATAGCCGAGCTCCTGGGCAGACCAAGGAGGATCGGAGGGATTACTTCCAGAGGAAGCAACAAGATACCGAGGTAACTTCCTCAGTCAAGCCGAGAACGCCGTTCTCAGTAGAATTGGACAAATTTGAAGCTCGAAGAGGTTTAACATGCCGAGATTCCAGATATACGACGGTAAGTCGAACCCAAAGTTTCACGTTGGTTTATACCTGAACTCGATGGCATTGTACACTGGGAACGAGCCGTTGCTCTGCAAGGTGTTCCCCTCATCCTTTGGAGAGATTGCATCGGTCTAGTTCCACAAGTTGCTAAAAGGAACTATGAAAACCTGAGAAGGCCTGGCCGAGATGTTTGTGGCCAGGTTCACGACAACAAACTACAAAAATTAAGGGTGGACGCCTTGATGGCTCTGAGAATTAGCGAGGACGAAAGCCTCAGGGCCTATGCCAAAAGGTATTATGAGGTGTTCAACCGAATACCAGGATGCAACCAAAGGTGGCGGTCGTGTCGTTTAAAAACGGCTTGAAAGATGATTGCCTGCTTCGAAAATCGCTGGCAAAGACACTGCCAAAAAGCATGGAGGAACTTATGGCCAGGATAGAAAAGTATGCTAGGGCCGAGGAGGACACGTTAGGGACAAAGGTGTCGAAACAAAAGAAGAAAAACGGCTCACTAAAGCGAGGCCGAGGTGATAGTGGGTACAACAAACAGGAGACAGGATTAAAGGCTGCACAGGCAGTCATAACCATATTCCGAATCCCAATTTACAAAGTCTTGGAGAAAATTCGAAATCAGCCCTATTACAGAGCACCAGTAAGGGCTCTTGGTGAATTTATGAGAAGAAGCCTTGGTAAGCACTATGCTTACCACAATGAAGATGGACATTTGACTAAGGGGTGCAGAGCTCTGAAGGCACATCTGGAAGACCTGGTAAGACAAGGTCATTTAAGAGACCTTATAGACAAGGCTAGGACAAGGGAAGAGCAAGCAAGACTGCCTCAGGCACCGGTAGCCCTGCCTCCTCCAGCACAACAACCGTAGGTAGGCGGACCTCGGGTGATCAATGTGATCCACTCGAAGGTTAATGAAATGAAATACGTGGGGAGACTCAAAAGGTGAAACATTTGCAACATGTGCACCCGGTCAGGCAGAAAAGACCTAGGGCAGACAAGTACCAGGGACCAGTGGTGTCATTTACTGAAGACGACTTAGAGATGGTGCAACATCCACACAACGATGCCTTGGTAATATTCTTCTAGATTGGGGAATGCTAAGTGAAGCGCATCTTAGTTGACCAGGGCAGCTCTTGTGACATCATGTATGTCAGGTGTTACAAGGAGCTTGGCCTTCACTACGATGTTCTGGAGCAGTCTAATGGTCCAATGGTTGGGTTCAATGGAACGCCAACGTGGCTCTTGGGAACAGCAAGTTTGGAGGTGCAGGCTGACACCAAGAAGATAAAAACAGAGTTCACCATAATCGACACCCCCTCCTCTTACAATGCTATCTTGGGAAGGCCATAGCTACATGCAATGGGGGCAGTCCCCTTAACATTGCATCAGCTATTGCGGTTTCCAACAGAGCATGGAATAAAGGAGGTCAGAGGGGATCAGGTGCAGGCAAAGAATTGCTCCATGGCAGTAATGAAATCCACTGCAACATACGGGAAGCAGAAAAGACAGAGATAGAGGACGAGAAGGTGGAAGTCCTGGAGGACGTCAGCAAAGGGCCAGCCGAGAAGAGTGAGGAAGCCCTAAAGAAAATCTTTGTCCAGCAAGGGGATGAAGAACGCTTCTTCTTTCTCTGCTCGGGCTTGGCCGATGAAGAGGAAAAAGAGCTAGAGGCATTCCTAAGAGCAAATCTGGAGGTGTTTGCATGGACACCATACGAGATGCCTGGCATTGACCCCGATGTCACTTGCCACAGACTGAATGTAGACAGGTCGGCCAAACTCGTCATCCAGTGAGCGAGGAGGCCGACACTAATGCATGTTGAGACAGTAGAAGAGGAAGTTGATAGACTTCTGAAGGCCAAAGTCATTCGAGAGGTAAATTACCCGACATGGTTATCAAACACAGTGGTTGTGAAGAAAAAGAATGGTAAGTGGAGGGTCTGCGTGGACTTTACCAGCCTAAACAAGGCTTGTTCCAAAGACAGTTTCCCATTACCCAAGATCGACCAGTTGATGGATGCCACTTTAGGGCTTAGAAGGATGAGCTTCCTGGATGCCTACAGGAGGTACCACTAGATAGTCATGTACCCCCCAGATGAGGAGAAGACTGCATTTATCACTCCAAAAGGGTTGTATTGTTACAGAGTAATGCCCTTTGGGTTGAAAAATGTAGGAGCAACCTACCAGAGACTGGTGACTAAGATGTTCAGACATATAATTGGCAAAATTGTGGAGGTATACATAGACGACATGGTCGTGAAAACCAAAGAACCTGAGGGTCATCTGGAAGACGTAAAGGCAGTTTTTGACATTCTTAGAACATATCGGCTCCGACTCATTGCATCGAAGTGTGCATTTGAAGTTGGGTCTGGTAAGTTCTTGGGATACTTGGTAACTAGAAGGGGCATTGAGGCAAGCCCGGATCAGATCAAAGCCATTTTAGAGCTGAAGAGCCCAACATCGGCAAAACAAGTGCAGATGTTGACTGGAAGGGCTGCAACCCTGAATAGATTTATACGCAGAATCTCTGACAAGTGCAAACCTTTCTTCAGCTTAGTGAAGAAAGCCACAGACTTCTTGTGGACAGAAGAGTGCGAAGCTACCTTGGCCGACTTGAAAAAGTATTTGACCACAGCTCCAATTCTCTCAAATCCAATACTTGGAGAGGAGCTATTCTTATACTTGGTAGTTTCAGAGCATGCAGTGAGTGTAGTAATAGTCAGAGAAGAAAAGGGAGAGCAAAGGGCAGTTTACTACGTAAGTAAAACCCTGGCAGATGCAGCGACCAGATACCTACCCTTGGAGAAGTTAACACTGGCTTTAGTAATGGCTTCCAAGAAGCTGAATCATTACTTTCAAGCTCACAAAATTGTGGTGTTAACTGAACATTCTTTGAGGTCCCTGTTACAGCAGGGAGACCTGACAGGAAGAATAGCCAGATGGACAGTGGCTTTAGGCCAATATGGCCTGGAATTCAGACCGAGGACAACAATCAAAGGCCAAGTCTTAGCCGACTTTGTGGCCGAATTCACACCATACGCCGTCATACATCGGGCTCTGTTGAGCTGAGGTATACAACGTCCAAATGGGCAAGGAAAAGCCCAGTAGGGAACAGTAGAACAAAGGAAGGAAGAAAAGCTCAGGCCCTGCAGTATTTACATCGACGACTCATTCTGGCTGTTTGTTAATGGGAGTTCAAACCGACAAGGAGCAGGGGCAGGAGTAGTGCTAGTATCTCCAAATGGACAGATACTGGAACAATCCATTCGTTTGAGGTTTAAGGCCTCAAACAATAAAGTAGAGTATGAAGCACTAATCGCAGGATTAAAGCTAGTAGTAGTAATGGAAGCTGACGAGGTAATAGTCTTCTGTGACTCCCAACTTATAGTCAACCAGGCAACAGGGGAATATGCAGCCGAGATGAAAGGATGTCGGCCTATGTAAAGGAAGTGGGCAGGCTGGTAGCCTTATTTCAAAATTGCCGACTACAGCAGATTAGCCGAGATGACAATAGCCATGCCAATGCTCTGGCCAACCTGACTAGCACAATGAAGCCTGGAGAGGTAAGGACAATAATAGTTGACTACTTGTCAGGTCCAAGCATAGAACCACTGAACACAAAGCGTGAAGCAATGTGCGTAGAGATAGGGCCAAGTTGGATGGATGCAATAATAATATTCCTTAGAGATGGGAAGCTGCCAGACGACCGTAAAGAAGTCCACAAGATCAGACTGAAGTCGGCAAGGTTCAGTTTGACAGCAGAAGGATATCTTTACAGAAGATCTTTCGCTGGACCCCTTCTGAGGTGTGTGCGTCCTTCACAGGTTGAAGACTTTCTGTACGAGATATATGAAGGAGTATGTGGAAGCCACACTGGGGGCAGGTCACTTGCTCATAGGGCCATTACTCAGGGGTACTGGTGGCCTTACATGCAGAAAGACGTTGAAGCTTATGTCAAGAAGTGTAAGAAGTGCCAAAGGTTTGCACCTTTGATACATCAATCAGCAACAGACTTAAACCCAGTGTCCAGCCCTTGGCCATTTGCCCAATGGGGCATGGATCTTGTTGGACAATTGCCTCAAGCAACTGGACAAAGGAAGTACCTACTAGTGGCAACAGATTACTTCACCAAGTGGGTTGAAGCTGAGCCCCCTGTAAAGATTCGGGACATTGATGTCAAGAACTTCATATGGAAGAACATCATTACCAGATTTGAGATCCCAAGAGCAATAATTGCAGACAATGGTACACAATTTAACAGTAAACTAGTCAAGAGCTTCTGTGCAAAGTACAAGATCAAGAATTACTATTCCACCCCAAGTTTTCCTCAAAGCAATGAACAAGTAGAAACATCCAACAAACTTATCTTGGATGGGATTAAGAAGAGACTGCAAGTAGTAAAGGGAAAGTGTGTGGATGAATTGCCCAGTGTACTTTGGGCATATCGGACTATGCCGAGAAGATCGACTGGGGAGTCCCCATTTGCCATGGCTTATGGCACAGAAGCAGTCATTTCACTGGAGGTCGGCATCCCAGGGATTAGAACCTAGGGAGTAGAAAATGGGACTAATGAAGCATTATTAGCCCGAGATCTGGATCTACTAGATGAAAGAAGAGAGAAAGTAGCGATTCAGCTGGAGGCATACCAGTAGCAGCTTGCTAGGGCTTATAATAAGAAGGTGAACCCGCGAGAGTTCCAAGTCGGTGACCTCGTCCTGAGAAAGGTCGTCGGCAACAAAAAGGATCCCAGAGAGGGGAAGCTTGGCTCAAATTGGGAGGGATCCTATAGAATCATCTTGATCTTAGGCAATGGAGCATATCGGCTTGAAGACAGTGAAGGCAAAGAGTTGTCAAGACCCTGGAATACATGCAATCTGAAGTTTTTCTATCATTAGATTTTCTTGTTTTTTAAGTTTTCTTTTGTTTTGTTATTAGCTGAAATAAAAATAAAGTTTTAGTTTGATTTTTTAACTTGTGTGGTATGATTGACCAGTCACTTGGCGATGTTTCTAATTGAAACATGACGAATAACTTAGAATTATTATATGGTAGAGTTTCTACTTGCATATAATAGAGTTGAACTAAGTTGGCGATGTTTCTGATTGAAACATGACGAATAACTTAGACTTATTATATGGTAGAGTTTTTACTTGCATATAATAGAGTTGAACTAAGTTGGCGATGTTTTTTATCGAAACATGACGAATAACTTAGACTTATTATATGACAGAGTTTCTACTTGCATATAATAGAGTTGAACTAAGTTGAATTAACTTATATTAGTTAGATTAACATGGAGACCAAGGTTTATGACCTCGGGCATCCTCTGTTTGAATATGATCTCGGTGACAAGATCAATACCACATACTTAAAGAGAACCCAAGTGGAACTTAGGTTCACATTAGGGGGTAGAGAGCTAGAGAATGAAGCTTGGAAGTTGGAATTTACAGGCTAAAGTTGGTTTAACACTTGTTGAAATTTTTTAGAAAAATTTACAAGTTGGAGTTAACCCGAGGTTATGTTAAAGGAAGATTGGTTTAACACTTGTTGAAATTTTAAGAAAAATTTGCAAGTTGAAGTTAACCCGAGGTCCTGATAAGTAAAGAGTGGAGTGGCAAGTTGTAAATAACACTTGTGAAAATATTATGATAATATATTTCCAAGTGTTAGGTTAAAACTGAGATAAACTACTAGTGGGTATAGTCGAAGTATTCCACACCAAGAAGATTACATAGTTAAGGTGTACACATGTAAATTATTCTAAGTATAGAATCATACAAGACAGTAAAAAGAAGACAAACATACAATCACATTGAAAGAAGAAAGTTATACCTGCATTCGGATAAGGAAGTTCAAATACAAAAAGGCACTTCAGCCATATATTGGAGATCACTTATAAAAGCTTACATAAACAAAGTATAAGGTACAAGAAATAAAAAAGAAAACATCAAAATAAACTACTCGGCGTCGGCGGTGGGTTGTGTCTCACCCCCAGAAGACAGTTGGAAAGACTTCTCAACAGCCTTCTCAGCCGCGAGCATCAATCTCTTGAAGAGTTTGATCTAGGCTCTTCTCGGCGATTGGCACCTCGGAGTTTGTCTTCTGAGAGGAGGCATCCTTTGTGACCTCATCCTCCTCATCCTGAGTCAAGTCCAAGACTTGCTCATTCAGAGTTAGGGACTTGGCCCCAGTAGCCTCTTCCGTCTTATCGGTCTCAGCTTCCTCCTCGGACTCAGCTTCCTCCTCGGACTCATCCTCGGATTGGCTTGAAATAGGGGGGAATGGCAGGACGAGGCTTCCAGCATCCTTCAGAGGAGAGTCCTCGGGGATAGCCAACACCTTCAGAGCAGCCATCCAACCAAGGGTGTAGCCCTTGTTGCATGCCTGTTTGACTTGTCTCTTATAGTCTTCTTTGACGTCGGCTGCCCCCTCGGCGTATGCCTTCTCATCTGCCGCCTTGATCTTGGCTGCTTTTGTGGCCAAGGCAGCCCGAAGCTCGGTTTGAGCTTCAACAGTTTTTACTTCAGCCTCATTCTTTTCGGCCTCAAGGACTTTCTTAATGGCCTCTGCAGCATTTGCTTTTTTCTCGGCCTCATCTTTAGCTTTATTGTTTGCCTCGGTCTGATCTGTCAAAGTCTTGATTTTGCCCTCGGCCTTGCTAAGGGACCTGGACAAATTGGCAGCCTCCTTGGTCTTATTGGCCAACTCCTTCTTGATGGCAAAGGCTTGCATCGCGAAGGAGTGGCTATACTGGATCACTTAGAAGAAAAGGAAAGAACAAATGTTCGTAAAAATTCTTTAAGTATGGAAAGACAGAAGCGGAGAGCACCAAGTGATGGGGGCTTACCTGTATGGAGCGTTGCAGCATCAAAGCAAAATTTTCGTATTCACTCATCTTGGCATTACGATTGAGATCTTTGGGAAGGAGCAAGGCGGTAGAGAGGGTAATGCCGACTTCAATATTATCGGCGTTGTCACCAGCCTTGACCGGCTTGTCCTCGATGGTAATGGGGGGAGCCCAGGGGGCATTAGATTTCAAAGAGCCCGAGGTTGTTGCCAACTCAGACCTCGGCCTCTTCGACCGAGTTGATTGGGATGGCTCGGCCACGGTGGGCCTCTTCTCGGTAGCAGATGAGGTCTTCTTGCTTTCAGCCAATTTTGAAATTAGCAAGGTGTCCTCAGTGTTAATCTGAGTCACCGTTGCCTTAGGCTGGGCCTTCTTTAGTCTTTTGGACTTTGGCTTTGGTTAAGACTGGGAAGGAGAAGGTTGAGCGTTGACAGTGTTGGGGATGTCGGCCAGAAGATCATCTACAACTGCTTTCTTGCGACAAACCTCGGCAGCAATTGCAGTTCGGGGTCGGCGTTTGCATTGAGATGGAGGGATCAGATATGGAGCCGAGGTTGATGGTCCCTCAGCTAGATTGGAAGTTGATCACTGATCTGGCCGGGGTGATGAAGTTTCTGGTGGAGTTGTGGCAGAAGGAGGAGACTTACTCTTCTTCTTCGGGATGTTGGGCAAAACGAATTTATAGATTGGGATGAATTTAAGCAGTAAGGGAGCTCTCCACCTCTAAACTAGTAGATCCAACAGCTTCTTGAGGTCCTTGCTAGGGAAGAAGGACTTCCGGAAGTCTTTTGGTGGCTATGGAAGAGCTGCAAGAAAAACAAACGTTAGAACATACAAAAAAATAAAGTATTAAAGACTTGAAAAATAAGTGAGTGTAACACTTGGTTCTTATCATTACCCTCTATGAATACTGTTCAGCTAAGAGGGTAGAGATGAAGGTCCTCATCTGGAGAGCACTCCCAATTGCTCGAGATAATGAAGTAATCGTCCCCGACTCCCTTGTTAGAGTCTGGGAGGTCGGCAACAAGTTTGTATTCTGTGGAGCTCAGTTTGAGGTAGTAGATGTAGCCTTTTTCTAACTTAAGGCCATACATGGTTGTGGACGCGCCCGTGTGAGGGACTTATGCTGCCACAGTTTGGACTCGATTTGTCATGGTTCTTAATTTGAACCAAAGAGTCCAAATCCGGCAAATCGTTTTGAGAAAAATAGATTTTGAAAGAAGTGCCAAACATGGACTGCTTTGCCAGATACGGAGTCGCCACCTAAATATTTTTAATGGGGGAATTTAGGAAACCCTGACTCGGTGCCAAAGGCCATGTGTCCGTCATCACCAAAGTTGTCTCAGCTCAGGAACTTGGGTACGTTTGGGGAAGGTCAGCTATGAGCACCCCCTCTCGCCCGATCCGAAGATCGGCCTCTATTAACCGTGATATCCTATTTTGAAAACGTTATGTGTTCTTATTCCGATTAATTAGCTAGAATTACTATGTGATGTGCACAACACAAAAGTATATACTAGATTGCCTAATTTGGAATGAAACATTGCATATCCGTTTGTTTGGAAAATGCTTTGGAATTTGCTACTCGTAAGTAGGCTAAAATACGGATTTCAATGAGTTGTTCCAACTCAAACAGTCCAACCTTCACCCACAGGCATTCAGGCAGTTTATATCACATAAGCATCTAGCCACATGGTAAGCATGCTGTCATGTTAACATTCACACTCATGTGAAATGCTAAAGCATAAAATACTTACAATGTACTCCGCACCAAAACAAGAACATGTTAGCAATCATGCATGATCCAAGTCCATGTTAAGTGGCTAATGCAACGCATACAGAATGTCACTAGAATAGGCTCGGCTAATCTAAGGATGACATGTGAAAATGCACAGATAACATGTATTCAAGTTAGATTTGAAATACTTATGCAGTTAGCATGATGCACCGAGCCCGGTGCATGCAATACTGATGAATGATGCACACATGCATAGCATAAGGTATGCTAAAGTAAACATGTCCTAATACTAACCATCAAGACAGGTAAGTAAAATGGAGAAAGAAGTGGGGGTTGGAAGACATGCACGCACGCACCCACCCACACTTATTACAAATTTGCCCCCGCTCGGAGGGACTAAAAGAATAATACAATTAATTAACCTACAAGCTAATTAATTATTACAGACCAATTAAACTAGCTAAGCAAATTAACTAATCTATGAAAGCAGCAAACTGTAGCATCGGGAAGAGGGTCCAATGCATACGCGCTCGGTTCCGCACGGAAAGTCACTGCCATACACAAGATGCTTTGGTCGTTTCGCTCCTCTCAAGACCGCACAAGTCGTGGTTGCTTCTCTGAATGCTGTAGAACACCACCGGCTAAGGGGATTGGCCACCGGCCATGGAGAATGACCACCGGCCACTAATTGAGATATCTGCCACTGATGGATGGCCGGTCGGCACTGAAGATGGCCGGCCGGCCAAATCTTCCTGCAGAAACTGATTTTGACAGCAGCAGAGGGCAAGACATAGCATGGCAACGCATTTCAAGCAATGTATGCACCAATCATACTCCTTATCATGCTTATGACTCAAATGAGTATAGGTCTCGATTCTCAGACCACCAATCGCGCATTTCAATGCATGATGGCCCAAAGAATCAAGTGTGCATTTTAATTTCAAATGCAATGCAAACCAAATAAGCAAACAAAGGGGCTTTTAACCTCTATCATGGCTTGATCAAGAGGTGAAAGATGCATGCAAATGCAATGCAACCTAAGTATGTTAACTAGGCATGCAACATGAGCATATGGGAAGCATGCAAGGCATATAACAAGCATGCAAGTTAAATGAGCATACAAGGTACAATGCCAACACACAAACATGCAAAACATATGGCATGTTAAGCAACCAAAACAAGGAGGAGAATGCATGCCAAATGCAACACCATTTCAACATGCAACAATACGTCATAAGCTAAGCATGCAACAACATGCCAAGGGATGGACTTAAACTAAATTAGGCAGCCCTTAAACAAGCCTAAAACAGTGGCCAACATGCTCAATAATGGAGGCTGAAGCACGTACCAATAGACATGCATGCAAGGTCCAGGACTTGGGCATAAAAGAGAGACTTTTAAGCACACTTGAAAGGATGCAAACATGGATGCAAGGCATACATGGAAAGCTTTGAAATCATGTTAGTGATGGTGCCAAACCAAGCAAGCAAGACAAGCCAAACATGCAACCAATGGTCCAAAGCCTAAGGCAAGCCAATGAGGTATTGAACTACCCTTAACAAAACCAAACATGGCATGAATTGAATGATCAAAATCAGAGGTTTAGTATGTTAAAAAAAAGCTAAAAATACAGTGACATGGCATCCTAGGGGGCCTAAACATGATGGCATGCATGAAGGCCTAAACATGAAGCATGAGATGACAACCTTATAAAGCATTAAAGGGACATCAAATGTAAGCATAAAATCACATCATGAGGTCTGAAATAACATGCCAAGTGGTTCCAAACCACTGAAACAAAGCAAGGATGGCATGCTAGAGGGGCCAATGCTTAAGGCATACAAGAGGGATTACATGGTGGCTATACAAAGCAAAGCATGGATGACCCAAACAACCAAAAACAGTCCCCAAGCACACTAAATCATGCACAAAAGCTTCACAAAGCTGAGCCAAAATCATGCTAAAACAAAGGTCAAAGCTTAAAGCATGTTAAGGCCTAAACATGGCATTACAAGGCATATATGCTAAGCAAGCATGGTGTACCAAAACCAACTCAAAACAGTGCTAAATCATGACATAATAAGCACAAAAAACAGCTAAGGCATGGTCAACATACACTTAAATTAGATGCTCCCTCAAGAGGCAAAAATGGCCATTTTCAAGGACAACAAGGAGAGGGGGTAGCCCTCTCCTTCTTAGGACCTCAAGGCACCATCCTCACCTCTAAAATCCCTCAAGATTTTAGTGGTGAGGAGGCCCAAACATAATGGTCCCGGAGCTCAACCAAAATGGCACAAAACAAGGGCCAAACAAGCCTCAAGAGGGGTCAAACAACCTCAAAGCTTAAAACACCCTTAAACAACTATTTAGAGTAGGCAAAAACAAGACTTTTATGTGTTATATGTTAAGCTCAAAAATAGATGCAAGATAGTCAAAAAAGCTTTGCAAAAATAGGGTATTTAAAGGTAGAGTCCTTACCCTTGTTGACCCTCTTCAAAAATTGTAGACCAGCTGGTTCTTTGAGCTCAAAACCACCCAAGAAGTCCAAGAATAGCCCTCTAGTGCCTCAGCTCCAAGAGAAGGTGTGATGGTGGGTGTTTGTGCACAAAAGTGAGGCAAAACACACACAAAACACAAAAGATATGAAGGTATAGATATAGGATAGATACAAATCCTAACCCTAAAACCAGAGCCCCTTTGAAAATGTTGTCTAACTCTAAAAGAGGGAGAGGAGGCCTCCTCTTATAGAGCTTCGATCTTGTAAGCTTACAAGACAAACTAGCTAAGAGGGAAATCCCTTCATACACGTGTATGGAGGGGAGCCAAGTACATGCCAGCTGCATGAAAATATCTGCAAAAGCAGATGCACAGTAGTCGGCCGGCCAAAAATACAATTGACCAAAAAAAGATAGCCGGCCAGCCATCTATAGTGTCGGCTGGCCAAACATTTGGCCGGTGGCAACAAGACACAGCCGGTGGCCTCAAGCTATGGCCAGTGGAGTGTGGGGATGGCCCACAAACCATTCCCTGTCTCTCCAAGGGGCAAAACACAAGTGTTTGGTGCAAAACCAAACACAAAACAGTCGAGTCGAGAGATCCTGAGGCAAGGCGCGTATCCGAGACCTCCGGGAACTCAAGACGAACTCAAACATAGATGATCACCGAGTGTTCAAGCGGTGACGTCCAAGTCTTAAGGACGGTCAAAAATGGGGTGTCTACAATGGTATAACAGTATTGGAAATCGGCAAGGATAACCCTAGCATTCTCTTTTTTGGCTAAGGCTATTATGCCATTGATAACTCGGTAAGAGTTAATGGCGAGCTGCATCAGGTTCAATTTGTAGTAGTGGAGGACTTCTCGAAAAATGATGTTGAGAGGGACCCTAAACCCACATTCTATGAAAGCTACAACTGGAAAGGGCATGGAATTGACTGTGGGCATGATGGAGTCATCCTCCTCGGCCAACCTGAGATGGACGTCGGCAGGAATGGAAAACTCTTGCCTGAAATATTCTAACTTGGTAGGGGTGTTTACCCTATACGTCCATATACCCATGATGTCGACTTAAGGGGAAAGTGTTGGGATTCAGAATGAAGTGTTTTGTAGGGGTTTGAAGGACCTCGGCCAAAACATAAATGTGTGCTGGGGTAAGAATTTGTGAGGATCCAAGAGGAATTCGTTTCAGTTTTCCCTAAGATTCGTGAGTTCTACGACAAATCTCAAACCTAAGTCTAAGCAAACAAAGATTGAAGACAAGAATTTGGAGAAAACACAGAAAACAGAAACAAGAACAATGATTCAGAATCAAGAATAGTGATGAACTATCAGGAACACTATGGCAGAGTGTGTACACGGGTGCGAGACTAAGAACAGTGGCAGAAAACCAGGTGTACGAAACAGATTGTGTATACATGTGTATTTCCATGAACAAATTGCAAAGAAAGGGAAATTTACAACATAAAAAGATTCAAGAACATGAATGAAGTCATAATAGTCGTATATGAATGCAACAGTTTAAAGTACAACAAGAAATTGAAACGAAGGGGACAGAAATAACTCACCGAAGAGAATGAAGCCGGTGTGAGGTACGCTGGAGTCAGATGATGGCAGCGATAGGAGAAGGGTAGCAAAAGTCTCGCCGAAGGAGGTGAACGGAGTGGTTGTAGAGCTTGAGAGCTTGAAACAATGGCAGATTTGGAAGAGTAGAGAGAGTTAGTACGAAGTTAAGGATGCAAAGATGAAAGGATGGAGAGAGAAAAGTGGTTTTGATCAAAACCACGAAATGACGGCAAAATTGCAATCAATGTGCCTAGGGCAATGTGCTTGTCAGACGGTGCACGCATACGCAAGGCAACTTAAAGGCGCGTGTCAAGTACGATCTAGTAGAGGAAAGACGCGTGGCAGAAATGGTTGAAATACTAAGCGTGACAGCTCACACGCGTGTTAAAACTCTTGAAGTTCTTGGTTTAATGAAGCAAAGACCTTGGCTAGGAGGATGATCTTGACTAAATAATTTGAACTGACTTGGTTATTTGTTCTAAGGCATTGATGAAAAGAAATTACAAGTCTTGGTCATGTGGGGCCAACAAATGACGACCTTGATAATAAAAGATAAAGCGAGCTTAGCTGACATGCTAAGTGGAGAAAATGATATAGGTTCCATCACCTTAGGATGCCGAAGTAATAGAACCTAGGGGGCAGTTGTGGGGATGTATTTTCTAAATGACAACAAGTGGCCGAGGTGCCACGTGTTCTGGACATAATGCCGAGGTTATCTCGGCTAGGCCAAGGTTATCAGCAAGAATATCGGAATCTGGGATAAGCGGATAAGGGATAAGAGTCCTAGATTGGGAAAGGACTTCAGTTTGGGTAAATATAAGACTCTTAGGGGTTTATCCCAATCCTACTTGGAGTCCAAGATTAGCAGTAATCCAGAGTCCATTGAAGCCAGGCTTCTATTGGGATTAGGTTTGTATTGGCTATAAAAGAGAGGCACCCTCGTGGGTCTAAAGTATGCTTTTTGTATTTTGAATAGTGAGTTAAGCACTTTTGCTATCTTTGAGAGATAACTGACTTGATTGTCGGAGTGCCCCCGGGTGGACGAACCACCGCCGGAATTTCTTCTTTCTGTTACAAGTCATTCGGGCACAATCTATTCTGCCAGTGTTCACCAGCTGAGTAACTGTTTGGCAGTGTGATCAAAAATCGACTCACACAATTATTTATAAGTATGGGGGTGGGGGTGGGGACGGTGCCATGTGATGCACTTTTTACATACATATATATATATATATATTGATATAATAAAAAGAAAAAGTACTCAAGTTTGAATTTGTGTGGTGCATCAATAATATATATATATATATATAGTCAAAATCTTGAAATTGATATACTATAATGATTGCAGGAGAAGACTTATTTAATTTTTTATTGTAAACAAATCCTTGAACATGTTTTGCCTGTAGAATGAAAAAGAAAAAATTGTAAGTTGGTTTGAATTTGCTTGCAGAAAGAAAAAGAAAAAGTTACAAAGTAGACACAATTTTCATATGGCTTTTGACTCCAAGGAACCTGTAATGATGGATTTTTGTGTTGATTTCTCATGATTCGAATGAGCGTTTATCTCTCCAACGGGTAGATTTTTTGATATAAATAGAAGTGTTCTATGTAGAGAAAAATTAAGAACTTGAAGAGAAAAAAATTTGTGTACTCCGAAATTTTGAGTGTATTATGCTCTTTCACTTTCAGATCTAAGTGTAACCTTGTTCTTACACTTTTATATCTACTCTTTGTGAGAGAATTATTGTAAAATAGGGTTGAAGTACTTCTTATCCTTATTTATTATTTTGTGAAGGCATTTTGTAAGAGTGATGAATTTATTGTTGAGTGAGGCTTATTAGATAAAAATAAGACCTGTGCAAAATTCACAGGCTTGGTGAAGCCTTGGTGGTGTATTGATTCATTTTGATAGTAAAGAAATTTCAAGGAGGTTCCTTGGGGAGTGAATGTAGGCCTGGCGTGCCGAACCATTATAAATCTCAATGTTTGATTTTTTCTTCCTATCTCTTTTATTTTTATATTAATAATTATTATTTTATTTTTTTATTTGTTAAAATTCTAAATATTGTGTTTATTATTTTTTAATAACCTTAGTTATTCCTTACCTAAGGGATAAGCATCCAATAGGCCGCCTCTGTTTAGCGGCACAAATTTTAACTATTGAAAAACTAGGATGACCATACATGTTTAATGTAATGATTATGAATGCTCGAAAATTATTTGCAATGGTCCAAAAGTTCATAGGTTTTGTAGATGACCTTAAGGTACCAAAACCTGAAGATAAGTGGAATGAATCAGATACTAGAATGACCCAAATTAATGTCAAAACCACAAACATGTTGTAGTGCGCTTTAGATACCAACGAGTTCAACAAAATCTCCACATGTAAAATCGCAAAAAAAAAAAAATTGGGATAAGCTTATAGTGACTCATAAGGGAACCGAACAAGTTAAAGAATCTAGAGTCAGTTTGCTAGTCCATAATTATGAACTCTTTAAAATGAAACCTGATGAAACTATTCCTCAAATGTTTACTTGCTTTACTGATATTATTAATGGTTTAACTTCTCTTGGCAAAATATATATTAATACTGAAATTGTAAGAAAAGTGCTTAGATCATTGCCAAAAAGTTGGCAGACAAAAGTCATTGCCATTACCGAAGCGAAGGAGTTATTAAAGCTAAGTTTAGATGAATTAATAGGATCTCTCTTAACTCATGAGCTCATAATGTAAGAAGAAAAGGAAGAGGAGGACAAGAAGAAGAAGAAGAAGAAGAAATGAATAACCTTCAAATCTACCTCAAAACATCAAGAGGATGAAGAAGATAATTCGGATGATGATGAGGAAATAACATTCATCACTAGGAAGTTCAAAATGTCTGTGAAAAAAAAACAAGGTGTGCGAAATTTTTTCAAAAAAGACTTCAACAATAGGGATTTCCAAAGGGGAGAAAATCACAAAAAATCTGAAGTTACCTGTTACGAATGCAACAAACTTGGACACTACAAATCAGAATGTCCGAAACTTAAGAAACAATTCAAGAAGGACAAGAAGAAAGTCATGATTGCAGCATGCGGAGGAGATATCGATGAAAGCGACTCAGAAACCGAAGTTTGCAAAAATGAGATTGCTAACATATGCTTAATGGCACTTGGAAACAAAGATGAGGTAAATGATAAATTTTTTACATTTGATGAATTACAATTAGCTTTTGATGAATTACATACTGAATTTAAGAAACTTAGTTTGAAAAGTAACTGTCAGAAAAAAGTAATTTCAAATTTATCAAACGAAAATGAATCATTTACTTCCAAAATAAATTCTTTAGAAAATAAAATCATGAAAAAAAAAATGAGATTTTAACTCGAAAAGAGTCTTCAATTTCTAAAAAAAAAATAATTGTATTGCAAAAAGAAAATGAGTTTTTAAAAAAGGAGCAAATTGTTTTGAAAGAAAATATTGAAGACTTGAAAAATACTTTTTCAAAATTCACTTAAGGTAGAGAGACTTTAGATAAAATTCTTAAAAATCAAAATCGTACTTTTGGTAGAACCGGAATTGGATATAAACCTTTTTCAAAAGTAAAAACTGTCAAAAATGGTTTTGTGTATGCATCTTCTAGTCACTCTCATCTCACATGTCATTTTTGTGGTACAAAATGTCATATTTTACCTTCATGTCCTGTTAAAAGAAATCCTTTTGCTAAAATAAAAAAAAATTGGGTCCCTAAGGACATTTCAAGAGTGTCAAATTATAACTCTTATGGACCCAAGAAAATATAGGTACCAAAAGAAAAATCAAATTTTTTTAGGCATGTTTCAAGACAAAATCCAGTAACGATAAATGGTATCTCAACAGTGCATGTTCGAGGCACATGGCCGGAAATAAAGTTATGTTCGCCACACTCTAACCAAAGGATGGTGGATATGTGACTTTCGGCGATAATAGCAACGGTACAATCATTGGTGTAGGAAGTATTGATAAAAATCTTCTCCTATTATCGAAAATGTTTTACTTGTTAAAGGTTTAAACAATAACTTGCTTAGCATTAGTCAATTATGTGATAAAGGGTATATAGTTATTTTTGAGAAAACTTATCGTGCTATTGAGGACATCCTAGAAAACAAAACTTTATTTGTAGGCTATAGACATGAGAATGTATATGTATTTAATTTGCATGATTTGTCTTCTCATTTTAATATTAAATGTTTATCTACTACAAATGATAATGGTTGGCTTTGGTATAGAAGATTAGGACATGCTCATTTTGATTTAATTTCTAAACTTTTAAAAAATGAGTTAGTCATTGGTTTACCAAAATTATTTTTGAAGAAGACAAACTTTGTAATGCATGTCAATTTGGAAAACAAACTAGAATTTCTTTTAAATACAAAAATATCGTTTCAACTATTAAACCGCTTCAACTTTTGCATATTGATTTATTCGGACCACCTAGAACATTAAGTTTAGGAGAAAAATCGTATGATCTTGTTTGTGTTGATGATTATACTAGACTTACATGGGCATTATTTTTAGCATACAAAAATGAAGATTTTTATAATTTCTCAAGACTTTGTAAAAGAATTCAAAATGAAAAAAAAATCTTAATATTTGTAGTATTAGAAGTGATCATGGTAAAAAATTTGAAAATGATGATTTTATTATGTTTTGTGATGAGTTTGGAATTGATCATAATTTTTCTACCTCTAAAACTCTTCAACAAAATGGTGTAGTTGAAAGAAAAAATAGAACTCTTGAAGAAATGGCCTGTACTATACTTTGTGAAAATAATTTGCCTAAATATTTTTGGGCGGAAGCCGTTAACACTGCATACTATGTTGTAAATCGTGCTATGATTAGACATATTCTTAAGAAAACCCCTTATGAAATTTGGAAAGATAGAAGACTTAATATCAGTCACTTGCGTGCATTTGGTTGTAAATGTTTTGTATTGAATAACAATAAAGACAACTTAAGAAAATTTGATGCTAAATCGAATGAAGCTGTATTTCTTGGATATTCAATTTCTAGTAAAGTTTATAGAGTATTCAATAAAGAAATTCTACTTGTTGAAGAATCTATGCATGTTGCTTTTGATGAATCTGACAACATGATTTCCAAGAATCTTGTAAGTAATGATATTGTAGAAAATCAATCAAGCGTGGAGAGCATTTACATAAAGAAAATGAAGAAAATCCATTACACGAACATGAAGAAGAAATGACAATGGAGAAACTTTAAGAAATATATGCCCTTCCAAAAAACGACTCAAATTTACCAAAAGAATGGAAGTATGTTCACGGCCACCCTAAAGACCTTATCATAGGTGATGCGGCAGAAGGTATAAAACTCGTTCCTCTGTTAAAAATGTTTGTGGTAAGTTAGCGTTTGTTTCACAAATTGAACCAAAATTGTTTTTAGAAGCTGAAAATGATGAAAACTGAATTTTAGCAATGCAAGAATAATTAAATCAATTTGAAAGGAATGAAGTTTGATTTTTAACTCCTTGACCTAAGGATCATCCCGTTATTGGTACAAAATGGGTTTTTCGAAATAAAATGGATGAATCCAGAGTTATTACTAGAAATAAAGTTAGATTAGTAGCCCAAGGTTATAATCAAGAAGAAAGCATTGATTTTGATGAAACTTTTGCACCAGTTGCTAGACTTGAAACTATTAGAATGTTACTTGCTTTTGTATGTTTTAAAGATTTCAAATTATATCAAATGAATGTTAAAATTGATTTCTTTAAATGGGTACATTTCGGAGGAAGTTTATGTTGAACAATCTCCTGGTTTTGAAAGTGATAAATACTCGGATCATGTTTTCAAATTTTCCAAAGTTTTATATAGTTTAAAACAAGCTCCTAGAGCATGGTATGAAAGATTAAATAATATTCTACTTGACAAAGGTTTTTCTAGAGAAAAAATTGATACAACACTTTTTATAAAAACCAAAAAGGAGAATATGCTAATTGTTCAAATTCATGTTGATGATATTATTTTTGGTGCTACTAATGAAAATTTGTGCAAAGTGTTTGCTAAAGATATGAAATGAGTATGATGGGGGAGTTAAATTACTTATTTGGTCTACAAATTAAACAAACTAATGATGGAATCCATTTAAATCAATTGAAATATATCAAAGATCTACTCAAAAGGTTTGAAATAGAATCATCAAAGCCTGCAGCAACTCCAATGAACACATTAATAAAAATCGACAAAGATGAGCAAGGTAAACCTGTAAATGAAAAGAAATATCGAGGTATGATTGGTTCCTTACTCTATTTTATTACAAGTAGACCCGATATAATGTTTAGTGTTTGTATGTGTGCACGTTTCAATCTACACCGAAAAAGTTACACATCACTGCAGTCAAACATATTTTCAGATATCTTATTAGCACTCCAAATTTGGGATTATGGTATCCTAAGGGAACCACTTTTGAATTTTTTAGTTACTCGGATGCCGACTTTGCGGGATGTAGACATGATCGAAAAAGCACAAGTGGTACTTGTCACTTTCTTGGACACTCACTCACTTCTTGGTTTTGCAAAAAATAAAACTTAGTGGCTCTGTTAACTGCTGAAACATAATACATTGCCCCCGCTAGGTGTTGTGCACAATTATTTTGGATGAAACAACAACTTCAAGATTTTGGACTTCACTATGATTATATTCCTATAAAATGTTGTTATCCTAAGTAGGTAATCCAAGAGAGAGGTGAATTGGGTTATTAAAAAATTTTACAATATTAAAATTAACACAATATTCAGAATTTTAACAAATAAAAAAAATAATATTTATCAATATAAAAGTAAGAGAGATAGGGAGAAAAAATCAAACACTGAGATTTATAGTGGTTCGGCACGTCAGGCCTATGTCCACTCCCCAAGGAACCTCCTTGAGAATTTCTTTACTATCAACTGAATAAATACACTACTAAGCTTGTGAATTTGGCATAGGACTTACTCTTATCTATTGAGCCTCACTCAACAATAAATGTCTTACCTTTACAAAATCTCTCACAAAAATAATGAATAAAAATAAGTGGTACTTAAACCCTCTTTTATAATAAATCTCTCACAAAGAATAGATATGAAAGTGTAAGAACAAAAGCTGTATTTAGATTTGAAAATGAAATAGTAGAATATAATATACCTAAAATTTTGGAGCACAGAGAAATTTTTCCCTTGAAGTTCTTGATTTTTTTCCACACATAACACTTCTATTTATATACAAAAATATATATCCGTTGAAAGAGGGGACGTTCCTCTTCTGACTTTGGAGTCCCTTCACATGGATTAGCAGCTGGGGTATGCTCATTATGTGGCTTCATTTTTTCAAAAAGAGTGGCAGCTGGTTGTTGGTGCTTTTTGATTTTCATAAAGAACAAATCAAATATTTTGAATAAAAGACAATGGATTTCAATCAATGAATAGTACGTAAAGAACAAAAAGTGCATAGTGATTGCATAGTGAATTTTATTTTAAACTAGTTGAATGTACATTACTATTCTTAATAAAATATTTGTATGTATATTATAAATACACTCAAATAAAATAACCAATCTTCTCATGTGAGTATATTAAAAGGAAACAAATTATCAATATCACATTTGTTAAAATAATACAATCAATCAGTCAATTTTGTCAAAATAATACAATTAATCAATTTTAAATTTATCAAAAGGTGAATAGTGACCAGCCAACCAATCAATCAATTTTGTCAAAATAATACAACTAATCAATTTTAAATTTGTAAAAAAGTGAATAGTAAAGTTTTCACAATATTTTTATTTAAATAATATTTAAAAAATATATCATACAATATATAATTTAAACAGATAAAATTTTGTGTCAAATAATATACAATATGTATATAAAAAATTATCAATTAATATTTTTGACATCATCAAAATTAAATCACATGATTAACAATCTTCCCATTTTCGATGATGGCAATGCATGAACTGATGGATTTGACACAAAATTAAAATCAACAAAATAGTTGATAACTCTGCAACATATAATTAAAGCACATGCATGCACAACAATTGAAGATCATATTTTTTTTCTCCCCTTTTGACATCATCAAAATAAAATATGGAAATAGGAAACAAACACATTGGATAAAATAATCTGAGATGCCAAAAATATAATAATGGTCCTTAGGTCTTGTCGAGATCATTGTGGGGATTTTGGAGCATCTCTGGCACCCGAAATGTTGACAAACAAAAGATTTGAGTAGATATGCATCGAGTATTGGATCAGTGGAGTGCATAAAAAGGGACAAGGATGATAGGGAAAGATACGAAATTATCAAGTGTCGGAGAGAAAAATTTGTTTTACCTCATTGTGTAATCATGTCATTCCTTACCTTAGCTATCAATGGTTCGGACATGCATGAGGTGCTTGTAATGTAGGCAAATGAGAGGTTACTAGTGGCGCAAGTACACACTATTCCTGTAAATGAGGGTCCTAGTGTTATTGGTAATTTGAATAATATCGATGCTATGAACAACACTATAGCTATGAGTACATAGGCAATGACTGCAGTTTCCAATATGGTTCGACGATTACAAGCAAGAATACAAGAAAATCAACAATGGAAAGATGAGGTATGCTTGGTAAAACAACAATTGGCTAATATTTGCAAGGAGAAGAAAGAGCTAGAAAGGAAAAATGTGCAGTTGGAGAATGCGTTGCAATATTATGTAACGGTTATAATGCCAAGACTCATAGAAGTTGAAAATAGAAAGAGGCATGTAAAAGAGGCTCATGAAAAATTGTTGAGAGAAGTGAAACGGAAAAAATTTGGGAAGCCTTCTGAAAACATACATGTAATCGAGTAATATTTTCTCCTTCTGAAATAAAATTGCAAGCATTTCTTTTCCTTTTTTTATAATTTATATATATATATATATAAATTATTCTGTCTTTGCAAAAAAAAAAAAAATTGGTGGTGCAGATAAGAAGTAGTACAGATAAGGAAAAAAAAAATATATACTTCCCTTAAAATTATGCACAAAATATACACACACCACTTTTTTTTATTTATAATAATTGTTAATCTCAAAATATATGAGTTTCCCCCTAAATTAATGCACTAAAAATTACATAAATTTGAAGAAACAAATTACCAATCTATAATACCAAGGGCCATTAAGATTCGGCCATAAACAACTACACCAAGTGCACTAGCATAAAGGGAGAAAATAAAAATAAAAACAATTTCTTCAGACAAGATAGAAGCAATTATTATTAAATCCAAGAGAGTTTGGAGCTCATACAACAAGTAAAAAAAATAACACAGTGCAAAAAGAATTTTAACATGTTGATCAATGATGACCTTGATGATCGGAAGGAATGAAGGATATCGTGTAGATCGGTGATGAATTTTTGTAGATCAACAATAGATCTTGATGAATTAGTCACGAATCTTGATGGATCGGTAATGGAACTTGATGAATCGGTAATGATAGTGATGTAGATTTTGGGTAGAGTAATGACAGATCTCGGTAGATTGGTGAAGGATTTGGGTGGATGATGGTAGTGATGAAGTTGTGGGTGGTGGAGCTGGTTATAGAAGATGGTGAGGATGGAGATGGTGTTGCCTGAGGATGAGAGGAAGAAAGGGAGAGCGAGAGAGCGATAGAAAGAGAAAACAGAGAGAGAAGGAGAGAGCGGGTGAGAGATGGAACAAAGTCGGTGAAAGAGAGAGAATATATATATATATATAAAATATATTTTTTTATAATAATAATAATTATTATTATTTTATTTAAAAATTTATTTTTAATATAAACATTATATTGGAGTATTCATCATACCAAGTTCGGTTCTAATATAACAAAATTGTTCTTCATTTAGAGGCTTGGTAAATATGTCAGCTAATTGATGATTTGTAGGCACAAATTCGAGTTCAATGTCACATTTGAGTACATGATCTCTTAGAAAATGATACCTTATTTCAATATGTTTAGTGCATGAGTGCTGAATAGGATTTTTTGAAAGGTTAATGGCACTTGTGTTGTCACATTTTATAGAAATATGATCATAGTGAAGTCCAAAATCTTGAAGTTGTTGTTTTATCCAAAACAGTTGTGCACAACACCTAGAGGCGACAATGTATTCTGCTTCAGCAGTTGACAGAGTCACTGAGTTTTGTTTTTTGCAAAACCAGAAAGTGAGAGAGTGTCCAAGAAAATGACAAGTGCCACTAGTGTTTTTTCGGTCAAATCTATATCCCGCAAAATCGGCATCTGAGTAACCAAAAAGTTCAAAGGTGGTTCCCTTAGGATACCATAATCTCAAATTTAGAGTGCCAACAAGATATCTGAAAATATGTTTGACTGCGGTGATATGTGACTCTTTTGGTGCGGATTGAAAACGTGCACATATACAAACACTAACATTATATCGGGTCTACTTGCAATAAGATCGAGTAGGAAACCAATCATACCTCAATATTTCTTTTCATCTACAGGTTTACCTTGCTCATTTTTGTTAATTTTTATTGATGTGCTCACTGGAGTTACTATAGGCTTTGATAACTCCATTTCAAACCTTTTGAGTAGACCATTGATATATTTCGTTTGATTTAAATGGATCCCATCATTAGTTTGTTTAATTTGTAGACCAAGGAAGTAATTTAACTCCCCCATCATACTCATTTCAAATTCACCCTACATATCTCTAGCAAACTCTTTGCACAAATTTTCATTAGTAGCACCAAAAATGATATTATCAACATAAATTTGAACAATTAGCATATCTTCCTTTTTGATTTTTATAAAAAGTGTTGTATCAATTTTTCCTCTACAAAATCTTTGTCAAGTAGAAAATTACTCAATCTTTCATACCAAGCTCTAGAAGCTTGCTTTAAGCTATGTAAGGCTTTTGAAAGTTTGAAAACATGATCCGGGTATTTATGATTTTCAAAACCGGGAGGTTGTTCAACATAAACTTCCTCCGAAATGTACCCATTTAAAAATGCACTTTTAACATCCATTTGATATAATTTAAAATCTTTAAAACATGCAAAAACAAGTAACATTCTAATAGCTTCAAGTCTAGCAACCGGTGCAAAAGTTTCATCAAAATCAATGCCCTCTTCTTGATTATAACCTTGAGCTACTAATCTAGCTTTATTTCTAGTAACAACTTTGGATTCATCCATTTTATTTTGAAAAACTGATTTTATATAAATAACAGGATGATTCTTAGGTCGAGGAGTCAAAAACCAAACTTCATTCCTTTCAAATTGATTTAATTCTTTTTGCATTGCTAAAATCCAGTTTTCATCACTTTCAGCTTCTAAAAACGATTTTGGTTCAATTTGTGAAACAAATACTAAGTTACCACAAACATTTCTAACAGAGGAACGAGTTTTTATACCTTCCACCGCATCACTTATGATGGGGTCTTTGGGGTGGCCATGAGCATATTTCCATTTTTTTGGTAAATTTGAGTCGTTTTCTGGAAAAGCATATTTTTCTTGAAGTTTTTCCATTGTCATTTATTCTTCATGTTCGCGTAATGGATTTTCTTCATTTTCTTTTATGTAAAGGTTCTCCATGCTTGGTTGTTTTTCTATAATATCATTACTTACAAGATTCTTGGAAATAATGTTGTTTGATTCATCAAAATCAATATGCACAGATTCTTCAACAAGTAGAATTCTTTTATTGAATACTCTATAAGCTTTACTGGAAATTGAATATCAAAGAAATATAGCTTTATCTAATTTAGCATCAAATTTTCCTAAGTTATTTTTATTGTTATTCAATACAAAGCATTTACAACCAAATGCACGCAAATGACTAATATTAGATTTTCCACCTTTCCAAATTTCATAAGGGGTTTTCTTAAGGATAGGTCTAATCATAACTCGGTTTACAACATAGCATGCAATGTTAACAGCTTCCGCCTAGAAATATTTAGGCAAATTATTTTCACAAAGCACAATACGGGCCATTTCTTCAAGAATTCTATTTTTTTTTCAACTACACCATTTCGTTGAGGAGTTCTAAGAGCAGAAAAGTTATGATTAATTTTAAACTCATCACAAAACATAATAAAATTATCATTTTCAAATTCTTTGCCATGATCACTTCTAATACTGCAAATATTAAGATTTTTTTTCATTTTGAATTCTTTTACAAAGTCTTGAGAAATTATAAAAAGCTTCATTTTTGCGTGCTAAAAATAATACTAATGTACATCTACTATAATCATCAACACAAACAAGAGCATATGATTTTCCTCATAAACTTAATGTTCTAGATGGTTCGAATAAATCAATATGCAAGAGTTGAAGCGATTTAGTAATTGAAATGATATTTCTAGATTTAAAAGAAATTTTAATTTGTTTTTCAAATTGACATCCATCACAAAGTTTGTCTTTTTCAAAAACAATTTTTGATAAGCCAATAACTAACTCATTTTTTGAAAGTTTTGAAATTAAATCAAAATGAGGATGTTCTAATCTTCTATGGCAAAGCCAACCATTATCATTTATAGCAGATAAGCATTTAATATTACAATGAGAAGACAAATTATGCAAATCAAACACATGTACATTCTCATATTTATAACTTACAAATAAAGTTCTGTTTTCTAGGGTGTTCTTAATAGTGCAATGTGTTTTCTCAAAAATAACTCTATACCCTTTATCACATAATTGACTAATGCTAAGCAAGTTATGTTTTCAATCTTCAACAAGTAAAACATTTTCAATAATAGGAGAATGATTTTTACCGATACTACCTACACTTATGATTTTACTAGGAATGGCAACGGGCCGGGGCAGGACTGGGGACTACACTCCCCGTTCCCGATCCCCGATAGCAAAAATTCCCCCATCCCCGGCCCTGGCCCTGATCTCCAATGGGGAGCTTATCACCGTCCTCGTCCACGTCCCCGTCCCCGTCCCCATCCCCTAACGGGGATCGGATTTCCCCGACCCTGAAAATTTCCCGGCCTAAAAAAAAAAAAACAAAAACAAAAACAACACAACAACAACATAACAACAACAACAAAAGCAACATCAACACAAATCTGAGACTGAGATCTCATCATCAATATCATCAACAATCAACAAAATCATCAGCAGATCTTAGATCTGAGATCAACAAAATCATCAACAATAACATATCTCAGATCTGTGTATCTGAGTGTGTCATAGAGAGAGAGAGAGAGAGAGAGAGAGAGAGAGAGGATGACAGAGGCGATGGAACTGCGACGAACGACGGAGAAGATCAGCGCGATAGACGACGGAGGAGGTGGAGCGGCGGTGCGAGGTAGGCAGAGGTGAAAGAGAGGTGTGAGAGTGATGAGATGGATGGAAGTGGAGAGTCGACGACGGAGGTGAAGCGGTAGTGCGAGCTGGACAGTGGTGGTGGTGGTGGTGGATCTGGATGAGAGACGCGGTGGTGGTAGTGGTAGTGCGAGCTGGACGGCGGTGATGGTAGATTTGAGAGAGAGAGAGAAGTCAGTAAGTGAGGTAGAGAAAGATGAGAGATGCGGCTGTGAGAGAGAGAGAGAGAGAGAGATAGAGAAGTGAAAGTGAGATTCAGGGTTTGGTTTTTATATATATATATATAGGGGTAAAATAGTAATTTCACATCGGGAATAAACCGGGCCGGGGATCGGGGACGAGGCTGGGACACTTATCCCTATCCCTGGCCTGAAACTGTTTGGGGATTGATTTTTGAATACCATCCCTGTCCTGTCAGGGGTATTTTTCGGGAAAACCTGCTCAATTTGGGATCGGGGGTCGGGTCCCCATCGGACCGGGTTCAAAATGCCATCCCTAGATTTTACCCTTGCTATTGTCACCGAAAGTCACATATCTGCCACCCTTTGGTTGGAGTGTGGCGAACACAGCTTTATTTCCAGTCATGTGCCTTGAACATGCACTGTCGAGATACCATTTATCGTTACTGGATTTTGTCTTGAAACATATCTACAAAAATTTGATTTTTCTATTGGTACCCATATTTTTTTGGGTCCATAAAAGTTAGAAATTGACACTCTTGAAATGTCCATAGGAACTTACATCTTTTTTATTTTAGCAAAATGATTTCTTTTAACAGGACATGAAAGTGAAATATGACCTTTTGTACCACAAAAATGACATATGAGATGAGAGTGATTGGAAGATGCATGCACAAAACCATTTTTGACAGTTTTTACTTTTGAAAAAGATTTATATCCAATTCCGGCTCTATCAAAAGTACGATTTTGATTTTTAAGAATTTTATCTAAAGTCTCTCTACCTTGAATGAATTTGGAAAGAGTATTTTTCAGATCTTCGATATTTTCTTTCAAAACAATTTGTTCATTTTTTAAAGACTCATTTTCTTCTTGCAATACAACTAATGTTTTCTTAGAAATTGAAGACTTTTTTTGAGTTAGAATATCATTTTCCTTTTCCATATTCATGGTTTCATTTTCTAAATCATTTATTTTGGAAGTTAAGGATTCATTTTCTTTTGATAAACTTGAAATCACTTTCTTTTGACAATTACTTTTCAACCTAAGTTTCATAAATTCAACATGTAATTCATCAAAAGCTGATTGTAATTCATTAAACGTAAAAGATTCGTCATTTACCTCATCTTCGTTTCCAAGTGCCATTAAGCATAGATTAGCAACCTCATTTTTGCAAACTTCGGTTTCTGAGTCGCTTTTATCGCTATTTTCTCCCCATGCTACAATCATGGCTTTCTTCTTATCTTTCTTGAATTGTTTCTTAAGTTCTGGATATTCTGATTTGTATTGTCCAGGTTTGTTGCATTCGTAGCAGGTAACTTCAGATTTTTTTGTGATTTTCTCTCCTTTGAAAATCCCTATGGTTGAAATCTTTTCTGAAAAATTTTCACACACATTGTTTCTTTTTCATAAACCTTTTGAACTTTCTAGTGATGAATGCCATTTTCTCATCATCATTCGAATCATCTTCCTCATCTTCTTGATGTTTTAAAGTGGATTTGAAGGCTATTCATTTATTCTTGTTGTTGTCCTCCTTTTCTTTTCCTTCTTGCATTATGAGCTCATGAGTTAAGAGAGATCCTATTAACTCATCTAAACTTAGCTTTGATAAATCTTTGGTTTCGGTAATGGTAATGACTTTTGTCTTCCAACTTTTTGGTAATAACCTAAGAACTTTTTTTTACAATTTCAGCATTAGTATATATTTTGCCAAAAGAAGTTAAACCATTAATAATATTAGTAAAGCGAGTAAACATTTGAGGAATAGTTTCATCAGGCTTCATTTTAAAGAGTTCATAATTATGGACTATCAAACTGACTCTAAATTCTTTAACTTGTTCGGTTCCCTCATAAGTCACTATAAGCTTATCCCAAATTTCTTTTGCGGTTTTACATGTGGAAGTTCTATTGAATTCGTTGGCATCTAGGGCGCAATACAACATGTTTGTGGCTTTGATATTAATTTGGACCATTCTAGTATCTAATTCATTCCACTCATCTTCAGGTTTTGGTACCTTAAGTCTATCTATGGTTTTGGTAGGAATTTTTGGACAATTACAAATAATTTTCCAACATTCATAATCATTAGATTGAATATGTATGGTCATCATTGTTTTTCAATAGATAAAATTTGTGTCGCTAAATAGTGGTGGCCTATTGGATGCTTGTCTCTCCGGTAAGGAATAATTAGGGGTTGCCATGATCTACTCTAATGCGCTTAAGTCACACAAACTAGAGTCTAGGCTTTGATACCAATTGTTATCCCAGGTAGGCAACCCAAGAGGGGGGTGAATTGGGTTATTAAAATTTTTTACAATATTAAAATTAGAACAATATTTAGAATTTTAACAAATAAAAAATAATAATAATTATCAATATAAAAGTAAGAGAGATAGGGAGAAAAAATCAAACACTGAGATTTATAGTGGTTCAGTACGCCAAGCCTACGTCCACTCTCCATGAAACCTTATTGAGAATTTCTTTACTATCAACTGAATAAATACACTACTAAGTTTGTGGATTTGGCACATGACTTACTCTTATCTATTGAGCCTCACTTAACAATAAATGCCTTACCCTTACAAAATCTCTCACAAAAATAATGAATAAAAATAAGTGGTACTTAAACCCTCTTTTACAATAATTTTCTCAAAAAGAATAAATATGAAAGTGTAAAAACAAATGCTGCACTTAAATCTGAAAGTAAAAGAGCAGAATACAAAATACTGAAAGTTTTGGAGCACACACAAATTTTTCTCTTCAAGTTTTTGATTTTTCTCCACACATAACACTTCTATTTATACACAAAAATATATATCCGTTGGAGGAAGGGACGCTCCTCTTCTGACTTTGGAGTCCCTTCACATGGATTAGCAGCTGGGGTATGCTCATTATGTGGCTTCATTTTTTCAAAAAGAGTAGCAACTGGTTGTTGGTGCTTTTTGATTTTCATAAAGAACAAATCAAATATTTTGAATAAAAGGCAATGGATTTCTATCAATGAATAGTACATAAGGAACAAAAAGTGCATAGTGATTGCATAGTGAATTTTATTTTAAACTAGTTGAATGTACATTGCTATTCTTAAAAAAATATTTGTATATATATTATAAATACACTCAAATAAAAATAACCAATCTTTCCATGTGAGTATATTAAAAGGAAACAAATTATCAATATCACAGTTGTCAAAATAATACAACCAATCAGTCAATTTTGTCAAAATAATACAATTAATCAATTTTAAATCTATCAAAAGGTGAATAGTGACCAGCCAACCAATCAATCAATTTTGTCAAAATAATACAACTAATCAATTTCAAATTTTTCAAAAAGTGAATAGTAAAGTTTTCACAATATTTTTCTTTAAATAATATTTAACAAATATATCATACAACATATAATTTAAACAGATAAAATTTTGTGTCAAATAATATACAATATGTATATAAAAAATTATCAATTAATATTTTAGACATCATCAAAATTAAACAACATGATTAACAAATGTGACGACACAAATGCCATTAACCTTTCAAAAAATCCTATTCAGCACTCATGCACTAAACACATTGAAATAAGGCATCATTTTCTAAGAGATTGTGTACTCAAAGGTGACATTGAACTCCAATTTGTGCCTACAAATCGTCAATTGGCTAACATATTTACCAAGCCTCTTAATGATGAACAATTTTGTCATATTAGAATTGAATTTGGTATGATGAATATTTTTATATGATGTTTATTCTTTTAAATATAAATAAATAAATAAATAAAATTTAAATTTAATATATATATATAATAATTATAAAAATAAATAAATAAATAAATAAATAAAATATATTTTATATATCCTCTCTCGCTCTCACTTTGTTTCTCTCTTTCTCTCGCTCTCCTTTTCTTTCTCTCATCCTCAGACATCATTTTCATCCTTACCATTGTCCACCACCAGCTCCACCATCCACAACATCGTCCATAAACTTCATCACAAATATCTTTGATCTACATACATCTGTATCTGATCTACACAAAATCACCTTAGATCTACACAAAATTCGTCCCCAATCTTCTCCATCATTTCCGTTCACCACCATCATCATCAACCCAAATTCTTCACTAATCTAACCAAAATCCATCCCAAATCTACATAAATCCATCACCGATCTACCAAGATCTATCTCCGATCTATCGATCTTCACTGTTCTTTCTGATCCTCTTCATTGAGGCAGATCTACATCATCATCACTGACTTTCACCAGTGTCATAGATGTTCATCATCGTCGACAAATTTTACATCCGCCAATATCGTTTCCCCTATCAATATGTTAAAATTATTTTTGCACTTTATTATATTTTTTATATGGTTGTATGTACTCCAAACTCTCTTGGATTTAATAATCATTGCTTCTACCCTGTCTGAAGAAATTATTTTTATCTATATTTTCTCTTTTTATGCTAGTGCACTTGGTGTAGTTGTTTTTGGCCGGATCTTAATGGCCTTTGGTATTATAAATTGGTAATCTATTTTTTACGATTTGTGTAATTTTCTTTTATGCATTAATTTAGGGGGAGATTCGTATTATGTAATCTTTTGAAATTACATCAATAAAATAAAAATAAAATATAACATAAAAATACAAGTAATCTTAAGAGGGTGTTTGTATATTCTGTGTATAATTTTAAGGGGAGTATATATAATTTTTACTCTTTCTGCATCAACAATTTTTTTTTGTATAGACAAAAAATCTTTTTAAAGAGAAATGCTTGGAATTTTATTTCAATAGAATAAAATATTACTCGATTACATGTAACTTTTCAGAAGGCTTCACAGATTTTTTTCGTTTCACTTCTCTCAACAACTTTTCATGAGCCTCCTTTACATGCCTCTCTCTATTTTCGACTTTTGTGAGTCTTAGCATTATAACCGTTGCATAATATTGCACCGCATTTTCCAACTGTGCATTTTTTCTTTCTGACTCTCTCTTCTCCTTATGAATATTAGCCAGTTGCTGTTTTAACAAGCATAAATCATCTCTTTATTGCTAGTTTTCTTGTATTCTTGCTTGTAATCCTCGAGTCATATTAGAAACTGCAGTCATTGCATGTGTACTAAGAGCCATAGTGTTATTAATAGCATCGATATCATTCCGATTACCAATAACATTAGGACTCTCATTTATAGGAATAACATGTGACTGCACCATTGGTAACCTCTCATTTGCCTGCATTACAGGCACCTCATGCATGTCCAAACCATTGATGGCTAAGGTAAGGAATGACATGATTACACAAGAAAGTAAAACAAATTTTTCTCCACCAACACTTGACACTTTCGTATCTTTGTCTATCATCCTTTTCACTTTTTATACACTTCATTGATCCAATTCTCGATGCATATCTGCTTAAATCTTTTGTTTGTCAAGCATTTTGTGCGCCAGAGATGCTCCAAAATCCCCACAATGATCTCGACAAAACCCAAGGACCATTATTATATTTTTGGTATCTTAGATTATTTTATCAAATGTGTTTGTTTCCTATCTCCATATTTTATTTTGATGATGTCAAAGGAGGAGAAAAAAAATATGATTTTGAATTGTTGTACATGCGTGTGCTTTAAATTATCAAATATCTTATGTTGAACAATTACCGAATAATTTGTTGATTTTTATTTGGTGTTAAATCCATACAAATATTGTCATCATCAAAAAATGGGAGATTGTTAATCATATTGTTTAATTTTGATGAACTCTAAAATATTATTTGAAAATTTTAGATTTTTTAATATACATATGCTATATTATTTGACACAAAATAATATCTATTTAAAATATAGGTTGTATGATAGATTTGTTATAAATATTATTTAAATGGAAATATTTTGAAAATATTACTACTCATTTTTTTTTGACAGATTTAAAATTGATTAGTTGCATTATTTTGACAAAATTGATTGATGGTTGGCAGGTCACTATTCACTTTTTGACAAAATTAAATTTGATTAGTTTTATCATTTTGACAAATGTGATTTTAGTGAGTTGTCATCCTTTGACAAATTTAATATACTTACATGGGATGGTTGGCATATTTAAAATCTATATAGCAATCACAAAAATATTTGATTTGTGTAAGAGCATCTCCAATGCTTATTGCTATTTTGCTATTGCTATTGCTATAATTTGGCAATGAATAGTGTTATTTTGCCAAATTATAGCAATGGTGCTCCAATGGTCATTTGCTATTTTTGGCAAATCTCAACCAACTTTCACTCCAAGTTTGTAAGTGTTGTTTGGATATAAGTTTTTTGTGATTTTATTTTTGTTTATTTTTTGTCTTTTGTGACATTTTTTTACCTATTTGTTACAAAAATTATATATTTATATTATTCCCAACTAGACAAATATAAAAAATTTAAAAAAATGAAAAATTGGAAAAAAAATAAAATTGTTTGATTAATTCATCCCACCAAAAAACATATCACTTCATATTTAATAATTTTTTTTAACTACACATGAAAAATAAATAATCACCAATTACCCACCAACAACCAACCATCCAAATTAAAAATAAAAAATTAAATGACATTACTAAATTAAAAAATAAACAGTCACCAATTATCCTGTAATTATTCATCAGGAGGCATGGGGAAATAGTAATTTGGGCTACTGACATTTGAGGACCACTTGGCGAAAATCTCATTTTTTCGCATTGTGTAATATGCTTTTGTCTGAGGGTCCAAAAGAGAAATGTCCGTAGTCATTATCTCATATTCTTCTTTTCTGATCTCAAGTTCTTTAATTTCCTGCAGTGCTTGAATCCTTTTTTCTTCTCTTTCATCTTTTTTCTTTTCCTTCTCAGTAAGGTATTGGTTAAATGTGTCCAATTGTGTGCTCATTTTTTGAACTTCAGCTTGAGCGACTTGATTTTTCCGAAATAATTCTTTTGCAGATTTCCTACCCATAGGCCTTTTACCTTTTGCAGAGACACTGCCCTCACCAATAGTTGGATTGTTACCAACACTTGGACTGGTGTCATCTTCAAGAGAAATGCAGTTATCCATAGGAGAATCGGGGGCTGAATTAGGGGAAAACGGTGTATGTATTCTTGACTTCACCGTGTTCGTAGGAGTTACATCTTGCCACTTGATATTGTTTTGCAAGATTGGCCAACAATGTTCAAAAAGAAAATGTTTGTTTTCATCTTGATGGTATAATAGTTTTGCTTGAAGCATCTATATCAATAAAATATTAAATTAATTAATTAGTTAATTTTTATGTAAGACAAAATAAAAAAAAACTAATATAATAAATGGAAACGAAATCTTACTATATCAACTCGTGACGCCCCACTTGGATGTAGATTTTTGACTTGTGCTATACACCCACGAAATTTGTTGCAACATTTCATGATTACACCCCATCGAGATGAGATAGACACTTGTGTTCTTGAGTGATCATTCTGCAATAAACAATAATTTTCAAAAATTCTTCCCCAAAAATGAGAATGCGATTGCGAATTTCCAACAATTGGATCTTCAGTAATGTGACACCAAGCTCTACAAATTGCCATATCTTCTTCAGTAGTGAATGATTTTCCTCTCTTTGTTTTTGATGAACCTTCCATAGTGATTGGCCGAAAAAATTAAAATATGACCGTTTGGGAAAAAAGAGATGAGAAAAGAAATGTGTTGTGAATGAAACTAAGATTGAGGCTTCTATTTATAAAAATGTAAAATATGACCGTTTAGAAAAAAAATATTACCGTTAATTTATAGCTTTTTTTTTTTTTTTTTTGGAGGGGTTTTTTTCAGGCTAGAGGAGCACAATGGCTCTTTTGCCTTCCAAGGTAAATCACCACCATCCACGTAAATCACCACCAACGGATGAGATGGATATCCAGAATGATCCAACCATTTACATCTCACTCTTACTCTCATTGTGTCTTTCACTCCCTCTCCCTCTCACTCTTACTCTCACTTCTTTAAATCACCACCATCCACGTAAATCACTCTCACTCTACAACCCAGATCTTTGTCTCGGACTCGTTGGTGAGATCTTTTGATTTTAGACAAACTGTGATGATCCACATAATGAAGCCAAGGTCTCTTTCTCTCTCTTAATTTAAGTGGGCCCAACTCCACAGTTTGATCCACAAAATTAAGAATTTGACACCCAAATGATGAACACAAACCAGATCATCCGAAGAACAAAGAAGATTCAGGTATTTTTTTTTCTCACTGTTTTGATTTTCTTAATTTTTTTTTTATTTTTAATTGTCTGTGAAATTGATGGTGAAATTAGTGAAATTGATTGTTGAAAATGATGAAATTGGTTTTGATTTGTGAAATTGTTGGTGAAATTGATGAAATTGATTTTAATTAATTTTCTGTGTTGATGAAATAAATTGTTTGGAAACTGTTTCAAATTGGTGAATTTTTTTAAAATTATGAAACTGTGTAGCATGATGAAAAAGGGATGATGAATTTTAAAATTATCAAACTGTGTAGTATGATGAAAAAGGGATGGTGAATTTTAAAATTATGAAATTGTTTGGAAAGGATAATAAAACTGTGTAGTGTAGTATGAATATTGAACTGTGTTTGGAAAGGATGATGAAAAAGGGAGGGAGGGAAGGAGGAGGTTGGTTGAAGGTGACTTGGCAGCTTTGGTAGCTGCCAAAGCTTGTGCCATATTTGACACAGGTTTTGACATTTGCCAAAGATGGCAGCTGCTAAAAGTTGCCATTGGAGCTGCCTTTCTATCCATTGCTGCCATAATTTGGCAATAGCAGCTCCAATGGCACACCATTGGAGATGCTCTAACATACTCAAGTGATATTTGATAGCAAATTAGACTTTTTATTCAAATATATGTATATATTGCTTGTATGTTGTTTATAATATATTAATTATAAGTATGGGGGTGGGAACAGTGCCTTGTGATGCACTTTTTACATATATATATATATATATTGATATAATAAAAAGAAAAAGTATTCAAACTTGAATTTGTGTGATGCATCAGTAATATATATATATATATAGTCAAAATCTTGAAATTGATAAACTATAATGATTGCAAGAGAGGACTTATTTAATTTTTTATTGTAAACAAATCCTTGAAGATGTTTTATCTGTAGAATGAAAAAGAAAAAATTGTAAGTTGGTTTGAATTTGCTTGCAAAAAGAAAAAGAAAAAGTTAAAAAGAAGACACAATTTTCATATAGCTTTTGACTTCAAGGAACTCATAATGATGAAGCTTTGTGATGATTTCTCATTATCCGAATGAGTGTTTGTCTCTCCAACAGGTAGATTTTTTGATATAAATAGAAGTGTTGTGTGTAGAGAAAAATCAAGAACTTGAAGAGAAAAAAATTTGTGTACTTCAAAATTTTGAGTGTATTATGCTATTTCACTTTCAGATCAAAGTGTAGCCCTCTTTGTGAGAGAATTATTGTAAAAAATGGTTGAAGTACCTCTTATCCTTATTTATTATTTTGTGAAGGAATTTTGTAAGAGTGAGGAATTTATTATTGAGTGAGACTCATTAGATAAAAATAAGACCTGTGCAAAATCCACAGGCTTGGTGAAACCTTGGTGGTGTATTGATTCATTTTGATAGTAAAGAAATTCTCAAGAAGGTTGACGTAGGCCCGGCGTGCTGAGCCCCTATAAATCTCAGTGTTTAATTTTCTCTTCCTGTCTCTCTTACTTTTATTTTAATAATTATTATTATGTTTTTTTATTTGTTAAAATTCTAAATATTGTTTTTATTATTTTTTAATATTGTAAAAATTTTAATAACCCAATTTACCCTCCTTCTTGGGTTGCCTACCTGGGATAACACAGTTGACATATTTGGGGATTCTCAATTAGTAGTCAACCAAGTAAAGGGAATTTTTAAATGTCAAAGTGCAAGCATGTTGCCATATTCCGTTGTTGCATTGCATTTGTTTTCTCAGTTTCAAATAGCCAATGTGACTTATATCCCAAGATTCATGAATCATAAGGCCAATGATGTAGCCCAGAAGGCTTCCAATTTTAGAAGAAATGGTGACCCTCAAGTGGACATAAGTCAAGCAACATATCAGAAGTTAATACCACCTTTGTCTAAAAGGGATATCATGGTAGAAGTTAACCGAATAACTTAGAAGAGCATGATTGGAGACATCCAATCATTCAATATTTAACTCACCCTTCTTCGAAGGCCAGTAGAAAAATTAAATTACAGTCCATGCAATATATAATGTATGGTAATGCTCTTTACAAAAGAGGAGCAAATGGATTGTTGTTGAAATGTTTAGGGCCAAAAGAAGCACTGACTGCTATGGCTGAGGTGCATGAAAGTATTTGTGGTGCCCATCAGCCTGGTGTGAAGATGAGATGGTTGCTTCGAAGGTATTCTCACTATTGGCCAACC
The DNA here is from genome assembly GCA_025200525.1 of Camellia lanceoleosa. Classification (NCBI taxonomy): domain Eukaryota; kingdom Viridiplantae; phylum Streptophyta; class Magnoliopsida; order Ericales; family Theaceae; genus Camellia; species Camellia lanceoleosa. Next base: position 8,560,514 of record CM045768.1, on the reverse strand, counting down.
ATCCTAAGGGATTGCATAGAGTATACAAAAGGATGTCAAGCATGTCGAAAGCATGGCATGATAAGACATGTGCCAATAGCTAAGTTGCATGCAGTAGTGAAGCCATGGCCATTTAGAGAATGGGCAATAGATATGATAGGAAAAATATATCCGTCGTCTTCGAAACATCATTGTTTCATTCTAGTGACCACATATTACCTCACTAAATGGGTTGAAGCTAAGCCTTATAAGGCTGTGGATCAGAGTAAAGTTATTGAATTTATCAGAGAATTAATCCATAGGTTTGGTATCCCTCAGACCATAACTGTAAATAATGAGACTGTGTTTGATGGAAAGATGGTGAAGTCTTTCGTAGCAGAATTTGAAATTAGTCTTATCAATTCTATCCTTTATTATGCACAAGCAAATGATTAAGCAGAATCATCTAATAAGTCCTTGGGAAAAGGAATACAAAGAGTTGTGGAAGATAATCTTAGGGATTGACATAATTTGTTGTTAGATGTATTATAGGACTTCTCCAAGGTCAAGTACAGGCAATGTTTTAAAAAGCGGACCGGTGAGCGAACCGGAAAAGGGATCGGGTGGACGGGTCACCGGTTCAACCGTCGGGTTGAACCGGAATCGGACCGTGACGTAATAAATATATTAAAATTATATTTAAATAAAAATATAATTAATAAAATTATAAATTAAAAATATTAAAAATATTAAATTATCTTAAATATTTGTCCTAATATTTTTTTTACTGAAAAATATAATAATATATTTTAAAATATTATTAATTTCAATTTTAGAAGATGAAATCAAATATTTAATATTCCCTCCATATGATTTTAATTCAAATAATTTGATTGAAAGTAGAGCAAAAATTTTGGAGGGATATCAAAATTTCAATATTCCCTCCAATACATTTGATTGAATCCCACATGGATTTCTTAAATTTTTTTGAAAGAGTTTTTTTCTTATAAATAGGTGAAGACTTTCACAATAATTTCATCAAGCTCTTAATGGAATTCCTCACAAGAGGAGACCTTTGAAAAAGAGTTTCAAATTAAAATTTTCTTATATTCTTATATTATATATATAAAATAAGAAAGAAAGAAAAGAAAGAAAGAAAATAAAAAAAACAAAGAAAGAATAAACAAGAAAAATCTGAAGATCAACAACAAAAAACAAAAGTAGATCTGATTTTTTTTTTTATATATATATATACAAGCAAACCGTCCCGGTTCAATCAACTCGGGAACGGGTCAACCGGTTTACTGGTTTAACCGTGGGTTTCACCGGTTTTCAATAAAGACACCAATTTTTACACTTGACCGGTTTTAGAGGGCCAATCGGACCGGAACCTCATCCGATCACCGGTTGAACCGGCCGGTCCAGTCCGGGTTTCAAAACCTTGAGTACAGGGATCATTCCTTATGCCTTAGTATATAAGCATGTTTCAGTATTGTCTGTAGAAATTAATATTAAGTCTTTAAGTGTAAAATGTCAAGACCAATTAACTGCTGAATAGTACCATCAAAGCATGTTCTTGGAAGTAGAGAATATAGATGAAACTAGAATATTGACATTAAATAGCATTCTTTTCCAAAAGAAGAAAGCAGCCAAGAGCTATAATAAGAAAATTAAGCACATTGGCTTTGATGAAGGTAACTTGGTATGGAAGACAATACTTCCAATAGGCATTAAGAGCCATAAATTTGGAAAATGGTCACCTAATTGGAAATGACCATATCAGGTTTATAGAGTCTTGCCTGGGGGAGCCTACCATCTAAGAAACCTAAATGGTTATGTGCATCCCAAGAGAATTAATGGTAGGTACTTGAAACCTTATTATCCAACTGTGTGGGAGACATAAGGAGTGTAGAAAGTGCTAAATAATAGAATGATAAAGCTTGATACACTTATATAGATAATAAAAGGTTTTCATTTTATAAACAATTAAGTACATGTAGCCACAAATTGGCCCAGAAATCAGTACAGTGTTTCAGTTGTTCCCTTACAATTGATTCTCTACTTCTAAGGGTTGGGAACAACTGAATGGCTGTAGCCATATCCTATCTTCTGTCAGCCAACCCTTGGTTAGTAATTTGTAACTTTTTAACAGTTTGATCCAAGATTAAGTTGACTGCTGCTAGCTCTTATTCCAGTCGGGCCTTTTTCTCTAAAAGTTGAGTTTGAAACTGAGAGGCATCGGAGTATTGTCCCTTTAGTTCAAATACCTCCTCATGTATGTGGGAGACAAACTCCTTGTCCTTCAATAGTCTTTCTTCCGCAGCATTGGCCATATGATAGATATTGACATAAAAATTCATGGTGGCTGCTGCCTGGGTCAAGTGTTTTGAGATGGCTATGTTGGAGTGCTCAAGAGCTTTGCAGTATTAGAGGAAACCATTCTTAATGATAGGTCTTTGTAAGGCTTCAAATTGGATCCTTGAGAATGATGTCAGCAATTCCAAACAAATGCCTAAGTCCATTGGAGGCAAAGAGGCTCTACTGATAGTAGAGGAACTTTCAAAGATTTCCAGGAGAGAGTCAACAAGGGCCAATGGTTCAGCCTCACTGCTGGCTGATTGAGCTGAGGAAGGCATGTCAAATAGGCTAGCCATCCGAGCTTTAAAAAGGTCCATCTCCTCCTTTGACATTGTAAGTGTAGAGGAATCACTAGCAGAAGGAAAAGATGGTTACATGAGGATAGAAGAAAAAGTGAAAGAATCCCTAGAAGTGTCTATTGTCCTAGCCACTAGCAAGTCAAGAGAAGAAGGACTAGAGCTGGGTGGTGGGAAGGAAATTGGTGAGAAACCAGTGTTTTCCTTGCGAGTACCAGTTATCACTAAAGATGAAGTGACCACTGGAATTCTCTCAGGTGATAAAGGGGCAGCCAGGACTATAGGAGGAGTAAAATGAGATGAGATAAAAGATACGTGGGGAAGATATGGTGTTAAGCTTGGGCATAAGGAAGGTGTGATGCTTTGCTTTAAATAGGAAGGCATGGGGAATATAGAGCTGGGAAGTGGAAGCATTATCTGAATGGGCTCTATATTCATTGGAAATTCAGTACAAGCCTTCCTTGTTCCTTTTGAGGCTGAAAAGGCCAATGTCGAAGGGGAAATGATTGTTGTTGCATAGTAGAAAATAGAAAGAAAATGTTAATTTTTTGTTAGGTCTTGGAGAAGGAATCAAAAGGAATTAAGGGAGAAATTACCAGCTTCAAAGGTTGTAATGGTAATGAATGGAGAGTTGTGAAGGGCGTAAAGCTCAGTAATCTATTTCTTCCTTGTAGCCTCCCTTTGTAGTGCATCATCATCAGCAAGCTTCATTCCTTAGTATTTGTTGCTGCCTCTTCTTTTCAGACCTCTGAAATACAATAATTTCTTTAGAGTGTTCTTTTTTCAATGCCTTAGCAGCTGCCTCGTGAGTAGGATCCCCAACAAGGTCAGAAGGAGAAACTACCATTTTCCTTCTTCTTTTCAATGGTGTCTCTTTTTCCTGTTCTGCTTCCTTCTCTTCCAGGTGAGCCTCAGGTTCTTCAGGGTCAAGCAGAAGATTTCTTCTCTTTTGTTACTATTGCTTGCCCTTAAGAATGTTCAAAGCTTGAGCTTTCTGATGAGAGTCTTCTTGTAGAGCTCTTGCACTAAGAAAAGAAGTCATATGTAAATGAACAAGGCATTATAGAAGGAAAGAGAAAGGGAAAGCAGGAATGCATACCCTTCTTCAAAGTAGCCTTGGTAACCCTAGGAGAAGGGGCTGAGGAAACAGGAGCAGTCTTTATGGCGGCAAGAGTAGGAGCTAAGATAGTAGGAGGAGTGGAAGAAGTGATGGTGATTGCAGTACCCTTGGGCCTAGTTTGAGAGGGTATATCCAGCCTTACCAATTGATCTTGGGGAGAGATGGATAGGAGTACTTCCATGTTGGCTGTCTACCAATTCTGGTACCTTTTCAATGCAGTGCTTTGTGGAATGAAGGGGGTGAATTGAAATTCGATCAGGTCCTATATGAACTTGGAGGTTGCCTCATCTAGGCTAGTTCTTGGAACTTTCAGCTCTCTGCTTGCAAGATTTGGGTTAGTTTGGCTGCAGAGAGGGATAGGAAGTCCCTAAGTAAGCCCAAACTACCTAGCAAATTGAGCGGGACAGTAGGCTTCAGTTATGCACTTATAAGCTCGATGGTGCAAGGTGCCAACAAATAGCTCCCTTGGAGTTAAGATAGAGGCCCACATATCCCTGTGTTGAGGTTGGGGAGGTGTTCCACAACCAAAAGGTCCTCAATCAGAATAACCCTCATCATCGATCACCGATTGACCATTCATCGACATCATTTGCATCGATAAACTAAGACTGATTATGATTGATATTTGAATCGATGGTAATACTGAACTGACTGACTGAGATCCGAGACTGATTGATTAACTATAACTGTTTAAATGCATAATCCATCTGTTTGACTGCCAAATTATCTGTTCTCGTCTTATGCATTAAACTGCAAATTGAAGGCCTTATCGGCGGCCAAATCGGAAATTGATTGATGTTTTGTGTTCATCATAATTAATGTGATTTTATGGCACATTTGTCTGAAAATCGATTTGGCATGATTAAATTAGATTAAAATAAATTTAATCAAAGAGTTGGCTTATTTACATTAATGCCATTGTGAGTGGAGCACTTAGGCAACACATATATTGAGCCTTATGAGCCTTATACACTCAAACAAAACATTTGCTCAGCTATTTCTTACTCCTAGCCGAATCTAGAGAGAGAGAGTAGGAGATCAGAGTGATTTCATCTCTTTTGCTTGGAGGCTCAGGAGATTTGGAAGATAATTGCAACATTGAGCTTCTATCCTTGAACTACAAGACCTAAGGTAGTGTGACTACCCTCTTGTTTGTGAATTCAATTGATTCTTGCATGGTTTAGAGGATTATTAAAGATTAGAGCCAAGATATGGCTTATAATGTTGAATTGAAGCTCATCTCTTGCATGCATGTTTGTATTGAGGAATTTAAAGATGTTTTCATGGCTAATTGTTACATGCATGCTCATGTTTATATTCAAGTCCATGAATCCCTCATGCTTTTGTAAGGTTTGGCTCATTTGAGCTTGTATTTAAAGCCTTGAAGATGATTAAGTTCATGCATGTTTACATTGTTGAATTTTGAGTTGATTTCAAGGAAATCTTCACATGCATGTCCAAGTTCTAGCTAAAGTCCATGATTTCACCATGTTTCAAGAAGAAATGACTCATCTGAACAAGTATTTGAAGCTTTGAACTCAGTTGATTACATGCATGTAAATTGTTCATCTTGTTCTTGGAGTTTTCCTCAAAATGGTGTTTAATGGAACTACCTTTGGGCTTTGATTTCTCAAATTGATCTTTGAAACATGTTATACATTGAGTTTTAAAGTGTTTTCCAGAAAATTATCCCAAAAGGATCGAATTTGACACATTGAAACTTGAATTTGAGCTTGGGACTCAAATCTGGAATTTCCAGATTTTGGTCTTCCGCTCGAGCGGGGAAATCGAGCTCCCAAAGATCTCTTCTTGTCTTGCGATCCGCTCGGCGGAGATTATGCCTTCGGCGAAGGCTTGTGTCCGCAGCCTCGGCGGGGAGTTACCGCTTCGGCGGGGACCTTTTGCATGTTCGCCGGCGGAAACTGCTTTCGGCGGGACCTCCGATTTTACGAAATTAAAGCTGTTTACATGCACATCTTTGCATCCTCATCCCATCCTAGGCATTCTTAGGCCTAGTTTAAGACATCTTAATGAGGATTTAGATGTAGAACACACCAAGGCAAATTAGGGATTAAGTTATTATCTTTCCCAACCTGTAGCTCGAAGGTGTGTTCAATCATAAGCTGTGTAGGGTTGGCTTACCGAGGAGACGCTCTAGCTTCAGAGCCCGTAACTGTGAGTAACGATTGTGTAAAGATATGTTTAAAATGTTTATCTTTTGAATACTGAACTGAACTGTTTACTGAACTGATATTGGTTACTGAATGAATGTATGTCCTATGTTCTGAACTGTACTGTGGCATCCTTAGCACCTCATTTCTTTATTCTTGTTACAGAGATCTCTGTCGGTTCCCTCATGGAACCACTACTGTTTATTGAATGATTGGCCATCATTACTGTTCGGTCTTTTAAGACCTACTGTTACTGTTATGCTAATGGATGTACCACATATGACTGTTTCCTGTACTGAACAATTGATATACTGATTGAATTGAACTGTTTTCATTATTGTAAGGACATTCATTCTAAACCTCTTAACGCATTGTGTTATTCACTGGGCTTTAGCTCACTGCTCATATATATATGTAGGTATACAGGCACCGGACTGTTGCTAGAGGCGTCAGGGTACACTTCAGTTTTGTCAAGCCAACCACTGTGCCTCACTGCGAGGTTCCTGAACTGTTCAAGCTATGGCTTGGGGGTGTTTTAGCATTCCCCCTTCTGTACTGTCTTACTGTTTTGTATAGACTGAATGTTTACTATACTGTTATCAAGGAATTAGGTCCCTGCACTGAGTGACTGTAAATAGTTGTATAGACTGTACTGTTCTGACTGCATATGTGTATGAAAAATCTTTTTGGCATACAGACTGTCACAGCTCATTGGACATTAATTATTTACTGTATTGGCTTCCGCCAGGCCCTGTACTCTATTTTTTATTCAGATATCAAGCGGGCCTTCGGTAATCTCGGATTCTTGGCGATTCTGATGCTAAACCCATGGGGCCGGGTTTGGGTCGTGACAGAGTGGTATCAGAGCGATACTTAACCACGAGTTATACCGCACACACGTGTCCAAATGAGCTATAGGGTGTCCTAGAAAAGCAATTAGGGCATCGCATGAGCATGATAAGTGTGTGTGGCCATGACGTGACTGATTATACGCTAATGTGATTAATGTGTTTAAGTATGCAACTGTCTATGCTTATGATTACCGTACTGCCTATGTGAACTGAAATGAAACCTATATGCATACTTAAAGAAGTTAAATGGAATAACACGTAATGTTAATGTTACTACTGACTGGGGAAATCTATAAGAAAATGAACATGTGAAAGTGAAGGGTCATGTGACCGTACCTGAACTAAAATGAAAGTATACACACGTCTGATATGAGATAAAATGTGAAATCAGTAAGAACCTCTCCTATATTGATAACCACCCCGTTGTGCGAAACAAGGGAAAGGATGAGGAACGTAGGCGAAACTGAATCTTCTCATCTTAGAGTTAACAGGTTAGAAGGAATGGTTGACGTCTTAACTGAAAAATTGAGGAGATAAAAAGGCCGACATACGTGCTTGAATCAACTGAATATGAACTGATGACATTGATACAGAAACCCAAATAAACTGAAACCACCATAATTTCTAGGAGGTACTGAACCACTGAAAACTGAGACTTGGATTTAGAAACTGAGAAAATATGTGAAGTTTTCTCCGAAAAAAAAAGAAAGAAAGAAAATGCTTTCCCCAATGCATCTGAGATAGGAAAGTACCTGAGTTAAGCAACTCAAGTTAAGTGATAATACTGTGGTCGAACATGAGGTAAAATTTACCCAGCTAGTTCGATAGGCACCCCACATGATAGATACCGACTACAAGAGACTTGAAAAGAACTGAAGATGGGTGTGACCTGGATGCGTTTAACTGAATCGACGTTTTAAAACCGTTAAAGTGTGTAGATGTCCTGGATAGAGTATAATGTCTGAGATAGCGTGGCAGCATTGAAATATCCAAATCAACATCGTCAACTGAATCAGAAAGAATGAAACAGAAGTAACAGAAAGTGAAAATGACCTCCGTGAATGGAAAATCCCGGGCAATAGCTTTGACCAATGAAGGTCGAAGAAGCAATGTGAACAATGACATACCTATCTGTACCGTATGTGGGAAATACCACTGGGGCATTGCCGCTGCCTATCCGAAACTTATTTTAGACGTGGTCGGGAAGGACATTTGCCTAAATCTTGCCCACAAACTCAACCGAACGATGATGAGTCTAGATCTAGACCCTAGTTCCAGAGAATGCTCGGAACACTGAAATGACAGACACAGGTATTACCGTAAATAGATGAAATTGTTTATACGAACGTTTGTGTGGGAATCGTATATTCCGTAATTCGGTATAGACTGTGAACGTATTGACTGAACCGATTGAATTACTGGAATTATGAACCATATACTATGAGAACCGTTAGGACTTGTGAACGGTGAGAACTTGCTGAATTAAGTCCTTGTATCGTATTGCAACAACTGAATGTGAACTGTTAGGTATGACCTTTTGAACTGTACTAGAACTATTGAACATGGGAATACCTTATGATTGACTGTAATTTGAGAAATTTGTACGACTATGATTTGTACTGAACTGTTACGTATTGACGGACATTATTGAATGAACGAACCCTTGAACTCGAATTATACACGCGAACTGTTTGCGGGTGTGTGACTTCTAAAACTAAGAACCCCTATTGGTTTGTAAAGATGAACTTCCGCTTATGAATTTGTGAACGAATGCCTACATGAAAACTGAATTTGACTCACACCTGTATATATGTTCCCATGCTTGTAATACTGTTAAGACTGAGAGGAATGGACTGTGAATAATGAATCTTTTGAAATCTACTGTTGATGCGGACTGTATGTACGACACTATAAAACCTCATGTTAACGATTACCTATACTATGAAGACTGCCTAGACTTATGTACACATCTGCTTACCTTTGCTTAAGGATATTATTAGACTGACTAGACGTATGACTGGTTACCTTAACTATCATATCCGGAGAAACTATTTATATTGTACACTGAACTTGCGAAATCTGTATTGGGAATGTCAGTAGATTCTGAACATGCACATACATGACGATACCTTTGCTTGGAACGATTGTTATGTTGTTTGTTGATAATTTAACCGTTGGGACTATGACCCTGTAACTGCATGACTGAATGAAGACCCCAACTGATAAACTCTTGACTAGGAATTGTGATTGTAGAAAATTGACATGACTGTTTGATTAAACCTGCGAGCCTATGCTTCAATGACTGTATGACTGATTTGGAACCCTCGTAGGGCAACTCACTATTATGTGTCACCAAGAACCTTGTGTGATGTATTACTGTGTACCGTGGGCCTTTATGAAAGATTTATTTGGAAAACTGCTATATTGACTGTGATGCTTACCTCTCGATATGAATAACTGCATGCCCGTGCATTTGTCTGTAAACTTATTGGGAGGAATACATAGTATATGATCTGTACTGCTTTGATATGAATTGTAATGGTACCGGACTCTAATGTAAGCTTGACAATTGATGAACTCAGACAAATTGTGAAACTACTGACTGTGTACCTAAACGAATGGAGTATGAACTAATGTTAACTGATCTGGAAATGATAAGAATGGAACCGTGGGTTGATGAAATCCTTTTGTGTAACTAATGGAACTTTTGTTTGATGCTTGCGCTTCGAACTTTTACTTAATATGATTGGACAGAACCTGCATTTGAAATGACCTAGTCGAACTTACATCGATTTGACTTGAGATAACTCTTATTGAGAGCTATTACCTGATTTGCTTACAATGTGGGGAAAACTAGGTATGTGGCATGTGATTAATCACCCGGTATTACTGTTCTGACCATGAACTTGTTTGACTAGGAAATGATTGTCTTGGTGATTACTGTACTTTAGAACTGATGGGATCTGTTGACCACAGACTGATTTTGATCATAAACTCTGACTGTCTGGAAGTATATGTAATCTGTATGATTGCTCTCGTATTGACATGTGCTATGACCGAATCTGTAAGGACTGGAACTGATGAATAATAAATGAATACTTACTTCAGAACTCTGCCTACTGCTATGGGAGTAATGTACAAATTCGCCTTATGATCCCGATAACTCCCGAATGAACTGGACTGACTGTGATGGCTTACCAAATTGAGAACCAAATTGAACTAAGACCGGGTGAACAACTCGGAAGAGAATGAATCGAAACTCTATAACTTAACGAGGGAAAGTACTTATGAAACTGAGACCAGTGCAAATCTATAACCCCGATAAGTACTTGATATAAGTAGTGTGAATACTACTATATCACATCAGATTGTTACTGAATTATTATTCTTTATCACTTTGTCACTGACCATCATTATGTACTATTGTGCAACTGTATTCATGTTTTATGTCACGACATAAGTTTTGTTTTCTAAAATGCTATTTACTGTATACTGAGTTGACTGTTCAAGCTCTGATAAGTATTATGTAATATATGTTAGCTGCCCGGTATCGGAGGTTCCTTTATGAAACTTATATCTATCTGCACTCTGTTACCCATACCGGAGGCCTTGTCATGGGGGCTCAGCTTCTGTACTATTATGTTCTGTTACCCGAATGCGGGATTCCGTTATGGAACTGGTTATTCCTAACCGTCACGAATCAGATTCTGCTTTTGTCAGTATATGTTCTGCGATCAGACATCTTTGTCAGACTGCTTTTACATCAGATTCAGATTCTGCCGTATGTATCTATTCTCAGATTCGCTCGTAGTGCTAATGAGTGCACCACGTATGCTTAAGTAAGAATTGTGGCATCTATGTATGCTCTGGACAAGAATATGGAAATGAACATGTACCCGAAACCGTCCTTGACTGAAATCTGACTGTGCATAAAATTCTGTTTTAATATGAGCCCCGATCCTTATACGTGATTTCTGATTCTGTTTCTGTGCATTGCTAAGATTGAGATTGGGCCATGCACCTGTTTATGAATATGATTATACTCCTGTTATAGAGTGAAAGTTACCGTTATAATAGGCATCATCTCTGTTGTCATATGTTAATTCGAGTTTGGAGGACCAAACTCTTTATAAGGAGGGGAGACTGTAACAACCCTCATCACTGATCACTGATTGACCACTGATTACTGATACTGTCACTGTTTACTGCTAAACCGAGACTGATTATGATTGATATTTGAATTGATGGTAATACTGAACTGACTGACTGAGATCCGAGACTGATTGATTAACTATAACTGTTTAAATGCATAATCCATCTGTTTGACTGCCAAATTATCTATTCTCGTCTTATGCATTAAACTGCAAATTGAAGGCCTTATCGGTGGCCAAATCGGAAATTGATTGATGTTTTGTGTTCATCATAATTAATGTGATTTTATGGCACATTTGTCTGAAAATCGATTTGGCATGATTAAATTAGATGAAAATAAATTTAATCAAAGAGTTGGCTTATTTACATTAATGCCATTGTGAGTGGAGCACTTAGGCAACACATATATTGAGCCTTATGAGCCTTATACACTCAAACAAAACATTTGCTCAGCTATTTCTTACTCCTAGCCAAATCTAGAGAGAGAGAGAGAGTAGGAGATTAGAATGATTTCATCTCTTTTGCTTAGAGGCTTAGGAGATTTGGAAGATAATTGCAACATTGAGCTTCTATCCTTGAACTACAAGACCTAAGGTAGTGTGACTATCCTCTTGTTTGTGAATTCAATTGATTCTTGCATGGTTTAGAGGATTATTAAAGATTAGAGCCAAGATATGGCTTATAATGTTGAATTGAAGCTCATCTCTTGCATGCATGTTTGTATTGAGGAATTTAAAGATGTTTTCATGGCTAATTGTTACATGCATGCTCATGTTTATATTCAAGTCCATGAATCCCTCATGCTTTTGTAAGGTTTGGCTCATTTGAGCTTGTATTTAAAGCCTTGAAGATGATTAAGTTCATGCATGTTTACATTGTTGAATTTTGAGTTGATTTCAAGGAAATCTTCACATGCATGTCCAAGTTCTAGCTAAAGTCCATGATTTCACCATGTTTCAAGAAGAAATGACTCATCTGAACAAGTATTTGAAGCTTTGAACTCAGTTGATTACATGCATGTAAATTGTTCATCTTGTTCTTGGAGTTTTCCTCAAAATGGTGTTTAATGGAACTACCTTTGGGCTTTGATTTCTCAAATTGATCTTTGAAACATGTTATACATTGAGTTTTAAAGTGTTTTCCAGAAAATTATCCCAAAAGGATCGAATTTGACGCATTGAAACTTGATTTTGAGCTTGGGACTCAAATCTGGAATTTCCAGATTTTGGTCTTCCGCTCGAGCGGGGGAAGTGCCGCTCGAGCGGGGAAATCGAGCTCCCAGCATCTCTTACTGTCTTGCAGTCCGCTCGAGCAGAGGATTGTACACTCAAGCGGAGGCTTGTAGGCCACGCGCCGGCGGGAGTTGCCGCTGGCGGGGACCTTTGTGCATGTCCGCCGAAGGGAAACTCGCCGGGACCTCCGATTTTCAAATTAAAATCACATGCACATCTTTGCATCCTCATCCCATCCTAGGCATTCTTAGGCCTAGTTTAAGACATCATAATGAGGATTTAGATGTAGAACACACCAAGGCAAATTAGGGATTAAGTTATTATCTTTCCCAACTGTGTAGCTCAGTGTGTGTTCAATCTGTTAACTGTGTAGGGTTGGCTTACCGAGGAGACGCTCTAGCTTACTGTAGCCCAGAACTCTGTGAGTAACGATTGTGTAAAGATATGTTTAAAATGTTTATCTTTTGAATACTGAACTGAACTGTTTACTGAACTGATATTGTTTACTGAATGAATGTATGTCCTATATTCTGAACTGTACTGTGGCATCCTTAGCACTCATCAAGCATCGTTATTCTGAGAGATCTCTGTCGGTTCCCTCATAGAACCACTACTGTTTATTGAATGATTGGCCATCATTACTGTTCGGTCTTTTAAGACCTACTGTTACTGTTATGCTAATGGATGTACCACATATGACTGTTTCCTGTACTGAACAATTGATATACTGATTGAATTGAACTGTTTTCATTATTGTAAGGACATTCATTCTAAACCTCTTAACGCATTGTGTTATTCACTGGGCTTTAGCTCCTTTGCTCATATATATATGTAGGTATCTGAGCACCGGACTGTTGCTAGAGGCGTCAGGGTACACTTCAGTTTTGTCAAGCCAACCACTGTGCCTCACTGCGAGGTTCCTGAACTGTTCAAGCTATGGCTTGGGGGTGTTTTAGCATTCCCCCTTCTGTACTGTCTTACTGTTTTGTATAGACTGAATGTTTACTATACTGTTATCAAGGAATTAGGTCCTCACCTTGAGTGATCAGTAAATAGTTGTATGCATCGTTTGCTTTGCATATGTGTATGAAAAATCTTTTTGGCATACAGACTGTCACAGCTCATTGGACATTATTTATTTACTGTATTGGCTTCCGCCAGGCCCTGTACTCTATTTTACTGTATTACTGTTAAGCAGGCCTTCGGTAATCTCGGATTACTGGCCGGTTACGGTGCTAAACCCATAGGGCCGGGTTTGGGTCGTGACATCAACCATGCTGGCCCTATGTTGGCTGCAAACGCAAAGGGGCAGAAGAAAGAGGCAAAGGAAGAAGTTGGAAGTTGATGGAAAAAAGTGAAGTAATAAGCAAGGTTGGAAGGGTAAAGTAAAACTCTAGCATATTTTACTCCATAAGTAGTAGGGTCTGGTACCAAAAATCGCAGACACCTGGATTGTAAAACAATTAAGTAAGCAAAAAGCCAAAGTTCCAATATCCAGAGTGGCCCTCCTTGGTTGGCATCCAAAGGTTTCTCACAAAACTGAGAACAAGCTTTATATACATGGCCCAAAACATATGGAGCTAAGACTATCTTCTTCCCCGAAGCAAGAGCCTTGACAAGAGGGGCAAACTCAAGCATAATCCTCTGAGAAAAAGTGCAAAATAGAAATTCGTAAAGGCAATATAGGAGAAAAGAGAAAAACTCTCGGTCTGATACAAGGCCTTCTCTCTTGTTTTCAGAATTTGCAAAATCACTAAAGGAGGAGTTTAGAGGGGGAATGGAAAAAGGCTAGAAAGGAGTGCCAATGGGTGATAGCCCTAGGAGATGGCATATATCAAGAATAGTAAGGGCCATCATGCCACATCGAAATTGAAAAAAATTAAAAAATGGATTCCAATAACACAGTGCAGCAGGTATAAAGAAAGAGTCTTTAGAAATAGGAAACCTGGTTAGTCAAAGAGCGTCGAGAAGACAGAGTTCTTGAAGGTCTAGCATCATAGCAGGGACAACTCGATCATACCATTCCTCCCATTCTGGTCTCAATGTAGGCCAACAGGGATGGGGATGGTTTATTCTCCATCTTCCCCAGTCAAGGCCACCCTCATAAAGGAGGCATTGATCTTCTAGACGCGGGTATATGGCAGGAAGCTGAACAAGGGCTTCCTTGAAAATGGGTCCAAGCACAAACACCCCTTGAGCAGGGTGACGGGGAATGAGAATGCGTCCATTAATGGTGCTTCGTTCACTAGCTCTGTACTTCTCACATTCTTCGTTAATGATCCTCCGCAAAGCAACAGACGGGCTCATACGCTCAACAATTGGTACTTTCAGAGAGGAAGAAGCCATTAGTGAAAGGACGAAGGGGAAGCAAAGAGTTTGAGTATGAAAAGAGTAGAAAATTGTAGTAAAGAGCAATAGGAGTGAAAGGGTTTGTTTTTGGACAAGTGAGTAGGTTAAAAATGTAAGAAGAAAGGGTATTAAACTTTTCTGTCCAAAGTACCCAATCAGCCTAACGAGTCAGGTAAACTCGAAATAAATTATTTGATGGATTTTTGACTCATGTGGAATTGAAACTTTAGTTTTAGAACACAAGGGGTCCCAAGCTACAGTCTCTTTCAAAGAGTATGTTTGGGAGGGAAATTTAGTTCAAAGACTTAACTCTGCTTTGAAACCTGTAGTTGGCTTCAAAGCCATTTTATGCCTTAAACAAAACTATAATTAAGGTTTGTTTTCTTCGAATGCCTTATAAGCATACTCCTAGATTGTCTTTGCAATGTGATGTCCTTCGAAAGAGTCTTTGGGATGCTTATCTTGTTTAGAGTTGTGAATTTTGAAATAAGTAAGCACTTCGAAGCAAGATTGGTCAATTCAAAGCTGTGATTTGTACAGGTTAGGTTAACCAGATGATTGGAGTATGAAAATCGTAAGTCAAATATGGATGCTCCTATGAGAAAATCCATGCTCCGAAGCACTTAAAGCCAGGCATCAAAGTAAGTTGGTTGCTTTGAAGCTGTAATTCATAGATTACATAGATAGAGTAAGGCATTAGCCATATTCACTATGCAATCAATCATACAATTGGAATATAAAACCAGATCATGACTGATGATAGTTGAAGAGCTCAGTTTTGTTGATATGCAATATTTACATTGGGAACACCTACTTGGTTACATTCTCAATTTCATAAAAGTAAGGAATGGACAAAGTCACAAGATCATGGAACTTTGTCTAGCAAAATTCAATAAATACATACTCTTTTCCTAACCTGTCTTCTATCCTATCTAAATTTGGTTTATTTAGCTGATGAGCCCTTAGTTAGAAGAAGAGATGTTGGGCCTTTAACTCAAATTTAGTTTGTTTAAGAGCCTTATCTGTTTCATCCATTCCTTATTCATTGTGAGCATCGCCCATAATGGCATTTTCTTCATACTCTGAATCTTGGTTCTTGAAGTCTTCATATTCTTCGAGAAGATTCTCTGCTTCATACTGGATTTGAATACAAGCGGCATAAGTGTTCTCTAATAACTCACTAGTAATAGAAGCATTTGCGTGCCAATTAAGTAAAAGAGGAAGTTGATCCAAGAAAGCATAAAGTTCTACCTAGGCTATAGGGTTAAGGATGTGGCTTCGAAAGATAATATCACAAGACCACAATAAGTTCTTGTGAGGAATATCATCTCGAAAGACCTCCAAGGATAAATGGGAGAAAGCGGCAAGTAGAGTCTGGACTCTATACTATTGGTAAGTAGTAGGAAGAACTAGGGCTTGGTAGGGAGCAAAATGCTGGCTCTCGAAGAGAGCGAGTTTCAGTTCTTCAATCCAGTTAGGATTGAAAGGTAGGGAAGGAGCAGTTGGGTCCTTTCCAAATGAAGGTGGGAACTCAGGCTTGTTTACACATTCTAGCCAGTAAGAGGAGCAAAGTTTTGCTTTTTTGGCTAAGAGTAAGGGACTGATTCCCAAGGATTCAACAGGTTGTGGAGTATTTTGCACTATTCTGGATATCAAGGTGGAAATATACCATGCCGAAAGCAAGTTGTCCTCAATGCTATGAAAGCGGTCGAGGGGGACATATGGATATACTACGGAGCTGCGCATGGAGGGATAGATTGCAATGGGGTCATCAAATTCAGGAAATCGATGGTAGATTCAGTCCCTTGTTTGAGGTTGAGTGGGTGTATGCCAAATTCCCCAACAAGTGCTGTTAGAAGTGTTGTTAGAGGAAGAGAAGGCAGCTTCATCCTATGCAAAAAGTTTGGAGGCAGAAGAGGAGTTTCCAAGATCCATTTTTTCAAATTCTTGGTCCAAAAATTGGTTGATTCTTGGTCCAAAGGTTGATATTTTGCGAAAGCATCCATAACTTGAATAAATGAAGGTGGATAAACGTGGCCAATAAATGCATGAACGTTCTTTCGAGGATGAACATCATTGTCTAATATCTCTTCGTATGTACGATCGATGGGAAAAAGGGTTTGTTTGGCCATGGGAACTGTATCAGCCTTTTCGAATACTCAGATAGTGGAAAATGTTCAAGCACATGAAAGAATTTAATGCAGATCAAGTACTTCATTTATGAAAGACAGTTTCATTTCTAAGAAGATGCAAAGTCCATGCACGTCCTAGGTCGTAGACAAAGTGCGTTGAGCCCACTAATATCACCAAGTATTGGGTATATTAATATGGGGGTTAATGTTGGCTACATATTTTATAAAAGCTAATTGTAGCTTGACACATGGTACATGAAAGGCAATTCGGGGAGTTAATACAAGTCTCCAGTCAAAGACAGACACGTGCAAAGTTATATTGATCATAATGGATCTATGTAACACTGGAATAGCTAGAAGGCGCAAAATAACGTGGCCCAACGGCTACTCACGAATTCAAATTCAAATCCAAGAGGGAAGCCTAACTATAAGAATGGCATAGTGGGACTGACTATGAGAGAGCATGATTAGCAATCATGGGAGGACATTTCGACGGTTGGAAGCCCACTTCGACGGTTACCCTTGGAGAGTATAAATAGCAGGGAATGCCCCAAATTGAAAGATCTAGACTTAGACCTAGAAACCAATTTATTTACTTCTCATTCCCTTTTCAGTTTTACATTTCTAGTTCTTTACATTCCAGCACTTCAATTCTTGTATTGTACTTCATTTCCTAGGAATAGTTTCAAATAGCTGTTGTTGTAAACCTTTTCAAGGCTGGATCATTTCATTGTAAATTCTTATTTACTCAATGAAATTCAATTTCTAAATTATTCTGTACTTGTTATTTTCTTACAAATTTCTCCTAAAACAAGCTACTGGTAAAAGTCATCTTCATTGAGACTAAAAGAATTTCAACACAATCGTCTAATAATTGGTTGGCAATTAAAATTCTGTAAGGACTGATTGATCCTTGTTGGTACGCTTAAATTTATACTATTAACCTTCGAAAATCAAAAAAGCCAATAGTTTCAGTGTATTTCGATCTAGGAAAGATATAGAGAAAAATATAATAAAAATACCATAATACTCAGAAAATAATATTGAATAATAATATAAAGTTAAAATTATTTTTTTGAAATCATTTATTAAATAATACTAATATAAAATTTAAGGAACAACTTAAATTTTCGAGTTGTTACAATTATAACCCTAAATAATTTAATAAAGAGTACTAAAAAATTAGGCATAATGAATTATTTTTTTGGTGCAAATAGATTCCCCCATTATTTTGGGGGAACTACTGCATGGTGGATTTTATGAAAAAGTTTATCATAATTCTGTAATAGGAGAGAAATAAATCATTACAAAGAGTATCGAATTTTTCTCTATAAGAGTTAAACCTGATAGCTCACACTACAAATTGTGTTATATAATTGAATATGAAATTTCATATTGTGCGTAAAATGTCATATTTATGATTTTAAAACCTTAGATCCACGTGTGTTTAATCAATTTCTACAACAAAAACTATATTCATACATAAAATTCATATATAAAAACTTCATAATAATAATGTGACATTGTTATTATTATAAATAAATTCATTTTTTATATTGTTTTGTTTTGAGGTGAAGCTTCACAACCTTTTTTTTAGAAAGTAAGTTAAAAGTTGGTTTTTTAATTTTTTTTAATTTTTATTTTTGAAAAAATATATACAAAAACATAGAGATGATGTGACCTAAAAAAAACAAAAAACTAAGTTTTCCTCGACTTCCCAAAATAGGCTAACGAGTCTACATAATTTTGTAATAATTATTGTATGGGGGGAAAATATTCTTAACTCTCCGTACGCCTTGAACGTCAAGCTTCCGTCAACGGTGTCTGTCTCTGCAACACAAAAATGGTGAGCTGCCCGGCGGCGGTGTGCCGGAAAAACCCTCCGACGCTCAAGTCAATTCACTGAGGAAGAAGAGAATGAAGAGAGAAGGTTTGTGAGAGTGAGTTCGCATACCAGTAACATTCCCTTCCCTCTCTATATCTAGGCTGGCCACGCAGCTCCGAGGTTGTGCGCGCACTACCTCTGCTGTCCTTCCCTGGACAGGTGGCAGTGCTCGCCTCTCACCACCTTACACGTGTAAAGGTTTTGTCCTCCTTCCAATACATGCAGAACTGCCCAACGGTATTGAGGCTCTCCTTCACACCATTGGCCCAGGTGGCACCCTTAACCGGGACACCATGACCGGCCTAACCCTTGGGAGACTTGAAATCGCGTAACCGTGCTACGTACCGCCGGTCTGTAACTTGGGACCAGGCGAGAACTTATCCTCCTAGGCCGAGCTATCACTGACCGGTTCATCGTGGTCGGCCGATTGCGAGGCATGCCGACCCCCAACCGTCTTATCTCCGATCTCGGTCACACGCAACCGCCCCACCTTGGCTGGACGGCCGGAGGCATGCCGGACTGGTCGTATCCTCCGTGTAACCCGATCAACCCTTTAACCCGGTTACGATCTCCATTGTGAACTTCGCCCCGCACGAGCGACATCCAGCTCGGCCCCCGAGAGGTCACCGATCGACCTCGTCGCCCGAGCAAGATCGACCCTTTCGGCCGTTTGACGAATCCATCTGCTTTCGCCAGTCTTGCGTAACGCTGGACGTTATTTCTTGCTCGGCCGTACTGCCTGATGGAAATCTTCCCTCACAATTATTATTATTTTTTGTTTGTATAACTTTATCTGTCTTCCATCACCTTATATTTTAACGTTGATTTTGTAGAAATTCACATTATCTATCATCCCAACCATGAACATTCACAGTGTTATTTTAAATCATGTCTCCTTGAAGCGGAACATCCTTCATTTTGCTATGGATGAGAATGTTACAGTAAAAATTAACATGACCATGCATTGCTTTTTGAATTTTTTTGTTTTTTTAAATATGTAAAAAGTTTGAGAGATGATATGACCGAAAAAAATAAAAATTTTAAAAATTAATTTTTAGCTGAGTTTCCAAAATAGGCCAAGGAGTCCACATAATTATGTAATAATTTGTTATTTTATTTTATTTTTTTTGTATAACCTTGTCTGTCTACAATCACCTTCTATTTTGATGTTGGTTTTGTAGAAATTCACATCATCTATCATCCAACAATGAACATTCACAGTGTTTTTTAATTATCCTTAAGCGGAACATCCTTCATTTTGATGAGAATGTTACAGTAAAAATTAATATGACTATGCATTGTATCCCCTAGGAAAATCGTTTATGACTGCCACTGATATATGGTATTTTATATCTTTATAATAGAAATCTAATTCATATCTAGCGCGGTAAATAAATAGAGTTGTTCGTAAATAAGTTTAGGTTTGGTTCGGTAAGAGTTTATTCGAATTTAAATTCGTTAAAATTTAATAAACAAATCCAAACATATTAAAATTCGACTCATATTTATTTAAATAACATAATAAATATACTATATATTAAATAACGTAAAAATATGTATAGAAAATATGATAAATATGTTATTTATATATTTAAATAATAGATATTATTATTTTAGTGAAATATTTATTTATTTTTAGTATGTTTTATATATTGTATATATAATTATTAATCAAAATTTCAATTGTAACTTTAATCTTATACATATGAATTTATAATTTATTTGACTCATAAGATTTATGAACAGGCTTAAACTCGATTTGTTAAATTTTTATTGAGATCGAGGTTGAAGCCGAACTTGAATCGAAACTTGTTAAAATTTTAATAAACAAGTTCAAAGATACTAAAATTTCACTTGACTTGATTCGAGTTGTCAATGGGATTCATCTCGTTCATACTCATGTAAAGAGGGTAGTGGTAAGATGATTTTGGGATTGATGTGTGATGGTTGTTTCTGTTTAGATATGTGTATTAGGCTGTTTTATGTCTTGTTTAGTTTGTGTGCTGCTAGGTGTTGTGTTGAACACTATGATATATATTGTTTGGCATAATTTTATACTTTTTGAATTATAATTACAAAAAAAATAACTAAACATTATATAAGGTATAATCACATATATCAAAAAATTGGTCATAATTAAAAAATAAAATAGCATAACGAAGGGTGCATATGACAAGAGGGGAAAGTCTATAGTACATTTTGTTTAAAAAATGTATGGTACATCGAAAATCAATGGCTCAGATTGAACTACATCATTAAAAGTGACATGGTAAGCAGGTCACTTTTTATAGTTATAAGCCAAAATCATATTTGTTCATAACTAGAATCAAATTAATCATAACTTAGTTATGAGCTCTCATCACTTATCTCATAACCATATTTCATAACCAGCACAATTTTGTTGATAACTAATATCACATATTTCATAACTACAATCACATATCTCATAACTACATCTCATAACCAATATCCTTTAGCTCATAATCATACCACTTTGATCATAACCACTATCACATATCTCATAACTATTAATCACATATGTCATAACTACTACTCATATAGCTCATAACCACATCTTATAACCAATCCCCATAACTCATAACCACATCTTATAACCAATCCCCCTTTGACTCATAACCAACATTACATATCTCATAATCAACACCCTTTTGCTCATAATCACATCACTTTGATCATAACCAATATCACATATCTTATAACTAATAACCACATATCTCATAACCAAACACCCTTTTGACTCATAACTACATCACTTTGCTCCTAACCAAAATCACATATTTCATAATCAACAATCATATATCTCATAACCATTACCCACATATCTCATAACCAACACTCTTTGGCTCATAACTACAATCACATATCTCATAACTACATCTCATAACCAATATCCTTTAGCTCATAATCACACCACTCTGATCATAATCACCATCACATATCTCATAACTATTAATCACATATCTCATAACTACTACTTATATAGCTCATAACCACATCTTATAACTAATCCCCATAGCTCATAACCACATCTTATAACCAATTCCCCTTTGACTCATAACCAACATTACATATCTCATAATCAACACCCTTTTGCTCATAACCACATCACTTTGATCATAACTAATATCACATATCTTATAACTAATAACCACATATCTCATAATCAAACACCCTTTTGACTCATAACTACATCACTTCGCTCATAACCAAAATCACATATCTCATAATCAACAATCATATATCTCATAACCATTACCCACATATCTCATAACCAACACTATTTGGCTCATAACTAACATCACATATATCATAACTACTAATCACATATCTCATAACACCCTTTGGCTCATAGTCACACCTCATAATTAACATCACATATCTCATAACCATTAGTCATATATCTCATAATCAATACTCTTTGGCTCATAACCATACCACTTTACTTATAACCACTAATCACATATCTCATAACCAACATTCCTTGACTCATAACCACACCACTTTACTCATAACCACTAATCACATATCTCATAACCAACATTCTTTGGCTCATAACCACATCACTTTACTCATAACCACTAATCACATATCTCATAACCACATTTCATAACCAATACCTTTTGGCTCGTAACCATACCATTTTAATCATAACCACCATCACATATCTCATAACCACATCTTATAACTAACATCATTTTCACCCATAACCCCTAACTTTGATCATAACCAACTCAAAACCACTAACCACATATCTCTATTTTAGATTTGTTTACTAAATACAATAAAAAGAGTAATATACAAACAATATACATTTTAAAATATTTATATACACATAGACATACATATAAATAATTTGACTAAATTTTAATAAAAAATGTGTTGAAAAATTTTATCTACGATTCACTACAAGAAAAGTGGGCTTATGAGACAGAACTTTTTGCGACGACACAACTTGTCGTCTCAAAAAATGTGATTTTTTAAGACGGCACAACTTGCCGTCTCAAGCAAAAAATGTGACTTTTTGAGACGGCATAACTTGCCTTCTCAAAAAATGTGACTTTTTGAAACGGCATAACCTGCTGTCGCAAAAAAATGTGACTTTTTGAAATGGCACAACTTGCCGTAATAAAAAATAAAGTATTTGTGACGGCAAAAATTGCTGTTGCAAAAAAAAAAAAGTATTTGCGATGGCAAATATTGTTGTCGCAAAAAAAATAGAGTTTTTGCAACAGTACCAGCTGCAGTCGCAAAAAAAAAAAGAGTTTTTTTCGATTGTAATACGTACTGTTGCACAAAAAAAAAATATATATATATATTGTGGCTTTGAGACGGCTTCATATATATATAGTCATAAAATGGTTTAAATAAATGCAATGGTATTTTTCTGTTACAAAAAATAAAATAAAAACGGCGTCGTCTTACTCTTTTGAACATTTCTCTTTTCACCCATTTTTTCATCTATCTATCTCTCTTCTCTCTCTCACTCATCACTCTTCTTTGTCTCTCTATGTTTCTGTCTCTCTTCTCTTTCTCTCTCTCACTCATCACTCTTCTCTCATGCATGCATCTGTCTCTTTTCTCTCTGTCTCGTCTATCTTTCTTCTCTTTATCTCTCTTATCTCTTTTCGTTATCTCTCTCGCTCATCTCTCTCGTTTATCTCTTTTCGTCTTCTCTCTCTATATATATATATATATATCTTTTCATCCATTTTTCATCTCAATCTCTCTCTTCTCTTTCTCTCTCTATCTTACTCATCACTCTTCTCTCTATATATACATCTATTTGTCTCTCTCTCTCTGTGTGTGTCTCTCACTCATCTATCTCTTCTCTCATCTCTTTTCTCTCTCTGTCTCTTTCGCTCATCTCTCCTCTCTTTATCTCTCCCGTTCATCTCTCTTCTCTCTTTCTCTCATCTCTCATCTTTCTCTCTCTATCTTTCTCTCTGTCTCTCTATCTTTCTCATTGTCTCTCTCGTTCATCTCTCTTCTCTCTCTCTCTCTCTATCTCTCTCTCTCTCCTCTCTCTCTACTTTCTCTCTCTATCTTTATCTCTATCTCTATCTCTTTCTCTCTCTTTTTCTCCCTTTCTCTCTCCCACTATGTTTGCGTTGCTCACTCTCTCCCTTCCGTCTTCTCTATTTATTGAGCTCCCTCTCGATTTATCGATCCACTACAAGAAAATGCACTTTTAGCGACCACTTTGTCTCTCTCTTGCTCATCACTCTATCTCTCTTTCTTTCTATCTCTCTCTCTCTCTCATTTTTATCTATCTCTCATTCATCTCTCGCTCACCACCCATCTCCTCTACCACCTTCACCACTACTGCAAACGCTATTCCACCACCACCACTATTTCCACTGTCGCCACTTCACCTCTACGAATACCATGGCTACTACCATTGCCACCACTCTACTACCACCACTACTACTACTACTATTACCTCTCATCCACCGCCGCCACTCCATCTCTTATACCACTACCACAACTTCATCACTATTCTCCTTCGCCATCACCACCACTACCACTATCTCTTATCCATCACTTTCACCACTACTGTCGCTCCCTTTCCTCTACTACAAAAAATTTGTTTGGTTATGATTTTTTAATAGAGTGTTGAATTGAGTTTTGAATTGTATATGGAATTGAGTTTTGAAAGTTTGATGTGACATGTGAAATAAAAAAATTTGTTTGGTGATGAGTTTTCAAAATCGTTTTCAAAACTTAATTCAACATATAATTGATAATCAAACACACAACTCATAACTCGATATCCGTATTTTTGATCAACAGTCATAACCAAACTATTTTTAAAATAGTCAAATAAAAAAATGTTTTTTTTTTCAATTAATTGTTTTTAAGTAATTTTTTTGAATATTTTTTTTTCAAATCATTTTTTTTTCAAACAACTTCTATGTCAATTATTTTCTGTCAATTAATTTTTTTGTCAATTAATTTTTTAGGCCTGTATAATCATTAAAAATATTTAGAAAATTAAAATATTTAAAAAATTAAATATTAAGAATATTAAAAATATTCCGAAAATCTAAACCTAACAAAACCTCAATTTCCCCCCTGTTTTTTCCCGTCTTTCTCCCGTTTTTTTTCATTTCCTTTTAGGTTTGTAGAGCCCAAGTTTCGGAGCCCTAACTTTTGAAACAACACACACTCTCTCTCTCTCTCTCTCTCTCTCTCTCTCTCTCTCACGGAGGCGACGACGAGCGGCGATAGTGGTGGCTAGCGACGATCGGCGATCGGCGACAATGGCAGCGAGCAGCGATCGAATCATTGATTCGAAAGTATTCTTCTCTTCTCTTCTATTCTCTTCTTCTCTGCTCTTCTCTTCTTTTCATTGCTCTATGAGATTTGGACCTCTCTCTCTCTGTTTTTGATTTGGACCACTCTTCTCTTCTCTTCATTGCTCTATGACATTGGGAAATGAAGGTGAAGAAGATGTGAGATGGTGAAGAAGGTGAAGAGATGTTATGAAAATCACAGAATCTATTAAAATGTAAATCAAATTAGAAAAATTGATGTTAGTCAATTTAATTTTGATGAAGTGTTGTGGTGATGTTGAATTAGATAGACAATGCATCCATAATCAAAGATGCAATTGACTACATCCAAGAATTGCATGAGCAAGAGAGGAGGATCCAAGCTGATTTAACACAGCTTGAATATGGAAAATAGAAGAAAAATGCAATTTTTGACTTGGATCTAGAGATTCCAACCTTGTCAAGACTCAAGAAAAAGAGAATTGATCATAGTTATGATTCAAGGAGATCAACCACTTCTTCCATTGAAGATCTTGAAGTAAGTCTCACTGCTGGAAATTAGGCTTTTAGCGGCATTTAAAAAACGTCGTTATAGGTACCAAAAACGTCGCTAATTCTTTTTGTGATATTTAGTACCAAACGCCGACGACGCGGCCGTCGCTATAACTTTATGGCGTTTGGAAAACGTCGCTGTATTAGTATAGGCGACGTTTTTAAAAACGCCGCCAAATGTCCTACCCTACCAATACTGTGACGTCACTATGATTTTAGCGACATTTTTAAAACGCCTTCATAGGTTTTTTTAATTTTAAAAATTCCAACCGTTATAGTGACATTTTAAAAACGCTGTCTTATCTTTCTTTCTTTTTTTGGTTTTGAAATTGTGCTAATTTTATGTGATTGAACTAAAAGAACACCAATAATAAAACTAAATAACACTAATATGAAATAATAACTCTCATTCAAATAACAAATATAGCATTAATTCACTTTCCCATTCAATTTAATATAGCATTTATTTTCCCACAAAATAACATTAACAAAAAATGAATTCACAATTCTCAATAAAAAAAATAACTACCTTATATACAAAGCCACAAAGGCGCTATTTGGGAAGTGGCTAAAGAGGCTATTATAGCCTAAAATGAAGTTTTAGCCAAAAAGCCCACTGTTGCAAGCTTTTACAAAAAATAAAATAATAATAATAATAATATGACTTTTGACCGGAATTTGCAGTTCAATGCCACCTACTTGCATAAGGTGCGAGTTTGGTAAATTACATTATTACGCCTATACATCAATTTTTGAAAAAATAAAATGAAGGGTAAATTTGTCATTTCAATTTAAACATCATTTCAAACATATTTTTCAATACAACAATCAACCCAAAAATTTAACCCAACTTCCTAAACACAAAACTAAAATAGCCTACTAAAATAGCCAAAAAGAAAAATAGCCTACTAAAATAGCCACTTCCCAAACGAGGCCAAAATAAGAGAAATAAAAAACCAAAGGATTTTAACACAAAAAATCCTGAAAAAATTGCTGGCCCTTTGGCAACTAATTCAGAAGTTGTGGTTGGACCCGATGACAATTTGGTAAACAACTTCTTCACTTGCTCAACAAGGTCCTCATGCTTCACAGCTCCACAAGCAACAATTACCTAGAATAGTAGCTCCAGGTAGAACACCCAATGTTTAGGACTTCAAGAAAGTAAATTGACGGCATTGAATAATTGATAGATGAATGAAGGTGAAGCCAACATGTTAACAACTAAATAGAACTAGCAATAAATTATGAACAGACAAAATGCTCATAACTTTATGACACCACCTACCATTCTGGATGTAGTATAGTGTGTCGATATATACTTTTGAAGATGATCTTTGGTGATTGTCCTGACATTTTGAGCAGGACCAAGAATGGTTCTGCCTAAAGGCGTGTGCTGGAAAGCAGTTGCATGCAAATGGTCAAAAATAACTTCCTCTGTTTGGCCTTCAACCTATAAAGAATAATACAATAATCAGGAGCAAGCACTCAAACAATTAATAAAAAAGAATAAAGAACAGGAAATAAACTTGGCCGAAGTTCTGGGTTTTCTCCGCAGCATGCTTTTGATGAGGGCCTGACTGGAAAACAGAAATAGAGCAAGGATTAGATTAAGACACTAATTAAAGGCCACAATATACATATAAGAACACAATTCCTCACGAGGAAAAATCTAAATTTTCATAGGCATAAAAAATTAGGATATTTACTCATCTTTTGTTATCCTCTTACACTATCTTATCTTTTTTATAAGTTGCCATACATCTACTCTAATGGTGTAAGGCACAAGAGAGTCCCCAAATATACAAACTAGAAGAACCAACATAACAAGAAAGATATTGCATGAACAGCCACAACAATTACGTAACATAAGGAAAATGACTCACAATGAACTAGAGCATTTGGTTGGAAGTGGTGCCACAATAGACTTATTTATTTCGTTGATCAGTGCTTGCATGTCCTGTCCCAAAACCAAAAGCACAAGTATAGCAATTTTATGTTGCTCAAAGTCATACATCCAGTGTATTGCAAGTGTTTTCAATAATACTTGCCAAAAAGAATACCATGGGTTCAGCAGTTCCTCAGAAAGAGCCAAAAGGAAAAAATAATAAAAGAGCTTTCACTAGTGCAGATCAATGATACCAGATGTTCAGAAGGCAATGTATCTATTTAATGGTTGAACAGAGGAAACAGAGGAAACAGAGTTCTTGAAACTTACAGATGCTTTAAATGCAGGCTTACGAGAAATCATTTCATATATACAACATCCTGATAATACAAGCATAAGATCCGTAAGTGTACATTCAGCTAGATAAACTACAAAATATGCCAAGTTGCAACTTGCATTCATGATTGTATTATAACTTATATATGTATTTATGTGACATTTGTGTATATACTTACCCAAGGACCAAATGTTTGACTTAGAGCCATAAGGTATGTCAGCAAGAAGCTCAGGGCACATATAACTTGGAGTTCCTACAAGCTGAGTTACGAAAAAGAAATCTTGAACAATAAAACTAATGCAAATGTTAAAACTTGAAAAATGAACCAGTTAACCACAAGACTTACAGAGGATGCAAGATCATCTGATGTCAACATCTTAGCAAGTCCAAAATCACCTGCAACAGGATTAATCAATGGTGATGCAGGAAACTACTGACACCTCTCAAGACTATTAAAGAAAGAAAACATATCACTTACCAAGACGTATGTCTTGATCTTTTGCCAAGAATATATTTGAACACCACAAGAACAAGACTGTCAGTAACATACAATTTCAGAAATTTCAGAAGGATAATTCATAAATCCTCAAGTACACAGATAGATGCAACTTACCTTAACATCTCGATGAAGAATATGATTCACATGTAAGTAGTCAAGAGCCATAAGCAATTGAACAAGCTATTTACACAGCTTCTATAAACAATTTAACATTAATGTATCAGTGAACAAAGAAATTGTGAGCTGATACAAATTGAAAACTGCAGAGGTGGGAGGTAGAATGCAGTACAATCTAGATTGCGACAACAGAAAAGAAAACGAAACAATATAAATGTGATGCTAAGATACTAGAAATATAAAACAACCTCCTCGGAAAAAAGAACACCATTTGCTTTCTTCATAGCTTCTGCCCTGTAAAAGACAAAGTAGTTGCATTACTACCTCAAGTCAATTTCACATGCGCCAGAGGAATTAAAAATTCAAAGACATGCTAATACATGCTAATTTCACCTTTGCACAGGAGAAATGGCATAGACCACTGCTAGTTTTGCATTTCCACCAAGAGATTCCTGCAATAAAAATGTCAACCTGGAATCTCTGTAGGGAATATGCCTTTGCTTCCCTGATTGGGAAACTTCTGCAAAAATGTTTATCAAGTTCCTGCAAAACACATAGATAACAGCAATAAGCATGGGAAAAATGACTGTATCTTGACACAAGATCAGAATAAAACCTTCATATGTTACATGACAGCAATGACCACAAGACTTCTTTTTAACATTACACACAACCAAATACTACAAAGAATATGCAAAAACATACCCAAGCTGTGAAAGAGACCGTTTTATATTCCCCGCTTCCTTTAAGCGTTCTCCGGTACCGGTGCATTTACATTTTCTGAACCAGCGAGATCAACAAGGTTTATTCTGCTTGTTTTGAAGCAGTTTAAACCATCTGCCACACTCTAGAAGATTGAAAATTTTGACAATTTTAGAATACGTATTAGAAAAGGAAAGGATTCACAAAATTTTGACAATTTAAGAACATGTATTACCTTACATCGTGACTTAACAGCACAAGTAAATACACAGTGTGAGCGGAACTCTCAAAGATTTATACTTGTTGCACTCCTCTGTTTGACAATCCCTGTATCATTTATCCAACAATCATGTACACAATGTCTACCATACCATCCATTCCAAAGCTAGAAAATTTATGAAATGCAAAGCATCAAATAAAAAAGTAAATACAAATACAGTCACTATATCTGAATCTAATCTAATGGCAAATCACGTGAATCAGATCAAAACAGATACAGATATTAAACAAAGAATAGAGGTAATTCCAACATTTAACTTTTGGTAAGTGTTACGTATACCCACCAACCATGATCTATAGTAGCAAAGAAATCCATTACAACTCTACAGTTCAGATGATTCTCTCTAGGAGATGCTGTAGATGATGCAACATAAGCAGAATGACTATGCTAACCTTCATTAAAAGCTGTGTGACATCTTTCATTGTAGATACACATTCCTCTGTCAAATTCTCAACATAGACACCAGAGTTGACATCTTCTCTTATCTAGAAAGAAAAACCACACAAAAACTTAAGCAAACCACATAACCATTTCACAAAAATTCAAACAACATAATTGACATAACAGCTTTACCTGGAGGTTTCTTTGGCTTGGATCCAAAAAATCAGTGATTTGTTCATTGTAAATCTGTACATACCAATTTTA
Source organism: Camellia lanceoleosa (assembly GCA_025200525.1). Classification (NCBI taxonomy): domain Eukaryota; kingdom Viridiplantae; phylum Streptophyta; class Magnoliopsida; order Ericales; family Theaceae; genus Camellia; species Camellia lanceoleosa. The sequence goes on along the minus strand of CM045768.1, from coordinate 8,530,700 downwards.
AAGGATTAAGTAAATCTAGAAATTAACCTAAAATGTTCATATTTATGTCAAGTAATAAATCCAAAAAAAAATGTTTCAAATTTTAAAAATATTCTAAAAACAAAAAAACATGAAAACCAAAAAACTCAATTTTCAAAAATCTTAATCCAGAAAACTCAAACCAAACACACTGAATAGTATTGACCCACCATTTTTCTATTTTCTTTTTTTAATAAAAAGAAAAAGATACTTTTATTCATGTATCCAGTCAAAGTTTATTGCAACACACCATTGCGTCAGGCATGCTAGGGTAATTTAAGTCGAGTTGCTTCCAAGATCTTGGTCTTCAATCCAATTTCAGAATTTGTACACATTGTTGTTCATTCTTTAAACAGTAATGAACAAATGGCCATTGATGGCAAGAAGAAGATTTCCGTAGTAAAGTAAAACTAACATTGTTTTTTGTATCTTGAAACATTATACAATCTCTCTCTTGAGACATTAGGACATGTAATCAACATTTATAACAACTTCATGAGACACATTACACAATCCAAGCCACCAAGATCAGAATAATGCATGAAAGACATGAGGAAGAATAATCAGACTTGAAGGACTCATAATTGGTAATAGAACAAGAAGTAGTTAACTGGAGATCTGGTAGCCTTTCTATAGTCACTGCAAAGTCCCTTTCTCTAGTAATAACATGCATTGCAGTAATCAGCTACTTGGTCATATCATGGCAAACAATATGCTGCCAAGACCAGCCATGATATTGCTCCAATTATTTGCACAACTACCGTGCACCTAAATAGTAAATACAGAGTCTCTAACAAGGTAGCCCACTTAAAAGAGTATTTTCTGAACTGATTACAACCATGTCAATTAAAATTCTAAACTAATTCTCTGCAGATTATTGCTCCTATCAAATAAATTAATCGTTACAAACAACTCTGCACTCAGTTCTGATACAAATTCAAGAAGATGTACATTCAATATAAAAATTTCAAGTTCTAAACTTTACTTTAACAACGAGATTCTTATTTTATTTTTTATTTTTTATTTTTAGTCTTTGCATTCAAAGAAAAAACAAGAATTAATTTAAAATAGTATAGATTATCATATATGAATTATAAACCTGCATTTGATATTTTAGAACTTAGTTACAACTGGGATCTACCATTTACGTGGAATTTTCCCACAAAGAACTTCAATGTAGGTAAAGTTTTTAAAAGAATTGATATTCTACATGATTTATCTCTACTAATTACTTCATGCTATAATTTCTTTTAATAATTTATATACATGGTTATAGATGAAGAAAACTAGGTTTGCTTTGAGTTCTAACTGGATCAGAAAAACATTGTGCCAAAGTTTCAACTTGAATCAATCCATGTTTTCTTTTTTCTTCCTCCCCCTTACTCTTCATCTTCCATTCTAATTCAAATAAAATCAAACTAATGAGCTTTCTCTACGAATCTCATCCAATATAATAGAGCAATCAATCACCAATCTAACAATTGCAAAGCAATCAGACAATAAAATTACTTACAAAAACTCTCTGTATAACATATCAAATCCAACTGTTGATCAGATCAAGAGGACAACAATTCAAATATAACTTTCGATTACAGCACCACAGGAAAATGTACACTAAACGAGCTTCAAAATCTGAATATAAACTAGTTTACAACTCAAATGAAATCTAACAAATTTGTTTTTTGCAATCACCATATATATATATATATATTTTTTCATTTATTAGCAAATGAAATCTAAGAAAAAAATATATGAAAGACAATACATGAATTTTTTTAATTTTCTAAAAAATGTACCTGAGATAAAGAGCAAGATAGTCTGATCTGATTCAAACTCGATTTCGGATTTGTGATTTGCAAACTCAAGATGGGAGCTAATAGCGAGAGAGATTGAGTTCGAGTTCGATTAGCCTCGAGATCGATGAAGAACAGAGATCGTTGCGATTGATGAAGAACAACTAGAACAAACCCATGGCGGAGACGTCTAGAGAGTGAGAGCTTGCGAAGAAGATGTCGACATGGCTAAAGCCCGGATTGCTGACGAGGCTGGTGGTCCTTGGAAGCTTCAGCTATGGCAGAAGAGAAGAGGGATGAGAAGAGCCAACAAGAGGGCCAAACACGACTGATTCAATTTTGTTTTCCCTTCTAACCGGCTACACCGGTTGCCTATTTGAGAGTTAAATTATTTAAGTAATTTAGTTATGACCTAGTTATGAGGTAATATGGTATAAATAAATAACTGAATATAACTAAGTTATGACTCAATATGATAGTGATTATGACTAATATGATATTGGTTATGACATAAAATCATATAAGTTCATAACTAAATGTATGATACATCTAAATGTACCATAGCATCACTTATCGTAGAATGTTCTTTTATTCTATATACGATTTTGGTTTCCTCAAAAAAAAAAAAAGAAAAAAAAAAAAAGAAAGAAAGATCACAATAATAATATTTATGGATTATTTGAGATGATCACTATTTGACGTTTTACAAACAGATGTATAAAAAAGTAGAGATATGATATAATTTAAATAAATACATTTATTTAAGAGATGCCAAACAAGATTTATTACTCTCTTCGTCTCAAAATACTAGTTTCTTTTGGAAAATTTAATTATTTTTGATAATATAACTATTACACGTTAAAAATATTAATTTTTTAAAATTAACTTTAATTTTTTAGGAATATCAATTAATACAATTATGCTTTTATGTATATTAATGTTAATAAATTTAAAAATAAATAAATAAATAATTTATGCTACTTTAAATTTTAATTTTTAAAAATAAATTAATATTTTGAGAGAATAAAAAATAAAATAAAGAGTTCATATTTTAGAAGGTATTAAACTTACCATATATAGTTTGATACCAAACATATGTATGTAGTACAGCGTTACTTATAATTGCGGGAAAACCCTGTTAATTACTCCATTCAAGCATTGTGGTTTCCATCATCTCTTTTTGTTCTTATCAGGTCAATCCTCTGGCTCTTGTTTCCTTTCTTTTTATTTGCTAATTTGTTTTATCTGTTCTCTTTGTAAAAAATATTAAACTTTATAGGTTGCTGCTGATCGATTGCTTATTTTGCTTTCTGTGTGTATTTTTTTGCAGATAATCTGGAAATAGCGTTTCCGATTCAGATACATACAGGGTTTGTATCATCAACTGATTTGATATCGACTCGATTTTTATTTTTATTGTGAGTTTGTGGCTCAAAAAAATTGTTTCAATGATGACATATTGCTAATGAATTACGCAATTCTCATGCGTCGGATTCGAATCCTTCATTCATTCTCGGTTGTGTTCCTTTACTGGTTCTACGTGATTTCATGAATTAGTCATCTCATTCCATTATTTATTTATTTATTTATTTTGTTTCAAGTCCTCAGTTTTCTTACTCAACTCTCAAAACCCTAATCCTCACAATCAATTGTAAATACCCAATTTTTCACTTATCTGGAGGGAAAGTTTAAAATCGATTAAAATTACAAACAATTTAAGCAAAATCATTTGGTGATTCCGGGAAAATATTGGGAAAAAATGGCTTCCACGAAGCAGCTGGTGAGTCCAGGATCTGATGAGGACCTGCGGTATGCTGGAGTTGATGAAAGGAAAAGGAAGAGAATGATATCCAACAGGGAATCGGCTAGGAGGTCCCGGATGAAGAAGCAGCAGCATTTGGATGGTCTGATCAGCCAAGTGACCCAGTTGCAAAATGGGAACAAGCTTATTGAACAGAAGGTCAATAAGGTTGATAACATGTACATCAAGCTTGTGTCTCAGAACAATGTCCTGAGAGCTCAACTTGTCGAATTGACTGATCGGCTATGCTCTTTGAACTCGGTGCTTCGGGTTGCAGAGGAGGTTAGCGGATTTGCCATTGACATTCCTGAAATTCCAGATACTTTGCTGGAACCATGGCAACTCCCTTGTCCAGTACAGACAGTTGCAGCGTCCGCAAACATGTTTCAGTGCTGAATACGTTCATCAACATTAAGGCAAAGTGAGTCTATGTACGCTGGTTTCGTGGTTTTGAAGTTAGTTTTATTATTTTTTAATTTGCAAGACATTAATACGTGTCTGCTTTATCTGTTAAGTTTTTTTTGTTTTAGTGTCTAAAATAGGGGATTATACTTAGATCAGACTTTCTATGTTATTTTGGGGTTCTTTTGAATGTCTAAAAATTGGTTATTTTATATACTTACATGGTATGCGGTAGTTGATTTATGTATTGTGGTTGCTAGTAATGCGTAAGTGTAGGCATTTTTTTTGTGGGAGTATGGTATATATAAATTTGGATCCTTCCCGTGACTGGTAGGAACTAGGAAGTAGAGAAATTCAGTTCAATTTTTCAGAGCCGTTGACGTTCTACGCTGAAGTGAAGATGTCTAATTCCCACAAAATGGTGAAGAGTCCAAGATATATTGGTATACATGAAGTTAACTTGATTTGTTTGTTGAGTATGGTTACTTTGAATGGGTGGCATTGCTAACCCAAGTAAGGTGTGTGATTCTTCATGTCAAATTAAATTTGCTTGCCATTTGTTTTAAGATGCTTGAGTGATGTGAGCTTGGATGTTTATCAAACTAAATTACACCTAATTTTATGTCTCAAGCAAGTAGAAACGACTATCGGCTACAAGAATTTTTGTCGCTACTATGAATGTGACCTAGAGTGTTTGGTTGCAGAAAATATCTGAATTTGGCGGGGTACCACTTGTGATATTTTCTGGAAATAACATACAACTTTGTACTTCTTTGACTTGCATCCAGTTCGAAGTAATGATGGCTGTTGCATCCAGGTCTCCCATAACCTCCTCCACTACTCCTCTGATGGAGCAGGAAGCAAAACATTAATGAAAAAAGAAAAAAGATCCCAAAAAAAAAAGACGACGACGACTAAGTGCTACCCAGAGAACTTGGTTGAGATGCGGTTGCCCAGTTAAGTTGCTAAGGAAGTTCCTCATGTTCTTAAAATAAACATGCACACACATATGTATTTTAGTTACAAGGAGGTTCATCACACATGCACTTCATCTTTTTAGCTTCTCCAGCTATCAACTGAGAACAAATTCAGTTCCAAACTACAATCTCTCCCCACGATGACACAAAATATTCTTCATGGGCGCTGGGTTATCTGGGTTAATAGGAACTTTTAAGAGTATTGAATGAATACCTAAACTCACCTTGAAAAATGTTACATGGAACACCGGCAGTGAAGACTACTAAGATTGAATTGTATCATAAAAAATCTGTTGCTAAATTCCTAGTATTTTGTTTTTGGTAAATTTACTGCTTTATGATTTGTGGTTTGTTTGGTTGTTTGTTGTGAACATGACTAGGCTTTTGTTTTTGATCTGCTTTAGTTTGATTCTTGATATTTTGTAGCTCTGGTTGTAAGGTTGAATGGTCCGGAGTTGGTTGCTTCTTGTATGGGTTGTCTGGGTATGCTCTTGTGGTATGTACTAATTTCCCATTATTTTATATATGACTTCTAATTAACTGGAAGAAAAGAAAGAAAGGAAAAGAAAACCACAAGTCTATAAACCAATCCAGTGGTTGTAAATTTAGTTGTATTTGTCCATACTAAAAGCAGAATAAACATAAGATTGAATTATATCCACTTACAACTAGGTATCAACCAATGTACCATTCAGTGCAGTATACATGGTAATTACTCACAATTAAAATCAACATGAAGACTGAAGTTCAGTAATAAGAAATGAGAGAGAGCATAGCATCATCATCAATTATCATCATCAATTATCGTAAGTGCGGCACTCATCGGTCTCCGGGTTATCCTTACAGAAAGTTTCCAGTGGGTCGGTCTCCTTCTTCTTGTCCCTTGCATGGCTAGCCGCTGCACTCAGCTCCTCCACCTCATCCCACGCTGCCACGCACTCTCCACTCACCGGGTCGTCGGAGCAGGCCGCCTCTGCACCCTTGATGCTCTCAGCCACCTTCTCTGACAGCCCTTCTGGTGCTGCAGCCACGGGTCGGACATACATCCGGCCCATGCCAAATTGGTTGGACCTCCTCCAGGAATGGTTCAGCCAGGGAGACTTGATGGTCAGGGCCTTTGGTGGGTCTGAGGCCTTGGCCAAGACTCTTGGGGTTGAGAGGCTCACACCAGCAATTGTTGTTGCCATGGTTAATAACTGTTTGCAGTTGGAAGTAGTGGTGCTATTGTTGTGATGTGAGGAGAGTATGTGATATAATTGAGGGCTGTGATGCTTTGTGAACACACCCTTCTTATCAGGTGACTGCCAACCATAAGCTTCCACATATACACTGTCTTGGAGATATTGTAGTATCAAAATATCACTAGTTGTTTGTTTCAAAGTTCCTCTCCTTTAGAATGACCAATACGCCCTTACATTTTTGGGAAAATTAGGCTGAGATGCTTTGTTTCGTGGTCCTTACATCACATGGTGCACCCTGTTTGTCACCGTCTTAAAAATCAGCTCACAAAGTTAAAAAAAGGCACAAGCATTTGACAACTTTCTTGAATTTTTAACTTTTTAACTAACAAAATCTCTACTAACATAATTTATTAGTGTTCTATTTTACTATTCCAATACAAACTTCCATTTACTTGGTTGGGCTAACAAAAATTCCAAAATTGATTTTTATAGGTTGATGAAGTATGAGATTTGATTGGCAAGCAATTGTGCTCATCACATGAAAACACGTCAGGAGAAATACAAATACAAGTATGAATAATTTAGAGGACGGGCAAAGGGGTGTATTGGTAATTTTAGGTCAATAAATATCAGTGAGTTTCATTCAGGCTTGTGTCGTATGAGTACCAACGGGTTATTTTCACGAATCATGATGAGAATAGAATCTTTCGATAATTTTTTTTTCTGAAGTTTTTTCATACAAAAAAGAAATAATAATAATAAAATATAAAATATAAAAGTTAAAGACTTTAACAACTCATCACATGAAGAAAAGATCCACCATCATGACTAGGGGTCTACGTGGTACAATTCGAATATTTCGAGAGTAAAATTATAAATTAAATAGTGGATTAACGAATTGACAATTTGCGATTTGAGCGATTTTGGATAAATTGACGGATTAAATAATATTTTAACCAATTATCAAGCATTTGCATAATATATAACATTAATTTACATAATATTTTTTTTATATATTTAACACAAACTAATTTTACATAATATTTTTTATATATATAAGTATTAATTTATAATAAATTTTACATCTTAAATTTCTTTCATTCATTTTTATTTTGATATTTCATTATATGTTAAAAAAAATATATGCATTAATTATAGCAAAGCGGAATGATTTTAAAATTTAAATAGCAATTAGCGGATAAAATAATACAAATTAATGTGAATCAGTATAATTTTAACAAATTAAGGGTGGGTTTGGGAAGTGGGTTGGCTTTTTGGCTTTTTAGTTTTTTTGGCTATTTTAGCCTGAGCTTAAAAGCTTGGTTTGGGAAGGACTTTTTGACTTTTTGACTTTTTTGAGTTTTTTTGTGAGAGAAGAGTGTAATGATTATGGGTTGAATGTGATGTTTTATTTTTTTAAGACTAAAATAGCCTGTTTTATCTTTTGTAACTATTTTAACCCCAACTCACTTGACAAACGGAGCCTAAGTGATGTTTTGCACCATCCTAATCATTACCATGACTTCAATTTCTAGCCTAATAGCTTCTGGGTATGTGAAACGTTTTCTTGTTCCATCCATTATCAACCAAAAGTGTACCCATCAGGAAGTCTCCCAATTTAGCTTGTTTAAGTAAGTAACTCCAATCACGCTCTCTACTTTTTACTAATTAAAGTAAAAATAAAATAAAAATATATTTTTTATTTTACTTAATTATTTTAGTTATTGTATTATTCAACCACGTTCTTTATTTTAGCTAATCATTTAAATTAACTTAATTAATTTTTAAAATAAAAAAATACTAATTGTTGATATTTTATTAATATAAATTTGCAATAATAATATATTTGCCCATACAAACAAACAAAACCTGTAGAATGAGGAGACAAAAAAATACAAAATACAAAATAAGTTATTCCGTAATTTATCAAACAGAATTAAAAGAATATATAAAATTGCTACACACACACATATATATAATATATATAAAATCCCAAATTCAAGACATAAATATATAAAAATCTAAAATATATACATACATAATTGTTTAGAGAGCCTCTGGGACCCTTCAATTGTAGCCACCAAAAAAATAGGATAATAAAATAATTAGTCCAATAATTAGCCTTTTGAAGATCAAAATTAAACTTATATTAACTAAAATACTTAAGAAACCTTATTTAAGTATCCCCTTAGAGATGCTCTTATACTTTGGAGTTGGGAATGTGTTGCACGGTATTATAAAATTTGGCATATGGGTGGCCTTCTTAGGTTTGGATTGGAGGCTAAAGCAATGGTCTAGATGATTTTACCCTTGGGCCGGGTCCTCTCATCACTATGAATATTTTTAGGCTGGTCCTTTTACCACTACGAATATTTTTTTAGAGTAATACTAAGTATTTAAAAAAAAATATTAAATCTTTCACTAAATATTTACATGAGACTTGCGCCATATAAGATTTTTAGATTCACATCTATGTATTTATTATATAAAATTTTTAATAATTTTTTTAAAATCTCTAATATTTGTGTATTTTTCAATTTACAACAGATTATTTTCTTTAAACTTTTCTTGTAAATTTTTTTGTCTAACATAGCTAAACGGCATCCCTTATAAAAATTAATTTTTTTTTTTTAATAAATATAAAGAACAATGGTTGAAAGCCAGAATTAAAAATTATTCTCACGGTCAGTTGGCGTGGGTCTCAATTGGTGAAATGTGTTTTTTTTTTTTCCAATTCCGTTACAGGGCCCGAAAGAGCCAACGGCTTGAATGACTCGAAATGTTTCCCTTCGAAATTTTGATGCACGTGGAGCTCACGTGTTCTGCACAAAGTAATGAAGAAAAATGAACAAAAAACATAAACAAGAGAGGAGATAAGAGAGAGAGAGGGAGGTTGCAACCACGACGATGACGGCGAGAGAGACAACCACGACGATGACCGACCTAGTGTTCATTGATGAGCGTTGCTGACCACCGTCCACCGCTGTTCGAAATCTCTATTTTGTATCTGTGCATGTATGTAAGTAATTTGAGATGCATTTGTCTCTTACTCATAAACAAAACGAACAGATGAACTATAGGAACGAGGTTGAACATCTCGTTATTGATTGAACATTGATCTGTGGTCAACATTTCGTTTCTGAGATGCATTTTTATTTTGCTAACATTGATTTGTGGTCAACATTTCGTAAGACACAGATTGAACATCTCGTTATTGATCTGTGTATGTGAAAAAAAAAAAAAAAATTGGTTGTTAGGGAAGCAAGCCCTCTGTTAAACATTTCCATGGTTAGTGATGCATGCCAATTGTTTGATGAAAGTTCACATAGAGAAATTGCCTTGATTTTTTTATGTGTTGGTTGATGAAAGTCCTGATATTAATCTGTGTAATTAAAATCCTGAAAGTCCTGATTTTTTATGTGTTGGTTGAGAAATTATGTTTGAAACTAGTTTTGTCATTTAGATCATCTCATTTATCCTGAGAGTCCTAATCATTTATCCAGACATAGATCAATAACTAATGTGTTGAATTATCCTGAAAGTCCTAATCAGTCCTAATCATTAATTCATTTATCATTTATCCAGCCATTTATCATTAATTCATTAATCATTTATCTAGTCTAATCATTAATTCATTTATCCTGAAAGTCCTAATCAGTGTTCTTAATTTACCTAATCAACTCATCACTGAGATCATCCCAGTGTAAGAATTAATGTGTTGAATTAATCTCAGTGTGTTGAATTAATCAACTCATTACTCATTACTGAGATCAATGTGTTGAATTAATCTCAGTGTTGAATTCATCTCAGTTGGAAAAATTGAAATGCACATACATGCACTTGCACTTTAGTTTCTATTTGGTTTGAAGCTACACGAACTACACGCTTCAATCGACATTGATTCAACCAATCCTTCATTGAATGGAAGTGAGGAAGTTGAAGAGGCGGAAAACAATCCGTCATTAAATGAGATTGGTGAAGTTGAAGAACCTAAGAAGGGCATGTGTTTTGGCTCAAAGCAAGAAGTATATTCGTTTTATACAAAATATGCGAAGCACCTCGGATTTACTGTAGCTTATAGAACACAGAATATCGAACAAGATGGGAAAGTAAAATACTTTGGAATTGAATGTACTCGGGCACACAAGAGAACAAAACGATTAGAAGTACACCCTCTAGAACCATCTTTGTCATCATTCATTGAGTGTAAAGCAAAGGTTAGAGCAACTCTACAAAAGGATGGAAGATTTAAGTTAACCACAGTTGTGCTTGAACATACGCATGACTTGATTCCTAGTGACTCACGACATTTTGCAATGAATAGGAGAATTCTTACCCCTGTGAAGAGAAGACTAGAAATAAACAATGAAGCAGGGATAGGGGTGGTTAGGAATTTTCATTCTATAGTTGTTGAAGCAGGGGGGTATGAGGCATTAACATTTGATGAACAAGATGTAAGGAATCATATTCAGAGTATGAGAAGATTGAGGCTTGGGGTAAGAGATGCTGAATCAGTTGCACTTTATTTTTATAGGATGCAACAACAAAATTCGAACTTCTATTATGCAATTGACCTCGATGAAGATGGGCGCATGCGAAACTTGTTTTGGGCGGATGCAAGGAGTAGGACAACTTATAAAGCATTTGGGGATGTGGTTTCATTTGACACAACTTATCTGACAAACAAATATGATATGCCATTTGCTCCATTTGTAGGAGTTAATCACCTTGGGCAGTCAATTTTGCTTGGTTGTGGGCTATTATCTAATGAGAACACTGAAATATTTGTGTGGCTATTTAGAGAATGGTTAAGTTACATGTCTAACGTTCCTCCAAAAGCTATAATAACAGACCACTGCAAAGCAATGCAAAATGCCATTAAAGTTGTCTTTCTAGAAGCTCGACATCGTTGGTGCTTATGGCATATCATGAAGAAAATTCCTAAGAAATTAAGAGGATATGCCCAATATGAATCCATCAAGCTTGCTTTGCAAAATGCAGTTTATGATTGTTTTACAAAACATGAATTTGATGAAGAATGGCAAGTGATGATTGGAAAGTTCAACCTATATGATAATGACTGGTTAGGGGTATTATACAGTGAGCGACACAGGTGGATTCCTGCCTGTATAAAGGATGTTTTTTGGGCTGGCATGTTGACTACACAACGAAATGAGAGCATGAACGCATTTTTTGATGGATATGTGAACTCAAAGACAACTTTAAAGCAATTTGTTGAACAGTATGATAATGCTTTGAGAAGTAAGGTTGAGAAAGAGATGAAAGCAGACTTTAAATCTCGAAACAAATTGTATGATTGCTTAACGGTATATGAGTTTGAGAAGCAATTTCGTGCAGCCTATACGAATGCAAAATTTAAAGAAATGTAATTAGAATTAAAACGATTATTGTATTGTCGTGCAAATCTTGTCAAAGAGGAGGGAGCAATTTGTACTTATCATGTGAAGGAGGTTGTTCTTGTGGGTGAGAAAATAAAGACTGTGGAATTTGTTGTGTACTTTAATGCAACTGAATGTGAATTGCATTGTATGTGTTAGTGGTTTGAGTTTAGGGGCATTATATGTGCCTATGCAATTACTGTGCTACTTGAGAGGTGTATATATCAAGTGTCACATAAATACATTATATCAAGATGGAGTAAAGATATCGAAAGAGGGTACACGTGCATTCCAACCACATACATAAAGCCAGGGCTGTTCTTAATGCAAAGCTGCATGACAAATACCACAAGATGTTGGATGAAATCATAGAAATTGTTGCCAACGATGATGGTAAACATGAAGTGCTTGATCTTGGGTTGATAGAAATCAAGAATAGAGTGAGAAAAGATCAATCGGGTAGTGCGAGTCATGCACCACCTTTTACTAGTAACGTGTCACCTTCTACTAGTAATGTACCACCTTCTCATAGTTCGTTGAGAAGTCCATCTGCTCGTAGTACTACAAAAGTAAGCCTGTCTCACAAGATGCTTAGTCCAATTGTTGCTCGCCGAAGAAGACGTCCATGTACCAAACGAAAGGTTAGCAAAGTGGATGCAATAGTGAATCGGTTGAAGGAAAAAGTAAGTTTTTTTATTTATGTGTGACATGGAAATTGTTGAATGTATTTAAGATAAATTATTTACCTATGTGTCTGTGTCTTACTATAGGGATGTATGGTTCTTCAATGTAAGCTTCGGAAGTTAAATTTTCCTGGTACAAATGATATGCAATACAATACTTATCATGACCTGGTATGTATTTAAATTTTTATGTTGTTGGTTGTTTTTTATTTAAATGTCTTTTTATGTATAATGAAATTGTGTTACTATGATCATAAGGCGACGCAAACTGTGTTTTACTATTTTCCTTGCATGGATGGCACGCAACAGAGTATGTATGTACCGGTATGTGGTCAATGTTTAAACTAAAATATTTGTTCTTGTTTTAATTGATATATATATTGAATGGACAATATTTGTAAAGTGTACTTGTTTATTGAATAGGCACAGTTTAGTCAAACGCAAACGGTGGACAATATTGGAGACACATCTCAGACTCAATTAGGAATGGTGAACAACATCAGCAGTCAAAGTTTGACAATCGCTTCAAATGTTCACTTCAATGTAGATGCAGATCCAAATGTCCCATTTTTTTTTTTAGTTTCGCATTGTACTTTAATGGTAATATTTTATCACCTATTTCGAGATGATGGCAAATTGTATGCTGAATGGGCCAGATTATGGTTCAGATTATGTCTATAAATGTGACTGAATGGGCCAAATTTTGGTTCAGATTATGCTCAATTTGTATGTCTATGAATCTGCGTGAATGCTCCAAGTTATAGTTCAGATTATGTCTATGAATGTGACTGAATGGGCCACATTTTGAATGCTCAAATGTATGTGTTTGAATGCTCCAGGTTATGGTTCTTTCAATCTGTTAATGGTAATATTTTGAATGAATGTGAATCTGCCTGAATAGTTCAGGTTATGTGCAAGATTCAATATGTTATGAATGTGAATCTGCCTGAATGTGAATCTGCCTGTATATTTTGATTTATCAATCTGTTAAAGATTCATAGCAGATTGGTTCAGGTTATGTCCATGAATCTGCCTGAATAGTTCAGGTTATGTTAAAGATTCAATCTGTTATGAATGTGAATCTGCCTGAATATGAATCTGCCTGTATATTTTGATTTATCAATCTGTTAAAGATTCATAGCAGATTGGTTCAGGTTATGTCCATGAATCTGCCTGAATAGTTCAGGTTATGTTAAAGATTCAATCTGTTATGAATGTGAATCTGCCTGAATATGAATCTGCCTGTATATTTTGATTTATCAATCTGTTAAAGAATCATGGCAGATTGGTTCAGGTTATGCTCCAGGTTATGTCCATGAATCTGCCTGAATGGTTGTTCAATCTGCCATGAATCTGCCATAAATGGTTATGTCCATGAATCTGCCTGAATCTGCCATGAATCCGCCTGAATGGTTATGTCCATGAATCTACCAGATTTCAACCTTTTTTTGTATGAATCTGTTTCTGCATGAATCTAATAAATCTGTCAGATTTAAACCTGCTAGATTTAAACTTGTTTCTGTATGAATGTGATCAATCTGTTCAACATGTCCATTACATAATAATAATAATAATAATAATGCTCAAAAATGTCCATTACATAATGCTCAATTTGTTCAACATGTCCACTACATTGAAATAGATCCATAATAAAATCCTTCAGGTTATGGTTGTTTAATCTGTTAAAGATTTATCAAACAGATCCATTCAAACACTACATTGAAATTACATAATATGTCCATTACATCCATTCAAAATATGTCCATTACATTCAACATGTCCATTATATTCAACATGTCCATTACATCCAGTCAAAATATGTCCATTACATCCATTCAAGCCCTATGTCCATTACATTCATTTACATGTTAAAGTAAAAAAATACACAAAACACAATGTGCCTTCTCCTTAGATCAGTAATTTCTTCTGTTCTTATATCTGTGGAGATAACATCGTCGTCATCATTATTTGCAAACTTGAAGTAATTGCAGTGTTCGTTCGCAGTCGACAATGCACAAGAATTGGTTAATTAAATCAGACAAATGAAATTTGTAAAAAGTGAAACGTTAATTTATATAACAGATACTCACATATTTTGTTGGGCAAACAAAAAACACACGTCCTTCATTTCCATTCTCATTGGTTCGTACAATATGCATGGATGCTATTCTTCCACAATAACAGAATCTTGGCTTTAATCTTATGTTCCTATTATTAGTAGAAGATGAAGCCATTTTTTTATCTGCATAAAAAATACCAATACATTCAACTACCTCATACTGATAGATAAGCATCCTACTGATGGTACTGTTTCTCTTCACTCACAGTTGACCTCTTCCACTCGGTTCTCTATTTCTAGTTGTATAAACGAGTCATAGTCTTGTAATTTGTTAATACCATTTTGATTCCTTATCTCTTGAAGCTCCTTCATCGACCATGAACTGTCCTATTGGTTTGAATCACTGTAACATAGACTTGGCAGTGTCATCGATATAGTTAGCCTAGGTATGGTATTGATGCATACAGAACCCTTTCATGAGTCACATTGCATACTACTTTTTGTGGAAAAAATTGCATTAGTAAATCCTTTTTTTTTTTCTTCCTTTCCTGAACTTCTAGTCGGTGTAAAAGATTGCATTAGTGTTGAAGTGCATGTAAAAAGTGTATAAAAATATGTGCAAAGTACTGAGATTTTAACTATTTTAGCATTATCTATACCTGGTTATTGTGAAGTATAGCCCTTGTGCTAATTATATAAATCAAATTCTTTGGAGAAGAACCTTTGTTGCTTCTAGATGAGTTAAATTACTGAGAATGCAATAATATTTTGTTTTTGTTCTGGGTTTGGAATCTTTGGATTAGTTTATCATAATAACTAGTTGTATTCTCACAAAAACATGTTCTAAACTAGATTATTTTTCACTGGACTTGAAGGTCTTTTTGGCTAAAGTCAATGACTTGAGTATACAGAGAGTAACAGAGGATAACCAATAAAATATATTTTGAACATAAGTCATCACAGATGTGTATTTCAAGCAATACTCATCTCTAATGTATACAGAGAGTATACAGAGAGAAACAGATGTGTATTGCAAAAATACGAGAGTAACAGATGAGTATTTCAAGCAATATATGTCGATGTGTATTTCAATCAATATACAGATGAATATATAGAAATTTTCAATCAATATACACAAAATACGATTACCTTGTGTATTTCAATCAATATACAGATGAGTATACAGAAATTTTTCAATCAATATATTTCAATCATAAGTCATCACAGATGTGTATGTCAAGCAAAACCAATCAAATGTATACAGAGAGTAACAAATTCAAATGCAAATCTGAAATCCTAACACATCAGAAATTCAAGCCAAATCCCAAACCCTAACACAAATTTCAAGCAAAATCCAAACCCAAACACGCTCCAATCGACTAATTTCTACAAAAAAATTGAAGCCAAATCTAAACCCTAACATGGCTCGATTTCAGGTTTACCTCAGTCATCCTTCGTATTGCTTCAACGGACAGGTTAGAGAGGCAAGACCGAAGAGATAGCAAGAGGCGAGACTGAAGAGATACTTGCGAGAGAGAGGCGAGAGTGAATGAGAGGGAGGGATGAGGCGAGAGAGGTGAGAGGCGTAGGTCAAGAAAAGGAAGAAAAAATCGTTTTGGGTTTCGAGCCAACGGCTTTCGAGCCCTCAAACATTTTTGTTTTTTTTTTTTTTTTGCAGAATTACTTTACCAACTTTAAGGTGGTAAGTGGTCACTCATGATTTTATACGTCTGTGGTACGGTCTTTAATTTCAATAATAGAAATATGAGTTTCAATCCTATGTGGGACTTTGAGAGTGATCATCTTTCCATTTCTTCTCTATAATACTAGGTTTTAACAAGCAATTGAATAACTAAAAAATAATAATTAAATTATATTAACTTCTATTTTAATAAAGTTATAAAAAAAAATTATGAAAATACAAAAATGCATAAAGTAAAAATAAATATTTTAATATAAAAATAATGATACAATTAACGAATTTATAATGAAAGTATTTAGAAAGAGTGTGGGGTTAAAATAGCCCACTAAAAGACAAAATATGCTAAAATAACTAATAAGATAAAATATCGCATCAAACTCATAATCATTTCATTTTTTCTTTCACAACCATCAAATCAACTCAAAATAATAATAATTATAATAATCATCTTCTCAAATACAACTATTTTAGCAAGCTAAAATAATTAAAAAGTTAAATAACCAACTAAAATAACCAACTTACAAAAAAAAGTCAATAAAATATTAATTAAAATGTTATGAGAATTATTAATACAAGGTATTTGGCATAACCTATATAAGTGCACTTATTTGATAAGTACACTTAGGTCACATTATTTCTTTACTTTTTTTACATATCTTTTCGTAAAAAGTTAAAAAATATATTTATTTAAATTATTCAAAATATCCCATTATTGTATATTTTTCAAGTCTCAAAATATAATTTGCCCAAAAAAAAAAAAAAAATTTTGGTGTACGGAGTACCGAAACTTGGTGCTCGTTTGACATGAAGAAGTTTGGGATTTTTTGGTTAAAATAATCACAAAAAATACAAAATAAGCTAAAAAGTCAATAAGACAACATGTCACATCTAAACTATAATTATTTTTTTTTTCTCACAAAAGTCAAAAAAATCTCTTTTTTTTTTTTTTCTTTTCAAATGAGACTTTTTAGCTCTAGGCTAAAATCGTCAAAAAGTCAACTCACATCCCAAATGAAATCTTACCATGATGAGTGTGACTTTGACTTCATTTGGGAACAAAAGAAAAAAAAACTACATTTTGTAGTTTGGGCCAAAAAAACCAAAATGACTGTTTTGCCATCAAACCATTTGGGAAGGTAGCTAAAAGTTACTTGTGAAATTACAGTTATACCCTCCATAATGTTTAAATGAGCTGTTGGAACCCACGAAGGTGTATGTGCGTAAATTAATGTATAAATAAAATAAACAATAAAATAAAATACTTCAGAAAAATAATTATATAAATTATTTCCCAAATTAAATACTTACAGAAATTAATGTCAAGGCTTGTATTGGACACAATCTCTTTAAAGTAGATTTTGTCCTTACTCCGGTGCTTTGAGTTCTACCGGCGTCTACTTCCCAAGATGCAACGACTAATACTTAAATTTGCAGCACTACAAATTTAAGTCTGGCGAACCAAAACTTTGTTGTAAACTCTATCTTTTTCTTCCTAAAAATAAATATAGAAACTGATACAATAGTATAAAAAGAATAAGAAAAGAAGGACGAAAATCTGAGGAAAAAATTGAATGAAATGAATTGCTGAAAGTATTCTTTATATAGACAGATAGGTGGTACATTACGAGCAATGATGAGATGAATCGCTGTTCAAACAGATAGACAATCTGTTTGGAGAGATTCGGTGAGAAAGCAATAGGTAGAAACTTGTTTGAACCTTTTGAACCAGTTTAGATGGTATGGACCAGTAAGGGACTTGTTTGGGTGAAGAAAAAAAATAATTTACAAAAAATTTTAGTATTTGGTCGGACAAGCCCAACCCAACCTCGCACTTGCATCCAGGCCCAGTCCATCCGAACGGCGGCGCCGCGCGTATGGTTTTAATTTTGGGTTTAATAGGTCAAACCCACTTCACCCATAATATCACTCTTCCACAAACTTGGGTACCCCTTAGGGCTCATCCCAAGTATCCAATGCTAAGGTTTATAAACCCAAACAATTCCTCAAGTCTTTCCAATATAGGACAAACACATTTCATAAATGTGTAGTAAACCCACCAAAAAATTAGTTCCACGAACCCGAAAACGCGAGTTGAATTTTCATTCATCCGGAAATGGTTTTGAGCAACCAAATACATGAATTTATTCACTACGCGACATTAAATATGAATCCAACTAGAAACGTTAAAAATAACGCTTGGGTCCCACCTTAATTAATGCTCAAAGTTAGCAAAAAATAAGGAATTTCTAAAGTCATTTTCCAACATGAGCCACATGGGTGAAAGTGATTATTTTCTAAAATAGGCGGGGGTATTTTGATCATTTGATTATGATGTGACATCATAAACAAATATTAAGTAAAAAATCCGAAAAATAATTTTTTACCAACTTTCTAAGTGACTTTCTGAAAAAGTTTTAAAGCTTGGTTAAAAGTAAAAAATTAATTTTTTACTATCTTTCCAAAACACCGCTTTATCGAAGCAATGTTACATGGCGTAGGATGGCCTCGTTTGGTGTAGTTGTGGAAAGGTAATTATAGATTATGACTTAACAGATTATAAATTATAACTTTAAATATAAGTTGTTAACCTGTTTTGAGCATTAACAGATTTAATTAGTAGAGTAGTGTTTGGTTGAGTAAGCTGTAAAATAGCTTTTTGCCGTGTAATGTCTTTTTTGCCCTTTTAAGATATAAAATTTGTGATTTCATTTATAATACATTTTCTTTTTCTTTACTTTTTCTTTTCATTTTCTTTTATTTTTTTTCTCCTTATTTTCTTTTCTTTTTTTTTCTTCTTCTTTTTTTTTCTTTGTTAATTTTGTTTAATTTATTAATTCATTAAAATTAATACTATATATTCATTTTAATTATTTATATATGTATTTCTTTTCTTTATGATTATTATTAATTGTGATTTTTGTTTATCAATTAGTATAAAATTATTTCATTAATAAAAGTTAATATAATTAGTATCAATTAATATAAAAATTGTTATTCTATGTATATATATATTTTATATTAATGTTGGGTATAAGTCAGAGATGGAGCGCCATCGCCGTTGATGGCCAGACACCGTCGAAACAACGCCGGAGATGTGCGAGTCATCAATCATCATCATCACCGTTCTACCAAAACCCTAGCCCCCTTCTCTTTCTTTTTCTCTTTCTTTTTCTCTTTCTCCTTCCCCCGAAACCTGTCACGACCCCATTCCGTCCCTAGTAGAATGGTGCCATGATGGCTAGTAATCCGAGATTACCAAAGACCAACTTACAAAGATTCACACGCAAACAGAGTATACATATGGAGCTTACGTGTGCGGAAGCAATAATTTAATTCTAATTAGTCTATAAGAGCTGTGCATAAATCAAATGAAATGACATACATCATATCGGGGTCTTACAACTTGAATACAAATGAATAAGTACATAATACATCTTGATCAAAAGGCTTCTCAAGCCGACATATGCAAAATACAATGAATCACAAGCCAAGAAGCATAGTCTTCAAGATGCTATCAAAAGTATGAATCCAAAACATCATGCCAAACGCATCTAGGCGTCACCGCCGTCCTGCTCATCACCTACATATATATAGAGAGGGTGAGCTTAGATACTCAGTGAATGATATAATTAATAAAGGGGTTTGCATGAGTGATATCCGAGACCTTTATCAAATCAAAACACATCATATCTTGTACGAAACCCAAGGACAAATCAAGTTCATTTAACAAATCTTTCAAGTCTCAAGGGATGCTTACTAGCATCAATAATACAAGGGATGACATAATCAAAGGTGCTACAAAAATTTATAGTCCCATAGCACGTACGGACTTGTGCTACAAATGCTTATAGTCCCTTAGCACGTACAGACTTGTGCTACAAATGCTTATAGTCCCTTAGCACGTACGGACTTGTGCTACAAATGCTTATAGTCCCTTAGCACGTATGGACTTGTCAAGAATGTTATCAAAACCAAAGCTAACACTTGATACATAAAATAGGGATAGTCATTCATGTTTAACAAATACTTTTCCAAAACAAGCAAGGCAAAGCTTTATCAAAACTTTATAACATAACTTTATTAAAAATACCACTCACTTAGTTCTTCAGATGTCAGGGTCAAAGCAAGAGTCCAAGTCCTACAAACACATGGCAAAGTCTATTGAATGCACTCTCAAACAAGCTTTACATGAATGCAAATGATCTCAGCATTCCTTCAAAACTAAGTCGGACCAAAACAAAACACTATTTCTCATCTCGGGAAAACATAATGGGCACCAACAGGTCTTGGCCGAGGTCCCACACCTCCTTGCCGAGGTGTGGTCCTGATGGCCACATTCAAGGAAATGAAGTCGGGAAAATCTGGATTTCCCTCTGTTGAAGAACATGAAGAAAATAAACATGAAGAACATGAAGAATATGAAAAACATGAATGCTCAATCACAACTTGTTATTACGAAATCTGGGATTTCATGAGATGAGTTCGAAAACATAGACCTGGGTACCTATACTTGAAGATCTTATGAAGACAAACACAACAACATGAATCTTGATGCAAGCTTTCGGATCAAGCAAGGCTTTTATTCAAGAACACATGAATATCACTTTCTCTTTCTAAAACCAAACTTTAAATCAATGCATGGCTTCCAAATCGTGCTCGATCATGCAATACAGCTAGATGAACAATAAGAACAACAAGAGTAGATCAAGATTCTAACCTCAAGACACGAATCTAACGGCTCAAGGTGTGAAGATCAAGCTTGGAAATCTATTCCCTCTCTAAGAACTCCTCATTCTTCTTCCTAGAGCCTCTCTCTCTCTAAAAGACAAGGATATGATACAAAATGATGTGTCTCTCAACAGTTCACTGACTTAACCCTCTGCTGGGACATGTGGCATCGGCTGGTTGGCTCCTCTAAAAAAGGTGACTGAGTGAAAAGACAAGACTATGACAAAGTGTGTTCAACAAGCAAGATGACATAGGCACTCTGATAGGTTATGATCTCGACTAAGAAAAAAGCTTCGACAAATAAGGTCTCAATGATCTCGGCTAGGAAGGACAACACTTGACTTAGCTGTGCCACACCTCGGCCTAGATGTGCCACACCTCGGTCTAGGTCATACCAATCCAGGAACAAGATCATTAGGCGCAAGGGTAACATCTCGGCCTAGATAATACACATCTCGGCCTTGGTGATGAACACCTCGGCCTAGATAGCGACATCTCGGCCAATATGCCAAGGTGCGAGTGGAGGTTAACCAAAAGATTCCAAGATAGTCCTAGGTATAAGAGATTCAAAGGTGCGACCCCGGCTTAGGATGACCTCGGCTAAACCCACACCAAGCAAGGAACAAAGCATGCAAGCAACACTTAAACAAAACAAATCAAGATGCGCAAGGATGCAAGCTTTATCAATACAAGGATCATGCAAATGCACGTAAGCATGACAAGGGTAAAATGAGGGTTGCTACATCCTTCCCCCCTTAAAGAAGTTTGGTCCCCAAACTTGAGTTACCTTGCTCCACAAACAATTCCGGATGTCGGATTTTCATTTCTTTTTCCATTTCCCATGCAGCATCCTTGCCATAATGCTCTTTCCACTTAACCTTCACCATCGGTATCGATTTGTTTCTCAACTGTTTCACTTGTTTATCAATAATTCCCATCGACTTCTCCTCGTAGCCTAAATCTTCATTAACCACGATCCCGGAATGATCAATCACATGCAATGGGTCCCGAATATACTTCCTTAACATGGACACATGAAACACATTGTGGACTTGGCTTAACTCTGGCGGCAAAGCAAGTATGTAGGCAATTGGGTTAACTCTTTCAAGAATTTCAAACGGCCTGATGTAACGAGGTGCTAATTTACCTTTCTTCCCAAATCTTGAAACTCCTTTCATCGGCGAAACTTTTAGGAATACATGATCCCCAACTTCAAATTCTAACTCCCTTCTTCTCTGGTCGGCATAACTCTTCTATCGACTCTGAGCAGTTTTGATTCTTTGTCGAATAAGCTTAATCTTCTCGGTTGTAACTTGAACTAATTCGAGGCCGATCAAAGCTTTATCTCCTACCTCAGTCTAACATATCGGCAATCTGCACTTCCTCCTATACAAAGCTTCATACGGTGCCATGCCAATGCTAGCTTGATAGCTGTTGTTGTAGGCGAATTCTACTAGTGGCAAATGCACTTCCCAACTTCTTTTGAAGTCTAATACACATAGTCTGAGCATATCTTCAAGTGTCTGAATTGTTCTCTCTGTTTGCCCATCGGTTTGGGGATGAAAAGCAGTGCTATACCTCAACTCGGTTCCCAAAGCTCTTTGTAGACTCTGCCAAAATCTAGAAACAAACTTTGGATCTCAGTTCGACACAATGGACATCGGCACTCCATGAAGTCTAACAATCTCATCCATATACAGTACAGCAAGTCAGTCGGCGTTGAATGTAGTCTTAACAGGCAAGAAGTGTGCTGACTTAGTTAACCTATCGACTACAATCCAAACTGAATCCATGCCCTTCTATGTCCTCGGCAAACCAACCACAAAATCCATGGAGATGTGCTCCCATTTCCACTTGGGAATCGACAAAGGTTGTGTAGACACCCCATTTTGACCTGTCCTAAGACTTGGGCACTTTAGTTTGACCATCCTCACCAGAAAAATCAAATTAAAATTTTAATCCCAAACCTCACCCATATTGGCCATCACTAATTTGTAGTATTTTATAATTTTCTATAATTTGGTATGGTGGTACATATTTTAAATGTTTTATTTTGATATTTGATAAAATGAAAATGATAAAAAAAATAGCAGGTGCGCCTGTTGCTTACACCACCCCTCCTCATTTCGCGTGAGACGCGGTAGGTTGTTGATTTACTCGGTTAAAAATAGCAGGTGCGCCTGTCTATTTACACCACCCCTTCTCCTCTCGCGTGAGACGCGTTAGGATGTTGATTTCACTCGGTTAAAAACAGCAGATGCGCCTGTTGTTTACACCACCCCTCATCCTTTTGCGTGAGACGTGGTAGGTTGTTGATTCACTCGATTAAAAATAGCAGGTGCGCCTGTCTGTTTACACCACCCCTTCTCCTCTCACGTGAGGCACGTTGGGTTGTTGATTCACTCGGTTAAAAACATCAGGTGCGCCTGTTGTTTACACCATCTTTCATCCTTTCACGTGAGACGCGTTAGGTCTTTGATTCACTCGGTTAAAAACATCAGGTGCGCCTGTTGTTTACATCATCTTTCCTCCTTTCGTGTGACACGTGTTAGGATGTTGATTTCTCTTGGTTGAGGTCTTCCCTCTCTTGCATGATCATAAGGTTTTCAAAAATAATCGGCTTCGCGTAGCGTATAAGTCCAGTTCTCACAATCTTCCTGCATATCATTAGCATCTTGCCCCTGAACTACGTTAGTTTGATTCCTTGCAAAGGGATATATAGGCAACCTTCGGGTTCAACCACTTACATTTGCATCTTGTTTGTTTGCCCAAGTCTTACGGCCTTGTCAAAAGGGTCGTCTTCGAGGCTTTGACATTCACCCACGTCATGAAATGACTTTGAGCTCTGTCAAAGAGGGGCAACTGTATACACCCCATTTTGACCTGTCCTAAGACTTGGGCACTTTAGCTTGACCATCCTCACCAGAAAAATCAAATTGAAATTTTAATCCCAAACCTCACCCATATTGGCCATCACTAATTTGTAGTATTTTATAATTTTCTATAATTTGGTGTGGTGGTACATATTTTAAATGTTTTATTTGGATATTTGATAAAATGAAAATGATAAAAAAATATAAAAAGAAAAACATAAAAAAAAATAGAAAATCAACAAAAAGAAAAAAAGTGGGTGGAAGACGGAATGGGGCGGTGGTAGAGTATTTTTAAAAGAGAAAGTGAGAGTGGGTGGAAACTTACACACATGGGCAGGGGGACACAACATTCTTCGGTGGCTAGCATTTTAGAGTGGGTGAGGTAGAATTTCAAAAAAAATAGAGAGATACACATGCAATTGGGGCCTCTCTCTCGTGGGTGAATAATATAAAAAAAGAGAGCAGGTGAGAAGATAAGAGAGAAATGTGAGTGTATGATTAAAGAGGGCACATGGGCAATGAGGCCTGAGATCTAAAATAAAAAAAGAAAAGAAAAAGAGAACAATACACAGAGAGGCACGACCTCTCTCTCTCTTTAGAAGAGGAGACCCAACACCACGGTTTAGAGGGGAGACACTACACGGGTGAGGGAGATGCACACACACACACCCATTTGGAAGAGAGACCCAGCAGACACCCAGATAGACAGGCATACACACAGGCAATTGTGATCTCTCTCTCTCTCTCGGCTTGGAGAGGGAGACCATGCACACACCCACCACTCTCAACACTCACGGTAAGACACACACACTCATGCCAGGACACACACACACCACTCACACAACACACTATACACACACCATGCACACACACAACTACAACACACACCCAACACTCTCACACACACATGCACACACGGGTTAGGAAGAGGAGACACACCTTTACACCAATATGCACACAGAGGCAGATTGACACACACATACCACCAACTTCATATTTACACAGCATACACACAGCATACACCATTCACAACACACCCACACCACCTAACACACCATTTACACACGGTTTTAGAGAGAGAGAGCACACACATCATAGACAACACATCTCCGAAACTCTCTCTCCCTAGGCTATCTTGCTGCGCCACTACCATTACACCAGGTACCACCATCGCGTCGCCGAGGCTAGAGACACACAGCTCTCACACACGCATATACTCGGGACACACATACCATCTTCTTCTCCATTCCATGGAAGACATACACAGGAGCTGAAAAACACACAGACACAAGGGACATCGAGCACGGTGGTGTGCATGAGGGGAGGCTGGCTCTCTCTCTCTCTCTCTCTCGGCACATCTACTCTCTCTTTCTCAATTTCTTTTACACTCTCCTGACATCAAACGAAAGAAACCAACGGAAGCTCTCTCTCTCTCTCTCTAGCAAGACCAACCTAGCTCTCTTATTCTCGAGGATTGATCGAGCGCTCTTCGTCTTCAATCGGAGCTCCACAGCTGCCAAACCCAACGGCCACTGTGACCGGCTGGTTGTGCAACTATCGAAGACTACCGCCATTTACATGCAGGCCAACATATGTAAGAACACCATCCTTCCATCCATGGTGATCTGAGAGAATATCCATATAGAGAGTGAAGACCAAACCGTGGGGAGTGAGAAAGAGGGATGGACTACCAAACTTGAGTTGGTTTCGCATGGACTATCAGTATGGGCTTCAAAGCTTGAGTTGGTTTTGCTTGGGCTTTAAGTGAGTGGGTTCAATTTGTGGATTAATATGGGTTTTATTAGTACAGGGCTTGAGTTGGTTTTTTTTTTTATTAGTAGGTGCTTAGTTATACAGGGAGTGTCCCTGCTTCATTTTATTTTTATTTTACTTTGTTTATTTTTATTTTGAGTGTTTTGTGAGATTTTATTTTATTTTATTATTCCCTCATCTCTCTCTCTCATTCGGATATGTAATAATTCAGGTGTTGTAATAATTTTCCACCCCGCTTCTTATCTATCCCATTCTTTAATAGCTTTCCCTAACTGTACATATGTATATATCTGACATGCCATGCATATCCATGCTTTGCATCCATGATTCATGCCTAGATCCGGTTAAATTTGCATCGTTATATTTTTTTGATTATTATATGATTTTGTGTGCTATCGCATGCTTTGCACTGTTTCACATGTCATATTTTAGAAGCCGGATCTTTAGAAGCATTCTTGTGTATGTATTGCATTAGGATTTTGTATATAAGATCATTCATATTTTACTAACTCTGTTTTGTAGCGTGTTCGCGGGACGTTAAAAATGTAAGTCGTTATGCTTTAGCATCCCACTTGTACATAATTTTCTTATTATGTTTAGCATCCTACCATGTGGCTATTTGCTTATGTGATATATCTCTATGAATGCCAGTGGATGAAGGCTTGTTGCTTGAATTGGAATGATTCAATGAATGTACGTTTAAGCCCACTTTGTTGAGTGACAAATTTGTAACTCTAAAGCCCACTTGAGGTGGCAAAATCAAACCATTTTCAAAACAAACATGAAATTGAATTGTTCCTGTGTGTGTCAATTTCCGACCACACTGCTAACTTAGTACTCAACTGGAGAACACCGGCACAATAGATGGCACCTGTCTGACCTGCAGCAGAAAGAAGAGTCTCCGGCGGTAGCTCGTCTACCCGGGGTACTCCGACGATCAAGTCAGTACTCCATATCTCTCAAAGATAATCAATAATGTTTAACTCATTAGACAGAATATCAAAAGCATACCATAGACCTATGAGGGTGCCTCTCTTTTATAGCCAACACAATCTTAGTCCTAATAGGAGCCTAGCCCTAATGGACTTTGGATTACTGCTAATCTGGGACTCCTAGTGGGATTAGGATAAACTCTCTGAGAGTCTTATCTTTACCCAAACTGAAGTCTTCTCCCAATTTAGGACTCTTGTCCTATATCTGCTTATCTCGAATTCCGGTATCCTTGCAAATAACCTCGACCTTGCCGAGATAACCTCCGCATCATGACCAGGACATGTGGCACCTCGGCTGACACGTCGGCGTCACCTTGGCCACGTGTTGGTGCTCAAAAAATATATCCCCACAACTGCCCCCTAGGTTCTATTACCTCGGCATTCTGAGGTGATGGAACCTACATCGGTACTTTCCAGTACGTCGGCTTAAAGTATCGCAGCCGAGATCATCGTTAAGGCCGACATGTCTCTTTAAAGAATAAGAATTCCAAGAACCCGTTCACGCGTATGAGCTGTCATATATAATCTCGGTTTAACTTCAACTTATAAATTGCTACAAATTTCAACAAGTGTTAAACAATGATCTCGGTTTAACTTCAACTTGTAAATTGCTACAAATTTCAACAAGTGTTAAACATCATCTCGGTTTAACTTCAACTTGTAAATTTTTCTTAAAATTTCAACAAGTGTTAAACATAACATCGGTTTAACTTCAACTTGTAAATTGCTACAAATTTCAACAAGTGTTAAATATCATCTCCGTTTAACTTCAACTTGTAAATTTTTCTTAAAATTTCAACAAGTGTTAAACATAACATCGGTTTAACTTCAACTTGTAAATTGCTACAAATTTCAACAAGTGTTAAACATTATCTCGGTTTAACTTCAACTTGTAAATTGCTACAAATTTCAACAAGTGTTAAACATTATTTATAACTCTCTGCCCCCTAATGTGGACTTATGTTCACATTAAGCTTGTGCATGTGATATTGTTCGCCGAAGTTGGTTTCAAGCCGAGGTTGTTAGCCTTGATTTCTCTGTTGATCTTACTTGGTTTCAACCTGAGTTTGATTCTGCCGACATGGCAAGCGTATGTTACTCCAACTTAGTTCAACTCCATTATATGCAAGATTCGACTCTGCCATATAATGAGTCTAAGTTATTCATCATTACCTCGGCCTCACATCGGCGAGCCGTTTTTCTTCTCGGACTTAAGTGGCGAGATCTTGTCTTCTGGAATCTTGGATCTGCTCACTCAGGTTGAGCTCTTCTCTTCTCGGGCCCCTTCATCCAGGCTGAGATCATGTCTTTCGGGATCTGGGGTCCAGGGCCTGAAATCCAGGATCTGCTCATTTAGGTTGAGCTCTTCTATACTTGAATGTCATCTCCTTGGGAGCGCTCGTGCCCCCTGTCTTCGCGTCCCTTCTGGAAGGGTCTTCATTCCGTTTGTGTCGACAGACCCTCCATATTCGCTAAACTCATCGTTTTTAACACATTGATCTTGTACGATGATGGCCATCTATTCTCTTTTTTTTCCCACAGACGGCGCCAAATTGTGTGTGTCAATTTTCGACCACACTGCCAACTTAGTACTCAACTGGAAAACACCGGTAGAATAGATGGCACCTGTCTGACTTGCAACAGAAAGAAGAGTCTCCAGCAATGGCTCGTCCACCCGAGGGTACTCCAACGATCAAGTCAGTACTCCATATCTCTCAAAGATAATCAATAGTGTTTAACTCACTAGACAGAATATCAAAAGCATACCTTAGACCCATGAGGGTGCCTTTCTTTTATAGCCAACACAATCCTAGTCCCAATAGGAGTCTAGCCCTTATGAACTTAGGATTACTGCTAATCTGGGACTCCCAGTGGGATAGGATAAACTCTCTAAGAGTCTTATCTTTACCCAAACTGAAGTCTTCTCCCAATCTAGGACTGTTGTCCCATATCCGCTTATCTTGGATTCCGGTATCCTCGCAGATAACATCGGCCTAGCCGAGATAACCTCGGCATCATGACCAGGACATGTGGCACCTCGGCTAACATGTCGGCGTCACCTTGGCCACATGTTGGTGCTCAGAAAATATATTCCCACAGTTCCAATTTGTGCAAAGTTAGTCTATACTTGTATGCGCAACATAGTAAATTTTAGGATTTATTAAATAATCAAAACATGAACATATAATGAAAATAAAATTCATATCATGGTTTAGTAGAGGCCGATCTTTGATCAGGTGAGCGGGGTGCTCATTATTGACCTTCCCCTCTCATACCTAAGGTTCCGAGCCAAGCATCTTTGGTTACGACGAACAGTGGCCTTGGCATGAGTCATGGGTTTTCTAATTCCCCCAAATATTAGGTGGCGACTCTGAGATCTGATGACGCAGTCTATTTTTGAGAAAATTGTAATAAAATGGATTTTCAATAAAAGTTTCCAAATCTGGACTCTCATCTATGTTTCACATTGCACTCGTGAGACTACATCAAAGAGATCTCGGGGGTCCGAACTGTTTAACGCGCGCGGGTACCCCCCGGGCATGTTACAGGTTGAAGAAGTCCTGTTGGCCTCTGGTGCTGTGCTTTCACTTGTTGACAATATAGGCACTGAGATACAAACTCGGCTATTTCTCTCTTCATATTTGGCCACCAAAAAGTCTGCTTCACATCTTGATACATCTTGGTGTTCCCTGGATGTACTGCGAATCTGGAATCATAGGCTTGCTGCAAAATCTTCCTTTTTAATTATGGGACGTCGGCTACGCACAATCTTCCTTCAAACTTGAGTTCCTGATTTTCAACGGTATACCCTGACCTCGGCTTAGTGACAATCTCATCAATCATCTTCCTGAAGAATTTGTCTTCCTTCTGCCTGGTCCTCACTTTCTCAATGATAGTCGGCTCCACTGAAATCATTGACAAACAAGCTGAATTCCCAACTAACTTCCTGCTCAACGCGTCGGCCACTAAGTTTGCTTTGCCTGGATGGTACTGAATTTGCATGTCGTAATCTTTCAATAATTCAAGCCATCTTCTCTGCCTCATATTTAATTCTTTCTGGTTGAACAAGTACTTCAAACTCTTATAGTCGGTAAAAACTTGACAAGAAGCTCCATACAAGTAATGGCGCCAAATCTTCAAAGCAAATACTACGGCTGCTAATTCTAGATCATGGTGGGATAGTTCTTCTCATGGGGTTTCAGTTGACGAGATGCATATGCTATAACCTTACCCCCTTGCATTAATACACACCCCAAACCCTTATGTGATGCATCACTATAAATCTGAAACTCCTCATTACCTGTTGGCAGTACGAGAACTGGTGCTGTGACTAACCTCGTCTTCAACTCCTGGAAAGCTGATTCCCTATCCTCGGTCCATTCATACGCCACTCCTTTCTGAGTTAGTTGTGTCAAAGGTATTGCAATCCTTGAAAAGTCCTTTACAAACTTTCTGTAATAACCGGCCAAACCCAGAAAACTATGAACCTCGGACACATTGTTCGGTGTCGGCCAATTCACAACAGCTTTAATCTTACTTGGATCAACAGAGATACCCTCTTCATTAATCACATGCCCCAAAAATGAAATGCTGGAAAGCCAAAACTCACACTTGCTAAGCTTGGCATACAACTTATTATCTCTCAAAATCTGCAAGGCAAGTCTCAGATGCTTCTCATGCTCAACTTCCGTCCTAGAATAGATCAATATATCGTCGATGAAAACAACCACGAACTCGTCTAGGTACGGCTTGAAGACCCTATTCATCAGATCCATGAATGCTGCAGGAGCATTAGTTACTCTAAAGGGCATAACCAAAAATTCTTAGTGGCCATACCTTGTCCGAAAAGTAGTCTTCTCAACATCCTCGGTTTTAACCTTGAGCTGATGGTAGCCTAACCTGAGGTCAATTTTTGAAAAGACTCGTGCTCCTTGTAGTTGATCAAGTAAATCATCGATCCTCGGCAATGGGTACTTGTTCTTAATGGTTACCTTGTTCAGTTCTCGATAGTCAATACAAAGGCGAAGTGTACCATCCTTTTTCTTAACAAATAGAACTGGGGCTCCCCAAGGTGAAGCACTCGGCCTAATAAAGCCTTTATCTAATAACTCTTGTAATTGCAGCTTCAACTTCTTAAGCTCGGCTAGGGCCATTCTATAGGGTGTTTTGGAGATAGGCTAGGTTCCCGACATGACGTCAACAGTAAACTCTATTTCTCTATCAACCAAGCAGCCAGGCAAGTCACTTGGAAAGACGTCGGGGAATTCCTTAACAACTGGAATGTCGTCCAATTCAACGTTTCCACTCAGATTGCTTAATATACTACACAAATAACCTTGACACCCTTTTTGAATCAACTTATAGGCCTTCATGGATGAGATCAAGTAAGGTGGGGATACCACTTCTTTACCCTGAAACGTAACCTCAGCTTTGTTTGGGGGTCTCAGTATGACACTTTTGGAAAACATAGTTAATGGATGCATTATTTGCTACTAACCAATGCATCTCCAATATAACATCAAAATGAGCTATGTCCAATGGCATCAAATCAACTAATAATTCCACATTCTCAATCGTAACAACACATGCTCTATAAATGGATACAACAATCATAGTTCTTCTAGACGGAATGGACACAGATAACACATAATCAAGGGGTTCTAATTCCCTATTCAATTTCTCGGCAAACTTAGTAGACACAAATGAATTAGTAGAACCCGAATCAATCAATATATATGCATCTTGAGAGCAAATGGGAAGTATACCTAACACTACTGTCTTGGCACCCTGAGTGTCTCCTGGCACCAATGCAAAAACTCTGCCCTGCCTCATCTGTCCTTTCCCGACGTTGCCTTTCTGCGCCGAACCCGAGGTGTTCCCATTCTTCTTATCATTATTAGTCTTTGCCTTCGGACAATCTTTCACACGATGACCTGTCTCGCCACATTCGAAGCAAGCCCCTGACGCCCAACGACAAACCCTGAAATGTGGCTTCCCGCAACTCGCACACGTCGGCTTAACAATACCTTCCCGATTTGAGTCGCTGGAACCGCCCGTGTTCGTCTTCCTCTTTACATTAAACGGAACTTGGCGATTATCATAATTCTGCCTCTTCCTCTGGATTTCTCCGGAACTCTGATATCGGTTCAAGTTAGCTTCTGCCAGGATGGCCCTGTCTAACACTCCGGCGTAAGTCGGCATGTTGAGCATATTCACTTGGTCCTGTATTGGTCCACGTAGCCTACTTTCGAACTTTCTAGCCTTCTTATATTCGTCATCAACCATATGAGGCGCATATCTTGCCAACTCGGTAAAAGCACGGTCGTATTCTGCCATTGTCTTGTTGCCTTGTGTCAGAGTCTGGAACTCTGTGGTCTCGCGATCTCGGACACTGAGGGGAAAGTGCTTGTTGTAAAACAACTCCAAAAATCTGGCCCAAGTCAGACCTGGATTACTTTCTCTGGTCATCATCCACTATCTTCGTGCATTGTCATCTAATGTAAATGCTGCCAATGACACCTTCTAGGCGTCGGTGCTGGGAAATATCTCAAACAGCTTCTCCATTTCCAAGACCCACGCTTCAGCTTTCATTGACTCAATATCCCCAGAGAACCTCAGCGGTTTCATTTTCTTGAACTCTCTAATCAAGGCTATGGTGCCGTCCCTATATAAAGCTTGCTGTGAAGGCACTTGCGGTACTGGAGGAGGTGGAGGCGGAGCTGCATATCAGCCGTTTGTCTGCTCGGCCTGAGTAAAAGTAGTACTAGTGTCTTGTGGCCTAGGTTGCCGCAACTCACGGACCAAACCTTCGACCAATCTTTCTAATCTGTCCAATCTATCCTTGGGATGATCTCGGCCAACTGGAGGTCTACCTCTCCTCATGATGCTAGGAGCATGCAAAATATGACTTTAACACAACTAAGCAATTAAACATGTATGCGAGTAACAAATGATCATGTCGAGATGATGCACACCTTGTCAAGTAGCAAGTAATATGATGCAATCCTAATATCATTATAAGGGAATTCCTATGTTCTTTAGGACTCAAAGTGTGTGAATAACGTACTATAAGGAACCGGTGCTTTGATACCAATCTGTCATGACCCCGTTCCGCCCCTAGTAGAATGGTGTCATGATGGCCAGTAATCCGAGATTACCAAAGGCCAACTTACAAAGATTCACACACAAACAGAGTATACATATGGGGCTTACGTCTGGGAAGCAATAATTTAATTCTAATTAGTTCATAAGAGCTGTGCATAAATCAAATGAAATGACATACACCATATCGGGGTCTTACAACTTGAATACAAATGAATAAGTACATAATACATATTGATCAAAAGGCTTCTCAAGCCGACATATGCAAAATACAATGAATCACAAGCCAAGAAGCATAGTCTTCAAGATGCTATCAAAAGTATGAATCCAAAACATCATGCCAAACGCATCTAGGCGTCACCGCCGTCCTGCTCATCATCTACATATATATAGAGAGGATGAGCTTGGATACTCAGTGAATGATATAATTAATAAAGGGGTTTGCATGAGTAATATCCGAGACCTTTATCAAATCAAAACACATCATATCTTGTACGAAACCCAAGGACAAATCAAGTTCATTTAACAAATCTTTCAAGTCTCAAGGGATGCTTACTAGCATCAATAATACAAGGGATGACATAATCAAAGGTGCTACAAAAATTTATAGTCCCATAGCACGTACGGACTTGTGCTACAAATGCTTATAGTCCCTTAGCACGTACGGACTTGTGTACAAATGCTTATAGTCCCTTAGCACGTACGGATTTGTCAAGAATGTTATCAAAACCAAAGCTAACACTTGATACACAAAATAGGGATAGTCATTCATGCTTAACAAATACTTTTCCAAAACAAGCAAGGCAAAGCTTTATAACATAACTTCATTAAAATACCACTCACTTAGTTCTTCAGACGTTGAGGTCAAAGCATGAGTCAAAGTCCTACAAATACATGGCAAAGTCTATTGAATGCACTCTCAAACAAGCTTTACATGAATGCAAATGATCTCGGCATTCCTTCAAAACTAAGTTGGACCAAAACAAAACACTGTTTCTCATCTCGGGAAAACATAATGGGCACCAACCAGGTCTTGGCCGAGGTCCCACACCTCTTTGCTGAGGTGTGGTCCCGATGACCACATTCAAGGAAATGAAGTCGGGAAAATCTGGTTTTCCCTCTGCTGAAGAACATGAAAAACATGAACATGAAGAACATGAAAAACATGAATGCTCAATCACAACTTGTTATTACGAAATCTGGGATTTCATGAGATGAGTTCGAAAACATAGACCTGGGTACCCATACTTGAAGATCTTATGAAGACAAACACAACAACATGAATCTTGATGCAAGCTTTCGGATCAAGCAAGGCTTTTATTCAAGAACACATGAATATCACTTTCTCTTTCTAAAACCAAACTTTAAATCAATGCATGGCTTACAAATCGTGCTCGATCATGCAATGCAGCTAGATGAACAATAAGAACAACAAGAGTAGACCAAGATTCTAACCTCAAGACACGAATCTAATGGCTCAAGGTGTGAAGATCAAGCTTGGAAATCTATTCTCTCTCTAAGAACTCCTCATTCTTCTTCCTAGAGCCTCTCTCTCTAAAAGACAAGGATATGATACAAAATGATGTGTCTCTTAACAGTTCACTGACTTAACCCTCTGCTGGGACACGTGGCATCGGCTGGTTGGCTCCTCTAAAAAAGGTGACTGAGTGAAAAGACAAGACTATGACAAAGTGTGTTCAACAAGCAAGATGACATAGGCACTCCGGCAGGTTATGATCTCGGCTAAGAACAAAGCTTCGGCAAATAAGGTCTCAATGATCTTGGCTAGGAAGGACAACACTTGACTTAATTGTGCCACACCTCGGTCTAGGTCATACCAATCCAGAAACAAGATCACTAGGCGCAAGGGTAACATCTCGGCCTAGATAATACACATCTCGGCCTACATCTCGGCCTTGGTGATGAACACCTCGGCCTAGATAGTGACATCTCGACCAATATGCCAAGGTGCGAGTGGAGGTTAACCAAAAGATTCCAAGATAGTCCTAGGTATAAGAGATTCAAAGGTGCGACCCCGGCTTAGGATGACCTCGGCTAAACCCATACCAAGCAAGGAACAAAGTATGTAAGCAGCACTTAAACAAAACAAATCAAGATGCGCGAGGATACAAGCTTTATCAATACAAGGATCATGCAAATGCACGTAAGCATGACTAGGGTAAAATGAGGGTTGCTACATCGAAACCTTAGACCTTACGGTCTACCAAAACCCTAGCCTGGTTGTCCAACCACATTGCGAAGACAGAAAGAGAGAGCTCTGGTTTGTTGATGCAATGACAGTGGTTCTTCGGCCAGATCGCAACGCTAGGTGACGAGAGCGTTTGCCTCTTAACGTGATGGCGATAAGAGGGTTTTTCCTCTTCGGTTAGGGTTTTAGATCTTGATGAGAGAGTTTCAGTTCGTAAGAGACAGAGAGAGAGTAAAGAGAGAGAAGTTTGGTTTGCCTCTGCTGAAAATCGCTCTCTCCGGAAATCGCCCCTCTCTCTCTCTCTCTCAAGCGAATAAATGAACAGTGTTTTGAGAAATGAGATTTATATAATTGGATTTTTGGTAATAGTTGAAATTGACGAACGCATTTAAGTAATTTTGTATGTCCTTCGTTAATCTCAAAAGTGAAAGCTGCTCCCAACAGCTTTTGATTCTAACCAGTTTTCTTTAAGGAAAAAAAATTACAAAATCAAAAGCTAATGAACAAAAGTTTAAACAAACAATTTAAAATGATTTTTTAAAAACAAAATTTTAAAATCTAGTACCTAAAATCCACTTTTTTTTTTTTTTTTTATTCAAAAAAAAGTTTAGGAGGAGGGGAGGCTATCCCATTCCAGGGTCAAGGAAAGCATTATGCAATATCGTTCTACTAACAAAGGACTGCCGACAGCGAGACTCGAACCTAAGCCAAATAGGCGAAGGGGATGATCCTTACCAACTAAACCAACCTTGTTGGTAGTACCTAAAGGTCATGTTTGATTCACAAAACTAATATTGAAGTATTAATAATCTTATTAAATTAGTGTGGTATTCACTATCCAATTGGATTAATATCCATTGGATTAATAATACCACTCCTACCCCATTATTAATAATCCTACAAATTTGTTGGATTAATTATCAGTTGGATTAATAATCCTAAACCAAAATATTAAAACAAACATAGGATAATTGGGCCCACGGATTAATAATCCCAATCTCATACTCCAATCCACCCAATCAAACATGCCCAAAATTCAAATGGGACACCCCCGATATACTCGCGCGCGCGCACCATACAATAATCCCTCACCCAACCAGGAGTTTCCTAGTGCTGTTCACTTTTCTTTTTTCTTTTTTGGTAACTTGACCGATTATTTCATCTAAGGATACCACACTATGCGCCTTCACAAAGTCTATCACCGTTTCTCTCTCTTTTCTCTCACTCCACCTCTCCTCTCTCCCATCTCGCTCATCCCCCTCTCTTCCGCTCCCTCCTCCTTTCTCTCTCTCAAGCCCACTCGATCTTTGTCTCCCAGACATTCAACTCCAACCACCACTGTCAAGTCCATCAAGGCCATGACTACAACAACATCCTCTAGATTTCACAATCTTGTCCCTATCAACGCCGGCGAAGACGGTGGCTCCGCTGGTGGCGATAACGGTTCCGTCTCTTCCTCCTCCTCCGCCGCTGCTACTACTACTACTACTGTTGATGACGAAGGTACTGTATACACATCTCTGTGTTTTTGTGTGTGTGTGTGTGTGTGTGTGTGTG
This sequence comes from Camellia lanceoleosa, assembly GCA_025200525.1. Taxonomy (NCBI): domain Eukaryota; kingdom Viridiplantae; phylum Streptophyta; class Magnoliopsida; order Ericales; family Theaceae; genus Camellia; species Camellia lanceoleosa. Next base: position 8,494,451 of record CM045768.1, on the reverse strand, counting down.
TGACATTGAATTTGGATTGATAATGAATTTTTTTAGCTAATTGGTAAATTCATTGTAGTCAAATGAAATTGACCAGAAATTGTAGTTGTAAGAGCAATTTTAGGACTTTATTGATATGCCTCTTGCTTGTGTATAGATTTTTAATAGAACAGCGAGCTGTGAATCTTCATCATCTGTGACATTAGAATCTCAATTGGATTATACGGAGGATCATTTGTTTAGAAGTTTTTTTTTTGGTTATATTTTTAATTGACTAACATATGTGTTTAAACTTGCATTGCATTGATGTAGATTCAGCATTGGGTGGTGGATATCGTGTTCCTCCGCCAGAGATTAGAGATATTGTTGATGCTCCACCACTTCCAGCATTGTCGTTCTCACCACAAAGGGATAAAATACTGTTTCTTAAGCGGAGATCTTTACCTCCATTGTCTGAGTTGGCAAGACCAGAGGAGAAGCTTGCTGGTGTTCGAATTGATGGAAAGTGTAATGCCCGAAGTCGGATGTGAGTAAAGATAAAGTTTTTCTTTTATACTTATGAAGTATGGATGTTTTGTTGAAGTACCTCGGGCCACTTTTTGTGATAGAGTATTAAATCCCACAATCACGTGATTGTCTGATTTTTCTTAGCCTTTTGAACATTTGTCGTGTCCTCTACCCGTTTTACCTCCCACTTAAAATCAACTAGTGTGAAGATATATGTTTAATTTCCAATTAAAGTTCACTAGTGTTGAAGATACGTATCAACTGAAATAGGGCTTTAATTGCCACTTTTGTGACGGTTTCTAGGTATTGCTCGTGAAATTTGGTGTTATTTAATATTTGTGTATGTATCATTTGCGAGGCTACAGTGGATTTAGATAATGTTAGTATATTATAATTGACCTGTATGTTTTTATTATCATTGCTTCACATTTTCTTTTTTTTCCAGTTATATTAGATCTAAGGTCAAGGTGCCATGTGAGAGAATGTTTTGAATATTTGTTTTCAGGTCATTTTACACTGGTATTGGGATCCACCAATTGCTGAATGATGGTACACTAGGCCCAGAGATAGAGGTCCATGGTCTTCCAGATGGTGCTAAAATCAATTTTGTTACCTGGTAATTCCCCGCATAACTCTTTCTTTGAATACTTTGCAAGTTCTTTTGATAACATTCGCTTAACTTATCACAATATTTAGCAAAAGTTATCCGTATGTACTTTATTGGTTATTGCAAAGTGAAACAAGTAAACAAAAGTTAGATATTACTGATATGTCACCCTTGTCTAGCTTTTTTTTCTTTACTTTTCAAATGAAACGTTGAATAATATGTTGCAGTATAAGAATGCCTCTGTCTAGTTTTGAAAATTTAAATCTGGAATCAAGCTTATTGTGATAAGTGGCTTTCTTTTTTATGAAAGTGTTGCTTTAATGTGTGTAAGCAACTTCTATATATCATCATCTATTGTTTGGAGGTCTCATCATGATTTTTGCTATAATACAATTATTCCTTGTTAATGCACCTTTCTCCATGTCACCTTATATATATATTTTTCTTTCCTTATCACTCCTTCTAAGATTAAGGTTCCCTTTCCTTTGACTTCATTGGGTGTACTGTTGATATGCAATTATTCATTGTTACAAACATGGCTCCTCTATTCTGTATTTTCTCAGCAACCTACCACACTGGCGTAGTATATTTTGCTGTAAATTGATACTGTTCTTGAGCTCATCTATCTATCTTTTGTTTTTCCTTCAACTAGGTCAAATGATGGGCAGCATTTAGCCTTTGGTGTCCGAGTTGATGAGGTAATGTAATCCACTAATTGACAATTAATCGGTGGTGTAAATATAACTGTTGTTGTGTTACTTATATATTCACATTCATGACAAGTTGGTCAGAGAGTTGTCTCAAGGTTCTCTGCTTCGCTCATCTGTCTACTATATATTCTTATATTCTTGACATAATTAATATTCATTTTTTCCCTAAAATATTTATTTTGTCAACATCTTCTAAAGTTTACTTGATGGATATTATTTATATATTTATATATATATAAGAATGTAAATGGTTAATAGTTAGACCTTGCTGACTAACCACAGTGGCATCCTCTGCTGAAGTGTTAAAGTTTTTACTTCTCGTTAGGTGTTTTTGGCTTTCATGTGCAAAAAGTAGATGCAATTGGACTATCATAACCATCTATGACTGTTTGGTTGGTTGTAATTTATGCTGAGTTCAGCTTACATACTCTGCTAGCCAATCTTTTCAATTTTCTAATTTGTTCTAAAATTTTTGAAATTTTTCATGAAGCAGGACAACAGTAGCAGTAAGCTTAGAGTATGGGTTGCTGACGTAGAGACCGGAAAATCTAGGCCTGTGTTTCAGTCACCGGATATCTATCTAAATGCAGTTTTTGACAAGTGCGTGCCATTTTTTCATAACAATGTTATCACGAGGAACATTTTGCTACTTTGTTTTGCTAATGCCTTTTCTACCTCTTGCTTTCCAGTTTTGTCTGGGTGGATAATGCGAGTTTATTAGTTTGCACAATTCCCTTATCTCGTGGAGACCCACCTAAGAAACCTTTGGTTCCGTCTGGTCCCAAAATTCAGTCTAATGAGCAGAAAAACATTGTTCAAGTCAGAACCTTCCAAGATCTGCTCAAGGATGAGTATGATGAAGATCTTTTTGAGTACTATGCTACTACACAGCTTGTTTTGGTTTCTTTGGATGGGACAGTGAAGCCCATGGGTCCACCAGCCATATATACATCAATGGACCCCTCTCCGGATCAAAAATATCTTTTAATCACTTCGATTCACCGGCCATACTCCTTTATTGTGCCATGTGGAAGGTTTCCCAAGAAAGTTGATGTGTGGACAACAGATGGAAAATTTATTAGGGAACTTTGCGATTTGCCCCTTGCTGAGGACATTCCCATTGCATTCAATAGTGTAAGAAAAGGGATGCGCTCAATCAACTGGAGAGCAGACAAGCCTTCAACACTCTATTGGTATACATCTGAAACCTTCATATTCCCTTACTGAAGGATGACTTTTAAATGATTGAGCTGGGCCTAAATTAAATTTTGGATGTCTTCATTAATAAAAGATTTAAAAATTTGGTTTGGAAATTTAATTACCGTCTCTGTCTTGCTTGCTCTCCCACTGTGTAGATGAGTGAAAGTTGCCTACGAAACTTGGCACTATTGGAGCATGATTCATAAATTCCAATATAATCTTTTAAATGACAGCACGGGTCCATAAGTTGATAGAAACAGTCTGTTTCTTGAGACAGCTTTTAAAAATAAGGGATAGGCACATTTGTTTATAATTGTCTTGAGATTGCAAAGAATTATGTATGAGGGAGAGAAAAGTCGAAACAGAGGTAGAGGTTAAAGTAGACAATTACTGAGCACATACTGGTTTCATCAGATTTCTTGGATTTATTTTTTATTTTTTTATTTTTTTTATTTTTTTCTAGTATAAAAGCAAATTGTTTAAAAAATTAGTATATCTTCTGGTCAATCAAGGTGTAATTCAATTAATTTGGGAGTACCAGTTTCCTTAGAGCAACTGAGCTTACATAAATACAGAATGATAGTTGTTACATTACCTTTTTACTTTGCAACTAGTGCAATACTAGTTGAGTTTTCTGTGAATTGTTTATAGGGTGGAGACACAAGATGGTGGTGATGCAAAAGTAGAAGTTTCTCCCCGTGACATAGTTTATACACAACCTGCAGAGCTGCTTGAAGGTGAACAGACAAGAATCTTACAGAGACTAGATCTTCGCTATGGGTATGAATATGAGTTGGATGATCTTCATCTCCGTCTAAACCTTATCTGTTATTTGTTGGATAGATTTGCATTCAATTTGAGAACTTGAGTCTTTTCTAAAATAATCTTTCTTTCCGAGTATTTTATGTAAGACACTAGGTTTCAAGAGTTAAGACCTTTCTTACAATTATTATGGTAATGGTGCTTCTGTTTTTATCAAACTGTTACGCCCCAAAATTCGGACAATTAAATATTAAATTAGGACTAACCCCAATAATATTCCATCATCCAAATCTTAGGGGTGAAACAAAAAAAAATTAAACGTCAAACCAAACCATCCATCATAATTTCATAACTAATCAATACCTCAACATTCAGGTAGCAACAACCAATCAAAATAACTTAAATAAAGTACGGTTACAAACCATGCCAAATTATTTCAATACTAAAGTCATTAAAAAAAAAAAAAAATACATAAATTAATATCAACTCTAAGCTCAAGAAAACAAAAGAGGTCCAAACGACAAGTCCAACACTATTGTAATTCCACGTCACCACCGTAGCCCCAACTAATCCTGCAAAGGAAGTTCGGCTGCGCTCGGACAGAACGCACCCGAGTTGCCAAGAGACCAAACGGGTTAGTATACAAGTATACTGGTATAAGTACAAGATTCAACACCCACGTGTCCACCAGATACAAACAAAAATACATTAAATTCTTATTATGGGACAAGACAAGTAGTTCCAACCGCACCGAGACAAATGGGTAGTTTTCTGAGATACGGTAGCATTTAGTTTCTTGTCCGTACATAACGAAATATAAATTGATTATAAAGTAAACAAAATAGAAATAAAAATATGGTGGGTCAGCCCTGCATAAAAAAAAGTTAGTAAGACCCACCATCCTGCAAAATAAAGTTAGTATAATTTAATTATAAGTAACTTGTTAAAGAAGTATAAAAATGCACCGTTTCATGTTTAAATAATTCGAATTAACTAAAACTCAAAGAACGAAAGTTGTACAGAATCAATTTTTTTAAAAAATATCGCAAACGAATTTAATAGAAACTGAACAGGTTAAGAGAAAAGCTTGATAGAAAAACCTAAACGGAATTCAATCGAAAAATCTGAAATTGAAAACGAACAAAAACTGCCCTAAGATGATTTTTTTTCGAAAAAGTTCAAAACATGAAAAGTGTGCAGAATAATATTTTACTTCAGTTTACATGAAATCAATAAAAATGAGCTCGTTTTATGGGTTAAAAAAGCCTCTAAAATCTTCATTGCTAAAATGAATCAAACCGACAATAACTAAGATCATCCGATTATAAGTTCTAATCGATCTTTTTAATAATAAGTTAAAACAAAAAAGTTGTCTAGAATCACGTATACGTGCCTCTTCTCAAATTTCATAATTTAGCGAGGTCGTTTACTATTTTTCAACTTGTACAAATCAATACAAAACACACTATAACAATCATTTCATAATTAAATTCTTTGTACCTTAACTCCACAATTTCGGCCCTCCACTTCCGGCCTACACATATATCCCATGTGCCTCCTATATACCTAACACCGCTCCGAAGCCAAACTTGCATGGAGATATCGTCCCGAGTTTGACCCACACTCTCCGGATGGTTAGCATATACATATGCGTATAGATCAAAGCACTCGTCTACTCATGAGAACGAGGCAACAATATATATTTACATAACATCTCACTCATGAGAATAAACATAACAGTGCCAAGCCTAAGGCATTCAAATAAATCTCATAATCCTCACTTTTTTTTTTTATACTCTTTCTCACAACATTCAAATAAAACAACAATCTATAGAGTTATGGTGGAGTATAAGGAATTTATCTATAGGTTTCTAATTTATTTTAATTTCATATATCCATGAAGGTGATTACAACCATAAAATAAATCCATATAAAAATCCTAAACCTGGCATACACAGCTAATCAAAATAATTAAAATCAATCAATCATCTAAAAACTCTAAACCTTACATGCACAACTAATCAAAATAATTAAAATCAATCAAACATTTAAAAATCCTAAACCTTACATACACAACTAATCAAAATAATTAAAATTAATCTATCATCTTTATGTAAAAACATAATCAAACTAACATCAAATAAATAAATAAAAACTACGAATTAAACATAAATCAAGAGAAGTGGGGATTGTACTCACAATATTTTTTTGAAGATCAGAGAATTATTTGAAGAACTAATGGAGCCACCAAAATAAAACCCTAATTTTTTTCCTTCTCCTCCTCTCCTCCTGCCGTCCCTCTTTCTTTGCTCCTCTCTCTCTCTCTCTCTCAATGCCCTTTTCCCTGTGGCTGCTACTATCAATTGTAGGATTCCTTAAAGAACTTCTAAACCTAGTTGAATTCTTATATTATATTATATATATAATAACCTAATTTCCTATTCTAATCTAATACGACTATTATATAATATTATATTATGTAATACAACATAATTATAATATATATAAATATAAATATAAGATTGAATATATATATATATATCTCCTCTTTTTTTTTTATAACAAATATAAATATTTAAATATTTGGATTAATTATATATAATGTAGGAAATTATATTATTGATAGATTGATATTGTATATACAATGGAGAGAATGAACTCTCTTTTATAGGGAGAATGAGATACAATGGAGGAATTAAATTAACCTAAATAGAGCACTAAACTAACTTAATGGAGCATTAGGGTAAATGGAGCACTTGCTTCTTGTGGAGCACTAACTACAATGGAGCACTAAACATGAACACTAAACATAATGGAGCATTTACTCACCTACCACACTCACCTAACACACTCACATTTACCTACCACATTTACCTACCACACTAACCCCTTTTACATTTACTTTCAACAGCCCCCCTCAAACTCAAGGGGGTTAGGAACTAACCAACTTGAGTTTGGAGAGAGTAACAAAACACGAAAAAATAAACTGACAAATAAAATAAAAGTGGATAGGAGACACTGTATGGTCGTGTCGCATCGTTAGAAGATACGTTATGGGGTCATGTGGGGCCGTTGTAGAAGATAGTTGATGGGGACATATCGGACCGATGTAGAATACAGTTTACGGAGTCTGGCAGGGCCCATATAGGAGACAGTTTACGGGGTCTTGTCGGACCGTTGTAGAAAACAGTTTACGGGGTCATGTCGGACCGTTGTAGAAAACAAGCATCGGGTCATGTCGGACCGTTAGAAAAAGCATCGGGTCATGTCGGACCGTTGTAGAAAAACAGCCATCGGGTCATGTCGGACCGTTGTAGAAAAAGCGCCATCGGGTCATGTCGGACCGCTAGAAAAATGCATCGGGTCATGTCGGACCGCTAGAAAATAGCATCGGGTCATGTCGGACCGTTATAGAAGATAACCGAAATCAATGTCGGAACAGTTTACAGAGTCTTGTCGGACCCATATAGAAGCTAACCGGAATCAAAGTCGGGACAGTTTACAGAGTCTTGTCGGACCCCTAAAAGTTGCACCCTCAAAAGGCGTGCCCAATCGTATCAAAAGGCGTGCCATCAAAAGGTGTGCCCGACAACCATCAAAAGTCGAGCCATCAAAAGGCGCGCCATCAAAAGGCGTGTCATCAAAAAGTGTGCCCGACATCCATTAAAAGTCGAGCCATCAAAAGGCGCGCCGCTTTGTCGCCTTATACGAGGCACGCGGCGATGTCCGCTTTATTATTTATACCACGGCGAGGCTGCCGCTTATGCAGAACAAAACATCTGCTGAAAAACTTCAGAACAAAGACTCTTCGGTTTCTGAGAGTTGTATCGCTGAAACACTCTGTTTTCTGAGAGTTGTATCACCAAACACTTTGTTGCTCAAAAATGGCTTCTTCTTCCGCCTGTGACCGAACATAGCCTCTTTCGTCCCGTGGTCTCACTCTCTTTCCGACCTCAACGAGGCCATAACCCAGAATATGGCCCTTGAACCTCAACCAAGCCCCCCTGGTTTTGCGCCTTTGAACTTTCCAATGTTCTCAGTGGAGCAGAGAATGGCTACTCAATCTGATATTGAGGCCAATCATTATACTTTGAGGTCTTGTGTTGAGACAATGACGGCGGTCAACAACCTGTCGCACCGGCTTCAAAGTAGAACAAATGAGGTGCAACAGGTAAAAGCCCAACTGGCTCTACTCCAGAGCATGTATACGGATGCCCGAGCAGAGATATGTATGCTGAAGGCAGAAAATAAGGACCTGAAGCGGAAGGCTACCGTGATGCTCAGATTTGGAGGTCCGCCATATGTGACGGTTGAGGAGCAACGGGAAGTGAACGTGCTCGGAGACGTGGGAAACACGGAGGCAACACCAGCAAGGGCCGCCCAAGACAAAGGCAAGAAGAAAAGAACAGCTGAAGAGGAGAAGAAATAAGGCCGGTTGATGTGGTGGTTGTAGGTTGTGGTTGGATTTTTTTTTTTTTTTTTTTTTTTGATGTAAAATGGTGATCGAGTTTGATCCCTGGCATGAATAAAATAAAGTTGGTGTGCAAATCTGACTGGTATGAATTTGATTTGAAAACCAGCTTGCTTGTTTGTGAATCATAGAATGTAATCATGAACTTGGATGGAATTGCTTATGTTTTGGTCCAAGCAATTATGAGAAGCACATACATGCTTATGTACCTCCATGGCAGCTAGTTCCGCAGGACTATATGGAAGCCGTTGCCTTTTATTAGATGCACCACCTTCAGCAGACTCATTCCGAGAATAAGAACCAAACAAGTTCCGCACCATACTTCTATCACCAGCACCCAGATCTGAACCAGTTCCATACAGAACCGAACCAGTCAAGTCTCCAAGACCAGCAACATAACCAAACAGTCCCCTTCTCTGATTCCTTCTAGATCTTAGAAACTTCTCCAAGAACGAATTTTGTCTTCAAGGACTTGCATTGCACCAGCAGAGAGTCTGCATACAATTATCCCGTTTCCATCAGAAGAACCTAAGCCACCCTTGGTCACCATAACAGGAAGCTCCCACAAAGGCAAAAGCAACCTTGATGAGCACAAGCAGAGCCCTTCATGTGCGTCTGAAAAAACAGGCTCAGCCTCTTGGACAGCTTGCCCCATACTAAATCCCCCAGCTGCAGTTCTGGTATTTGACAATGCACCACTACCTTCAAGTTGCGGTACTCCAACAAGTCTAGGGTCCTCAAAAGCTTCAGCTGCCTTCTCGGCAACAACATTGCTTATGGGATTTTCAGTTTGGACTATTCTTGCAGCCAGCATTAAACACATTGCCACTGCCTCTCCAGCTCCAAAGCGATTGAAAAAATCCTCTAACATTGATCTTGGTGAGTTGGACTCTAATAACCTCCTTAGGATATCAACCTATGAAGCACGGGTACTCCAAAAATAGTGCCGTACGAGTACCGGGTACTTACCGGGTGCGGGTACGCGTACCGGTACGGCAAAAGAAGGTCCGGTACGTTTGGCTCATTCGGGTACGGCATGGGTACGGCACGGGTACGCTATGGGTACGGCGTGGGTACGCCATGGGTACGGCAGGGCCTTTTTTTTTTTTTTTTTTTGCCCTTGCAGATCAGTAATTATTTTTATAATCATAAATATTATTTTTAATCATAAAATTAGATCAACAGAATGTTAATAATAATCATAAATATTATTTTTAATCATAAAATTAGATCAACAGAATGTTAATAATCATAAATATTATTTTTAATAATCAAAAATATTATTGGCCATCTATATTATTATCAAAATATTAAAATTTAATATTATTAGTTAAAATATTATTGGCCTTGGTTAAAATATTGGTTAAAATATTTTGATATAGATATAATATTTCTATAGATATAATATTTTAACCAATATTTTAACCAATAATACTTCAATTTGTAGGTTGGATCTTTTAACCATAATTATAAAAAATAAAAAATATCAACGCATCAGCAATGCACTGCATTCCTACTTTTTTGGGATTTTGCCGTATCGGCGCATCTGCATTCGCACTGCATCGCATTGCACTCGCACCCGTGCTTCTTAGATATCAACTGGCCTGTTGAAAACAACTTCCATCATGCCCATTGTACTGAATATGACAATTCTTCTCCTTGGTAATATGTGTTGTGTTGAAAGATCACCTCTAGCCCAAAGTTTTGCACATGCCTTTTCACAAGATTCCCCTGAGTTATCAAATTCACAGAATTCCAATTGTGAATATAGTGACTGTACAGTGGCTGGAAAAGGCCCAAGTGTATTGGATGAGGGTGGCCAAGGTGTGTTGCATTTCGCAGCAGCACTTGGTTATGATTGGGCTATACCACCCACACTAGCTGCAGGTGTAAGTGTCAACTTCCGTGATGTTAACGGGTGGACAGCACTCCATTGGGCAGCATATTGTGGCAGAGAGCGGACAGTGGTTTTCCTCCTCTCCCTAGATGCAGCTCCTGGAGCATTGGTTGAGGTCCGGCGGACGGCCAAGGCAAGGTTGCCGCCCGCCGGTAAGGCGAAGAACACCAAGAGCTTAACCTATAGCTCTGATACCATGTAGGAAATTATATTATTGATAGATTGATATTGTATATACAATGGAGAGAATGAACTCTCTTTTATAGGGAGAATGAGATACAATGGAGGAATTAAATTAACCTAAATAGAGCACTAAACTAACTTAATGGAGCATTAGGGTAAATGGAGCACTTGCTTCTTGTGGAGCACTAACTACAATGGAGCACTAAACATGAACACTAAACATAATGGAGCATTTACTCACCTACCACACTCACCTAACACACTCACATTTACCTACCACATTTACCTACCACACTAACCCCTTTTACATTTACTTTCAACATATAATTAAATAACACATTAAATTAATTAATTACCACATTAAATTCTCATGTGACCACACAATTAATAAAGCCAAAAATAAAATAAGATAATAATAATCATAATAATAATAAATAATCATGTAAGAAAATTAGGGTCGCTACAATATACACACCTCAAAAGAATCTCGTCCTGAGATTCGATAGGAAAAAGTACTAGGCAAAAAGTTCCGGATGCATGCGCCGAACTTTCTCTTCGAACTTCCAGGTAATATCGTTCTCATCTTCGCTCTATTGCACTTTCACCAAGTTCACTTTCTTGCATCGCAACTACTTTACGTCTCGGTCTAGAATAGTAACTGGTCGCACCATATACGTTAGATTGTCACTAATCTCCAACACTTCTGGTGATACTACTTGGGGAGGATCTTGCACACAATTCCGCAATAAGGATACGTGGAACACGTTGTGAATCATAACTAAAGCAGGTGGTAGGGCTAATTTGTAAGCTACATTATCAATCTTCTCAGTGATCTCATATGGTCCGACAAATCTAGGTGCCAACTTTCCCTTCTTTCCGAACCGCATGATACCCTTCATCGGCGAGACCTTCAAAAACACGAAATCTCCCACATTCAACTTAACCCCCTTACGTTTTCTATCAGCGTAACTCTTTTGACGACTCTGTGCAGTCTTAATACGTTCCCGAATAATGTTCACCTTCTCCGTGGTCTCTCTCACCAACTCTGGCCCTAACAACGGCGCATCTCCTACCTCTATCCAACAAGCAGGTGATCGACATGGCCTTTCATACAAAGCCTTAAAAGGTGCCATCTCGATACTAGAGTGATAGCTATTATTAGAAGCAAACTCCATCAATGGCAAGTGTTCTTCCCAACTATCACCAAGATCGAGGACACAAGCTCTCAACATATCCTCAAAGATCTGATTTACTCGCTCAGTTTGTCCATCTGTCTAAGGATGATAAGCCGTGCTCAAGTCTAACCTAGCACCCAAAGCATGCTGAAAACTCTCCCAAAACTCTGCCATAAACAACGGATCACGATCCGAAACTATAGAAACTGGTGCGCCATGAAGTCGCACTACCTCCTGAATAAACAGCCTAGCTAGTTTATCCGCAGTTCGGTGAACACTGATAGGAATAAAATGAGCAGACTTGGTGAGTCAATCCACTATCATCCAAATAGATTCATTGCCTCGTTTAGACCGCGGCAATCCATCCACGAAATCCATTAAGATGTACTCCCATTTCCAAGTAGGAATCTCAAGAGGCTGCAAAAGTCCAAACGGTCGTTGGTGTTTTGCCTTCACCTGTTAGCACACATAACATCGAGAAACATACTCTCCTACATCCTTGTTCATACCTTCCCACCAAAATGTCCTCTTCAGGTCATGATACATCTTAGTCCCACCAGGGTGAATGGTATATCGGGACCTATGGGCATCATCCATAATCTCTTTCCTCAATTCAACAATGTTAGGTACACACAACCTGTCCTTGAATCGCAATCCCCCATATGAGTCCACAGACCAATCAGTAGGACAATCATCGATCAAATCCACTATAAGGTCATTGAGCTTGTTGACGAGAAACCCATCTAAATTCTACATCTGACGAACTTTACCTAGTAACATCGGTTGCACGGTCAAACTATCAATGCATGCCCTCTCAGCACTCTCTATTGGTTGAACATCATGTATCGAAATTAACTCGAAGGATTTCCATTCTTGAATCATCAATGAAGCTATAATTCCATGTTGTCGACTAAGTACATCTGCGACCACATTTCCTTTTCCTGGGTGGTAAAGGATCTCGAAATTATAACTACTGACGAATTCAACCCACCTCTGTTGCCTCATGTTCAACACTTTTTGAGAAAAAAGATATTTGAGGCTCTTGTGATCGGTGTACAACTCAAAGTGCTTCCCAAACAAGTAGTGTCGCCACACTTTTAACGCAAAAACAACTGCTGCCAACTCTAAGTCATGAGTAGTGTATCGTCTCTCATGAGGTTTTAACCGTCGAGAAGCATAAGATACAACCTTCTGATGCTGCATCAACACACATCCCAACCCAGTTCCACTCGCATTAGTAAACACTATTAACTTTTCCCCTTACACCAGTATAGTTAACACCGGAGCTGTAGTTAACCGCTGCTTTAATTCCTGGAAAGTTTTCTCACAATCATCTGTCCATAAGAATTTCACATTCTTGCGGGTCAACTTGGTCATGGGTGCTGCAATAGTGGAAAATTTCTCTATAAATCTTCTGTAATAACCAGCTAGTCCTAAAAAACTTCTCACCTGTGAAGGGTTCGTAGGCTGCTTCCATTCTTTGACCGCAACAACTTTCTCAAGATCTACCGCTATCCCTTGATTGGATACAACGTGCCCCAAAAATTGAACTTCTTTCTCCCAAAAGTGACACTTACTGAACTTAGTGTATAACTGTTGCTCCCTTAAAGTCTGCAATACAACTTTCAAGTGTTCTCTGTGTTCCTCATTCTTAGAATACACCAGGATATCATCTATGAAGATAATCACAAACTTATCTAGATATGGTTGAAAAATTCTGTTCATCAAGTCTATGAAATAGGCAGGAGCATTGGTCAAACCAAAAGGCATTACAGGAAATTCGTACAACCCATACCGGGTCTGAAAAGCAATAAGCGGTATACTTTTCTCTGACACACCCATCTGATGGTAACCCGTTCTGAGATCAAACTGAGAGAACATGGTTGCGTCCTTTAACTGATCAAACAAATCATCAATTCTAGGTAGCAGATACTTGTTCTTGATAGTCACCTTATTCAGCTCTCTGTAATCTATGCATATGCAGAGAGTGCCATTTTTCTTGGAGACAAAGATCGCAGGTGCTCTCCACGGGGAGTTACTTGAATGTATGAAGCCTTTCTGAAGCATCTCTTCCAGCTGCTTCTTCATCTCCACAAGCTCTTTAGGCGCCATTCTGTATGCCGCCTTAGAAATTTGTGCAGTTCCTGACACTAGGTCAATGCGAAATTCTACTACCCGTCGAGGTGGAGGTCCAGGTATCTCCTGAAATACATCCTCAAACTCACGCACCACATCTACCTTACTAATATCCTACTTAGGGATTTCTACTGAGCATAAAAAACTCGTCATCACCGACTCTTCTCCATCGCTAGAAGTGTGGGTAAGCCGCGGCATACCAGGAATCTTTATATTTATAGTCCTTCCAACACAATCTAGAGTCACAAAATATTTTCGCAGCCAATCCATACACAAAATAATTGTAAACCCCTCAAACACTAACACAATTAGGTCCGCATACAAGACTCTACCCGCAAACTCAATCTCAAAATCTTTACACATCTCATAAAGAGTAATTGCCCCTCTTAAAGAGGTCTTAACACGAATAAGTTTAGATAAGGAGGTAGTTACAATATGTTCTCTTTCTACAAACTGTCTAGATATAAAAGAATGAGAGGCACCAGTATCAAAAAGTACTCTAATGGGTTCTTGAAAAAGATTAAAAGTACCTTGCACTTTGTCAGTTCCTGGCATCACTGCAAATGCCTGGCCGGAGTCGCTCGACCTGCCACGCCTGTCTCTGAGGGCAATCCTTGATTACATGCCCCAACTGCTGACACCCAAAACATTTCCTATTGCTCGGTTGAGGTGCTACTGGTCGGATAGGTGGAGGCCCCTCTAACTGAGGTATGGGAGGACGATAACCCAACTGTGGCACTTGATGTCGTTGTCCTTGATAACCCTGCGGGCGCGGACCACCCTGTCTCTGTTTTATACATAAAAGCACTCTAGTTCACTAATTTGGATTAATTTCTTTGCAGTCTTAAGTCCTTACATTTATATGTGATCTAATCTACCGTATGCTTGATGCTAACTTTTAAGTTTACAGTTTTATTTTATTTTATTTTATTTTGTGTGTGTGTGTGTGTGGAAGATCTTGGTTTTCTAATTTTTCGGGGTAGCGTCGATTTATTGGCATCATTTTTGGGCATAGTATTTAAGGTGGCACCCATCTACTTACATATTTCTATATCAACTCATTTTGGTTTACATCATTTGAACCAGACCTGTCTAGTGGAGTGAATATAAAACTAACTGTTTTTTACTATTTACTGATGAGATCTCTATACAATGCTCATGGTAACACACACACACACACACATGAATATAGCAGAGGATGGTAATTTTAGCACCGAAGTAAAGCACGTCAGCAGGCCTGAGAATAGTTTCTTGTCAGGAAGGTGTCAAACTTTTGATGTTACAAGATATATTATTATCTACTATTAGATTATGGGGTTATACATATGTATATATACAACCTACACCTTACACACACTATGTCTAGTTATAGTTTCATAAATGTTTCCTTGAAATACATTGTGCAGTTTGTTAAACCATATTAGATGGGAAGGGGGTTGCTTGCTCTCCCTGTATTCTTCACCCAAGTCATGGTTGTGAAATTTTGTAAATATAAATTGTGCAATGTGCTTAGTTCACCATAACTTGCCCCCTGTTTGCTTAATGTCTAAACCCAGAATATTGAGGCGATGTATTTGACTTTTTATCTTTGCAGAGGTATTTCTTGGTGTGATGATTCGCTGGCTCTAGTTTATGAATCTTGGTATAAGACACGGAGGATAAAAACCTGGGTAATCTCTCCCGGATCTGAAGATGTGAATCCACGCATATTATTTGATAGGTCATCTGAAGATGTGTACTCTGATCCTGGTTCTCCTATGCTGCGGAGAACTCCTGCGGGGACTTATGTGATCGCAAAGGTAATGAAGGAAAATGATGAAGGCACTCATATTTTACTAAATGGAAGTGGTGCGACACCGACTGGGAATATCCCATTCCTGGATTTATTTGACATGTAAGTGTCCCACAATTATATTGCTTTTCTTCTTCTTCTTGATTTCAATTTTATCTTTCTTCCTTGCTAACACTCTGGTCTAACACTCTCTTCCAGAAATACTGGCAATAAAGAACGAATATGGGAGAGCGACAAGGAAAAATATTATGAGACTGTTGTTGCTTTAATGTCTGATGAGAATAAAGGGGACTTGGACATTAATCAGCTAAAATTACTGACTTCCAAAGAATCAAAAACTGAAAACACCCAATATTACATACAGAGCTGGCCAGATAAGAAAGCATGTCAAATTACAAATTTTCCTCATCCATACCCGCAACTGGCATCATTACAGAAAGAGATGATTAGGTATGAGAGGAAGGATGGAGTTCAACTTACTGCAACACTATACCTTCCTCCAGGCTATGATCCCGCTAGGGATGGCCCTCTACCTTGCCTTGTTTGGTCATACCCTGGAGAATTCAAAAGCAAAGATGCAGCTGGGCAAGTTCGTGGTTCTCCTAATGAGTTTGCAGGCATAGGTCCAACATCAGCCCTTCTTTGGCTGGCAAGGAGGTATGATTTTTGCTTGCTTGAACTTCTCTTGATCTGATAGTTGAGTGCTTTTTAAAATTTTTGTTCTATTGCTTCTATTCGTTGGTTGGTTTGGTGTATTTATGTTGGATGAATTTATGATTTTTGTGTGTTTTTCAGGTTTGCTATTTTGTCTGGACCAACAATTCCTATCATTGGTGAAGGCGATGAAGAGGCAAATGATAGGTACTTAAGATGTTCTAAAATGCCAGTTCTTTGTTCCAATCACATAGTAAAATGAACCATTGTAATGGCAATAAGAAGAATTTCTCATATGTTTAATAATCATGATTGCGTTATATATATTGCTATATTGGTCAAACATTGTGTTCTGTAGGTATGTGGAGCAACTGGTTGGAAGTGCTGAGGCTGCAGTGGAGGAAGTTATCCGACGTGGAGTAAGCTTCTGAATTCTTTTTCCCTGGGAATCTTATTATGGTCCTGAATGTCCCGAGTCCTGATACTGACATTGTTTGATGCTTCACTCTTTAAGGTGGCTAACCCAGATAAAATTGCTGTTGGTGGTCATTCTTATGGAGCATTCATGGCTGCAAACCTCCTGGCTCATGCCCCTCATCTTTTCTCTTGTGGAATTGCTCGCTCTGGAGCTTACAACAGAACATTAACGCCTTTTGGGTTTCAGGTAGTGCACTATTATAGTGGCAAAAATTATGTTGACGTCTAGGCACTTGCTTGCCTTCACATGACGTAGTGAATTACTACTATTTGTGTAGAATGAGGACAGAACACTATGGGAGGCCACTACCACTTATGTTGAGATGAGCCCTTTTATGTCAGCCAATAAAATAAAAAAGCCTATCTTGCTTATCCATGGAGAAGAAGACAATAATCCCGGAACGTTGACCATGCAGGTATGATCATTTCCTTTTTTGTTCCCCCCCCCCCCCCTTCTCTTTCTAAACTGTTTTTTCTTTTCATTCCCTCAAAACTGTCTTCAGTGTCCGTATTCAATAAATAATTGTATGATCCTTCAATAAATAAAATAATATTCTCTCACTCAATTCAACAGTATTTACTTTTCATAGATATTTGGTTCAAGTATTTTAATGGTTTCTATCTATGTTCTCTATTATTCTTGCTGCTTTTGTTCCTAAAATGTTAATTGTTCCCTTATTTGCATTCACAATGATGCAGTCGGATCGTTTCTTTAATGCTCTGAAAGGTCATGGTGCGCTCTGTCGCCTGGTGATCCTTCCCTATGAGAGTCATGGTTATGCAGCACGAGAAAGCATAATGCATGTCCTTTGGGAGACAGATAGGTGGCTGCAGAAATATTGTGTTCCCAACACTTCCCATGCAAAGGCAGAACTTGATGCATGCAAAGACGATGTAAGTAAAGAAACTGTGGATTCAGAGAGCAAAGCAGTTGGTGCTACTGGAGGTGGAGTCTTGGAGCTGACAGATCTTGAGCATGAAAGATTTCAATCCATGCAAAGATCATCATTATGGTAATTTTTAATATCCATTATATCCCTAGATGGTTCCCCCCTTTCCTCATTTTTAAATTTTGTCCTACTTTTATGCCTTTCCATTTAAACTTCCTCATCTTGTTGGCAGTGCTCAAGTTGTAAGCCTTATTTCAAGCTTCTTGATTAGCATATGTGATATTAACATGGAAGAACATCTTCACTTCACCACCCTGGATGGTTATCATCAATGGATGCTAGTCTTTGCTGTTGATTATTCACATCTAGTTTATAAGCATGTCTCCAATGAATATTTTTCTACATTTTAAACACAAGATAGATCTGTTTTTTTTTTTTTTTTATTGTGTGGTGTTGAATATATATATATATATATATTCTAAACTTTATTATGATGTTCTAATTTCTTTTGAATGATCACATTATATAGATTGATTGCTGTTGCTGAACTGCCGAGGATAGAAGGTTGGAGCTTTGATATAAACAGGTGTGAAAAGAGAGAGTGGTTGGCCGTCCTCAAAGCAAATCTGCAACATTCAAAATTCCAAGTGGTCTAGACCGTTGCTTACATGATTGTTTTTTTGTGTTGCCAATGATAAACTTCCTCGATGGCTCACCTCCCTGGGTGATATGGCAATGTGTTAGTATAATTTATGGGTGTCCATTATCCCTACTAAAATTATTTGCATAATAATCTGTTTTGTATGATGTCTCTTCACACAGTAACTGAGAATAAAATTGAAAAAACATTTGATCTTGGTGGTTAGGAAAAAAATGGAGTGGAATCAGCAGAATAATGATTCTATAACGGGAAAATGTGCTATAATTCTGTATTATTTTCCCTGCTAGGAGAGGTTATATTTCGAATCTATTATTATTATTATATAGAATACTGAATTGGAATTGGAATGTTTTGAAACTTGAAATTTATTGTATACATGTCATTGTCAGGTGGAGCACAAATCAGATTGAATGGACAAAATTTCCTTTACTCTTAAAAACTATTCATAAGGAAAATATTATGGATTCTAAATAAATTATCTAATTTTTCACACTCACATGAGTGTAAAACTTATACAAATCGAATATATGTGAGTCTCACCGTGTGAGAGGTTTGATAAAAAATTTGATAATTTATTTAAGGTCATAGCATCACTCTATTAATAATAGAAAAATATTTGGGGTCTTAATTTTTGTGGTTTAAATGGTTTAAAATTGTTAAAATAACATCGTTTTGACAAATTCGAGCCATTTAAGCTACAAAAATTAAGACCCTCTATCATTGCTGTTAATAATATCAGGGAAGAAAGAAGTTCCAATTTTTGGCAACATCGATAAAAGACCGCCAGACGAATGTCAACGACCATAATAACTTGGGAGTTGACGATACGGGAAGAAAGCATATCCCATTAGGATAGTGGGGTGGGTTATTAGACGAAAAAAATAAAAGAAATGACTTTTTTCATTATCATGTTTAGGAAGAAAAAATAAACCCGTGAGGGAGAGATGAGTGAGATTTCTTTGCCTTATTTTGTAATTTTAGGGTTAATCTTGATATTTTAAATATTAAATCAAATGGGCAAAATAAAAAAGGGCAAATTATATCAATGGTGTTTATAGTTAGGGATTTATGTCACTTTTGTCTATGATTTTTTAATTGTCACATATTTAACCTTTAATTTTGAATCTTGTTCCAAATAAGGATAATTGAAGATACTATTACTCAATTTTAAAGATAAAGTTGTTAATTTGATAAAATATAAACTAGTTTAACAAAAATAAATATCAAAAAATTATTTTTGAATTTTTTAAAATTATTTATACCCATTAAAAACAAAATTGCATCAAATTGATAAATCTTTTACATATTTATTTATTTATTTTTACCAAATTAATTTTTAGTATATGTTTAGATGATGATCATGTAATGGGTGATTATTTTTATTTTCATTAAATTAGTTTCTAGTTTTTCAAAAGTCAAGTATGACGACAACTTTAATACCATCATTAAATCAATCCATTGAATCAAAAAATCCAAAACTAAAAATATTTTATATATTAAATATATTGATTACACATTAAAAACCTAACAACCACCCATTACATGATTATCATCCAAACGTAGAATAAAATTAATTTGGTAAAAAAAATAAATAATAAATGTGTAAAAGATTTATCAATTCTACATAATTTTATCTCTGGTGGGTAAAAATAATTTATAAAATTCAAAAATATGTTTTTGACATTTATTTTTATCAAATTAGTTTATATTTATCAAATTAATGATTTTGCCCTTAAAATTAAGTAATGATATCTTTAATTGTCCTTATTTGGAACAAAATTTAAAATTCAGAATTAAATGTGTCATAATTGACAAGTCAGGCGTCAAAATGACACGAGTCTCAAATAATAGAGACTGTTAATGTAATTTGCCCAATAAAAAAATTATCTTTCTTATCTAAACCAAACATGAAAATAATTTTTTACTCCTCATTTCTCACGAAATCACTCCATCCAAACAGTAGTGTAAGTTTTCTCAGATATTGCTTGCTGGGTACAAGAATAAAGCAGCAGTTGGATACCCCAGCTAATTCATCCAAATATCAGTGTCGATTCCACCTCATACCATATGCAAAGAAAATATGCCCAGTCCAGCACAGAATTGGATTCCAAGATACAGAGGCTTTGGCTTCAATAAAGCACAACCCCTAGGAAATTTAACAGCTGAATTTTCAGCAGCAGCCAACATTCTTCACCAATCCCAAAGTACATGACCATTGAAAACACTCCAAAAATGAAAGACTGCACAACTAACACAAGTAATATAGCCACATCCAGAAAAATCTCATGTCAAGCAGCCATAAAATGCAACATGCCAGCAAAAACCAGAAAACTTTTATGCTGTGTTTGGTTGGGAGATTTGGGGAGGGATTTGAAAAGAGAAAAGGAAAAAGTGTGTGAAACTAGGTGAAATATAGGTATGTTTTATTCACATTTTACCTACATTTTCTATTTCCCTTTCCAAATCACTCTCCAAATCCCCCAACCAAACACAGCATTAGGATTATTAATGTGGTCCACCGGATTTGATACAAGAAATTTATTCGTTAAAAATACAAACTAAGCATGTTTAGTTCAGATTCTAAGAGCTAATTGACAAGAGAACACTGAATTTGATACACCGAAAATCATTACAGAAAAATATACTATGGAACACCCTTTTATTCTTCCTCAACAACGCTGGCCACGCCTTTCTCTAGTGAAGCATAGAATGCCCTTGTTTTCCTCTGCTCATTCCAATGATGCATCTTCCACAAGCCACACTTGGTCCTGTCAAAGTCGCATAAGCCACCTTATGCGCTCCCATTTTACTTCCTTAATTAGAAAACCTTGTAAACCTGAAAGTAACAACCATAAATCTTACTATTACTAGGCACCAAGAAAATATTTGAGGAAAGCAAGCAATTGAATCAACCAGCCTATCAGTTAAAAGTACATAAAACATTTTGCACAGAAAAAGAGAAAGAATTCTATTATATAGATCGCGTATAATGTGCACCCTTAATTATGTTATTTTCTTTTTTAATTATGTCATTATTTTGAGATATTTGATTATAACTTTTTTATGTTTAATTATGATTTTTTTAGTTATGACTTAAAAAGTATGAAATTATATCATTTTCTGTTGTAGTTAATATTTTTAAGAGTTAATTACCTAAAAGTCTTATTTACAAATGTTATAGAAATTCAGGTCCTATTTATGATTTTTTAAATCAATAAGTCATATTTAGTAAAACTGAGAATATTATTAGTTTTTTCTAATTTTTAAAATTAACAATACTATCAATTTTTCATAGTAATGCTCTAGATAATTATTTTACTAACTGATAAAAAAAAAGAACACGAGATTAAATGTTTTTGTGCTTTTACTTATTGGTTTGATTCAACTATCTAATGAAATTGAGAACATTAATAGTTTTTTTTTAGTTTTAAAACTGAGAATATTATCAATTTTTTTATTTTGTATATCAATGTTCCATCATCATGCTCCTTCATAGACAAAATTTTCAATTTTGCTCAAAAAATAATTCAATTTTTTTTAAAAAAAAATTTTGCACATAATTTTTTCTTAATTTTTTCAATTTGAAAGTTGGAAAATGCTATGGACCCCAAACAAATTATCAAATTTTTTACCAAACCTCTCACATGGTTGTAGGACACACAAGTCACGTGTGTGGTCTCACATCCATGTGAAAGATTTGGTAAAAAATTTGATAATTTATTTGGGGTCTCTAGCATAACTCTTTAAAGTTTTAAAAATCAAAATAAATGTGAATCATCATGTTTCTTTATAGATAATTATAAATGATAAACAATCATTATTTGAAGGACAATTCCGACTATTAAAAATTTAATGTGACTTGAAAGTCTAAAAAATCTTGATTAGGACTTAATGGAGTATAAGTTCATAAATTAGAACTTGTGTGTAAATATCTCTTTTTTTTAAAATGTAATAATTGTATTACCAAAAAAATTAATATTTTTAAAATATAATAATAATTATACTACCAAAAAAAACTTAAAGTTAATAGTTTTATAAAATAATAATTGTATTACTATAAACAAGGTGAATTCTCCAAAATATATTAATATTTTGAAAGGAAAGGAGTAGTAATTATAATAATTAAGGGATTGGATGATCTTGGTTAAACGTATCCAACTAGTAATCATGCTAGAGATCATTAATTTAATGGTTCTAAATTTATCATTAATAAGGTAGAAAAGTTTTAAAAAAAAAAAAAAAATTAGACACAACACATACTGTGACAGTGAATGAAACTCACTACCACATGATTAGTGGTAGCTCTCATTAAAACTCCCACTCATTTTCCATCCAACTAGCGACGTTTTGTTGACTTTTGGTGGGTTGTCTTGAAGTCCATCGGTGATATAAATGCCATGTACAAGAATTATTTTTTGATTAGACACATTTGTTTATTCTAAGAAAAATTATATTATTTATTTTTAAAATTATATTAATCAATTAATTATACAAATAAAAAAAATACACAAAAAAAAATAAAAAATTACGTGAAAATTTTGATTTTATTATTTTAAATTAAAAGACTAATAAAAGTAAATTATGTTTTTATCACATTATTTTTGTGTTAAATATTATATAATTTTTTTAAGACTTTTTTGAGAAGGTACTCACTTTTTGACTTTTAACCTATTTATTTTGAGTCACAAAATCTCTTTACTTTTTTTACACGTTTTTTTAAAAAAATAAAAAATAATAAAAAATCAACGTTTTAATTAACTTTTCAAAACAATCCTAAATATATCAAAGCACTGCCATACAATTCAGATAGAGATGAAGTTATATATAAACATTATGTATAAAAACATCATTTTTTTTTTTTTCAAAAAGACCTTTTTTCTCTACATTTTGGAGTGTTTTGGCAACCAGCCAAAAAGTCAAAAATCAACTTTTAATTCATTTTGAGTTACATCACTTCTCACATGAAATAGTAAAAAAAGTCAAAAAAAAGAGTAAAAAAACAATTTTTAACCATCTTCCTAAAACACCTACTTATAAACCAATGAGTGGTTTCTTAATAATCCCAGCTCCATTAAAATAAGTAAAAATTACAAATAGATGAGACAGTCATAAAATAATAACACTACAAATGAAATATTTTTAGGTACAATTTTGACAGAGGAAGAGTTGTATCAAGCATATAAACATGAGAGTTACATCATCATAAAAATATAATTTTTTTACTACTACATATTGAAATGCAATTGTTTCGGGAGCTTCTATTTGCACATACCCATTCCTTTCTGTGCATATCCTTCTCAATGCACACATTTAAAAAATTAATCCCAATTTATTTTGCTCACTCTACACACCTTTTATTCCACATCTGCCCTCAAATGTAAACCATGCACACGCACGCACCCCTAGACCCGTCTCTCACACACAAACCCCTCAGACCCCTAGACCCGTCTCTTTCACATACACACACCCATCTCTTACACTATCTTTCGTTCCCAAAAGCTGCATCCATCCATTGAAGACATCCAAAGGCGGACCCAGGATTTGTCGATGGGGTGGGCTAATATTAAGGTAAGATTATACAATATATTTTAAGTATAACCACAAGAAAAAAGAGAATTTAATAATATAATCTAAATTAATATCTAAATTTATTGATTAGAAACAATCGAAGTAAGTTGTACTCGACGAGTCTTTAAAGATTCGAATTCATTGATTATAGAATCTAGATCAATTTTCAAAAAGCATGAAAAACAATATGCTTTATTCTTTGAAGGAGAATGCTCTAGCCAATAAAATTGTTTAAACCAAATATGTTGAAATCGGCTATTCTGCTTTTTAAATGAGGACCTAGGATACTCAAGTTTAGATTGATAAGGCCCCAAGTTCACATAAGCTCGTCTAACCTCATCCTGTTGATTAACCGGATATTCACAATTTTGCAAGCGTAAACCAGGATCCCGTTCAATGACAGTTGAATCAAATTCGCTTGGTTTATTTGCTTGAGGTATGGAAGGCAGTTGCACATCAGAAAATGAGGTTTCAACAACATTGGATGTTGTACTGCTAGATTTCAGTTTTGATCGATAAAATGGGAAAAGGGTTTTCCCGTTTTTGAGTGTGGAAGTTTAATTATTTATAACCTAAAAAAAATTAGCCCTAATTGATATTAAACTAGAGTATATTCGCAATAATTTTAAATATTAGGGTTTATATATATATATATATATCCTCAATTATTTGTATTTAAGCTTTCGTTATTTTTATATTTGTCCAAAAAAATTCTTTCAAAGTTTAAAAACTAAAAGCAATATAGAACATTGAACAAGGCAGTATCATAAAAAAACTAAGGGTAATATAATATTTGTTGCATGAAGATAAAATTTCAAAATCATTGTTAATCAAATCCATTATCAACCAATGAAATAAAATAATTGGTTAATTACACTTACCAAAAATGTTAGAAAAGTGGAGCTACTACAAAGTTCTTTGGAGACGGAGAGGGCCGCTGCCTATCTATTGAAAGACGTGAGTATTGTTTTGGAAGATTTGTTCTTTAAACAAATACAAACCTATTGGGCTGCCTATTTATTTTTTTGAGTAAGTATTGGGCTGCTATTGGGCTACCTATCTAAAAAACAAACAAAAAAACTATCGGCCCTTATTTGGAACGGGGCTGGATTGGGAGAGGTTGGGAGGCTGGACTGGGTTGGGCTATAAAAAAAATTTCTATAGATTTTTTAAATTTTGGACTGGGCTGCAGCCACCTATGCCCAGCCCTAGGTCCGCCCTTGAAGACATCTCATTGAAGCATTGAAGACATCTCACGTGAATTATTGAAGGAATTCTTCACATTTGGAGAACTTAGGTTGGTTTACTTGTTTTAATCCTTATTTCTATTTCATTTGTAATGTATGGTTTGTTTTTACCATTTTTGAAATGAACACATAGCCCATCGTAATCGAGCACTCTGTTTCTCTTTCGGAACTGGTTTTCTGAAAATAAACTATACTTGTTTGGAAATAGAATTACGAAAATGATAATTTATTTCGACAGTAGAATTTTGATTTTTTTTATTTGTTTCGACATTCTACTTCCGAATCTATTTAATTCTAACGACATTCAACTTCGAACAGAATAAATATTTGCGGTTTTCAACTTCCGAACAGTATGTTTTTTTCCCCCTATTTTGTATATTCTTTTTACAATTGTTTACTTATTAAATATATTAATTTTTGCAGATAATATGGATTCTGAACGTCAACAACGTGTCCCATCTACTGCTTCAAATAGAAGACGTTGTGAATTAGATGTTGACCATGAACGGGAACAAGGGCGTAGGCGAGGTTGGGGTCGGGGTCGGGGTCATGGTTGAGGTCGTGATCCAGTTCCAATAGAATATGATATCCCCAGTGCTAGTCAAAGTCGTAGCCGAAGTCGAAAACGAGTTGAAGGTGATGATATGCCTGACACTGTCGTGGAGGATGCCCTTTTACCTGATTCTCCTACTGTCCAGGAAGAGGACCTTATTTATGCTTTTCAAAGTGGGCCGACTGATCCATCAATACTGCGAAGTTTCAATAGTCATGTCGTTGCAGCTGTTTGGCAGGGAAAGGTAAACATTCCTGAGTAGAAATTAAATTCATTTTTATATGATTTTTTATGGTGTTATATGGTAGTTTCTAATGAGATATTAATTTGTTTTATAGAAACGAGGGCCTCTAAAATGTCATAATCACTCTTTGAAGATCCTTGTATGGACATGGTGGTCAGTAGACAATAACACCAGATTCAAAGCCATTATTGAGTGGTCTGGGCTGTCATAGTTAGCTCGTTGCACTTATCAGTTCGTCAAAAGCTTCTAATCTCCAATTTTGTTGAGAGATAGCAACCTGAGACGAACATATTTCATATGACAGTTAGTAAGATGACCTTGACCTTGGATGATGTTGGCACTATTCTTAGCCTTCCCATTGTAGGCAGATCAATCAGCGTACCAAATGTGACGAATCTTCATGGAGTTACACTACTGGTTTTTGGCTTGGGGATTACTGAATGTGTAGCACATGACGAGGTTTCTATTACTAGTGGGAATTCAGTCAGGCTTGAGTGGTTGCAAAGTCAGTTTGCTGGTGTCATAAATTTAGACCTAGAGGAGGCCATAGAGTGCGCTGCTAGAGCTTATTTGTAGTTTCTATTAGGATGTACGCTCTTCAGTGACAAGAGTGGTACTAGGATTCCTGCTGTTTACCTTGGCTTATTGATGGATTTAGGATCCATTCTGTCGGTCTGGTGTTAAGTAGATCTATGGTTATATGACTTATCTAGAGGCGTGGATTTATGAGCACTTTCGAGCATTTCGACCTCTCTAGAACATGTGCTACAATGAAAACATGTCACACGTGTACCATTGGACATCTAGGAGAGAGGCGGGTTCCTCCATTGATCATTTAAAATCTTTTCGAGTAGAGCTTGACAGTTTGGTAGGGACTGATGTAGGTTTACTCGTCCTAAGATAATTTTAACACTTTTCATTTATCTTACCCTTTATATAATTTAATTCAAAAACACTTTACGTTTACAGGTTATTTGGGATCCATACCAGAGTTACAGAGACCGGCATCCATGTAACCCGGTTACGTTCTACCATGGATGCTTGAAGTGCTTAGATATGGTCGAACCCTATTATCCAAATAGGGTTCTGAGACAGTTTGGCAAGGTTCAAACCATCCTAGATGCACCTTTTGCCCCACTCGTGGTACTCGAGGTAACATATCTACACGATATATAATCATGTATAGATACTTGGATAGGATCTGGGAGGTTTGGGATAACTACGTGTTATCTGAGCAGCAGAGGAGCACACCAGTTCGTTAGCCTTGGGAATGCGTACCAGGTTCCATAAATTAGTATAAGAATATCACGAACCTATATGTTGAGCGCACTGATAGGCCACGTATGCATGAACATCAGGATTTCAGCCAACATGCCGATGTAATATTTTATCCTCTTTTATACATTTGTAACTTACTTTTGCTTTTTTGATATGTTCCCTAAAATGTGATCTTCTTTTCAAATACAGCGTATTGCACATGTACTAAGGAATGCACATCCTATAATTTAGGCTGGTTATAAGGACGGGATTCGACATCCTCATCGACTTTACCAGGCTATCGAGACTATGGCGCATGTCCTTGAAGGTCAGCACATTGACGAAGCTAGACCTAGTTCTACTAGAGGTCGTTTTTCATCTCTGACATTGACATACAATCGTAGGCCTAGTTGTAGGCATACAAATGATTCGTGACATGTTATTTGATAGTTGATGAATTTTTTGTGGTGTTTTTGTAAGCTGACATTGCTGTACATATCTTTTAATGACATTATAAAAGATATTTTGTTATTAGAATGGAATGGTAACAATGGTCGATGACATTGTAAATGACATTTTCTTATTAGAATGTAGTGGTAACAATGATCGATAACATTCAATCCATGCCACAAAACACATCAACATCAAAAAACACATCCATTAATTTCTTCCATAGTTCTAACATTGTCAAATGCATACATTTGTCATTCGACATCAACAACATAAAACGTCTCTTGAATAGCTACAGTATCATGAACAACATCCGGTTATTTTTGATGTATTGTTGCCATCATGTTTTTACTTCTTTGTTGCTCTATATTAGTCACTCCTCTCACAAGCAAGATACATCTTGGGTCTTTTTTTCTCTCTACCATAGTTTGATGTTTTGATTACAATGACCAAACCATTTCTCTTTCTAACTTCACGTATCCAGTTGAGCAATTCATCCTTACTTTTGAATGCCTACAAAGTCAAATAAATATTATCAAATATTTACATTTGTTGAGCAATTCAAAACACAATCATTATAATTTCATAAAGTGAATCTATTCAGTTGTGAATTGAGTAGTGTAATCCAACACACTATTCGAGCAAAACCTGACTTCCTTTAGTTGAGACATATTCTTACAAGTTTTGTATTATATTACAAATTTGAAATGGCATTATAAAGATAAATTTGCAATTTGAAATTGTAAAATTTAGTATGAAATTTATGAATTTGAAATATAAAATGAAAAAAAAAAAATTTACTTCTTTCGAAAGTATAATGTCGAAAAAAATGCTATTGTTTGAATATAGTTGTCCGAATTATTTTTAAAGGTTCAGAAGTTGAATGTCGAAAACTTTAAATTATATCGGAAGACAACTTTCGAAATGAACTAATTATTTCGGTAGTAGACTATCGAATAAATTGATATATTTTGACACTGGTTTTCCGAAAGACGCTGAACAAAGAAAAAAAAAATGACTTTTACATAGCAAAACTCACATTTCCTTGGCTATCTTTTTCATAAACATTTATCTACTTTTGAAAATCTAAATTTTGAGGTTTAGTGTGTAAACTAATGAAAAGTTAAGAATCAAGAATGATAGTGTTTAGTGTGCAAAAACTAATGAATGGAAGCTAACAATGTGAGTGTTTAGGAAGTTGCTATTTTAATTTTTGGTTATTTTAGTATGCTAAAATTTTTGTATTTAGAAAAATAGTTGAATTTTTTTGTAGTTGGATGTGATGTGTGTGAGGAAAAAACTAAAATGATTATGAGTTTGATGTGACATTTTGTCTGATTGACTATTTTAGTCTATTTTGTCATTTTGTAAATTTTAGCCCACAAAACTAAAAAAAGCCTCTGCCAAACACGCCCAATGAAGGGTTTGAAAGGATGATGATAGAATGTAGAGGTTTAGCAAACTGGGTATGGAAGCTCAAAATGAGTCTGAGATGTAGATGTGGAGGTTCAACATGAGTCTGAGATGTGGATGTATATTGAGAACTTGTGTTTATTTGAATTGTGTGTGGATGTCCATGATAGTAATTTCACTTAGGGATAAAATTGTAATAAAAATAAGTATCATTAAGTGTGTGCACAGAGTGGAATGGATGTGTGTAAATAGAAGCTTCTAGTTTTTTCTTAAAATAATAAAGAGTAAATTACACTTACACCCTTGATATTTGAGTTTAATATATATCATCCCTGACATTTGAAATTATACTAATCTCCTATCATTGTAATTATTTAGATGGAATAAAAACATTGAGATCATGCACTTTTTCTTTTCTTATTTTGTTTTACTTTCTATGTTTTTTTTCTCTTTGCTTTGCTTTTCTTTTCTTTACTTTTTTTTTTTTTTTTTAATGTAACTTCTTATATTTTTTTATTAAGAGTTATTACTTTTTATATTAATAAAAATTTATGAAATGAGATTATTAATGAATAGAAATAATTTTTTTTTTTTTAGATTCAAAAATGGAAATAATTTTTAGAATGTATAATTGGACAAAACGTTTGTCAATGTAATTTAACCAATAATAAAAAATAAAAAAGTCCAAATAGCCTCGTGGAATTGATGTTTCCCCACCCTCATTTCTCACCAATTCCTACCTAATCTATCGACCGAATTACAGTCTTAAAAGTCTACCAAGGATTCTCTAGGCTATTTTTTTAATTTTTTTAAAGTGATATATTATGTGATTGAGATTTAATATTAAAAAATTAATATAATTTGTCATTAAATCTTAATCACATAATACATTACTCTTAAAAAAAAAAAAAAAATTTTAGGAGATCCTTGGCCCTTAAAGTTCTCCCCTCCACCCTCTCCTCGTATATAGACACACACACACACACTGATAGACACACCTATTCTCTCTCTCTCTCTCTCTTATGGCGTCCTTGTTCTGTTCCATGAAATTTTTGGTGGTCCTCTTCGTCATATCGGCGGTCCCAATCGGCGTCCTGATATCACTGGAAACAGCGAAGCCAGCGAGCCACGTGTATCACTACCACAGTTCAGGGTGGCTGAGGGAGTGCGCCAAGTGGGACGATCTTAATCGGCGATTCCTGGTGGCTTTATTTGAGGGCGGTGTGGCTGAGATCCGGGTGCCGGACGAGGACCCGAAACCCTTGGAGGAAGTTCCGGTGATAAGAGAAGCTGAGTTGGCCGGAAACGCGTCCCTGGGTATTGTAATAGACCGGCCCAGGAATCGTCTGATGGTGGTGTTCGCCGACGCCTTCGGAAATCGGTACGGTGCACTCGCGGCCTATGATTTGACCACCTGGGACCGTTTGTTTCTCACTCAACTCACTGCCTCAGGTATGACTATGAACTATGACTATCAACCCAATCACCTCAAAAAAAAAAAAAAAAAAAAAAAAAAAATCACCTCTCTCCTCTTCGATATTTCCAACCTAACCCAACCCTAACTTCATAGAATATTGACAAAGCACAAGAGCTTTATAAAAATAAGAATTCACTCAAACAAGTATTATTAAAAATAAAATAAAAATATTTTAAGGCAAGTAATAGGAATTAAGTGGGATTATATTCAAGTTTTGTTTGTTTAATTTTTTTTCGGTAGTATTACATGAACTAATTAGTATATTAACTAGTATTGTACCATTATTATTGATCTCATCTATTATATAAATTATAAAAATTTTAAAATTTTAAAATTATCACATCACCTTTTAAATACTAATTAATATATTAATTAGTACATATAATATTATTCATTTTTTTTTTACAAAATAACATTTAATATATTATTAATTAAATTACAATGCAAATTCATTTTTCTCTGTGAATATTCTTTAAGAGTAAATTATCAATAGGTTCTAATTGTTGGACTTAATTTCTATCAAATTTTATTAAAAATAAGTTTTAATAAAATTATCACTAAAAATAATTTTTTTGTAACAATTTTTTATATATGTCACTAAAAATTGATAATTAGTAATTTTTTTTACCATGATTTTTATAAATTAAAACTAAAACTTATAATTAGTGACTTTTTTATGAATTTTTTTTTTCATAAAACTTATTAAATATTAAGTTCACTTATTAAAATCTACACATAACTACCTAAATTTAAATAAAAATCTCACTGAACATAGACATGTAAGAGTACCCTTCCAATAGCCTCATGGTATGTAATAGAGAATGTTGGAACTAATAAGAGACAAAGTTAAATAAAATTTGAGAATTTAGGTACATATCAGCACAAATGAGGAATTAATATAAAAGGATGGTTTTTACCATATAAATTAATTAAAATTGAGGAAAACACTCCAGTCGCCCCCTCTGAGTCGGCCGTATGCAAGGATTTATTTAATGGGACCTCGTAATTAGTGCCTTTAGTGGTAGGTGGCAATGTCATATAAATTGTAAATATATGTGTCCCAGGGCTATTCTGCTCCTCTTTGTTGCTGATATAGCTCTAGATCCACCAATCAGGTTTCAGATACTTTAGAATTGTGATAAACGATATAAAACTATGAAGAACTTCCAACTGGTGAATTTATTTCAATAGATTTTATAATAATTAATAATATTTTTTATTAAATATTATTAAAATATTAATAATTATTAATTTTTAGTGATAATTTAAAAATAGGGCAAATTACAAACACCCCCCTCGAGGTTTGATGAAAATACAGATTTCTCCCTGAGGTTTGAGAAATTACATCCCGTCCCCTGAGGTTTACATTTTCATAACAAATTGCCCCCTAGGGTTTTTATTTTCATACAGATTCCCCCCTAATTTTTCCTAATTTATTATGAAAATTTGACCTCGAAATTTGTAATTTCTCAAACCTCGTGAAATCTGTATTTTTACTAAACCTCAAGCGTGTGTTTGTAATTTACCCTTAAAAATAAATATAAAAAATATCATTAATTATAAATTTATTGTTTAAAAAAAATCACTAATTATCACTAATTATAGTTAAAAAAAGTATTAGTTTTAAATTTTTAGGCCTCGTTTGGGAACAGGCTAATTTAGTAACTTTTTGGCTAATTGGCTAAAAAGGTTGGTAAGAAAAACTCAGATGTTTGGGCAACTTTTTTGGCTATTTACAACGCAAAAAGCTTTTTGAGAAAAGGAATCTTTGACTTTTTTTGGTATGGGTTGTTTTTTTTTTGCTAAAAATTAGCTTTTTTTTGGTATTTTAGCCTCTTGCCAAACGAGGCCTTAGTGACAGTTTAAAAAATGTCATAAAAAAACGTTATTACTTATAAGTTTTAACTATAATTTATAAAAATTGTGACAAAAAAATCACTAATTGTTAATTTTAACGATATATACAAAAAATCATGACAACAAATTATTTTTAACGACGATTTAGTAGGACTTATTTTTAATATTACTTGATGAAAATTCTAATTATTAGAATTTATTGATAATTTTTTCTAAAATTATTGGGTACTAGGCAGTACACATGCATTTGATGAATGGAAAATTACAAATGATACTAAGGCCTCGTTTGGGAACAAGTTAATTTAGTAATTTTTTGGCTATTTAGTTAAAATATGAGCTAAAAAAATTAGTATGTTTGGGATGACTTTTGACTTTTTACGAAAAAATTTGCAAAAAGTAGAAAGAAAAGAAAATTTTTGACTTTTTGATATGGGTTGTTGACTTTTTGATTTTTTTAATAATTTTTTGACTTTTTAGCTAAAAAAGCCACTTGCCAAACGAGGCCTAAGTGAATTATTTTTAACTTTTTGGAAAGTGGGTTAAAGCCTCTTCTTAACTTTTAATCTATTTTGAGTATATTATCTCTCATATTTTTTACATTTTAAAAAAAAAAAAGTTAAAAAAATTAAATTTTAATTATTTTCTCAAAACATCCCATAATAAATTTTTTTTTTTATTTTTTAAATATGTCTTAAGTACACATCTATAAATAAGAATATTACATAGTGATAGTAGTCAAAAGGCTAATGAATGATTACCCGAAAACAATGATAATCTCTTTTGGTCGAATTTTGATTTAATATTTTGTGGACCCATGTAGCAAGATGGAGTTGAATCACTTTTTGAGCTTTTTAATATATATATATATATATTATTATAATAATTATATTAAAATAAATAATTAATTATTATATATCTACAAGCTCAATACTAAACAAACACTACATAACACAAGAAAGATCCTCATAATACAGGGGGAAAAAAACTAAAGAAATTTTTTTAGTGTAAAAAAAAATAATAATCATTCATTTGGCAAAAATTGGTCAAACTTAGGGGTGTAATTTTGTTGTGATTTTTTTACAGAAAAAAAAAAAAAAATTGTATTCCTCGTGTGTTTATATTATTTTTATCTTATTTGTAATTTTTATATGTAAAATTTATTTGGAATGATGCACACGTTAACAAATGTTTCTTTTTATAATTACAATTCACATTTTGACTCATAATAAAACAACTTCTAAATATCATATCTTAAATTTTTCAAAAATGTTAGAGGTGCCAAAAATTCTATGGGATCCACATTGTGTGGGTTCCACACCCATGTGAGACATTTGATAAAACTTTTGATAGAATATTTGGAGTCTCTAGCATTACTCAAAATTTTTTGGTTTGAAATTTTCAATTAGGTATAAATGGTAGTTGGCACTCCATCTGATTCTCAACCAAAATGGGGAGCTTTAAATTGTGGTTTCGTGCAAGATGTTAATTACTTATACTTGACCTTTTAGTGGTGTTGGAGCTTACCAAATGCATGTTCCACCCATTGAATTATCTTGTAAACACGAAACCCCCTTCCTAAAAAAAAAATTTATATTCTTTATTATATTTTATTTACTATACAATGTATTATTACTGTATTCATAATAAATATAAGTCATAAAACTCATTAAATGAATACAATAGTGACATTTAAAATGATATGAAAAAAAGTTAACAATGCTATTGAGCATTGTTTAATATTTGAATTAATGTAGTAAGTGTTTTGAAAATTAGTTAAAATTAAAATGAGTTTTAAAATTAATAAAAAATTATTTTGAAATTAGTGAATGACGTCTCATGTTCTTCTTTTATTTATTTACGGTTGTTTTCTTGGACCTTAGATATCTGTTAGACAAAAATATATTAATCTATAGTCAACAATCAGTTGGTGATAAAAATATAGAATTAAAAAATATATATATAATTGAAAGGTTAAATGTCACTCTCTCTCTCTCTCTCTCTCTCTCTCTCTCTCTCTCTCTGTGAAGTGCATATTATGGAGTAGACGTCTAAGTCCGTGCCATGAGAATATATTTTGATTTTTTTTTTTTAATATTAATTATGTGTTGAATTTGATCTTGATTATTATGATTGTAATTTATTATAATATCATATATGATAAAAAATATATTATTTGAATTTGAATGTCTGGTTTCTTCAATTGTGCAGACGAGAAATCCTTTGCAGATGATGTAGCAGTTGACGAAGAAGGCAACGCATATGTCACCGATGCCAAAGGAAACAAGATTTGGAAGGTTGGGGTTAAGGGTGAATTCCTATCAACCATAACAAGCCCACTCTTCATTGCAAAAGAGTGGTACAAAAACTTGGTTGGCCTTAATGGGATTGTTTACCATCCAAACGGCTACTTATTAGTTGTCCACACTTTCTCTGGCAATCTGTTCAAAGTCGAGATAGGGAAACTAAATGAAGTTAAAATAATTGAGGTGGCTGGGGGGCCATTGTTATTTGGAGATGGGTTAGAGCTATTCTCTCCCACTAAGCTCGTGGTAGCTGGGAACCCTTCGAGGATGGTGGAGAGCTCTGATGACTGGGAGACGGCCTCGGTTGTGAGCAAGTTCAAGGGACCTATGCATCGGATAACGACTGCAGCGACGGTGAAGGATGGGAAAGTGTATTTGAACCATATATTGGGGTTGGGATACCCTAGGAGGAAGCATGCCCTGGTTGAGGCAGTTTTTTCTAGTTAGAGAAATAGGGTTAAGATTATGAAAACTTGTGTAAGTTTAATTTTCCACAACCATTGTTGGTTTTTGAATGAAATTTGTGTTGAATTGGCTTTTGAATGTATTAGTGAAGAACATTGTTGGTATTTGAATGAAATTTGTTTCTGCCACCACTTCTTGGGTGATCTGCACAGGTGATCCAAAATGGTAGGTTTGGTAAAATTGCAAAATTGTGTGGTGCAACTTTTTATTATTTATATCCCTCTCTTCCTCATCTTTACACTGGCTAAATAATTTTAAATTTGTACTACCCTGAAAAGAACTGTATCGTGGAGGAGGCGATAAAGCAGATGAAAACTCCTGTGACATTCTTGAATGTAACTAGTCTGTCAGAATACAGAATAGATGGATCCATCTGTATATGGAAGAAAATTTGGGAACAGCTACTTCTTAATGCCGTGTTTGGTTGGGGGATTTGGGGAGGGATTTGGAAAAGGAAATGGAAAAGGTAGGTGAAATGTGAATAAATCATGCCTATATTTCACATAATTTCACACACCTTTTCCCTTTCCCTTTCCAAATCCCTCCCCAAATCCTCCAACCAAACACAACATAAGGGTTCAAGATTGTAGTCATTGGTGTCTTCCTGGCATTCCAGGTATCTCGAATGAATTGTTGTATTTTCATTTGCGAAAGAAGGGAGATTTTGTAGAGTGATGTATTTCTCAACTTGCACATCCTTTCATTTCTTCCTCGCATGTTAGTTTAGCGAGGTACCATGTAAATGTTCTCATTTTGAATTCATTTTTTTGGGAAGAGAAAGAGGTTCTTTGATTTTTATTCTACCCATTGCCCCTTTGCAACTGTTCTCAACATAAGATTTGCATACCATCCAAAGAAACAACATAATTACTGAATGTAAATAACATTATTACCGTAAGATTACAGCACTAGTATCCTGCAACAGCATTTTCAATCTCTTATTCTTTATGTATATTTTCAGTAAATAGCTAGAGAACTTTCTAGCTTATTGCCAAGTAATGTGTTTGTTTTGACATCTACAAATATTTTAAGGCACACATACATGTATACATACTTCTCCACCGCATTTCATAAAGGTTGGCTCACAACATTGACAACCGTATCTATCAAATCAGTGTAGCTTGGATAGAAAAATTTGAAAATAGTAAGGAAACACACCTACAGCTATACGCAATGTTGAGATGGTTCATCAATGAGATTGGTGTTTCTTTGCTCGACCTTGAGAAATTGATGAATCATCTCCCTTCAATCCCTCTGGTTTTCGAGCCCATGCTGGTGCTTGATCAGGTCCGTAACGATAATCATAGAAGAGCTCCTCACTCGCATCAATATGGTCCTTGGCAAAAATTCCAACTCGATGATCACCAGCCACGAGCATTACCTGTAAAAACCATCATATTGGGTCAGTCGATATATCTAATTCCACAAACAGAATAATGGAATTACACACACCTTTGCATAACAGTTGGGGTTTGATGAATGGTTCGCAAATTTCAGCTTGTCTCCTTTGCGGTATGCATCAAGGACATACTGTGAAAGAAAGAAAGAGCTGCTTTAAGATTTCTCATGTTATAATGCCACAGTTTAAAACTACAATTCTTTTTCCTATTATTCCCTCTTGATGAACGACTCAACAACAGCACCTCAACCTTTGGCCTATTTTCTTTTTCTTCTTGTTTGTTCATCCAAGGGGATTGCTATGACTACCTGTTCTCCACATACATCGTTGCGTTCATGTTATTTACTTTTTATTTTTTATTTTTTGGCCAAAGTTAGATTTCATTGATAGATAGAAACAAATACATCAAGAGTGAGTATCTCCCCAACTCTAGAAGGACTTACAGCCAAGGTTCCAACAACCATAACCCGCAACATACTGTGCCCATCAACCAACAATCATAACTATAACCATAACATACTGCAGCCACCAACCAACAACCATACTTGCAAGATACTGTGGCCACCAACAACTGAGACAAACCCAAACCTCCATGGAAGAGGAAGAAAAGCCTCCACAAAGGAGAAAAAAAAAAAAAAAATACAAAAATACTAAAAAAATCATCAAAAAACCACAGTCGCACAACCTGTAGCGTAGGCCCGGCAAGCAACTCTGGCATTAGCCTTAGATTTGTAGCCCACGGAGGCTGTGGAAGCCTGAATGGTACCTTAGATTGAAGGGCAAAAAACTAGATGCGAGAAAAAAAAAAAATCACCCACGTAGACCGAAAAGAAAGGTAAGGGGGAGGGGGATCGGATGTCACCGCCCCTCACTCCCCTGCCATGGCAGCCAGAGAAAACTCTAGAGTTTAGAGAGGGAGGCTTTGAAAAACTGAATTGATTTAACTAATCCCCTTGTAAGCTTTTAATTGGTAATTAGTTACAAGAGACCTATTCACAACCTTTTTAATTGGTAAATAGTTACAAGAGTTTGGCCTACTCACCCAAAGGTGTAACCCTCCTTGAATGGAATGGAAATTGTTTTGCTATATTGGGGACATTTTCAGAAAAATTAAGGAAATATAACTCATAGAATATTAATGTTCTGATATAAGATATCTTAATATCGTCATTTCAAAATATACTTTTATATTATTTTGACAAATAGCAAATTTGATTTGATTTATTTTACGTGTCCAAACTTGTTGCTAAAGGTGAAGTGAAACAAGCACAGCTGACATTTGTTTCAAGTCACACAAGGCATAATTGCAACATGAAATCTTTAAACAATAAATTTCACTTGCCTGATCATTCAAGTCAAAAAGAAAAGATGAGTTTGCACGATCATAAATTTTCCCACGCTTATCTGCTTCTCGGTGTGAAATCAATTCACCAGTATATTCTCCAAGATAGTCATTTTTGTTGACAGGGTTCTGAAATGAAATAATCCAATTACAAAGAAAAACTAGCAAGGGACAGTAGAAATAAATACACAAACAAAGATACTTGATCTTCCTACCTTTAAGAATGCTCCCCATCCAGCAACCTCAGATTTAGCCAAGAGGATCTGAAAAGAAGGAAAAATGGTATTAAAAAAATGTATTTCTTAAAAATCAAATGCATGGTGCTTCTTTGAAAAGTAAAACTTCGAGAATTGGTCACCCTTTGTTGTTGCCTTAGAAGGAGCCTCATATTTCCACATTGGCCATCTCCTCGCCTGGGTGGCTCACCTAATGAACCATCCCCACAACTGCAGAAAATTATGAAATTGTATAAATACTGCCATATGTGAAAGGATTCCAGAATGAGAAGAAAATTATAAAAGAAAAAAAGTCATATGAAAGAGTATCATCTTGACAGACATTTTTCTAGGGGGGGAAAAAGTCATATATACTGTACAGGTTAGTGCCCTTAAAGAAGAACATTCAACAAAGCAGAAGAAACTTATTCTACTTGGTATTAATATTATAGTGCACACACAAACACATAATAACTCAGTAATAAAAAAAGGTTGTGCACACAAAGGTGTACATGATCATTACCTAACCCAACAATTTCGACAAACATCAGGATCACATTCACGTCCAGCAGCAAAGCATGGGCATTGCCGGCTTCGGCACTGACTCTTTGCACAGTGACATCCCCTGAACCGGTTTTTGCAGCTTTTGGAACACCTATAATTAAAAATTATTTGGAATGAAGATCATTTTTTGTTCAGGGTTCATTGATTGTAACTAATGAAATTCCCAGCTAGTGTAAAGGATCCAAGAAAACAATTTGCTTGGTTAACTCATTTCCAAATCTAATGATACTTATAAAGTTTTTCCTCATACAATTGATTCACAAAATCAGCTCAATTAAACAAGTTTAGAATTACTTGAGAGTGGCTGCAGAAGATCTGTTTTAAGCACTTACCCACAATACTTTTCACAGCAAGTTCCATTATGTAGACAAGGGCATTGCTTCCTCAAGACATAGACTGGCATCCACATGGTTGAAATTGCTTACAAGACTGGTTTTTCCCATCTGCAATTCTTTTCCACATTGATGGATGCCCAGCAGACTTCCAAGAATATTTAAGCTTCCGTGTTCTGCCCCTTCTACGAAGTAACCGTGACCTTGTTGGCATCTCTCGTTCCTAACACAACCAAATAATTGCAACTAAATATACATGCTCAATATTAGCACCACAGCTCATAGAGAGTGTGATAAAGATTCACTGACTATTGAAGTATAAAGACTAGTCGCCTATGATTGGCCTCCAACCAATAGAACTACAGAAGAGAAACTCTAGCATTTAAATTCAAGCGGAGCACACAAGGCTACTTTAAAGTGTAATCTAGATAGTCCAATCTGTCTATGAGAACGATGGCGCAAATAAAAACGAGGTTAATTCAAGTCAGTGACATGTTGTCTAGTCTCAAAAGTACACACACGGATTGGTGATATGTACTTGCAAATCCTTTGTCCTTCAAACAAGAGAAAGAAAATCATGAACACATTTACGCATATCTCATGTTCAAATAGATTTAGAAAATACAGATTTTGTGTTATCTAATGACTTAAATATTAATTTATGCCATATTTTCTGTCAGTCAACAAGAAGACACAAGCAGCTTAATTGAAAATGATGAGAGGAGATTCCTACTAGCTTAGCTGGTAAACTCTATTGTGGGTGGCAGCAAGAAAGTGCTTTCAGGTTCCCAACTCAGCTAGAATAGAACACAGGTATCACCTACGTGCTTCTCAGAAAGGGTGAAAAGAGAAGAAAGTAAAAGAACACTAACCATAAAATCTGCATCAACTTTCTTGTTGTCTTCTGAAAATGAACTTGGCATATCAATAGCTCCATGAGGAATTGCAGCTCCATCATCATACATGTAACTGGACACCTCTATGCAAGTCTTCAAGCCAGAAAGCAAG
Organism: Camellia lanceoleosa; assembly: GCA_025200525.1. Classification (NCBI taxonomy): domain Eukaryota; kingdom Viridiplantae; phylum Streptophyta; class Magnoliopsida; order Ericales; family Theaceae; genus Camellia; species Camellia lanceoleosa. The sequence goes on along the minus strand of CM045768.1, from coordinate 8,454,656 downwards.
TTCCTGGCTATGAGGCAACTGCAAAGCAAGAGGTTTATACTAAGGTCAAAAAATGCTAAGTAAGCTATAGTATTTTAGGAGATCCAAACATTCAGAAAATATATAAAAACTGGAAACAAACCTAAATCCGAATTCATGCAATTAGAGTATGCATATGAAGGAACAAACTGTGTATTGCTTACACATAAAAATACTCCACAAAATATGGTTGCAATGGTTATGCATATTAGATACATTTACATGTATCATTTGGATTCTTCCAGTGAAATTTTACCAGAGTCGTCTTCTACTATTTCTAAAACTTCTACGTAGGCCCCCATCCCATATGTGGCCCCGTTGCATAACTACTCATGCTCATATAAAGATGTCCAGAGGATAACAATTATTGTGAGGAAAGGGTTACAGAGAAGACCCCCTACCTGTTTCTCCCAAATATCTCTATTCCCTTCAAGTATAGATCTTTCTCAAGAGGTTTCCACTCACTGTTTCTTAGAACCCCTTTAACTTGTCCTTTCATGGAATTGGATGACTCCTTCAAGACACAAACTTCTGCACTGTGGCTAATACCTTTCCCTTCATATTGGGCACTGTCCTCAATCCCATGCCCAGAAACACCCAGCGGATGGCTGAATTTGTCTGAAGCAGCTTCAGTCAATATACCCACTTCATCTTTGGTGGGCACAAGGACATTTTTATCAGGTGCACCAAATTCGACGTCTCTGCCTTCTCCGCTTGAACTGGAACCTGCAGTTAGAATTCCATCACAGGCCACAGTAACTGCATTCTGAGCTGATAATCTTTTCTGTTTTTTACTAGAACCCTGGATATCATCTGAAACCAATGTTAAGTTTTCTGGCACTGTATTTGTGGGCTTTGGGATCTTGCGCTTCCCCATTTCATTATGCATTACTGCCATGAGATACAAATCCAAATTTAGAGATTGGGCAGCAGCTTATGAGCTATGCAGAGGTGATGATGTAATAACCAAATTATTTAAGCAATGCATTCATTGAAAAAAAAGAAAAGAAAAAATATATTTATACAATCATCACCTGTCTGTTCAGTACCAGGGGATCCTGGAGTCTTGCCTTCCTCATCTGAACTTTTATTTTCAATTCTACGCAAAGCATTGACAGATGAACTTTCTGGCAAGTCTTTGACAACTTTAACTGAATAGTAAAGACCACAGTAATAGAGGTTCCCATGCAGAAATGGCAGAAACATAAGTCAGCAAAAGAATGCATGGAGGATGGTTGTGGTGGTAGAAGATAATTATGATAATTAATAAAAAGATACGGCTTTCACTATAAGTCTATATCGAAATATAAAAGCAATTCATTACTAGTTCCTTGCCTCATGGTGAAAGTGTATGACATTGCCCAAAGCAAAGAGAGGTGTTAATGTGTAAGGCAGACAACAAACACATATAACATTTATTTATTAATGTGAACACAAATTTTGGAATTTTGTGATCTTTTGCTAAAAGTATTAAGAATGGGTTGCCTTAGATAAAACTCTAAAGCAAGGACTTGATAGCAGGCCCGGCCCAAAATAGTGGGAAAAAGAGTTGAAACAAACTGTCTATCATCATGGTTTTAGTTACAGCTACAGCTAGTGGTTAGGTTGTATACAGACCTTCCAAGATTATGGAAGCAATATGATTTTGAAAAACCAATATAGTTGAATAAAGGTAGCTATAAGCTTTTATGATGGGTTAAAATCAGTGTCACTGCAAGTCAACACATCATTCAGAACACAAATTGCTAGCTTGGGCAATTGACAAAGGGATAAGTCTTGAAAGGGAAGGAGGGCACCATGGAACCCCCCACCCTTGCATGGCAAGAGCCAGTGATGATTCAGTAACAAAGAATCGGACAAGAGTTCATGTGACAAAACTAAAGCAACTCCAGAAAAATTGAAACCAAGTGGAAAAATATAGCGTGACATGTATTTCGAGATCCAAAAGAAAATCCATACCCTTAGGTAACACTGATCGCTGCAGGGGTTCCCATCATCATCAGATTCAGAAGAATATGACTGCCTTTCGATCTGCCAAGAAAAGCATCTTTTAGAATCAACAAATGAAAAATGTCAGGACTAGGATAGGTCTGAAACGACACCACTTCTTACAGGGTTAATTAGACCTTGAGAACAACCATGCAGACGGCAGTCAAATACCTGCAAAGCAGAAAAGCAAGAATCTTGAAGCAATCCATGCGGAAAAAAAAAAAAAAAAAATCCTTAAAAAAAAATGTAGCACAAATGTCAGTTTCAGATCAAGTACCAAACACCGACGACAAAACAGATTGTCAAAAGAATCTAAAGCAGCACTTAGGCTTTTTTCCAGAAGATTGTTCTTTTCTGATCCACTTGCTTTGCAACCTTTGAAGTTTTGCTCATGTTTCACCTGATTTTTTTCCTTGAGCATGTTACAGCGCTCCTGCAAATCTCCAAAAAAATTAGTCTCACAGCAATGAACTTATTGATAATACAGAAACTGCTGACTAGTGAAACATACATTATGACACATCAAATGCAAGAATGATTAAACCAAACATTCGCTGAAACATAATGACCATGTTAACCAAAATAAATTACCTGGATCTCTGAAGTGGTACCTCCAATATGTTGACTGACAATGTTGAGTACTTCCTCATTCAGCCCATGCTCCTCGAAGGCCATCCTACATAATTCAAGCTATGAATAATAAACACATATACTCTTATCAGAACAAATTATGAGGCTAAACAAGAAAGTGAATTTTATGTGTCTGACACAGATTTTGAAATAAACAATCTCACGGGTTGAAATTACTGTATTATGGTTAGTTACTAATAAAAGAATACTGGCACAATCAAGCCTCTGCCAGTAAAGCACCTCATGCACCAAGGTCAAGATAAGTTTCAGCTCCATAGATTGATATTACAACTAAAGTCAGGAAAACACAGCATGTAAGGAAAGAGACAATAACCTTTTAGCCTTGCAAAGATTGTCAACTTTTCTTTTAATTCTTATATTTGTACTGTCTAGGCTAGGAAAAGTTATTAAGAACAGAGCTCCCATGAACAAAAGTAATTATAGTTTATTCAAGGAACACAAGTTACTCAATTCTAGTCACATAATAGAAGGAAAAGATCATTCACATAGGTAGCATACCGCATCAAAACATACATTTGAAGGTTTTTGTTTTAATGTAGAATGGTATTCACAACCCTACCATTTATCACCAAAAATTTAACTTGTACCATTTTAACTTCTCCCAACAAGCTAGAGACCAGCACAAGAGCACCAGGAAAAGGAACGATATGGCAACCGGAGATTTATAGCAATAACCATGTTTTAAACACAACTGGAATTTTCAAATTTCAAGCATTCTGATATAAAGTGGAAAACAAATTGTGTTTGACAAAAAAAGAATCATATTTAAACTTACCATAGGATACGATCTTCCCCCTCGGAAAATTCACGTTTCTCTTCCTCTGGTTCTGCAATCTCTTCCTCACTATCACTGCAGATTAATGCTTCACTGCCATGTGGATCATAATAAATACGTCTCCTTCCAACCACCGATTGATCTTCAGCCATTCTCTGATTCCTGTGCTGTGTAAAAAAAATGAGAAAACAAAAGCGAAAATAAAAGCTTCATTTTGAACATGACGATAATTTTAACACCTCTGGAATTTATTCTAAGCTCTTACCATCATCACTACACAGTGCATGTTTACAGAAACATCCAAACCCATTCCAACAGATAAAACTTGAAAGCTGACCTACCACTTTGCATGTGTCAAATCATGCTGATAGCATGTTCATCTAGGTATTGGAAGTTGGTTTCAAACGGTAATTATCACACTAAATAAAAGAGAATCAGGATGTATTTGCAAGAGTGCACTCGCACACACACAACCATGCTTCAAACTTTTCACTATTTCACTTGGAGAAAAAAGGAATCAAAAAATCCAAGTTAAGGCTCCTTGTGCTAGAGTGCCTTGGCACTATCCAATTACATCCCAGAGTACAGTTACCAAAATACTGCCAGGAATTTCCACTTGCTGATATCCGTACAAACAGTCACTTCCCCGCAATGATGCTATCACAGCCACCATTGCAGTTGTAGGCTGGCCAATCATCCCTCAAGCGGTTATGCACCATAACAAGTAACCAGACCTTGCAACCCATTCAAGTCCTAGGTTATTTGCAACAACTAGGTCATGAATTCTTAGCCATGCTTGACAGATACACACACAGCATATATGCTGACATAATTTCATAGCACAGTCAATCCTTAGTGTTTATTTTATACATTACGTTTTTAGATAAGTAACTCGGTGTTATTGCCATGTCTTGTGAACTGTTTGGACAAGTAGTGTATTGCAGCACATACTCATACACAATGAGCCTGACTCATACCAACAAAATAGTGTGGGACCCCATACTAAGTACGGTAGGGCTCATTTTTTATTTGCATTGCCATCATGTTCCACCATAACATGGCATGCCTTACTTGATTGATGTGCCTTTCCAACAGTGCTAAATCTATCCATTCTTTCCTTTAGAAGCCATGCACCAAGTGTCTTTTGAACTTGCCAAATCATTTCTTGGTAGTGGCATGCTGGCTATGCCACCATCAAGAAGCTGCATCCTCCCGAAAAAAGATTTTGTGTTCATTGATAAAATGCAATTTTGTTTAGTTCAAAGCCTTTGATAAACTGGCAGAAAACATCCAGTATGTTCAAGTCAATTAGATTAATTCATTTCTTTAAACGGTCTATAAAACTAAAATTTGGAAACTCCACCTTATATGGGCCAATGCTACATCTTTCAGCATGTTAAATTAAATCAGTGTTGCTGCCTATTCCTAAGCTTGCTGCCAAGGCATGACCATGGCCATCAAAATCAAATCAAGCCAACCTTGCTGCAAGTGTCAGCATTGCATGAGAATGTTGCACATTGCACCCAGTGTTTGGTATTATAATTTGAAAGAAAGAGGCATATCAAGTGTTTCCAGCAAGTCATACCCCATTAAGGGTCCTACATTTGGTCACAAAATATTAGGTTTTTTTCAAACCCATGTCCATGCATCATTAGAAAGTTGGTATATTTTGATAGATTGCTGATGTAATTAAACTAGAAACACAGAAGTAGAAAATTAAACACTGTCAAACCTGTCCAAAAAAATCCAAGTAGTATATGGTGGTATCTTATCAATATGTGGAAGCTTCACACTTGTTGAGAATACAACTTCATGAATGATAGTGTAGTCTTTGTCCCCTGATCCTTGAGCAAATCCACTAAACTTGCAGGGAGGAGTTTTAATTCTTGAAGAAAGCATTTTGCCTTGACCATTGGCCTCCATAACTGAAACATCATTTCTTGTTGTTGCCACTGACAAAAACAGAGATACATGACCTTCTAGATTCTTTCTGTTCTCTTCAAGTTTTTCCTGTGGAAGAAATAAGAATGAGTTATTTGCTCAGTCACTACCATTAGGAATGAATAATGCTTCTCCTCTCATTCGATAGGCATTGATTTACAAATGAAACCGAAGGCACCAGCTAGATTAGTGTGAAAAGGCACTTGTCAGCCATGCCGGAATGCTTGGGATCAAATCCCACCTTCATCCCAGTTTCCCCTCCCATCCTCCACCCCCAAAAATATAAATTAATAAGCAGATCAAGTTATGTAAGAAACCAAATCCAAGTCTACAGTTCCTCCTAAACTAGTTTTATATGATAACTCAAATGTCATATAAGGCATCACAGGCACATTAAAATATCTACCAAAAACTCAATTTTTTTTTTCTTTCAAACTCTTTCACAGCCACATTAAAATTTTCCACAGCAAAAACTTTATTTTCTTTTCCTTTTCTTTTCTTTTTTTCTTTCAAACTCTTTGAAAAACATTATCAGGTAGGCAATTGATGCATTGAACCAAACTCTTTTAACTGTAAAATGCTAAACCTTAAATCTATAAAAAGAAGAAAGAAAGAAAAAAAGGAAGAAAGAATGAAGGTATCTTAATTTTCAACTTTTGAATACAACAAAGAATTGTTAAACCATATTAACAGACATAAGCAACTTACTCTAACTGAAACAACTCTGTCTGCTTGTATCTGCTTTTTAGTTGTTGTATTTTATGCGTTAAAGTCCCAAAAACATCACTTGCCTGTTCTGCTTGCAATTTCTGTCAACGTAATAAAGTACAGATAATGATAACATCCATAGCTGCTGTATTCCAGAGCGTTTTCCAATAAAGAAAGTGGAAATGCATTCAGTAGAAAATATTCGTCACATAAAGGAAAAAAAACTTATAGTTCGAGGGCCAATCAAGTGATCTTTCAAGCTCCATTTGATAAGTGAAATAAAAGAAAAGAACAGAGACCGAAAAGAAAAAAAAAAATGAAAACATATTTTATTCCTGAGAACATATCCTATTATTTTTTTAGATGACTCATCAAATGGAAGCAATTCTGCTACTAAATGCTGAGTTTCACTTGACTCAATTGAGAACCAGAAACAAACACATTTCAAAGAATCCACGGATAAAAGAAAAACAGCAGTGGCTTATGGTCAAACAATATATATTTAGTACACAATGCCATTCCCTACTACAGTTTCTAAAATTAAATCTTTCCAACGCTATGTCAAATCTCATAATGATACAAGTGAAGTCCTCTATAATACCAATCGGTTTCAGGCAAGGTATGAGAGGTAGGTTATCATTGATTCAAGTTGCAACCTCATCATGATGGACTGTTGGATACACAATGTGTGAGGTTTCAATTAAACATTAAATTGACATAATCTTCATTATTATTTTTCTTTACTCAATGTTTCTCAACAACCAAACAGAGGTAAAAACCAGAACAAAAAGATTCTTGCAATAAAACCCTAGCCACCGGTGAATTGGCTAATTCTGGAAATAATTCAAGAATTCGCGAATTTCAGTCTCGAGTTGCAATCTTTGATCTAATCCAACGAATTAAAGGATAAAATCTTACGAAACAATCAGTCTACAACCATAACTGGATTACGATAAAGACCTAAATCGAATGAGAATTACGAATTAAAAAAGAAAGAAAAGAAAAAAAAAAGAGAGAGTATTTCTCACATTGATCAGTGAGAGTAAACAACCGATTCAATAGTAGCGTAAAGAATTGAAGATCGAAAGATAGAGAAAGTGAGAAACTGACTCTGAGTTTAGATGAACAGTCGGTTGATTTAGAGACCATGATCGCTCTGCCCCTAAATTCAATTCAATCGCGAGAAATAACAGAGAGATAGAAAGATGGGGAAGACTTAAATGAAGAGAAGACAAGAGAAGAGGAGGAGAGCCAAGTCAGGCAGACGTACGTGGGCTGGCGCTTACGTGTCTTGAAGGCAGAGAGTGGAACTGGGAGTGTAATCTGGTGCTATTGAGTCCACGAATGATTAGACCGCATTGCTTTCTTTGATTTTAGGGTTGTGTTGGAAAAGGAAAGGGAAATATCGATTGTCGGCTATAATCAATGGCGGTGGTCCACGTGTCTATTCCGCGTGTCAGAATCAGAACAGCGAATGCACTGTTATCGCGGTGGTCTCGATATCACCTAATTTTCAGCGTCGTAGGTTCGGCTAGGCATCCAAATCTTCTATATATTATATCTAATCTAATAAATTAACGGCGAGATTGCGCCTCCCTCCCTCTCTCTTCCATTTCAGTTTTTTATTTTTTTATTGAATAATGCTAGATTCCTAAAAGAGTGATATTAAAAATTTTAAAAATTCTATTAAAAGTTTTATTAAATGTCACAATGTAAGTTTTATATTCATGTGAAATATTTGATAAAATTTTTAGAATCTTTAATATTTTTATACCCTAAATATTCTATCATGTTTTACGAAATTTCTCACATGGTATCAGACCCATACACATATAAATTTGTTTAGATCCCACACTTATATAAAAGATTTAATAAAACATATAAAAAATTATTTGAAACTCATAACATTTTCTTTTTTTATTTTCCTGTCACAAACTTAATTTGATATAGAGTATTTTAATCCTTTCTTCTTCTTCTTCTTCTTCTTCTTCTTCAATTTTTTTTTTATATAATATTTTTTCAAAAGTTCTCAACTCAAACATTTTTTAATTATTTTTTATAAAAGGAAACTTTTTTAATCCTTATTCTCTTAAAAAAAAAGATTTTAATAAAAATATAAACTTTAAAAGATTTGCTTAGTTTGATTCTGAATTTAGTTCTCCTTGATTTGATTTGATGAAATATTAAATTAATTTTTTTAATAAATTTAAATTTAATAAAAAAATAAACGAAAGATTGGAGATGTCTTTAAAAGGAAAAAAATAAATCGAATCTCTCCCACTAAATTATTATTTTTTTCCCTATCTAGGATAAAATAATAATTTCATGTCACTGTTAATCATTTTTCTAAGTTCAATCATGATAAGCTATATAACAAGATATGATTATTGCATCTAAGAACAAATATATATGGCAGTTTAAAATTGAATTGACATATAAACGTGTCAGATTTAAATTTATTTTGAAATTCATTAAAAATTTTAACTAAATTTTGAATCCTTTACTTCTTGATTTAAACCTACAAGTATATGTTTTAGAGCATAATCAATATCACGGTTATAGAAATTAAAATAACTAAACAAAAAAATTCATCCAACTGTTATCTGAAATTATTCACATACAAGTGTATTAACATTTATCAATGTGTTCAAAATTTCAAACCATGTGTAATCCATTCTACAAAATTGATTCATTGACCCATGTTGCAATGCAACAAAACAATCTCCATGTATACCCATTTGTGTGAATTTCACTTAGAACACACACAAATAGATTGTTTTGTGACATGACTATGTCAATATGGGGACATGAAATATTTCGAGGCATTAACCCCTATGTGAACTTCCAAGAGGAAAGAGAATGAAGTGGAGTTCCCTTCCACCCCATAATCAAGCACTTCCCATTCTTATCAAGATGGCAAGCACTCTTGCAAACAAACTGGTCAAACACCAATCTAGCTTGATACAGTGATGACTCACTGAGTTCAACTTCCACCATTCCAAACCTTGCAAAGAATGCTCTCCACACATCAATTTTCACACTTCTGTCGATCCTTTCCCCGCCATCCACTGCAACCAAACTTCGAATCCCATCGCGAAAATAAATCCCTTCCAGCACCATTCTGTACTTGTTGTCTTGCTGCATGCAGGCTTCGAAGCAATCGAAATACGCACTGTAAGAGAACAGTGCCTCTATGAAGCGCTTCACAAACGAAGGAGAATTAGTACTTAATTCTACTTCATTGACCACCATTATGGCTGGTTTGAGCATTTTGATTGCTCTCATTAGTCCATCTAAACAATCAGGCGTTGAGAGCATTGACCTCAGTACTGTTGGGGAATAAACAGCCACGGTTTCATCGGCTTCTATGTTGACTAGTTCTGCCCTAAAATCTTTCATGTCTGACAAAAAAATAGGGGTGATCGAAAAGGGCAAGTTTAAGGATTGCGCGAAGCTTTCCAACCTCTTGCAGGTTCCCACTATGTCCTGCATGTTTATTGTTTCAAAAGCAGTAATCTTGAGAAGCCTAATTGGGCATTTGTCTCGCTCTGAAAGAGCTTGCATCAAGATTATCCAATGAATTCCACTCCTGATTTGGAGATCAATCAAATGGACCTTGGTTGCCGATGAGATGTTCTCTAATATTGCTTGCATTCCTGCACATTGAATCGCTTGCAAGAACGGTATTGCTTGGTGGTGTGCTAAGAATGCAAAGCTAGAACCCAATACCAGACTCTTCCCATAAATTCCTCCTCCTTCCGCCCTTTTCAACGTGACCCTTCCTGTTTCTCTGTCAATCCTCTCCCGAAGAGCTTCAGAAAAATAGTACACGATTCTCTGCACAGGATTGCCCGTCTCAGATGACATCCATTCACACTGGGAAAGTAATCTGCTTGCTCGGTCATATTGCTGATAACCCAGCTTATCTGCCGCAGAAAGAAGAAGTTGGACAAGCTCTACGTCTTTTGTTTCGTCCATGGATAGACCCATCATAGCACAACCATAAGGGTGCATAGAAGTGGAGAAATCGCAGACTCTTTGTGTCGAAAACTGGACATACCTTTCTCCAGCCACCCTCATGATCTCCTCCGTTGACAATTTCCAGCCATACATTTGAGCCTGGTTGCTTAGATTGCACACACTTACCTCTCTTGCCTTGTTGGATCTGCTTCCATAGTTGCTGAACAGCTCAAAAGGTGTTACAAAAAATGGATATGGTTGTTCCTTCTTTGCCTCACCAATTTCTGAGCACTGGACGTCGGTCATCTCTTGCTCTGTGGCTGCTGGAATTGGCTGAAGTGGCATGGGAGTGCCACTGAGGTGGAAGGTGTTTGGCACCCCATAATTCGAGATGGGTTGCTGATAATCTTCGAACAATTGGGCTCTTTTCTCGGAGATTTTCTCTTGATGAAAGTTGTATTGTTCAGGAGGAAAAGAACCAATTTCTGTCCAATCTCCCATGTCGACTGAATGATCTTGTTTGACTACTTGCTCTTTTACAAGCCCTTTAAAAGGACCATAACCACCTTCAATTTCATTGAAATTGGTTAAAGTTGATGAGTAGAAGGCGTTTGTCATTTCAACACAGACGTAACCAGCAACAACCTCGTCTCTAATCAAACAATCGACCTGGTCCATTTTAAATCTAAAATTGATTATATGGAGGTCAGGTTTCTATGTCATCGTTTCATTAGAATAATTCAAAGAAATAGTCGGTGAAAGCTCTTGCAATAAACAAACAAATGAATGACAGCAATCCTATCAATGTTGATGTTGAAATTTCACAGGTAAATGACTCACCCAGCCATCATAAATGAAAATCAGCGCTGTAAGAATAAAAGGGGAAACCTAATCGGGCTTAAAATTTACTCTTGAAAATCAACTTGTAAGAGGAGTGTGTCCAAGAGACTTATATGTACATGGTCAAAACCTATGTTAACTAATGTAGGATCGTATCATTAACTAACAAAATTGAAAAATTCAATTTACTACTAAATTTTCGCCCAATTCCAATCATACCCCTAATGACAAGGCTGTTAAACAGTTGATCATGAACATGCATTACAAGGATGATGATTAAAATATAAATTGGTGATGTTAACATTCCTAGAACAAGGAGAATGATCCAAAGATGGATGCTTGACATGACCGAGTCATAATTTCAAAGGTATTCGATTTTAAATTCATAAGAAGTTCAGCCAAAACAAAATGGACAAAGCGGAGGGCACAAATCGAAGAATCTATATAAGATGAAGGGAAAGCTTATGTTACACACCCACATGCACCTTATAATAAATAAAAAAATAATATAATTTTATATTTTTTTAATTATAATTATAATAAAAAAATCATAACCAAACACACATGAGTTATAACTAAAATATTGTCATAATTAAACAAAAAAAATTAGTTATAACTAAAAAAGAAAATAACATAATTAGGAGTGCATATGATATAATCCTGTGTATAGTAAAATTTGCCTAGATGAAACATATGAAACAGGGAAAACTATTAGGTACTTTCGAAATACCACGTGTTTAAACTCTTTTATTAATTATCATTCATCATACTTTTCAGGTTCTTCAATCACTCAATATAAAATTATAATACCTCATATTTTTCACTAAACATAATATCATGCAATATCACGTGATTGTACGCCGAGAGTACTCAATAATCACCACTAAAGGAGACAATGAAAAGTCTTAATTGGAAAGGAAAGATCATGACTCAGAGACAGGTGAGATCAAATGGCGATAAATAAATTTGCATGTGGTGACAAATTCGAACTATTATGGAATCGAATCATTTCGCATCAAATGGTGATATTTCAAATTCTCTGTAACATGGTAACAATTACTAGATAATAATTATCAAATAGACTGAATATACAAACGACAGAAATACGATTAAAACCTTAGAAAAATCAACAAATTGATTGAGTAAAAATAAAGAATAGGGTTTTAATTGTTTCGAAAATTTTGATTAGAAGAGGTTAGTACCTCGAGAGGGAGCCTCGTGAAAATCACTGGAAGTTTAGTCCCTTCACCATGTTCTTTGTGTTGTGCTTCTCTAACGCGATGGCATACGTTAATTCCACCACATCCGTTACCGCGCAACTTAGGACCACATAATTTAGGCCGGTGATAAAGTAATGTCAATAATTAAAAATAAATTATAATTGTTTAAATTGATAGTTTAGGAATAAAATCACACAAGTGTAATAGTTTGATGGTGCAAAACAAATTTGTTATTATGATATTTTATTATTGAAAATATTATTGTATATCATTTTTTGATAATTGAGTATCTTGACTAACTTGTGCGCATCTTAATTAATTCTAAAATTTTAAAAATAATGACTAAGCAAACTTTCAATGACTCATTAGAGTTACTCAAACTTAAAATCTTAAATCGTATTTTCAAATCTTTATTGCTTAATCAACCCTTTAAAACTAGCACTTACAGATGAGTTGAGCCAAATTTGTCAATTAACTTGTTAAAGGTCACCTAACAAGCTCTCCTATTAGGTCATCAAATTTGAAAGTAAAAGTCTAAAGAAAAAAAATAGGAGGAGAATCAAATTGCAATTTACTCAATCACATAAATCAACGAGTAGGATGAAAAATTGTAGAGCATAAACAATTGTAGTCTTTGTTCAAAAAAATAATTAGCTTGTTTAGTTTCAGTTTTCAAAAAATAGTTTTCAGAAAATTCTATTTTTTTATTTTTCGTATTTTAATGTTTTCAATGAATTTTTTTAATATTTTAAGCATTTTTAAAAAAAATTTTAGACACACCAAACATAAATACACTTAAAAAATATAATATTTGTGAAAAAAATCTTTAAAAAATACACTAAATACCAAAAAATAAAAAAAAAATACAAAAACTCATTACATTTTTGTATTTTTGTGTATTTATTAATTTTTTAAAATATTTTTTCACAAATATTTTACTATTTTAGATACATCTAAGTAAGGTGCATCTAAAAAAGTAAAAAATACTTAAAATTTTAAAAATATTCACTAAAAATAAAAAAACACAAAAAATAAAAAACTCAATTTTCAAAAAACTAAAACCAAACACATTAAATAAAATTGTAGACTCGTTAGTTCCTGGTCGGGTATCTACCCGTCCAACCCATTTAGACTAAGCCCATTAATCAGAACTTGAACTTCCTTTTTGTAAGGCCCAACTAGAACCCAATTTCTCAGAATAAAAAAAAAAAAAAAAAAAATTGGGCTAAATATGCAAACACATTTAAACTTGGTTTTAACGGGCTAAACCGAACCGGCCAGATATCAACCTTCTCTCTCTCTCTCTTGATGGTTGCGCGCTATTTTTTTTTTTTTTTTATAGGTACAACTGAAAGAAAAAGGATAACACAGGCCTAGGTCCTTTCACAAGACATGCCAATCATGTCAGCTATAAGAAATTCTCTAATAACAACAAGTGGTTCATTAACTGCTAAGATCTCCTCAGGTTGATCAGCACCAAATTTGGCCAGGGTATCAGCACATAGATTTCCTTCTTTATACACATGTTCCACAGTGCATTCACAACCTCTCATGATGATTCGAGCATCCTCCACCAACCTTTTGAATGGGCATTTAGCATCCGGTTTCTCTTCCAGCATCTTCATTGCTTGTTCACAGTCTGTCTCAATGGTCACTTTGTTCATCTCCTTTTGAAGAATCACTATTAGTCCTTTGTAGATAGCCCATAGTTCAGCCTCCAAGCTTGTTGTGAAGCTTCCCATAATAACCACACATCTATGCTCTCCTTTCATCGCGAATCAGACCTACAAAACCACCTTCACCTCCTAGTCTTCTACAGCCATCTGTGTTTCACTTTAGCCTACCTGCAATTGGGAAAGACCATGTTATGAGTCTAAAAGCAGGTTTAGGGTTAACAATTGACATAACAAAAGCTTAGTGAATTTCATTGGAGTAATCCATAATGAACCTGCCATCATCAAGATTATTAGTCACAATATTATTAAAAACTTTGTTGTTCCTATTCTTCCAAATTGCCCAGAGAGTAACAATAAACACAGTATAGACTGTAAGATTTGCATTAAAATGATTTTTGTTTTTAGAATTGCATAAAATCTAGTCCCTCCAAGGCTTGCTACTCATTACCATTGCCTTCCAAAAATAACAAACCACACTTCTTTTGCTTTATAGCAGTCTTTCAGGAGATGATTCATATCCTCCTCTTTATAGCAATTAGGGCAAGTAGGCTCCATAGTCAAGCCCCTTTTCATACGAAGCTTATTTGTGAGGAGTTTCCCATGGATACAACACCATAAGAACCCTTTTAATTTCTGGGGAATCCTTAACTTCCAGAGCCATTGCCAATCCTCTACTTAGGACTGATTATCACTCACCAAAACATAGGCACTAACAGTTGAGAAAATCCCATTTGCTGAGCCTTTCCAGTTAGGCTCATTAGGCTCAAGAGAGTTTGGTGAAGGGCTGTCCAGAATAATTTCAAAAATTTCAGGAGGCAACATATCACAGATAACAGCTTCATTCCAAGTTCCTTGCTCAGTCAACAAGGTATTCACATTAACGACATCACTCTTCCTAAAGGGAGCAGATTGTGAGCTACTGAGGGTTAGCTCCTCAAAGGGCTTGCCTCCACACCACCAGTCCTTCCAAATATTGACTGTGGCACCATTTCCAATTATCCATTTAACCCATTTTCTCAAGATGGCTCTAGAGTTAAGAATGCCTTTCCAAGTATGAGATGCTCTCCTATCTCTAGAGCAATCTTGAAGACAATTGTTCCTTAAATACTTACTTTTAAGGACCCATTTCCAAAGACCATCCTTATTACCAATCAATTTCCAGCCAAGTTTAGACAACAAGGCAAGATTTTGATCCTTGGCTTTCTTGATGCCAAGTCCATCATTCCTTTTCTACTGACAAACATTATCCTACTTAACCAAATGAATTTTCTTCTTCTCTAGGGTATCACCCCAAAGAAAATTTCTATTCATTTTGTCAATATCATTATAGACCTTTTTAGGAATAGCCACAGTTTGCATAGTATAAGTAGGAAGAGAAAAGCTAACAAATTGGATTAAAGTAATTCTACCAGCTAGTGATAAAAACACAAGTTTTCCACCCGGGAAGCTTCATTTTCATTTTATCTAGAATACCATTGTAGTGTTTCCAACTCACTCTGCCATGAATGAGAGGAACCCCCGAATATTTCCCTAACTTAGAGGTTAAAGGAATACCACATTTGGCACTCAGATCTTTAGCCTTGTTTCTATCAACATTAGGTGAAACAAATATCTTAGACTTAAGGGCATTAATCTTAAGTCTAGATATGTCATAAAACTACCATGATCCTCATCATAGTATTGCAATGGGCTATGTCAGCCTTAGCAAACAACATCAGATCATCAGCAAAGAACAGATGAGTGAGAGAAGGGCCATTCTTGGAGGTCTTAATACCTTGCCAATGTTTACCTTTAGAAGAGGCAATGGTCATACTAGAGAGTCTTTCCATGCACAAAACAAAAAGATAAGGGGAGAGGGGGTCTCCTTGCCTCAAACCTCTGTTGGGTTTGAATTCCTGAAGAGGTTAACCATTCCAAAGAATGGAAGTTTGCATAGAGGTCACACAACTCATGATGAGCTCAATAAGATTGGGCTCAAAATTGAACTCCACCAGGGTTTGTTCTAAGAATTCCTAAGAGACAAAATCATAGGCTTTTTCAAGGTCAATTTACAGAATCATCCCTCCACTCATGCCTTTTCTTTGGTTCAAGGTATGGATAATTTCTTGAGTAATGATAATATTATCACTAGTGGTTCTCCCAAGGACAAAACTACTTTGGTAAAGGCTGACAATTTTTTATAAGAGGTGTCTGATTCTACTAACAATGATTTGGCGATAATTTTGTAAGTCACATTGCCAAGACTAATAGGTCTAAATTGTTTAATAGTCTCAGGGTTCTCAATTTTGGGAATCAGGGCCACAAGAGTTCTATTAATTTCAGGAGGGATACACTTGTTGGAGAAACAATTTTGAACAAACTCATAAATAGCATGCCTAACAATGGGCCAATAAGTGTGGTAAAAAATAACTTGAAAGCCATCTCTCCCAGGTGCCTTGAAAGCATTGATATGTTTAACAATTTGCCAGATTTCCTCATTAGTCACAGACTTAATGAGTGAATTATTATCAATAACATCAACTTTACAAGCAATAAGATTAGTCCAATGAGACAAATCAGTAGTAGAAGAAAAACAAAAAAAAGGTTCTTGAAATAATCAACAACTAGAGTTTTTAAGCTCTCAATTTGATCAATCCAAGTCTCCTCATCATGTCTAAGCATGACAATCTTACACCTCCTCCTCTTAGCTAAAGCAAACAGATTGAAGAATTTAGTGTTTCTCTCCTCTTGGGTAATCCACTTAGACCTAGATTTTTGGAACCAAAGGAGCTCCTCTTGGTACAAGATTTTATTATATTGTTCCATCAAATCCAACTCTAAGATATGGAGGTTATGAGAAAAGTTACACAGTTGGGATTTTTGAATTCCCTCAATTCTACCAAGTAACCATCTTTTTCTCCTGAAAATGTTACCAAACACCTCTTTGTTCCACATAGTGATTTTGCTAGTGAGATTGCCAAGCTTATCTAGCAAAGCAGAAGAGGGGTACTTCCAGTTAGTTTCCACCACTGACTAGAACTATTCATGAGAGATCCAAGTAGCTTCAAATTTAAAGGGTTCACAAACAGGGTTAAAAGAGTGCTTACCTTAGGTGAAGATCATCAAAGGAGAGTGGTCAGAATAAGTGTGAGGGAGATTTTAGACCAAACCATCAGGGAAGCTTGTCCTCCACTCAATGTTGCACAAAGCTCTATCAAGTCTCACCATAGTATTAGTGTGACAACCCTCGTACCGATTACTGAATAACCACTGAATTATATACTGATTATTGCTAAACTGGGCCGCTAATGACTGATAATAGGGTTAACTGAAGTACTGAATGGACTGATCGAAATCGAATTGAAATCGAATAAGTTTCCCTATTGAATTGCATATTGTATCTGTTTGATTGATTGATTTATCTGTTTAAATCCATATGTTTAAACTGCTAATTGAAGGCCTTATCGGCGGCCGATTTAGAAACCGTTTAGTGTTTTATAATCAGTAGAATATTTGTGATTTATTGGTATATTTATCTGAAAATTGATTAGGAATGATTAGATTAGATTAAATAAAGTCAATTGAAAAGTTTGACTTAATTACCAAAATGCCATTGAGTGGGCTTTGTCTACTTTCATTATTTGAGCCTATTACACACTTAATCAAAACATATCCTCAGCCACATTGAGAGCCCTTAACCGAAATTAGTAGAGAGAGGGAGAGAGTTGAGTTCATTTTGATGTTTTGGTAGGAGAGCTTGAAGATTGGTAACATAGATTGTTGAATTGAACTTCTAGGCTTGAATTGTCACTCTAGGTAAGGAATTCATTGTCTTTTTGTTATCTTTAAGCTCCATCTTGCATGTCTCATGGTTATAGAGAAATTGAGTCTTGATTTTGGCCATAATTGTTGAATTGGGGCTCCATTGTTGCATGCATGGCCATTTTGGTGTATTTTGAAGTTAAATTCTTGGAGAATTACATGCATGTCCATGTTTTTATCATAGTTCATGTTTCCACATTGTTTTCAAAGATTGGAGCCCAAGAGAACAAGAATTGAAGCTTGAATTTGATTTAAAGTTCATGCATTGCATGTTTTGAAAGTGTTCTTGAAATGGGTTTGAAAAATGGCTTTAATTGACCAACCCTTGGCCCTTGCATGTGCAAATTAGCTTTTGAAACTTGTTATACATTGAGTTAAGTGTATTTTCCAGAATTTGGGGCCAAGAGGTTGAGTTTTGGATGGTTGAATGCTTGGTTCGAACTTGGGAGACAAATCTGGAAATTTCAGATTTGGCTTCCTCGCTCGAGCGAAGGATTCTCGCCGAGCGAGCCCTTTGGTTTATAATCCCGCCGGCGAGCATCGGCGTGGTATCGCAAGATAAAATCGAGCAACCAAGATTTTTATCGTTTCATCGATCGCTCGGCGAAGGATTGTTCGCTCGAGAAACCTTTGATGTTGAAGCTTCGCCGGCGAAGGATTGTTCGCCGAGAAGCCTTTGACTTTAAGCTCGCCGGCGAGACCCTGCTTTTGATAACTTTTGAAAAATGCCTTCCAACTGTAATTTTGCATCCTCATCCCATCCTAGGCATTCTAAGGCCTAGTTTAAGACATCTTAATGAGGATTTAGACATAGAACCACACCGAGGAAATTTAGGGACTTAATTATCATCCTTCCGACTGTGAACTTAGTGTGTGTTCTATTTGTTAACTGTATAGGGTTGGCTCTCGGGACGCCATTTAGTCGCTTTAGCCCAATCTCTGTGAGTAACAGATTGTGTAAAGATATGTTCAAAATGGTTATATTTTGAATACTGAATTGAACTGTTTATTGAACTGATATTGTTTATTGAATGAATGTATGTCCTGTATTTCGTCCTGGATTGTGGCATCCTTAGCACCAACTGTTATTGACCGTTCTGAGCTCGCTCGGTTTCCTTGTGGAACCATATTGTTTATCGATTGATGGCCATCATTATTATTTATTATTAGATGCAGGCCAGTCCTTTTGGACCTCTGTTTATAGGCTAATGGATGTACCACATATGACCGATTGATTGAAATCTTGATTGATCAATTATCGAAGATTGAAATACTGTATAATGAATTGATTTCATTACTGTAAGGACATTCATTCATAACCCCTTTACACATTATTTTATTCACTGGGCTTAGCTCACTGTTTATATATATATGTAGGTTCTCAGCAGCCAGACCGGAGCTAGGAGCGTGGGTCAGTCCCCAGTTTTGTCCAGCCAGCCTGTGTGCCTCACAGCGAGGTTCCTAGTCGCCATGCTATGGCTTGGGGTGTTTTTGTTTCCCCCACCTGTCTCCCTACTGTTTTGTAATACTGTATAGACTGTCTACTGTTATACCGTACTGTTGCCTAGGGATGTGATCCCTGTACTGAATGTTTGTAAATGAATGTATAGACTGCACCGTTCTGAAGTGTATGAATGCATAAAAATGTTTTTGGCATACAGATTTCACAGCTCAATGGACACTAGTTATTTACTGTATTGGCTTCCGCCAGTTTCAGATTTTAACTGCTTTGCTCAAGGGCCTTTGGTAATCACGGATTCTTGGCGATTCTGATGCTAAACCCACGGTAGGGTTTGGGTCGTGACAATTAGCCCACTTCTTTCTATTATTAGACCAAGTAAATCTGGGACCAGTGCATCCCAAATCCATCAGGTTACGGTTGTTCACTCTCTCAGCAAATTTCCTTGCTCTCCGTTGATCTTGACTTTGGTTTTGGCTTCCAAACATGGTTCGTTTTTCATCTAGAGATGCAAAATCATTAAAGTCCCTAGCTAAAAGCCAAGGATCAATGACTGTTTGGGAAGTTCTTTCCAAGTTATCCCACAGCATATCCATTTTCTGGCTAATAAGACTTACTTTTATAGTAAGTAAAAGCCAATCAGGGTAATCTTGCCTCGAAATGGTGGCAGTGATCAACTGGGAACTGGCCTCAAAGACTCTCACATTCACTAGATTGGGGTTCCAAACTAATCAAATACCCCCACTTCTGCCGATGGGATCCACATGAGAAAAGGCAGAAAAACTCATCCTATTAAAAAACATACGCATAGAGTTGAACTCTACCTTGGTTTCCATAAGGATAAGCATATCAGGGTTGTTGATTTGGACTAACTCCCTTATATTCCTACAAAACTTCCTGTTACCTACACCTCTACAATTCCAAACTAATAAATTCATAGATGATTGATTGAGGGCAGGGAGAGTGTTCTGGTTAGATGTGCCCAGAATACCCTTAGCTTTACTCTGGTTGTTCTTCATTGACAATGCTGGTGTTAATGCTATGAAGTGCCACTCCTAGATTGCTTTGATCTATCTCCATGGTTGAACTCTCAACTTTGCTCTCTCTATCTACCATTCTAAGGTTGTTATGCCCCCAAAAAAATTACAATAACTCATCACCAAATACTAGTACAAGGTGATATAAATAAAATAAGAAGCTTTCATTCATCAGAGTTAAATTACAAAAGGTAATACATGCGATATACATTCATAAGCTGTCACAACCCGAACCCGCCCTCTATAGGTTTAGTGCCGTAACCGGCCAGTAATCCTTGGATTACCAAAGGCTTCTTAACATAATAACATATATATTGGGGTTGCAGAAGCAAATACATGAAATATACATAGTCCAACGAGCTGTGAAGACATACATGGGACTAATAATTTTGAACTTTCATAACCATACGTGTGATCAAAACAAAATGCAACAATTAATTCACTTTATGTATACACAACAGAAAACTTGTTCGCAAATAAAAAGGAACAAAAACTTTTACATCCCCAATACACATCCACAAGGCTTGACTCAAACCGAAACCTCCTTGGGAGGCACGAAGGCTAGCTGACAAAAACTGAAACTCTAGGTCCTCAACTCTGAGCCTGGTCACATGCCTGATCACCTACACATGTAAAATAAATAGTGAGCAGAAGCCCATTGAATAATAACAGAGTAGAGGGTTAAATGAATGACGTCCCATAATTAAATTCGTACATAGAACCAATTCATATTCGTGTTCTCATTCAATGCGTATACAAAATTCAGAATTCATGTTTGATCATTCATAATTCATCCGTTAGCACTAACTGATCATATACAGAACATCATAGATCATACTTGTCAGTTCCATAGAGGAACCTCCGGCTGGGTACGGATAACTTGCCAGTTCCATAAAGGAACCTCCAGCCAAGTGCAGATAACTTGCCAGTTCCATTAAGGAACCTCTGGACTGGGTATGGATAACTTGTCAGTTCCATAAAGGAACCTTCAGCCGGGTACAGATAACTTGCCAGTTCCATTAAGGAACCTCCGGTCTGGGTACAGATAGCATACTTGAATCTTAACATTAATGTCATAAATGTTTGCCAAAGGTGGATAATCATTCATAGTGTGAACATAATATGCAGAAAATAATTTAACTTGAACATAACTTTACTAAGTCATTACTCACAGATAATCGGTGGCTCCAGATAGACGAGTATAGTAGGCAATTCACTTAACTTGAGGCGCGTGACCTACATAACATGACAGATACATACATTGGAACACACGCTCAATTTGTACACAACTTATTTCATTTGTTCTTAGTGTGTTTCTAGTCTTTTTTCAAATTCATACCCAGGCGATGAAGTCGGCGATCAGGTCGCTGAGCAGCCGAGCTAGTCGAACTCAGACGAGTCTGAGGGTCACTTAGGGGAGGAAGTTGACGCAACTCTTAATTTGGCATTTGAAGAAGTTGGCTTCGACCTCACATCTACCTCAAGCCGAATTGAAACATCTTCTTTAGAAGACGACATTTTCATCGATCTAGGAGACCTACCCAGTACAAATCCTGGGAACATGGCTGGAGAATCGCTCACACAAATGGCTAGAAGGAAAAATGCCGAAAAGATGGTAGCCCGAAGGAGGGTCAAAACTGCTAGATTAGAACCCCCACCGTCTGTTCTTGTTGAGGAAGTGAAGCGAGAAACTGTTGTGGTCGACTCGGTCATTGAACAACAATCGGGTGATTTAGGCGTCAAACAAAGGTGGGAGAAATGCCCCACCGAGATAGAGGTCGAGTTTTCCAAAGAGTTAACCGATAAATAGCCTCAAATAGAAGAGTCTCAAGACTTGGCAACGCCGTTTATCATCCAACCTAGAATGAAGAATGCGTCGGTTTCTGCCGATGCGTCGGCTATGAAAGATCCCGTCGTGGCCAAAAGCGTGGCTTCGTCGATTTCTTTGCCGATGGACAAGGCTGCGTTCCGTGCAAAACAGGACATGGTTTCAATAGCATTAACTGCGTTAGCGATCGGCGATATTGGTGCGTAATTGGCAAACTCCATACATTGTTTCTTTTGTATGCCGACTAACTTGCCCATGTTTTGTTTCAGCGTGGGTAGAATCGTCGAAATCGGCTGCCATCACTATGACGTCGTCGAGCAAATTGGCGTACTTAAAGCCGAGATTGAAATTGAAAAGGGAAAAACTAAAGAGGCGCTAGCCGAGCTGGCAGTGGCATCTTTAGAGCCAAGTCTGAGGCTAAAAAGACGGAAATGAGCGAGCAAGGGCCAACGCTGAAGAAGAAAATGCCAGACGCGTCGATTTACTCTTGGTGGCCGCCGAGGAAAGGGCGAATATGAGTATGATGCGCTCAAATTGGCCAAAGAGGCGATCGCGAAGCTAAAGGCCGATTTGGAAGAATCAAAGAAGGTGAAAGAACTTGCCGACTCAAAGATTTCTATATGCTCGATGCCGGAGAGAATGCGGCCATGGAGAAATACGTGGAGGAGGTATTGAAGTTTGAGAACCGAAGCTTCAAACACGATTAGCTTAAAGCCCTGGCGGCCGCTAATGTGACATTGGAGCAGCCGATTCCATATGAGCAGCTAGAGGTTTAGCCATTGGAGTCTGATCCTGAAGAATAAATTGTGTTAGTGTAATTTTGCTTCATGTTAGGTATCTTATGTATGTAGTTTTTGTAGGTTTTTGCTCATTTTGTTTACAATTCATTCAGAGGGCGCTTTTCATGTATAAAGTGACGATTGTTTGTATTCAGTTTATTAATGAAAATTGCCCTTTTGTCTTTATTCTGTATTTGCCAATTTAAATTAGTGGCTAAGTCGGACAATGTAGCGTAATTCGGCACTAAATCTATCCTTGCCCCATTTGGACATATCGTTCTAGAGCCGAATAAAACATATGGCCCAACGCTAGGCTCGTTAGGCCAAGTAGGGCAGTGTATTGTGATTCGGCTATATCATAAGTTGCCGAATAGATTCATACATCTACCCTTGCCCCATTTGGACATGTCGTTCTCGAGCTAAATAAAACATATGCCCAACGCCAAGTTCATCTGGCCAAGTGGGGTAGCGTATCGTGATTTGGCTATATCATAAATTGCTGAATAGATTCATATATCTGCCTTTGCCCTATTTGGACATGTCGTTTCAGAGCCGAATAAAACATATTGCCCAACACCAAGCTCATCTGGCCAAGTGGGGCAGTGTATCATGATTCGGCTATATCATAAGTTGCCGAATAGATTCGTATATCTACCCTTATCCCATTTGGACATGTTATTCCAAAGCCGACTACATACGCGGGGTTAGCTGTGGGGCACATCGGAAATGGTGCATCCGTAATTAATGAATGAGATATCTAGTATTTAAGAGGTCCCACATCATGAAACAAATCTGGCACAAACGATGAAAGAAGTAGTCGATAATTTGAGAACGAACAGAAACTTGAGTGTGGACGGTGGTCTTGAGTGGGCCCATAGATGTCTCAGAGATTATTTTTCGACAGTAAAAGAGAAAGAAGGAGCTTAGCGGAGCTGAACGCTGAAATGCATCGCGCTACTGGGGCAAAGCTTAGAGAATAGGAAACGTGACAACAGAGGGGAGAGAGAGATGTCGGTTGCCC
Source organism: Camellia lanceoleosa (assembly GCA_025200525.1). Lineage (NCBI taxonomy): Eukaryota > Viridiplantae > Streptophyta > Magnoliopsida > Ericales > Theaceae > Camellia > Camellia lanceoleosa. Next base: position 8,430,953 of record CM045768.1, on the reverse strand, counting down.
AACGTCGGAGTAGGTCCCCCAGAAGAGTTGAAGTAGCAAAGTCCCCCCAGAAATGGGGTGTAGCAACGAGGGTGCTCGAAGACCACGAGTGGGCATGCCGATGCACAAAATGAGCCGAGCAAACCGCCGCGCCCGCTGAGCTTTTCGGTCTTTATTGGGAACAAACCAATGACTGAAATGGACTTAATAGCCCGTGATCCTAACGTGGCGGTGGAATTCATGCGGCAAATATTACCGCCAGAGGTGTAGCAGTCGCTTGTCGGCCGAGGTGATTACGAGGTTTTCAGGGAAGGTATACATGGGGTGATTCGAGGACTTTACAACGCGTATGAAGTTGGCATGCGCCTGCGCGCGACATAAAGAGAGCTCAAGCAGAAGGACGAGCGCATTCGGGATTTGGAACACCGAATGGAAAAGACAGAGAGTGAGCTAAAAAAGGCCAAGGCAGCTGAGACACAGTCGACGTGTGCCACAAATCTGGTTGTCACGGACAGAGTCAACCAGCACTTGCTGGATCATGCTATGGTCGATAAGGAAACGGCAAACATGTTTGCCAAAGAGGCTATAAGAACTTGGTCCTATGAAGAAGGCTTTTTTGATGGCTGAAAATCGGCATTGAAAAGACTAAGGAAAATTGGCAGAAGACGTTTTTCGATGTGAGAATCATAGCTTCAAGCACGGGTGGGTTAGGGCTTTATGAGCCGCGGGCATCGACTCGATGTCTTTGTTATACAAAGAGTACAAGTTTCCCTTCGAGGCTTTTAATGCTGAGAAAACAAACGACGAAGAGGAAGGCGCTGAACCAAAGAAAGCCTAAATATTGTACTTTACATTCTAGTAGGACTCATGTATTGGCAGGAGGAGGTCACATTAGCTGAAATAAATATTTATTGTTCTTGTGTCTTATTAATCAGTGCATTTTTATGTTCCAATGCTATTCTATTATCCTTTGCTTGTATCTTTTGAACCATGTGTTTATTAGCTCTCGTAAATTGACTGCTCTGTTTAGGCAATGTATTTATTTGAAAAACCCTTTCAGCTGTGAACATGCATGAAGGGTGCTCCGAATTCGGAGTCTTATTTACGGCCAATCGTAATATCCACGAAGGGCGCTCCGAATTCAGAGGCTTATTCAGCCTAAACGTGAACATGCACGAAGGGTGCTCCGAATCCAGAGTCTTGTAGCCAATCGTGATATCCACGAAGGGCGCTCCGAATTCGGAGGCTTATTCAGTCCAAACGTGAACATGCACTAAGGGCACTCCAAATCTGAAGTCTTGTGGTCAATCATGATATCCACGGAGGGCACTTCGAATTCAGAGGGTTATTCGGCCCAAACGTGAACATACACGAAGGGCGCTCCGAATCTGAAGTTTTATGCCCAATCATGATATCTGTAGACTGCTCGAACTCCTTCCGCGCACCCCCCTTTCGGAGAGGGCGCGGATTGGGTTTCTAGCTATTACAATTCGAACTCTTGTCACGGTTCTGAATCTAATCTCACAAAGTGCAATGTAAGACTGATAAATCACCAAAGAGTCCAAATCCAAAAAATCGTTTTGGAAAATTGATTTTAATCAAAAAGCGCCAAACATGGACTACTTTGCCAGATTTCAGAGTCGCCACTTAAATATTTTGTTTTTGGAAAAAATTTAGGAAACCCTGACTCGTGCCTAAGGCCACGTGTCCGTCATCACCAAAGTTGCCTCGGCTCGGGAACTTGGGTACAAGGGGGGAAAGTCATGAAATGAGCACCTCCGCTAGCCCGATCAAAGGATCGGCCTCTACTAAACATAATATGTTGTTTTGAAAACGCATGTGTTCTTATTCCGATTATTAATCTAGAATTACTTTGTGATGCGCACAGTACACAAGTATAGACTAAATCACTCAATTTGGAACAAAACATCTGATGTTTGTTTTTCAAAAATAGTTTGGAAGTGCTATTCGCAAGTAGGGTAAAGCGCGGATTTGCCACCAAACAAGGTAGGCTTAAAACAACATGATTTTGCCACTCCAAGTGGGCTTAAAATGCACATTTTGATGAATCGTTCCAATTCAAGTAATGAAGCCTTCATCCACAAGCATTCATGCAGTTAATCATTTAAGCACATAGCCTCATAGCAAGCATGCTAAACATGGCAATCACTCACACTCATGCAAGGATGCTAAAGCATAAATACTCACAATGTACTATGAGTCAAAACAAAAGCTAGTTAGAAAATCATGCATGATCCTAGCTATGTTAAAAAAAATGCCTAATGCAACACATGCAAAATGCAACTAAATAGGCTCGGTTATCTAAGATGGCATATGAATGCAACACTCGATAACATGCTTTGAAACACGTATTCAAGTAAGTATTGAAATACGATGCAGTTTGAATGATGCGCCGAGCTCGGTGCATGCAATACGAATGAATGATACAAACATGCAAAGCATAAGGTATACTAATTGAAATATGCCCTAAACTAACCACCGAAAATGGATAAGTAAAAGGGAGAAAGACGTAGGTTGGAAGACATTCACACACACATGCACACTTATTACAACATTTGCCCTCTCGATAGAGGGTCCGAATAAATAAGAGCTAAGCTAAGCTACTTATTACAGATCAATTAATTAACTATGCTAAGCTAATTAATTACAAACCAAATTGAAACTAGCTATGCTAAGCTAATTAGAATATTACAATAATGAATTAAATTAGCTAAATACATTAACTAATTAATTACAAAAATGACAAACTAACTAGCTAAATAAAGCAGTTAAAATGGCCTCGAGGGGAGGGAGATATGCATGCTCGGTTTACTTCGCCCGGAAATGCATCGCCTTGCCATAAGTTGTCTCTGTTTGCACTCCCGATGACCTCGGAGCATTGAACACACTTCCAGGTTGCATCTGCCTCAAAATAGGAGCATTTTGGAAAAATTTGCTGCAAGTGGCCGGCTGGCCACTTCAACTGGTCGGTAAGCTATTACAACTGGCTGGCAGGCCACTACAACTGGCCGGCAGGCAAGTGCAAGTGGCCACCCGGCCACTTCCTTTTCCAAAACCTCAATTTTGTTGCAACAGAGATCAACAAAGGCACAACAATGCATTTACAAGGAAATGTATGTACAACCACTCTCTTTATCATTTCTCAAGCTCAAAGGAGCATAGTACTTGACTCTCAAGCCACCAATCACGCGTCTCAATGCATGATGGCCAAAGAGCCAAGCTCGCACAATATTAGTGAATGCACAGACAACACATAAGAGCCTCCGTCTCTATCATGCATGATCAAGAGGGTTGGTGACCAAGAAACGCAACACGTTTCATCACTCTGAGTATAAAACGTGCCACATTCCTTGTGTTTGGATTAACATCCAATCCAAACACAATGCCATGCATACAACATGTCTATCTATCAATACTAAAGTGGCCTGCACAAGATTCTATCATGCAAGCAATGCATGCAAGACGTGTTTAGAAGCTAATGCATCAAAGCTAATGAAGTAAATTACACATGAGGCATGCATTACAATGCTCAAGTGATCAAACCACATATGGACAGACCCAAGATGCTCCAAAATAGTGGCCAATACACACTAAGATTTAGGCACAAAAAGCAAGGGACGCATGCTCATTCGTTTGCTCGCAAGCAAGGCACAAAGCTTAATTTTCAAATACATTGAAAGAGTGACATATCTGAGAGCATGACAGAGGTACAAGCGCTGAAATCATATGCCAAATGATGACATATCATGCGAACAACACATGTATAGCATGTTAGGGTCCTTAAGCATTAAAGCTAGTGAAGTACACAACACTAGGGCTATACAATACAATGCTCAATGGACTAAACCAGCCCTAAACAAACCTTATGCATGCCAAGACAATGGCCAAAATGCTCTGAAATGATAGCATGAAAGGCAAGCCAATGGTGTTCATGCAATGACTCATCAACAAGGCATAAGGGCATAACTCTTAAACACAATTAAAGAGTGATAAACATGAGAGTTTAATAAGGCTATATGCTCTGAAATTATGTGTTTAATGATGCCATATCACATAAACATCACAAATAAGGCATGCTAGGAGGCCTAAGGCACAAGGCTAGTAAGGGGCACTACACAAGAGGTATGCAATACATGGCATAAATGATTAAACCAGCTATGGACAGAGCTCAATTAGGCCAAAATAAAGATCAAAACATGTTGAGATGGCAGCCCAGAAGCCTAGGCAAGCATGCATACGTATTGGCTCATAAACGAGGGATAAGGCACAGCTCACAAAAGCTATGAAAGAGTGGAATATGTGAGAGTGTGACTATGCTATACACACTGAAATCATGTGAGAAATGAGGCTAAAGCATGCAATCACCACAAGTAAAGCATACAAGGGGCTTTGAAACTCAAAGCTAGTCAAGGCCACTTAAACTACAACCATGCACAACAAGTCTCACATGGCCAAGACCACTCAAAAAAGTGCTAAGACATGCTAAAATAGTAGCAAATACATGCTGAGATAGAGCTAACACAAGCTAGGATTAGAGGCATGAAGCATGATGCATACTATGCTAACAAAGAGGATTACACTACAAGTGCAAGAACCAAGCAAGAGGTGACTACACCAACCAAAATCAGAGTTAAGGCATGTCAAAATAACACCAAAAACATGTTGGATATGAGCCCATACATGCTAGGATAATGGACCAAAGCATTAAGCATACAAGGCTAATTTGAAAGAATTACATTACAAGTGTAAGAACCAAGCAACCAATGACCAAACCAACCAAACAAAGAGCTAAGGCAGGTCCAACAAGTCACAAAAACAAACTTGAGCTAAGTCACAAAAGAGTAAAAGAGCATGCTCAAGTATAAGGCCAACAATGCATACAAGCAAGACAAAAGGGGAGAGGGATCACCCTCTCCTATTTTGGACCACAAGAGCAACTTTTTACCACTAAAATTCCTCTAAGTTTCAGTGATAGAAAATCCATGCAAGGGAAGAATCAAAAGCTTAGAGAGAATGGCTCAAAAGCTTAGCAAATAAGGCATACAAGGTGGTGAAGCACCCCCAACTCCCACAAAGCCTTAAACAACCATCTTTAACACTTAAAAACAGAGTTTTTTATAGTTAAAAACTAAGCCAAAATAAGCATGCAAAAGTGGCTTAAACTAGTATACAACAAATAAGCTTAAGAAGAAAAGAAGCTTACCCTTGTAGCACAACAAGAAGGCAGCAACTTCAGCAGCAATTCTGGACCAAAACCAATACAAAGGCCTCAAAATAAACTCCAAGGTACCTCAGCTCCAAAGTTATGGTGTTTGACTAGGTGTTTGTGTGCAAAAGTGTGAAGAAATAACACTTCTAAGCACAAAATATAGAGAGAGTGTGAGAACTCTAGAGAGAGGGGGATATTTTTGCTCTGGAAATGTTGAACCCCTCTCAAGGGGGAGGAAGCTCCCCTTATATAGGCCAAGCAAGCCAAAAGGCTTGCTCAATCCCTTCATATACGTGTATGGAGGATGAATTCAGTGAGCCACAGCTGGCTCAAAAGATCTACAAATATCTAAAACGAAGAAAAAGTGGCTGCCGGCCAGTTAAGTGGCCGGCCAGCCACTTCCTCTAGCCGGTCGGCCACTTAAAGTGGCCTACAAGGGAGAAAAGTGGCCGGCAAGGCCCACCTCTCCCCAAGGCAAGAGGCAACAAGGGTTGGCACAAAAAACAAGGTCAAAACATAAAGTGTTAAGAGGTTCAAAGATAAGGCACTCAGTCAAGACCTTCGGGAGCTTGAAACAAACACAAACATGCGCAATCATCGCGTGCACAAACAATGACGTCTGAGTCTCAAGGTTAGTCAAAAATGGGGTGTCTACAATATCCACAAAGGGCGCTCTGAATTCGAAGGCTTATTCGCCCCAAACGTAAGCATGCACGAACGGCGTTCCAAATTCGGAGGCTTATTCGGTCCAAACGTGAACATGCACGACAGGCACTCTGAATCTGGAGTCTTATTTATCATTTAACCATTTTTGACGAGACGGCTATAAAAAAGGCATATTGCATTACGAAATACGTAGATACGTACATGTTAGCATAGCAATAAAAATAAAAAACGAACTGGCATGTCGTACAAATTGGCTTAATGATAAAATTTACGCAAGTGGGTTGAATTCCAGGGGCGTGGCAAACTTTTGCCAGCCATGTTTGAAAGTTGATACGCCCCCGCTCCGGCAATCGAATCAATCTAGTAAGGACCGTCCCAGTTGGGGCCCAGTTTACCGTCTGCCGGATTCTTAGTAGTTGGAAGCACTTTCTTGAGGACCAGTTGTCTAGGTGTATAACGACACAATTGCACACGCTAGTTATACGACTTGGCGAGCTGCTGTTGATATCGCGCCATGCACGCAAAAGCACGATCTCGGCGCTCTTCAATCAAAGTCAGATCTAAGGCCAACATCATGTCATTATGCCCCGTGTCAAAAACCTTGGATTTTAGTGTGGGCAGGCTGATTTCAAAAGGGATAACAACATGTGTCCCAAAGCACAAAGCGAACGGCGTTTCTCCAGTAGACCACCTTAGAGTGGTGCGATGATCTCACAATATGCTGGGTAACTCTTCAACCCATTTGCCCTTGGCCTTCTCCAATCGTTTCTTGATGCTGTTTAGGATCACTTTGTTGGAAGCCTCAGCCTGCCGTTGCTTTGCGGGTACACCGGCGAAGAAAAGTAAAGCTAGATACCTTATGTATTACATAACTCCCGATAGATGCCACAATCGAATTGGGTGCCGTTGTCAGATACAAGTGCTCTTGGTATGCCGAATCAAGTTATAATGTTTTTCCATACAAAGCATTTAACATCGACATCTCGAATATGTATTAATGCCTCTGCTTTGACCCACTGTGTAAAATAGTCTGTTGCAAAGATCATGAATCGTTTGTTTTCCGGAGCCCGCGGTAATGGTCTGACGATGTCAAGTCTCCATTAAGCAAACGACCAAGGACTAGTAATGGAATTTAATTCTTCGGCAGACAGATGAGTTAATGGGGAAAACTTTTGGCATTGTTAGCATTTCTTCACGTAGTTCTCGGCATCAGTATGCATGGTCGGCCAATAATACCCCTGTGTTACGGCTCGGTAGGCCAATGAGTGTCCTCCAGAGTAGGCACCGCAACTACCTTCATGTATTTAGGCCAAGAATTCCTTAACCTTGTCTGGATGAACACATTCCAGATTTGGCCCAGAGAGAGATTTTTTGTAAAGCTTTCCTTGGTGATCCAGATAATAACGCAGGGCTTTATTCCGTAATTTGCGGGCTTCTTTCTTATCAGTTGGGAGTTGTTCTGAGGAAAGAAATACGGTGATAGGGTCCATCCAACTCGGTCTTGGCTCAATGATGTTAATCTGAATTGGTTCAGAAGAGATGATGCTCAGCTCTGGGATAAACCCTCCTTTGATTGTTCGTTTGACTTCTGAGTTAACAACAGAAGCTAGGTAAGCAAGGGCATCCGCATGCGTGTTTTAATCTCGGGTTTTCTAGATTCAATTCGTGGTGGTCGAATTCTGTGAGCAAGGAATTTTCCATTTTCATGTAGGCTGCCATGCGATCATTTTTAGCCGCATATTCCCCTTTCAACTAGTTGATGACTAACTTTGAGTCACAGAAAACATGTAACCGCCGTGCGCCAAGATGAAGTGCGTTACGAAGGTCAGTTAGCAATGCTTCGTATTTGGCCTCGTTATTTGATGCATCGAAGCCCAGTTTGATTGCTTGCTCGATTATTGCCCATTCGGGGATCATGATTACTATGCGTACCCCACTGCCACGTTGGTTAGATGATCCGTCAATATACATTTTCCAAATGTCTCCAATATATATTTGTCAGTCGGGTTTGGGTTGAAGGTGGGCTTGATCAGACTTGAAGTCAGCATGGCATCCCGTGAACTCGGCTACAAAGTCGGCGAGCACCAGATATCATACTGGCTGAGTTCCAAAGCCCATTTAGAGACTCACCCTGATGCTTCCACGCTACAAAGCATTAATCAGAGAGGATAGTCCGTTAATACCCCTATGGTATGAGCCTGAAAATAATGCATCAACTTTCTTACAGCCACTAGAAGAGCAAGGATGAGCTTTTCCAGTGGTAAGTATCGTGTTTAGGCATCGACCATTGCCTTGCTTACATAGTAAATTGGTTGCTGCTCCCCGAGTTCTTCCTTTAGTAACACGACACTAACCGCCTGGTCAAATATTGCTAGATATAAGATGAGTGGATCGCCTGGTGATGGGGTTGCCGAGAGTGGTGCTGAACGGAGATAAATTTTCAAGCTGTCCAGCGCGGCCTTGCACTCGGGGGTTCATTGGAATGCTTTACCGAGCCGAAGTGTGTGAAAAAATAATCGGCAGTGATCTGAGGAACGACTGATAAACCTATTGAGGGCAGCGACCATTCCCATCAACTTTTGAACTTCTTTGATCGACTAGAGGGAGCCGAGTTCTAGAATTGCTGTGATCTGCCTCGGGTTGGCCTCTATTCTGTGATGGTTGACAATATAGCTAAGAAACTTGCCAGATCTAATGTCGAATGCACATTTCGAAGCGTTCAGTTTCATCTTGTACTTTCAGAGGACGCTGAAGGTCTCTGATAAATTTACTAGATGGGCGTACGTTTCCTTGGATTTCACCACCATGTCATCGATGTATACTTCCATGGTGCGCCCGAGTTGTTCTGTAAACATAGTGGTAACTAGCCTCTGGTAGGTTACCTCCGCATTCGTCAGCCCGAAGGGCATAACCTCGTAGTAATAGGTTCCCCTTGAGGTAAGGAATGCGATATTTTTCTGATCCTCCGGATGTATAGAAATTTGGAGATAACCCCTGTAGGCATCCAAGAAGCTCATGCGTTGATGATGTGCCGTTGCGTCTACAAGTTGGTCGATTCTGGGAAGAGGAAAACAATCCTTAGGACAAGCCTTGTTCAAATTCGTGAAATCCACACAGACGCGCCAATATCCATTCTTATTCTTTATAACCACGGTATTAGACAGCCACGTGGGATAAGTTACTTCACGAATTGCCCCAGCATCAAGCAACCTGTCAACTTCATCAATAGCGACTGATGCATGCTCCGTGACTGAACGCCGACTTTTCTGAATGATTGGTTTGAATTTTGGATCAACGTTTAAACGATGCTGGGCCACGTCTGGATCTACCCCCAACATTTCATATGGTGTCCATGCAAATACGTCGAGATTGCCGAGTAAGAAGGAAACCAACTCATGTCTGTCAACTTCATTCAGGGAAGTGCCGATCATGAAGAATTTGTCAGGGCTCCCATTGATTTCGATCCGATCAAAGTCTTCAGTTGCTTTCTCACTGGGGATTTTCCTAATGTCCTCGAGACTTTCTTAATTCGATACTTTAATCGAATTCACTTCCAGTTCCTTTGGCCTTTTTGCAACAACAATAAGATAACATGCCTGTGCCGATTTCTGAGAGCCCTGAATTTGCTCAATGCCATATTCAATTGGAAAGTGGAGTAGTTAATGGTAGGTGCTTGGCACAGCTTGCAGAGCGTGCAACCAGGTCCTTCCATGATAAAATTGTATGGCGACGGGAGTTTGACAACATGAAATTCCACGTCGACTGATTTGGTACCTGCCCATATTGGTAATATGATCATATCCAAGGGATACTCGGGGTTGACGTTGAAGCCGAACAATGGGTAATTGGCTGGTAACAGATCTGAATCAGTGAAGCCGAGTTTAACGAATGTCTTATAATACATTATTTCTGAGGTGCTTCCTTGATCGATGAGAACACGCTCGACTGTGAGTCGGTTCACAGGTAGTTCGACGACGAGGGGATCAGCGTGAGGGAGAGTTATTCCATCTAGATCAGTGTCGTCAAAGCTGATCTTGCCAGTTTCATGGGGCTGTTTGGCTGGAGTGCTTGGATAAGCTAGGTTACAACTGAATTGTATGTACTTGGGCTGACGACGGTAGGCTGTATATCATGTGAATAACACTGAGTAGAGGTGAATCTGGCCGTAGAGCTACCGTGTTCGGTGGATTGTTCTTTCGGACATGTTGCGCTAGCCAACCGTCTTGCACTAATTCCTCCAGGTGGTCCTTCAGTGTATAACAGCTGTCAATGTCGTGGCCATGGTCCTTGTGATATTCGCAAGGCCTATCCCTTCTTCTAGTATTAGGGGGGCCCCATCATCTTGGATAGCCACTTAAAGAATGCAAGATGCTGAACTTTGGGTAGGATCTTACTAATCGGCTCCGCCAATTCTGTATACTTCTTGTCCAAACGTCTGCTGCGCCGGCTATCCACTTGATACTGTTCGTTCAAATGGTGCGAACATTACCCGCTTGATCAACGAAAGTCACACCGCTTGTCTCGTTTAACCTAAGTCCTAAGTTTAGGGCTCCTTGGTAGCACGGTGCTTATCGGCTGAACCACGCCAGATAAAGCCGATTTAGCGATTTTTTGTCCAATCTTGACCCGCAGGGCATCATTTTCCACCTTACAGTACTCCTTAGCCTTCTTCATTAATGCCCAAACTGTTTTGGGAGGTCGTCTGGTCAACAAACTGCGGAAAGGACTATCGGGATATAACCCTATCTTAAAGGCGGTTATGGCCATGGAATTATTGCAAGCATCGTCTACCAAGTTGAAACACTCCTAATAGCGCACCGAATACTCGCAGAGGGTCTTTTCTAGTTTATCTGCATCGCCCAAAGAGAGTCGGCTTGCTTTGGCTGAACTTCATTAGTGATGAATCTTGCCCTGGAGGATTTTTAGAGCTAATGAAAGCATCTTACTGACGTCGGCTTCAGTTTATAGTACCATCTGACTACCAACGGTCCTAAGCTACTTGGAAACATTCGACACATGAGGGCTTCATCATTAACATGCAACATCATTGCTTGTTTGTAGTGACAAATGTGATCTGTGGGGTCTGATTTTCCGTCATAAAGGGTGAATGTCGATGCTTTGAACTTCTTAGGTAGCACAGCTCTTGTAATACGTCGTACGAAAGGGTCGTGCCTATCTTCTTCATCTGAACCATCACTTCCTTTCCCTCGCATATGCCATACATACGGACTTCCTTTGGATGAGCTCGATACACCAACTCGCCTCTTCTTTCTGGGTTCTTGAGATGGCAAGTCGGAATCATTGCCACTATCATGTTTCCGAAGTCGACGTCATTGATTATCCTTCTTCTTTTCTAGGGATCGACCCTGGTCATGATGTGCGGCCTATTGGGATTTGGCTAACTCCAAGGTCAATTCTTTACGTAAGTGCTTGTTCTCAGCCATCATATCTTCCAGATGTTGTTCGTTTCGTTTTGCTTGATCCATGATCGTTTGCACAGTCTTCTGCACAGAAGTTGAGGGTGAGGTTTGAGCTACTGGGTCGAAGTTCAGGGCCCTTCGCGTGGTGATATTCTCCAGTCCAAGCATGTTTCTTGGAGTAATGTCATCTCTTGGTGTAACATCATCAGCAACTATCGAAGTATCATCTGTCACGCCTGCTATGGACACACTTGAGTATTCCCACAGACGGCGCCAATTGTGGTAAAGTGGTTTGGAAATACTCATGGATCCAGTTAGACGCTCTTGATCCTCTGATTGCTACCTCAAAATGGGATGAACACTTCGGTCAGGGTTACCGGAATTAACACTTCGACGGACAAGTCAATATCCTCTCAAATTTACTTCTATCTCAAGTTATCTTTTTTGTTTTCACATACCTCTCTTTGGCTGACATTCCTCATTTTCTATATTGTGTCTGGGCCTAAGGGTCGGGCTCACTCTTGACCTTGCACATAATTATTTAGTCGGCTTTCCAATTGAGTGTTAGCTCTCGTTCGGCTCCTTATATGGTTGATTTGTATACTCGACTTCATGAGCCCCTGGTCAAGGCCAAATTGTCTTCGGCTTGATGTCTCAACCGGATGGCTTGGCCTTTCTTCATTGATTCAATTCGGCCTCCATAGTAACAACGATATAAGTAAGATGCACATGTTCAATGCCCAATGATAAAATCTTTCACAACTCTTCACTAAAACCAAGTTATGCCAAACTTTCATCTCAATTCATTTTATTTCAGTTCATTCGTTATACCCACTTTATTTAATCAACCAAACAGAGGATACACCCCATAGGCCTCCAAACAATATAATTAACATACAATTACATTTACCTGCCATTTTACGAAAATTTCGTCCGCAGGAATCGGCACCCATGCATACGCGCGATTTTCGAGACTTTCACCTTGGATACACAAGACAACTTAATTTAAGGGAGTCCATCTCCTTTCTTCTCCCAAATATGGAGTACATTCCCTTTCTCCTCCCAAATATCATACATATACAATGTATACAATTCATAATCATATTCAATGATAATGACTAAGAGATTAGTCTCAATTCACCTGATTCTCGTGCAATTTCTACAACAATCATGACTATCCTTCATCGATAGCCCAAAACAGATATACAATCTTTATAACAGATAAATTATCCAAACTTCCATAGGTGAGAGATTAAACAAATCCAACTACACCATTCACGTAAGCAATCTCCTAATTTCACACTTTCAATAACAATTTCATTATTTATACAAAATAATTATTTAAGACATTTTATGGCAAAACTCCCTTTCTCCCAATCTCATCCCAAACACCAAAATTAACCATTTTAACACTACACAAGCTCATATCTACTCACATAACCATTTGCAATACATTCATTTGAGAACCCCTCTTTCGATTTTAACCCAAAACCCTAAGTTTGTTCAAAATCACAACAAGTTCCAATATGTCTCACCCATCAACAAATAACTAAGTTAAAACTCATAGAAGAGTGTAAAAAGTCCCTACCTCAAACTTAGAAGACCAATAGAGCAAAGGAGAAACTTCAAGAGCGCCGAAACCAAGCTTTATTCGGCCCAAAATAGAGCTCTAGCAATGTTGTATCTTTTATCAAAGAGCGTAGTGTAGAAAGACCCTTAATCTAGGTGTATTTGTAGAGAGAAGTGGTATTCTAGAGAGAGAGAGGGTCAGTCTAGGATTTTTGAGAGAAGAGATATCAAAAAGTGATGTAAAAGATGTTTTTGCGAACTGATATACGGACAGCTCGCTCGAGCGCAAAAGTTGTCGCTCGAGTGACTAGACACAAATAAGTCACCTTGCTCGAGCACAAGAATCTTTGCTCGAGTGCAGAATACACACTCTCAGAAATTTTACAGATAGAAGACCGTCGCTCTAGCGCAAAAGTTGTCACTCGAGCGAAGAACACTACCCTCCCAGTATATTTGCAGGCCTGCAAAAGTATTGGGAGCTCACAAAGCTTGCTCGAGCACAAAAAGCTTCACTCAAGCGAAGAGGCCAAAATCTAGACAACAAAAGTTTGAACCAACTAGCAACCAACCTGTTCCAAACACAACCAAGGCACTCCAATATTCAATTTCAATGAGGAATAAAGGAAAAAGAGGCAAGAACAACAATACAAAATTATGAAACTCAAGCTTGGGATACAACAAGGGTCGGGTCAAAATCGGGATCACTATAGAGGCGATGAGGTGAAACACTTCTTTGTTTGGTGCTAGCATCAGCAAGACCTTATGCTTGCTTAAAGTGTGGTTTTTTGTTGGATAGTTCTCTCATTTTTCCTCCATTGCGATTTGGTGGTTCTCTAAGCTTTGCCTTAGGGTTTTCTTTAACTTGTTGAAAGTTCCTAGGGCTGTTGGGGGAGGGGATGGATGACATAGACACTCTTTCTTCCTACTCTGACTTTTGAAAACTTGTTGCAATAGTGCAACTTTCCTTTTTTCCTTGTCTAATCTCTTCTCTCTGGTTAACCATGGCCAACTCACTTGATGAACCCAAGTTAGCCATATTCTCCACTGGGCTTTTGGATTGATCCTTGTGTTTTAATCCCAAATCAGACTTGGATGGCCTAGTAGTAACTGACCTTGAAGGAATTTGGGCTTCTATCATTCTTGGTTGGGCTTCCACATTGCTCAAAGCTTTAAATCTATTTCGCACTTGTGCATTAGGCCCTTTATAATTTTTTGGGCCTTGCATTTTCCTCCTTGTGTTAGCCTTCATCCAAGGCCCATATTTGTCATTATTTGGCCCTTCTTTATCTCTCCCAATAATTGAGTCCAGCCCATTTGTAGTGACCTCTTTCCTTAGGCTGTCTTCTCCGATGGGTTCTTGGGTAGGGTTGGTTGCCGCTAATGAAAAATTATCGCTGCAGCTCTCTTTACGATGACCAACCCCGCCACAAGAAAAACAAAGAGTATGTAAGTGCTCATATTCTATAACATATGTATACTTACCTATGGAAAACTGAGAAATCAATGGCTTTCGAAGTTCAATTTCCACACAAACTCTAGCATATTTCCCCCTAGCTGCCATGGTCGTATTGATATCCACCTTCAGAGGCACTCCCTAGATCTTCGCAATATGATAGAGCACTTTCTCATCATAATACTCAATTGGAAGATCAGGAAATCACACCCAGATGGCAGTGGTGTCTTTTTCAGCTTCATCAGATTTGAAATCCTGTTGCCATTTTCTCACCGTCACATAGTAGTCCAGAACAACCCATGGACGACTTGTGAATACTTTGGTATAATCTTTCATCATATCAAACTTAACAATAAAGAAACCATTACCAATGTCCAGGGCTTCAAAGTCAGCTTGAAGGCCCCAGATATTACTCATTTTGATCATAAACAATTTATATCCTATTTTCTTCCCTAGCAATCTTACAATTAGACATTTTTTCCAAGGATCTCTAATTTTTTTTCCATAAGATTTGCTGGTATGGTAACTTTAGGAATACCTGCTCTTTCTTCTTCATTGATCTCCATGTTACCCTCTGTACCTATGTCGTTGGCCAAATTATCTTCATCCGAAGAGATTGCCTCAACATCACAGTCAAAATTCCTTTCATTCCCATATTCATTAAATCGAGATCGTAGTATGCTTGTTTAAATGATCGAGCTTTGTTTGATTGTCCTTCCATGGGAAGAGGTTGAGCTGTAAGAATAGCTTCCCGTTGCTCGCTATAGGAGACCTCCTCCATTGGTTCCTCAAGGATCGAAAGGGTGTTGGAACAATCTTTTGTGTACAATAAATAAATTAAAACTAAATCAAACAAATAAAATATATAACTTCCAGGATTTATTTTACCGAACTAAATAAAAAATTAAAAGATCAAGTCGAGTGTGTGATATTCTGTCCTTAAGACAGATTCTCCCCGCTTCGGTGCTTACGGACTTATGGCGTCTATCTCTCATGATACAATAATCTTCACAAATTGTAGTAGCACTCCAAACAATTTGTTCGGCGAACTAGAACCGGTGTTCTATACCCTCTTTAATTTTCCTAAAAAACTAATATGAAGAATATATGCAACAGAGTAGAAAATTGGACAGCAAAAAAATAATTTTCAGACTATTTTTTTTCGATGAGAATGACTACTGGAATGATCTGAATTTATAGGCAACACAAACTGCCCGAACAGGTATGAAATCAAACCTGAAAAGGTATGTTTCAAACTGAACAGGTGCAAAAACTATTTGAACCCAGTTTTGAACCTGTTGAAAAACCCGAACCTATTTGGACTAGTAATAAATAAGTCCGGTGCAACTTGGCAGTTTTAAAACTATTTTAGAGCAGTTTAAACTGCAGGAATATTGGACTGGAGAAGGTTTGTTTGAACATAAATTTTGAATCAAATTTGAATTAATTTCCTGTAATAATTTTTGGAAAAAATTCAAATGAATTTTGTCCAAAAAAATTAATATAAGAACTGATCCGACCCACACCCGTATACGGCACGACTTGGCTCGACTCAGTCGGTCGGAAGGCAACAGCTGCATGCGCGAGTGTGTGGTGGTTTGGGTTAAGATTCATTTTGTCCATAACTCTTCCCTTCTACAAACTCGGGGTGCCCCTTGGGGCCCAACCCAAGTTAGTATACTAAGAGCTTATATACTCACAAAAGCTCTATTAAAGTTTCAATGTGAGAAAACCCATTTCAAGGAAACCCATATTTAATTCTTTAAACGTCCATTCCACGAACCAAAAAACGACGTCAAGTTTCCATTCACTCATAAATGGTTTTGACGAATCATCTTCACCGTGTGACTTGCCATGCGGCAAGGAACACATTATCTCTTCAGACCCATCCCAAAAGACGTTTGGGCCCACTCAATTTTGGGGTCAAAGTTGGCCCAAAATAAGCCTTATAAAACCAAATTTTCCAACAATCGCCTACATTAATGGAATTTGACGGAGAGAAAATGCAACAATATGATCTAATTACAGAGAGTACAGAAATTGAAAATATTCTACAAATGATAGATAGCTTTTGACTTTGAACCTTCCCTTGTGAGACACTATCGGATTTACTAGCTAACTAGTTAACATGATGTCTTTAACTGTTCAGCCGTTTGTGTAAACCAAGACAATAAAACTCACACATTATATCCCTAGACACAGTTTAGTTCTCACTATTGTCTTCATTTTGGTCCTGAACAACCTGGTCTTTCATGAGTGCTCTAGAGAATTGTAGCATTTCACAAATCTCATAGAACCGGCCTAGTTCACACTCATATAGGTGATTCTTATGAAGAGTATCCTGTCATACTCCACTAGGTTTATCTAGATATAAGAATCATTAAAATTTTACTTAACCTAAAACACTACAGACATCACTATTTCATCCTAGAAATGGGTAGGAGTTTGACTCCCCAATGATTCTTTTAAGTCATACACAATTCGGTTGTCCTTTTGAACCTAGATCTTAGGATCTCCATTCAACTAGGTTGGGTTGCCATTGTGGTAACTCTTATTTAATAGGCTTAAGTCCCATTCCCCTCGATGAATTGTCAACTAGGTCTCTTACTAACCCTTTGGTTAATGGATTTGCTATGTTGTCTTTAAACTTCACATATTCAATGGAAATAATATCATTAGAGAGTAGTTGTCTCACGGTGTTATGTCGACAACGAATGTGTCATGACTTACCGTTATATATATGACTCTGTGCTCTACCTATTGTTGATTGACTATCGTAATGTATGCATATAGCAGGCACCGATTTTGGCCACATTGGAATATCTTCAAGGAAGTGGCGAAGCTATTCTGCTTCTTTCCCAGCTTTATCTAAAGCTATTAATTCTGATTCCATAGTAGACTGTAACAACCCCGACCCATGATTAACACTAATTCATGTTTGAGTATGCCAAATGAGTAATTAAGAAGTGATCCTTAGTTAATTATATGTGCATTGCATCATTTTGTGTTTATATCTGTATAACATAGAAATATATGTTCATGTTTTAGTTTTAGTAGGCGAATTGAAGGCCCTATCGGCATTTGATACAGAAATTGACTTGATTTATATGTTAATTAGGATTTTTAGAATTTTATGGTAGGTTTAACTGAAATTCAATCCGGAACGATTAAATTAGATTAAATTAATGCCACTTACTTCAACCTCAATTAATTACACTTTAATCAAGCCTATATTAGGCACCAATTGAGCCCCCACTCATCTTTTTCTTTCATTGGAATACATTTTGAGCCTCTTCAAGGAAGAAAACGTAAGGGAGAGTAAGAGGGGAGAAAATTGAGCTCTAAGCAAAGGATTGCTAGGAATTGTTGCCATTTGAGGGAAATTTGAGAATTTTAACTTCAACTCTTGTGAAGTCAATTCTCTAGGTCACACGCCTTAGGATAAGTGAATTGCCTACTTTGCTGCCAATTTGGAGCTACCAGTTATCTGTGAGTAATAACTTAATAAAGCTATGTTCAAGTAAATTATTTTCTGCTCACGGATTAAGAACTGTTCTATGAAATGTCATGTTTTATGCAATGAATGATTGTCCAAGTCTAACAAGCACTTATGACATTATGCTATGATTCAAGTAATATCATGATTCAAGTCTATGCAAGTTCCCAGTACCGGAGGTTCCTTATGGGGCTGACAAGCTATCTATACCCGGCTGGAGGTTCCTAAGTGGAACTGACAAGTTTACAAGTTCCCAGTCCGTAGATTCCTTTATGGGACTGACAAGTTATTCTTACCCGGCCGGAGGTTCTTATATAGAACTGACAAATATGATTTAAGACATTCTGTGTGTGATCTATCAGCGCTGATGGATGTATTATGTAAGACTAAGCATGAACTCTGAATTCTATATATGCTCAGAATGAAAATACGAATGTGAGTTTCAGTTTCAGTTTCAGCCACAGATATGGGACATCATACATTTACCCCTTTATTTTGTTATTATTCACTGGGCCTCCGCTCACTAGTTATTTATTATGTATGTAGGTGAGCAGGCTCGTGATCAGGCTTAAGATGATGCCTGGGGTATTTTGTGTTGGTCAGCCACCCCTTTGCGCCTCATGAGGAGGTTCCAGATCAAGTCATGTATTGTGGCTGTGTCAATGTAAATGTATAAGACTGTTTCTTTTCTCTTATGAACAAGTTCACCTTTTGTATGTACTTGAAAGTGACGTGTAAATACTGTACCTATGACGTCACTTGTATGTATTTAAAGTTTAAGATTTTCAATTTCATGTATGTCTTCACAGCTCATTGGACTTCGTATGTTTTGTATATTTACTTCCACAGCCCCTAGCTATATGCTATTATGTCAAGAGGACTTTGGTAATCCAAGGATTACTGGCCGGTTACGACGCTAAACCTATAGGGGCGAGTTTGGGTTGTGACATAAACCTAGCAATGCAAGTCTATTTGGAAGATTTCCAAGATACAGCCGCCTCACCAAGAGTAAAAACATACCCACTAGTGGATTTTGAGTCTCTAGTATCCGATATCCAATTTACATCACAGTAACCTTCAAATACTGCTGGATATCTAGTATAATTCAGCCCAATGTTACGAGTAAATCAGAGATATCTTAGAATCTTTATAATTGTTTTCCAGTACTCTACTCCTGAATTACTCATATATCTAATTAATTTACTTACTGTATAAGCTATATCTGGACGAGTGCAGTTCATCAAGTACATTAAACTTCCAATAATTTGGGCATACTCTAATTGAGAAATACTTTCCTGTACATTCTTAGAAAAAAAAACAAATTAACATACACAGGTGTTCTAGCAAGACGATCATCATCTTTGCTAAATTTGTCAAGTATTTTCTTAATGTAATGAGATTGTGACAAAGCATAACCTTCTGATGTTTTGGTAATTTTCATACTAAGAATTACATCAGCAATCCCTATGTCTTTCATGTGAAAATGTTTATTCAACATTTTCTTGGTAGTTTTAATCATATCATTATTACTACCTATGATGAGCATATCATCCACATAAAGACATACAATGACATAATCTTTGTCTGTGTTTTTAATATAGACACATTTGTCATATTCATTAATTTTAAATCTATTTGACATTATTGCCTTGTTAAATTTCTCATGCCATTGCTTTAGCGACTGTTTTAAACCATATAATAATTTAACCAATTTACACACTTTCTTTTCTTTTCCTGGAACTGCAAATCCTTCTAGTTGTTCCATGTAAATTTCTTCATCTAACTCACTATTTAAGAAAGCGGTTTTCACATCCATTGGATGAATTTCTAGATTGTATAATGATACAATAGCAATTAGCATTCTAATGGATATAATTCTAGTAACCGGTAAGTATGTGTCAAAGTAATCAAGACCTTCTTTTTGTCTAAAACCTTTGACCACAAGTCTTGCTTTATATTTGTCAATTGATCCATCCACTTTCATTTTTCTCTTGAAAATCCA
Organism: Camellia lanceoleosa; assembly: GCA_025200525.1. NCBI lineage: Eukaryota > Viridiplantae > Streptophyta > Magnoliopsida > Ericales > Theaceae > Camellia > Camellia lanceoleosa. The sequence goes on along the minus strand of CM045768.1, from coordinate 8,411,138 downwards.
CTTGTACCCAAGAGGTTTACAACCTGGTGGCAAATCCACCAATTTCCAAGTGTGATTTTGCAAGATTGATTCAACTTCACTATTAACAGCCTCATTTTCTAATAAAAATGTTAGAAAATCTGGACCGAAAGATTTTGAGGTTTTAGCACATTTACTACGCCTAGGTTCCTCTTGCTCATTTTGATCTATCTCTTGTTCTTGTTCTTGATCATGTTCTTGATCCTGACTAGTAATAACATCATGAGATCTTTTGTTAGTACTAGTCTCTTGTCCAGTTTTATTTGGAAATACATGTTCAAAGAAAGATGCATTCTGAGATTCAATAATAGTATTTATATGCATTTTGGAATGTTTTGACTTATGAATCAAAAATCGATATACACTACTATTCATGGCATAACCAATGAAAATGCAATCAACAGTTTTAAGATCTATCTTAGTCTTTTTAGGACTAGGAATAGGCACTTTAGCCAAACACCCTCACACTTTTAAGTGTTTATCGGATGGTACTCTCCCATGCCACAATTCATAAGGTGTTTGATTCACTTTCTTTCAGGGTACTTTATTAAGTATATAATTAGCAGAAAGTATTGCTTCCCCCGACAAGTTCTAAGGTAATCCAGAACTTATTAACATGGCATTCACCATTTCTTTTAAAGTCCTATTTTTCCTTTCAGCAATTCCATTTTGCTAAGGTAAGTAAGGAGCGGTGGTTTGATGAATTATTCCATGTTCTTTACAAAACTCACCAAAATGTTATTCATATTCACCATCTCTATCACTTCTTAGTTTTTTTTATTTTCTTACCAAGTTGATTTTCAACTTCATTCTTATATTGAATGAAAATTTCCAAAACTTCATTCTTGGTTCGAATTAAATAAACATAACTATATTTAGTATAGTCATCTATAAAAGTGATAAAATACTTTTTCCCACCTCTAGTTTGAATTGATTTAAAATCACAAATGTCACTATGAATTAATTCAAGTGGTTCCGTACTTCTTTCAATTGAATGAAAAGGAGTTTTGGATAATTTTCCCTTAACGCAAATTTCATATTTATGATTTGAATCAATGTCAAATTTAGGTAAACATTCTATATTAATTAATCTACGCAAAGATCCATAATTAACATGTCCAAATCTACCATGCCATAAATTTGAAGACTCAAGCAAGTAAGAAGAAGATGTATTTTTATTAATAACAGAGGGTACAACAGTCATTACATTCATTTTGAAAAGGCCATTAGACATGTAACATTTTCCTACATACATCCCGTTTTTGGTAAGTACAAATTTGTCACTTTCAAAAATTAGCCTAAACCTATTTTTACTCAACAAAGATCCGGAAACAAGATTCTTGCGAATGTCCAGTACATGCAACACATTGTTAAGAGTGAGTTCATTTCCAGATGTCATCTTCAAAATAATCTTTCCTTGTCCTTCAACTTTAGAAGTCGAAGAGTTGTTCATAAAAAATTGTTCATCATTGTCCACCACTGAATAAGATGTGAATATCATTTTGTCGGCACAGATGTGGTGAGTAGCACCAGTGTCCACTCACCATTCCTTAGGATTTCCGACAAGGTTGCCTCCGAAACAATTGCATAAAGATTTATGTCATCTATACCATTGGAAATATTGTCCACTTCTATCATATGGGTATTAGCAGGCTTCTTGCTTGTTCTTCTTTTGCTTTTGCCTTTGCTACGACAATTTTTGGCCCAATGTCCCTCTTTGTCACAGATGTAACACTTGTCAATAAACTTGCACTTTTTAGTTTCCCCCCCTTTAGAGCCTTGTGATGAATTTTCTCCAGAAAACTTCCATTTTTTTACTTTTAGAGCATTTTTCACCGCATTTGCTTTAAAATCCATTAGATGCTTACCAGCCCGCTTTTCAGAATTGCAGTTGTCATCTTCTATCCTCAAACGCACAATCAATTCTTCTAAAGACATTTCTTTGCACTTGTGTTTCAGGTAGTTCTTGAATTCCTTCCAGCCTTGTAGTAATTTCTCAATTAAGACTGCAACTTGAAAGGATTTATTGAGAGACATGCCTTCTATAATGTATAATGTGTTGTCAAATTCGTTCAAGATATAGTCCCGGCAAAGGAAATCAACATGTTTCTAGGCATCAACTGCAGCAACCACTTGCCGGTCAGTTTCATCCTTGTTCAGAGTAAGAGCATTCTCACGAAAAAAACGAGCCAAGTTCAGAGTTGTAAGATAGAACATCATTTTTTGTTGCCATATTTTAAAATCAGTTCCTGAGAACTTCTCTGGCTTCTCACCGTGATTGATTGGCACAATCACAACAGGAGGGGTTAGAGCAATTGCAGTCACCACACTAGTACTTGTTTAGGCATTAGTTTGACCAGTTTCAGTAGCCATGAATTCTAAATTATAAAACAAAATTATAATTAGAATTTTATACTATACAAAAAATTTAAACCAAAACCACAGAATTCTAAATTCTGTAAAATAAAAGAAACAAGAATTGCAATTTTTATTTCCAATTAATTTGAAAATAAAATAAAATTTTATTTAACTAAATTAATGCCCCATAGAAAATTAAATTTCTCTAACACTTCAATAATTAAAAAACTGAAACAAAATAATTAACGAACACTCAGAAATAATTTTTGAAAACCAAAATTAATTTTTGACAAAATTTCACAAATAAATAGTCTGAATTGTTAATGACACCAGTATATTACTACTAGTTGTCAAAGAAAATAGACAGTATATTACTACTATTTGTTTTCCAACCAGAATATTATTTTGTAAAGCCACAGAAAATAATTTCTGTAAGAAAAAGAAAGAGAAAAGGAAACAAATGAAAAATTTTGTATAAACAGAATAATTTGAATATATCTTAAGATTGTTGGAATAATCTTCTGTGTACAATAAATAAATTAAAACTAAATCAAACAAATAAAATATATAACTTATAGGATTTATTTTGCTGAACCGAATGAAAAATTAAAAGATCAAGTCGAGTGTGTGGCATTCTGTCCTTAAGACAGATTTGCCCCGCTTCGGTGCTTACGGACTTATAGCATCTATCTCCCAGGATACAATAATCTTCATAAATTGTAGTAGCACTCCAAACAATTTGTTCGGCGAGCTAGAACCTGTATTCTATACTTTCTTTAATTTTTCTAAAAAACTAATATGAAGAATATATGCAACAGAGCAGAAAATTGGACAGCAAAAAAATAATTTCAGACTGTTTTTTCGGATGAGAATGACTGCTGGAATGGTCTGAATTTATAGGCAACACAAACTGCCCGAACAGGTATGAAATCAAACCTGAAAAACGTATGTTTCAAATCGCACAGTGCAAAACTATTTGAACCCGTTTGAACCTGTTGAAAAACCCAAACCTGTTTGAACTGGTAATAAATCTGTCTGGTTCAACTTGGCAATTTTAAAACTATTTTAGAGCAATTTAAACTGTTGGAATATTGGACTGGAGAAGGTTTGTTTGGACAGAAATTTTGAATTCAAATTTGAATTAATTTCCCGCAATAATTTTTGGAAAAAATTCAAATGAATTTTGTCCAAAAAAATTAATATAAGAACTGACCCGACCCATACCCGCGCACGACACGGCTTGGTCGGTAGGACAGCAACGGTCGCACACGCGCGCGTGCGCGTTTGGTGGTTTGGGCTAAGATTCATTTTGTCTATAACTCCTCCCTTCTACAAACTTGGGGTGCCTGTGACGCCCCGAATCTACACTATAGGTTGCAGTTAAGGGAGAGTCACTAATGAGTCCTATGGTCAATAACCAAGTAAGATCCCAGATCGCCGGAGGAGTCAAATTAGCCTCCCTTCTAAGTCCGGCTTTCTTAGGCAGCGCACTACCCTTTTGACAGATCTTAAAAGGTATTGACACAAGGTTTTATAAGCAACAATAAGGTTCATACATAGAATACAAATACATAACAACCACATTTATACTTAATTCAAAAGATTGTTTCATTACATTACATCCCAATAGAAAGTTTAAACTCTACATGAGTTCTTACAAAATAACAAAAAGGAAATTTCTATTATTCCTAAGATAGCCAAAAGTCCTCGAAGGTTTCGGCCTGCTGCCTCCAAACTATGAGTTCCACTTTTTCACCTGGCATGATACGCCGTGAGCTTTGAATGCCCAGTAAACACACACACACCCTACCCCTTTTTCCCAGTCCAATACACAATTACAAATATAACATCAAATAGTAAAGCATGATACTCAAATAAATAAATAAAGGGGTCAAGTTAGATGTTAGTAAACTAGAAATCCCCCAAAGAGATTTCGTCCTCCCAACCACAAGAATCGGACACGGATTATTCGGTATGCCCCCTCTTTTGCTGCTTTGTTGCAGAACTAACCTCGGATGCCTACCAACGGTTATATACCGCGTAGCGCCAACCGCAGGGCCTCAAAAGAGACGGTAAAAATAGGGCCTTGCCCGAAATTCCTCCTCACACCAAGCTACCTAGGGTCCAAATACAACCGCTCCATTCAAGGGTTCCGAAAACCACTCACACAAGACCTTAACTTCAAATAGGGAACGCATCCCAATAATCCATATATCACTTATTCTCATCTTTTCATTACTCAAGTGCTCGAAAACCCAATACCCACCCAATTAGGTTTCCCGTTGAATTAAGTGTTTTAAGTCAAGGTTAGTCCAACTAAACAATATAATAACATCCACATAAGCATGCATCAATAAGGTGAAGAAGATGAAGAACATAACATAACACATACAATATCATTCCTATATATGATCGTAAGCTAATAAACATTATCATGAATACAAGAGCATAAAATAATCATGCATAACAAAATTTCCAGATTTAATATCACATAAAGATTAAAATGAAAGGCCTATTTTAGATCTTCTACCGGACTTGGCCTTCCTATGGTTTGTAGAGAATTTGATCTAGTTTCTAGAACATTTTTCGGAAATGGGATTGCTTTTCCAGATTTTAAGTTATTGAGAAAACATTCCAGCGCTGTCCAGAATCTGTTCGGATCTGTCGACCGTTACGAAAATTTGATTTTCTTGCAAACCGCTTAATGTTTTTTGATGAAACCAATTTTAGTTGAAAGCTAACTCATTGAGGAAGGTTTCGACATAAAATAGAGGTCCAGAATATTTTTGTATATTTTTCTGGAATTTTTGAAAGTGGCTGCAAAAACAGATTTTTAGGTAGAATGCCCAAAACAAGAAAAATTATAAAAAGGGGGTTCCACCATGGGAAAGTTTCATTTCTTTTGTGAAGAAAATATACTAAGTATCACATGTTTAACTCAGAAAATTTGTTTGAAAGAGTGCTCTTGAAAAGTTGAGAGATTGGTAGAAAAGAAGGTGGTTTGTGCCAAAATGGGAAAAATACAAGAGAGATGGAATCAATGCTCAACTTTTAGCATTTTTAACACAAGTAACTCATCAATAACATATTTGAAAACATTATTTAGAACCCTTAGAAACATGTATTTGAAAAAGGAAAATGAAAGAGAAGGTTGTGTTGTGGCTTACCTACTAAGCTTGCACAAGGAAGCTCTCTTCTTTCTTCCTCCTCTTCTCCTAAACTTCTCTTCCTTGCTCTCCCCTCTCTCTCTCTAGCCAAAATGTGTGTGTGAGTGTGGTGTGTTATATGTGCTTGCAAGCTAGGGGGTGTTGGTATTTATAGACAAGCTTTGATGCAAAATGTCCTAAATGCCCACTAGTTGAAAATGGATGGAAAGTTTAGGATTTGTTTGAAGTTCAAATGAATAGAAGTGACTTGGGGAGTGGTTTACTCAAGGATTAGGTAACACTTGGTTGTAATGAAACTAGTTTTGGGAATTAGCATCCTAGGTCTAGGTATTAGGTTGTGTATTTCTAGAATTCCATCATGGTGGTTCTAGGAAATTGGTTTCTCACTCTTCCCTAGGAGTGTGATGGGTTATTATTTTATTTGTTTTGGTCCTAGAGCACATTCTTCAAGGTGTGTATATATATATATCCTACAAGATTGATGGTACTAATAACATTAGGGTACATGTACTATTTTTGGGGTAATGCTTAATAAAAGAAATGAGGGCTTGGAATTAAACTCATGTATTGGAATCTTATTTATGTATTTACTTATAATCTAGTTAGATTTAGGGCTAATTTAAATACTCATAGCAAATCTTTATTGGTACTAAAGTCATTATTGCTCCAAGATTCAAGGGATTTGTTTGTACTATAGTATGATGATATGCCTAGTCATGTCCTCAAAATTTGGGAAGATTTTCTTATTTATTTGGTGTACAAATCTTGGAAATTATAAAACATAATGTTAAAAAAGATTTTAGGATACAAGTGTATATATATAAATATATGATGGTACTTGTTTGAGGTCAATTTGTGATTTAATAAAAATGTGAGGGCTTGGGCTTAATTTCTTGTGTTGGGACCCTACTTAGGTAGAATTAAATTAAATTAGGTTAGGGAACCTAATCTGGCTGAGAAAATTCCTATTTTGAAGAAAAGAAATAAAAAAATGCTAACCGACAATATTTGAATTAATTCAAGTAATCGAGGGCTTTAAGAAAATAATTCAACATTAGGGTCTTAAAAGTGAATACATATTTCAGGGGTTTCACAGTGCTCCTTGGAGCCCAACCCAAGTTAGTACACTTAGAGCTTATATACTCACAAAAACTCTCTTAAAGTTTCAATGTGGGAAAACCCATTTCAAGAAAACCACATTTAATTCTTTAAACGTCCATTCCACAAACCCGAAAACGACGTCAAATTTCTATTCACTTATAAATGGTTTTGACAAACCGTCTTCACCGTGTGACTTGCCATGCGGTAAGGAACACGTCACCTCTTCAGACCCACCCCAAAAAACGTTTGGGGTCCACTCAATTTTGGGCTCAAAATTGGCCCAAAATAAGCCTTATAAAACAAAATTTTCCAACAGAGGGTAGGGTTATCCTTCCCTTGAGCACAATCCTCCGAGCTCTATACCTCCATAACATTATCAGATAAATCAAAAGTGCTTTTGATCTTCCTAGTGCTACGAACCAGGTGATCTTTCTCTTCTCTAGAGCAGCCATGGTCATGCTGGGCCTCTCCAGAGCTCAGGATCTCACTAACAGTCATATTTGCTCTGGTTGAGATATATACTTTAAGTTTCCATATTTGCGCTATTTCGTTTTCAAGTTTCCAAATCTCTCTCTCCCTCTCTCTCTCAATCTTTTTTGTGTGTGTGTGTGTATGTGTGGTGTCTTAACCTGTGCAAGTGGAACTAATGTACGCTATGGGGGTTAGAGAAATGCAACTTGAAGAGCCCTACGGTGATGAAAATACTACAAGAGTTGGAAGAGATGGAAGACAACACTTCCGATGATTTTCGTGAGCCTCCATCTAGAGGTACAAACCTCTCTTAAGCAATTTTTCAAAAACAAATAAAACCCTAATTTTTCTTTTTTTCTTGTCAAGATTTTAAATTTTTTTCTCTAGGGTTTCAATCATGTTTTTTGCTTCTGTTTAATTGGTCTATAGTAATTGTTAGTTGCGTTTTGGCATAGCAAGATTTGATGGAATTGGAAAGGATATGATTTTATTAAAAATTTGAAATTTGTATTGTTTGCCTAGAATGAATTTTAAAACTGAATTGGATTTTGATTGATTGAATTTCCATTTTGAAATTCGTTAAAAAAATGATTTCTCCCAAATATGCTCCTGTGTGTGTTCTTTATGCCGTGTCATGTTTGGGTCTAAGATTTGATCAGAAAACGGAAGAGAGCTTCCATTAAGGATTTGTCCAAAAAATTTCACTAATGCTTAGAAAACAGTAAAACATAATGATTGCCTTATAGTGCATTACAATAAGCGTTCGGATCCTCTAGAGTATTTTTCCCTGAAATGATCTCTAGAGTAGTTCTTTATAGCACGGCATCTGTCCCACTAACGGAGCTGATGGTTGAGATCAATCACCCACCAAAACGACGTCGTTTTGGTGGAGATACGGGACCAAAAAAAAATCTATTGCAAATTTCCAGATTGCCCAAACCCACAACACCCACTGTCGCCCCCTTCTCTCCTCCTTCCTCTCTTCTCTCTCATCTTCTTTTTTTTCTTCTTCATGTTCTTCATCTGAGAAAATTAGAACATTGTTTTGGCTTCAGGAATTGTTCTATGGTTTGCTCTGTACATGCCTTCAGGAATATCAAAAGTTGGAACATTGTTTTCTATGTTCTTCCTTTATTGTTTATTGTTTCGATTGGTTGAAAAGTTGGCCTTTGTGTTTATGTTTTTGTAATACTTTCGAGGTTTTGGATTGCTAGCTAAGTTGGAGGAGAGAAGAAGAGCGGCAGCCGGCCGGCGGCATGAGAAGGAAAGAATAAGGAAGAGGAAGAAGAGAGAGAGAGGTGGGAAAGGGGCCAGATTAATTGCTTTTCATTTTATGTTTCAAACAAAAATAAATTGAATCATCAATTTGTTTGACATCAAACCCAGATTTGAAAATTTGAAATCAAACCCACAGAAAAATTGGGTCATCAATTGTTTTTTTAATTACTTTCCAACCAAAATCAAGATTTCGGCTTTCATTTTGTACTGCTTTTGGTGGCGAACTCTTGGGTTTCTTGCTTAACCCCTCCTCTCTCTCTCTTCCTTCTCCTCCTCTCTCTCTCACTTACAGTTTCGTTCTGAAACTGAAGGAATATTTTTTTTTTTTGAATTCTATCACCAAAACAACGTCGTTTTTAAGAGGAATTGATCTCAGCCCTTGGTTACTCAAGTGGGACAGGTGTCGTGCTATAAAGAACTACTCTAGAGATCACTTCAGGGAAAAATACTCTAGAGGATCCGAACGCTTACAATAATGCTTTAGACCACTAAAAGTGGTACTCTAAAAGCACCATTAGTGATGTGGCAATGGACGGAGCCCACTGCTCGTTTTTTGTTTTTGTTTTTGTTTTTTTTTTTTAAAGTGCTTGACAACTCATTAGTGGTGCTTTAAAGTACCACTTTTAGTGGGATGTATCATTACGGAGTGTATTACATTAGAGAATAAGGAAAATGTAATGAAATTAATTACTTGTACCGTTTCATTTTTCTATGTATATAACCAAATAAAAAAGTAAATTGATTTTTTAAAAGTACATAATCATTTCCTTTTTATTTTCCAGTTTCTAGTCAAACAAAAGCAAGAAGTTTTCCTTTTTTCTAATTAATCCACTTGATAAGTTTTTAATTTTATGATTTGGCCTATCACCTTCTAAGCACATGCATATTTGCCTACATAATTGCATAGTATCTCAACACGTCTAAACCACAACTCTTAACTTACAAGGGTTACGATGATTTTGTATTGCAAATGGAAGTCGTGAGAATCTATCTACATTGCATTGATGTGTTTTGCCACAATGTATGATGGTTGCAAAAGCCAATTTGTAATGATCATCATTGCAAAATGCAGGACATGCTACGTAGCTCGAAATGTTGCCTCCCCTAATCCCCCGAAACAAAAAACGACACTGTTTTTGGTTCAATCAGAGAAGAAGAAGCAGACGAAGGGAAGAAGATCGGGAATAAGAAGGGAAGAAGAAGAAGCAAAGGCAGACGGCGGCGGTGGAGGCAGACGGCGGACCGACGATCGGCGGAGCTGTGACAATCGGCGGAACTACGACGATCGACAGATCGGCCGAAATGCAGGGGCCTCTGTGTGTGTGTGCCTCCATTCCCTCTTCTCTCTTCTCTCCCTCTCTTTCCCTCTCTCCTCTCCGCTCTTCTCCTCTCCGCTCTCCCTTTCTCTCTCTCCCTCTTCCCCCTGCGATTCAAATCGAAAATGGTCGAAAATGGAATAAGAAAAAAAAAAAAAAAAAAAAAAGAGCCTAATGCCCAAAACGACGTCGTTTTGGGCATTAGAGGGATTCGGGGGGGCAATGTTTCGAGCTCTCAAACATTTTCCTGCAAAATGCAGTGATGATCTTCATCCTAACCCTTTTTCAAGCTATAAAATGCAACTTCTGCTCAATTTCTAGGATATTCTTGAAGCAAGATTGTTTTCCTTTTTTTTTTTTAATAATCCCATCATTGACCTGTGGCGTATGCTTACTCCACGGTTGCTGCAACTGCAATGTTGGTTTCTTTTAATCATACACTACAGGAAATTTGTTTTTTAGCGGCGTTTTTAAAACGCCGTGAAAAGCTTGAAAAACGCCGTAATATCTTATAGTGATGTGTAAAACTTTCACCGCTGATAGGGCCACCGCAATAGCTACCCAACGTTTAAAAAATGTCGCTAAAAATATTAGACGGCGTTTTTTAAAACGCCGTAAAATCTTTAACGACTGTCTCATCCTCCGTCCTAAATTAACGTGTGACGTCACAATGACGTCATTTAGTGGCGTTTTTTAAAAAAATGCCACTTTTTTTTTTATTTTTTTAATTTCTACTACACCCTACAACGACGTCATTTTGTGGCGTTTTTTGAAAAAACGCCACTTTTTTTTTTCTTTTTTTTTCCGGGAGGAGGTGTTCCTCGTCACGATGCAAGAATATGAGAAAAAATACCATTTTGAATGGTAAAATAAATCCATTCAAAATATAATGTGATGGTCATTGTGATTCAATCATTGATCATAAATTTTGTTGAAAATTGATATTACAAAGTTATGTGATTACTAAGACCAAGCAATCTATGGGTGAAGGTACATAAGAATAGAAGACCATAACAATAATTAAAAGTACAAACATTAGAAACAAATCCAGGCTGAGATAGCGGTCCGACAACAGATGGTCGGGTTGCTTGGATTCTCCGAGGAGGAAAGTTGATCGCCAATAGGGTACCAAAGATCGCCACGCCCAAATTCCAAAACCCCGATTTCCGTGTTGAGGAACATGAGGAACAGCCCAATGGGTCCATGAACGACTCCACGAGTTGGAATAGCATAAGGTTGCGAATGGGGCGACCGTGATATGGTGGAAAAGGCACCGAGGCATAGGATAACCGCAGGATGTACCCTGTGCTTATGGGTACCATTGGGTGGGCCAGATGGCATATACGAACTGCTTGCCGGAAGAAAGAAGAGTGTTGTTCATGAGCAATTAGTAGAACTATCTAATAAAACAATGTTCAAAGAAAGATGTGAAAAGCACACGATTCTACATCTTGCATTGATAATATTGGAAATGGATGAGATCCTAGGGCTAGGGCCAACTAAACCCAGATTTGACAGAGACCTGTCAGAAGTTAAAAAATTTGAAATACAAGATACCACATCCAACATACCCCTAGAACGATTGTTTCTCCTATCGAATTTGGACTTGATGAGGCAATGACCCAAAATTATCGCACAATTCCAGTCCACCACCAAAGAAAAGTCTGCGGTCATTGTAGATCAAGATCATACCAACCATATAATCACCCCTCAACATGGTTCATAGTCATATATCGATACAACAAAAACTAAATAAATATCGATTCATTTATTCAAAGCCAAACCTTTTTAGGCTTTTGAAACTGAACCATACTCTGCTTCAAGTTATTCAAAGGCCCCTCCACCAAGCACTCGTGCTCCTGAAGAAACAGAGTAAAATGAAAGAAAAGGGGTAGGGAAGCACCAATTAATAGCTAGCACAAATTATATATAATTCTAAAACCAGAATGCCAACTCGAGCACGGGTGAGTGCAACATTAAGCCTCCTTGGAAAAAATCGACTGACTACATTGAAGAAAAACTCTGGAGCCGCCGCTGTACATGACAATAAGATGCATCCATAGCACAATTAACACATAAATGCAAAACATGTGTTTACAAGGTATAAGTTCATTGATACAAATGAATTCCAACCTTTTTCTATCTTCTGCATTATTTGGAGTAACTGTTTCCGGACATCTCTAACAAACTTCATTCCTTGCACCTACAGTCAATATGTTTAATATCAGATAAAGTTCTCACACATTAATTAAAAAGAAACAGACCCCAATTGAAGCCCCAGAGAAAGTCGGGAAAAAAAGACAAGTATGCACACTTGTCAAGAAGTTGCAGTAAGTTCCTCTGAACGAATTACCAAATATTTTACACAATACTCACATGGACCCACACCCATGTGGGTATTGTGTAAAATATTTGGTATTTTTCTGGGGTCCCTAGCATTGCTCAGTCTAATATTTAATGTTTGAACCCAACTTCTCAAAGAGAAAGAGCCAATACTGCAAAATTGATAAACAACAATGGCCCCTGCAGTGTGAGCATAGTCCTGCATGCAAAACATTGGCATCAAGTTTAAATTCAAGCTGTATTTGAGACAAAAATACTTGAATTTAGTGAAGTTTTAAAGAGATCAGGGTGTGTCAGATCAAGAGTGCTCAAAATTTCTTATCGGCTTCGGTAAGATATGTTTATTTCCATTGTTGCACCTGCTCGAGGCATTATTGTGCAAAATATAGTCAGAATATGCCTCACAAAGTATATATATATGGAAAGCAGACATGAGGTAGAAGTAATATACCTGCAACTACGTACTTCTCAATAATGTGCCGTGCCATGTAAATTCTTCTAACCGTATCATCAATAGGTATCTTATGAAGCTCATTCACTTCATCATAAAAATGCATGCTCTCCCCAGCAAAACAACTGCAATTATAAAGAAACAAATAAATAATAAAATATAGGGTTATTTTTTATCTCGAACTCTGTTGTGGAGTGTGGAATTCAATTCAACCAAGTCAATCAAGACACGTAATGTCACGGTAGTCACCTCTTCTAATCTAACCCTAATTATTGTGGCTTTTGGTGCAATTGCCGACTTTCCTTAGTCTTTGCCTTCTCATGTGAGCATTGAATTTTCATGACTGAGTGAGTGAGTGAGCCCATTCATTATAGCCCAACAACAAGAGAAAAGAATACCAAAGGGCATCTTTCCTTCTAGTACGCACAGCATCAGATGCTCGTAAGCATTTAAATGACTGTAGCTTTGGGAATGACACTTTTAAAAGACAAAGAGAGGATGATGGATAAATAAAATCAAGCTCAGTTGATGAAATCCAATTGCACGAAAACAACCAACTGAACATAATCTAAACACACAAATGATATAGAGCTTCAAATATTTGATGAAATCCAATTGCACGAAAACATCCTTACAAATTCCATCTAAAGGCATCTTAATGATCATAATCAAGATCACGTAAAAGATCACAAACAAAAGAAAGAAAAAAAAATGTAATTAATATGTGATGATGGAAAAGAGGATATGTAAAAAATAAAATTAGCAATCACGCCAAGAATCTTACAATAAAATCATTTTCATATGGAAGCCACATGTAAGAAGATAAAAATAATAAAATGATCGTAAAAAATACCAATAATCGAACAATATAGGTGCGTAATCAGCATAATATGATGGCAGAAAAAATATTACCAAACTGTTTATCTTCCCCTTCAATAGAAGGGGAATCACTCTCTCATAAGAGACTAATGTTCAACTTCAAGCATAAATTAACACAGTCAACAATGTACCACGCCAGGCATTGGTGAAGGTAGACTAGGAAGAAGAAGAGGAAGAAGAAGAAGAAGAAGAAGAAGAAGAAGAGAGAGAGAGAGAGAGAGAGAGAGAGAGAAAAAGAAATTTTAATGTTCGATTTTGGATTTTGGACCTGCGATTTGATGAAGAACAGATCGATTTTGATGAAGAACAGATCGATTTGATGCAGAACAGATCGAGTTCGAGTTCGATGAAGAACAGCTAGAGCAAAGCCCTCGAGCACTAAAGATCGATGAAGAATAGCTAGGGAGTTCGATTGCGAGCGACAGAGATCGATGAAGCGCAAACCATCGAGGGTCTTGGATCTGCAATCGAGCAAATCAAGGGTTGAGAATGAGAAATTGAGAGTGTGTGTGTGTGTTTAAAACTGAGCGAGAGAGAGTGAGAGCTTCAAATCGAGGGTTTTGGAAGAGAGGGAGACTGAGTTGTGGTAGGGACTGAGAAGGAGAGACTGAGTTCAAAGAGACGGAGGCTTTGACGGTCAATACATTGACCCAATACGGCGTCGTTTCATTGAGATCAGACACAACGTTTTTGAAAACGTTGTGTTACGTTAACTTACAATGGCGTTTTCTAAAACGCCATAAAAGAAACGCTGCCATAGCCCACTTTTCCTGTAGTGATATTAAGCAAATGTATGTTGCTCCGCCTCATTTTTTTTTATATTTATATTGCCATAAGCTGAAGCAGGAGCCTTGTGAATTGTTTATTCTGAGTTTCTTCGTGCTTTTTACTGTTGTTTATTAAGGTTATCTTTGCAGTTTTAGCCAAATTTTCGTCTTGAAACAGAAACCAAGAGTTGCAGGAGCATATCAAATCATCATCTTGAACATTGGCAACCAACCATCATGGAGTGGTAAAACTGATTTTGCCTTCTTCTGTATGTTGATTGTTACATTACATTATTTTCTATTTTCTGTTTGGAATGGATTAAAATCTCTATCTATTTTGCATTGTTAAATTTTTCACAATTTATTGATCGTTTAAAGTGTAGATATTAATTACTTTTCTCAATAATGGAAGAGGAGCCTACAACTGACACAGATTCGCCAATGTATGCTGAGGAAGGTACTGCCCACTGTACCCGAACTTTCCCTTAGACATATGGTGCTGTTGACTGTTGGGTTATAAAATATATATTACATCTATTTATGTAGTGTTGACTTTTATATAACATATATATATATCAACCAACATGTCTTTTTCATAATTCTCAGCTTGACTTGATGCAAGTTAAAATATTACAAAACAACTTCTAGTGTGATAGTTTGGATTAGGATGAAGAAATTAACAAAGCATTTGTGACGAATATAGTATAACAGTGGGTTACAAATTACAAGGAAAGAGAAAATAGATACAGTATTTGATTGGATTATACTAAGGAAAAATGAAATGAATTAAAACTGGACAAGCGAAATGTAGAATAGATATTGAGTATAACCGTGATACCACATCAATTGGTCATATATATACTAATGAACAGTTTTAAATGAATTCAACTAAAGATCACTTGGTTGGTCCCACCCATTTGATGGGCCGATGAAACCCGTTATACCCAATATTCATTTCGAGTTTAGACCTTCTCTTCATTCCCCATAGAGTCAACCGGACTTGCTTCTACCCTCCTACAAAGCAATATCACTCCGAGCCACATAATGCCCTTTACAATTTTTACCATTCCAATAGTAACAGTCAAGTAATACAACCACCAACCAACAAAGTCAGCAATCCCAACACCTATTAACAGCTCTCTCTTGACCTCAACCATAACCACCAGAGACTCAATCTCGTCTCTCAACCTCCACCACCACAGAGTACCAAGGCTAGCCGCCATGGCCACCCTCTCAACCCACCTCTCCTCCTTCACATACCCGAAAACCGTATCATCAACCACAGGCTTCACAACCGTCCTTGACCAATACACCATCGTCTCATGCAAGCCCAGAAAGAAGATGACTTTGCTTAAAGAACTTCGCTCGTGACCAAAACCCGAACCATCAATTCCAGCCGCTATGCTCCCTTCAATACCCAAACCTACACAAACTTGTAACGTGCATAGCAAAATCCATGCCGTGTACAACCGGGAAACGGGTCCAGGAGAGTCGGTTGTGAGCGTTGCACGGCCAGACAGGCTGTGCATGAGGGTAGCGACGCTGACAAAGGAAATGAGAGCGTGGAGAAGAGTTGGGTTTGTATTGAAGAAGAGAGAGATTAGGAGAGAGGAAATCTGTGTTTGAGGGTAGTTAGGGGCGGTGGAGAAGAGAAAGTGAGCAGTTGAAAGCCTGGCGAGGAGGAGGAATGCAAGGGGGAGGAGGAGGCTGAGAAGGCTGGTGATGAGGATTTGAAACGGCTCTTTCACGGTGGCTGAACTCAAGAGGATCTTGATCTTCCCACCACCCTGTTGTTGTTGCCATATCTTCCAACCCATTTAATCCCAAATCAACAAGCAATTACCCCCAAAAAACAAAAATGTTTGGTTAGCAACAAGGGAACAATGTTGAGGTCTATATATGTAATGGAACATATAACAACTTAACATAGAATTAAAGGAATATAGAGTGGTTGTCACGACCTAGTTTTTAGTTGACATACAACAATGTTTCTCTTTCCACGATTAGGATGGTTAGGGCATATTTTATTATACTTTATATGCAAGAAAACTGTCCAGTTATTCATTTTTATGAAGGTCAGTTGGACAGCCATTTTCAGGCATGGAAAAGATGCCAAGTCCATATAAATTACCTGTGTTTCCCGTCACCAAACAAACCAAGTGGACCATGGCATTGGCATTTTTCAGAACTACCATCTTATAATTAATTCATGTAGCAGTGGTGTGGTCAGTGGACCTACAACCGTGTTATGTAAGGCGAGATTATAAATAATTCATGGAAGATAATTTCAGTGTGTTTGATTTTAGTTTTTTAATTCAGTTTTTTAAAAATTGAATATTTTATTTTTCATATTTTTTTGTTTTTAGTAAATATTTTTAAAATTGTAAGTAATTTTTTTTACTTTTTTTAGATGTACCTTACTTAGATGTATAGTAAAATATTTATGAAAAATGGAGATTTATTAAAAAATTCTTTTTCAAGTATTTGTATCTTAATAAGATATTCTTGTATTTCAATAAGTTTTATTATTTGAACATTTGATCTATTAATATTTAAAGTATTTTATAGATAGTTCTACCTTACAAATATTTTTGAACGGTTAACAATTTGGTGACATAAACATTCATATTTTACAGTGTGAATATTCACATTGACAGTGTGAACATTTAAATTGACATGTTAACATTCTGATTGACGACGTCAACATTCACATTGATGGTGTGAACATTCACACTATAAATATGAATATTATTAGGGGTATTTTGGTAACTATATCACTCATAAGACTTATTGGAATATAAAAAAATAATGTGAACTAAACGAAACATAAGTAGGTGAAAAAGGATTTATAAAAAAGTGCTCCTATGAAAAAAATATTTTAAAAAATTAATAAATATATAAAAATACGAAAAATGTATTGAATTTTTTTTATTATTATTTATATTTTTGGTATTTAATGTATTTTTTAAAGATTTTTTTCACAAATATTATACATTTTTAAGTGTATTTATGTTAAGTGTGCTTAAAAAAAATTAAAAAAAATTACTTAAATTTTTTTTAAAATTCATTGAAAATATTAAAATAAGAAAAATAAAAAAATAAAATTTTCTGAAAATTAAAACCAAACAAGCCCGATTGATTTTTTTTTTTTTCCTTCTCAAAAAGAGGATTGTACATTCCGTTCTAGATTAAACAAAACAAAATAGTAGAAGTTTCATTTGTCTAACAACGATACTCAAAATTTGAAGCAACAATGGTATGTAGTTAGAAAATTATCAAGAATTCGAAATATATGGATTAGATTCATCTTAGGTAGGGCTCATGCCATCACAAATTTAAATCTAAATCATACATTCAAATTCTAGACACTTTTAACGAATACGTATTATTTCTAAATTTAAAATGCATTAATCAGGTTCAATTTATTTGTAGTTTATGACACACAAGGTTTAAATCTACACCATAAATTCAAATTTTGTACACTTTTGTAGATATTATTTTTGGGTACATATCATTTGTGTTTTTCCTCCCTCCGAAGTGATAACATCAAATTTTTACTGCTCTTAGATGACATTCTGTGAACCGAGCCCATTCACCAATAGCTCATTCATCTCACGAGAATTGAGGTTCGATTTTCTTCACTTAGCCTTTCTAGTCCGTTCGTATTTATTTGGAGATTGCTTGTGTGATTGTTGAATTTATTGAATCTTTGTAGTAATGTGCTACAGAATTTTTTTTTATATGGTTGATTGTTCATCCATCCTTTTCTCGCAACCGACTTGAGATTTTTTTGATAAAACTATGGCACAGCCATTTTTTGAATAAATTATGTTGTACACATATATTCCATGTTATCTACAAAAGATCCTTGAGACTTTGTTCTATAATTTTTTATTTCCAGAAATTAAATAAATAAGTAAATAATTGGGGTAGGCCTGTTAGGTGAGCTCAAGCTTACCATGCAGCCAAGAACACACGATGATTGGCTAATTCTTCTTATTATTTTTTATTTATTTTTGAGTGTTTAAATAAATATGATTACTACATTATAAGGGGGTAAATAGATATGTCTTGGATGATGGGTAGTTAGGGCTGTGTAGTCATGGTTGTCATAAACACGCATGGTATCTTTTCTTAGGTAGATGATGATCGATTGATAGTTGAAATGGTCTAATCCGATGTGCCCTTTCGATCCGATATTATTTCTACAATCACAATACAATACAATACAAGGTGTTTGGTTATTTGATAGTTACATATCTTCTTTTTTTTTCTTTTTTTCTTTTTTTCTTTTTTTCTTTTCCCCTATAATATTAGAATGATCATACTTAGTTGAATTTTAATGAGATTCATGTGAATTGTTGTCATCGATATTCAATTAATATATATGTCAAATAAAAAAAAATAATGTGATAAAAAAAAATATATCAACATCATAACATTACTTTTTTCTTATTAACAATCTTAACCGATCATTCAAGCATTCCTAGTGATGATACAATAGAGCCTTTGTTTGGGAAGATGGGTTGGGTTTAGAGTTAGTCACAAAAAGACAAAATTGGCTTTTTAATTCAATAAGATAAAACATCACATTCAATTCATAATCATTATATTATTTCTCTTACAAAAAGTCAAAAAGTCCTTCTCAAACGAAACTTTTTAATTTCAGATAAAAATAGTCAAAAAGTCAACACACTTTTCAAACGAACCCAGAGTCATCAATGCATTGGTTTAATAGGCATATTTTATAAAATTTTCATTTTTTATTTTATTTTAACTTTTCAACCAATTGAATTGTCCCAGTCAGCAGAGCTTAATGAGTTCAAATCTCAAAAGGTAAATCAATGGTTAAATATTTCATTCTTCACTTTTCCTTGAGATTAATAGAGGATTTTATGTGAAAGATTAGTTAGGGAAAAGCCCTAGATACCTTGTGAGTAAAATAAAAAATAAAATAAAAAATTATTATTTCAAAAAATGGAATGTAAGACATAAAAAATTGAATTGAAAAATAAATGAATGTTTGAATTTTGCTTCTTATCGTAGGAAACTAATTTTATATGGGCAGGGTAGCTGTTGGTGGGTAATTCAATGGGCTAATTGGGCTTCTCAAATCTTTCTTCTTGTAAGAGGCAGACAAAAAACCAATTTTATTTGAGGCCTGAGGTTGGTCTCGGTAAGGTTTAAATTATTTAAGTCCAACACGTGTTTGATTTATTAAAAATTTTATTTGAGATCAATTTGTTATGTAAAAAAATTAAAATATATTTTAAATTTTGTTTAGTTTTTAAATTAAGTTTGAACTATCTTTTATTCAATTGGACTCGATTATATTTATTACAAAAAATAAAATAAAAAACACCAAATTAATCCGTTTTAACTCAGTTGGATTGAAATTCAATTTTAAATATATTTTAAAAATTATCAAAAATTTAAATCAAATTAAAACAATTTACTATAGAGTCCAGGGCAAGAAGGCATCATTAAATGGCACCGCCGCATGTAAGTGAAATGAACCAACCACTCTGACAATAAACGCTGTCCTGGTCACTCTCACACCCTCATGAGTCATCCATCAATTATTTATCCTTTGAATCAAAAAAAAAAAAAATCAAATTATTGTAAGTTGTAGAGACTATCTCTCCCCTCTCTCTCTCTCTCTCTCTCTCTCTCTATCTAGACATGCATGCATTGACAATCCAACAAGTAATAAAAAGTTGATTGTACATCTTCCAATTTAATACGCTGCCTGTCCATACTCTAATGGAGAGTCCGATGTGACAACAAAATAACTGTCATTTTTTTTTTTTTTTTTGTTGACCCAGTTAGCATGACTAGTAAATAGTCTTCATGTCAAGTTTTGGAAATTAAGGGTGAATTTTTTTTATTATTTATAGTTATTATCATAACATCACAATCATTATTTTGTTTTTGTAATGAAATGAAATTGCTAGGAACTGGGTCATTAGTTTGATCTACCAAGATAAAAGTTGAACAATTGGTGTTGCATACTCCAGTTATGTTATGGTACATGGGTCTTGTTAATCACATTCTTAAGGGTTGTTTTTAAAAATTACAAAATGATAAAATATTTATAATCTTAATATATTTGTCGTATATTTCAAAATATTTTTACATATTTTTATATACGTTGTACACAATTTTGAACATTAATAACAACTTTAAGAGTTGTTATTAGCATTTTTCATATTATATTTTAGGATAAATTATAAATACACCTTTAAAATCTGATTAAAATACGAATTATCTTCTGTAATTATAGAAATTACATTCCACCTCCGAAGTTTCTAATTTCATAACAAATCACTCATTTTATTAATAAATTATCAAGTTAATTAACAGTTTTTAATGATATTAGAAATATATTTCAATTAATAATTTAAAAAAATTTATTATTGTATAGGAAAGTAATTATGAATTTTATGTTTTTTAGTTAATTCTATTAAATAAAAAATTCTGACAAAAAAATATTTATAATTTTTTAAACTATAAGCGACAATCTGTATGTTAAGAAAACTTTAGAGAGTATATTTATAATTTATCCTATATTTTATATTATAAGCGAACATATCAATAGTCGTCGACACAAAAAATAAAGTTTTGTAATGCTAATTTTTGTACTAAATTTTCCCAATAAACATATTTTTTATAATTGTTTCTACTATTTTCTATAACAGTTGTTTGTGCAAACATGTAAGAAAAGAGAATCACAAAAAATAATCCGACTTGCCACTCTTTCTAAGTTGTCTCTCTCACTACTTCATTTTTCACATTCGGTAGCTTCGGCAATACTTACGTGGTTCCTGCCTACCTTATCAATTAGTTTAGTTGGTTCAATTTGATGTAGTTTATATTAGATTTATCATTTATTTTTTATCGATTGACTCAAAAATAATAATAATAATACTATATATATCAATTTACGTATTAATATATTAACAGATGATGTGATATAATTTTAAAATTTTTTAAAATTTATAATTTATATAATAGACGGAGTCAATAATAATAACATAACACTAATTGATATATTAATATATACATTAATTAATATATATAATACTATCGAAAAAAAATGCACCATTGTGCTTTGAGTATGTGCATACTCACTCCTAAGGCCTTATTTGGGTAGTGCAAAATAATCCAAAAAGTCAAAAAGTTACTCAAAAAGTTAAAAAGTAAACACTATTCACCAAAAGTCAACAATTACGACTGCACAACTCTCAATTCAAATTTTCCTCTAAAAACTAATTTTCACAATTTTTTATTACATATTTTTTCATAAAAAGTCAAAAAGTTAACCCAAACTTTTATATTTTTAACCTCAATTTTTTAATCAAAAAAGACAAAGAATGCACTTATTTAATCTTTCCAAACAAGGCCTAAATAGGGAGAAACTTCAGCCTCAATAATTCGAATGTTGGACCCGAGAGAGAGAGAGATAAAGAAGTTTTCATAGTAGATAAAACAAAATAATAATAGTAATAATAATAAAACATGGTTAAAAGAAATGAAGGACCATCATAGAGTAAGAAAAAGAACAAAGCAATCGCATTCAATTGAATGAATGGGAATGCATGCGCAAACCACTCAAATTTTGGTTCGTCAACCACGTGGCTGCTCTTCATTATTACATGACAATGGACCTCCTCCATTGTTTTCTACGCCTCCCTTCGGATTTTCAATTTATAAAGAAACAAATATACAATGTCATTACGCAGTTCGACTTCATCAAACTTACTCAGGAATGACGAACAGGTTATAGTCTCTGGCTCGGAACGAACAATAGGACACCCTGGTGATCTCCTCGGGGCGCTGTTTTGAACCTGCGGGAGAGTGAGAGGATTTCCTTGTAACAAAAAAAAATATATATATATATATACAATGTGTGTGAGTGATATTCCGATCACACTGCACTCCTTAGTAATCCAACTGTAGAACACAGGTAGAGTAGACGGCTCCCTGTAACCTGCACAGAAAGAAAAGGCTCCGGCGGTGGTTCTTCCACTCGGGGCACTCCGACGATCAAGTCAATATCTCTCAAAGATAACAAGTGTTAAAATTACTGCTCAAGACTACAAATTGCGTACCTTAGACCCGCCGGGGGTGCCCCTATTTTATAGTATCTCTTTATCCTAGTCCCACTAGAAGTCTTATTTCTATGGACTCTCATTCAGTACTTACTTTGGACTCTACAAGAGATAAGGATAGACTCCCTAAGAATACTATCCTTATCCATCTTGAAGTCTTTCTTCATTCTAGGACTCTTGCCCCTTATCTGATCTTCTCGGATTCCGATATCTTCAGATGTGACCACGGCAACTCCGAGATAACCTCGGCGTAACTACCACGACACGTGGGACCTCGGCTGACACTTCGGTGCCACCTCGACGCGTCTTTGGTACTCGTAAAATACATCCCTCAATCGCCCTAGGTTCTATTACCTCGGCGTACTGAGGTGATGGAACCTATACTGAACTTTTTCGTACATCGGCTTAAGAACTTTCTAGCCGAGATCATTCATTTTAGGCCGACATGTCTTTATCCAAGAACAAGAATTCAGATCAATCTTACTTCGCGCATGAGCTATCATGCACCATTTTACAACCGTTTCAACGACGCGTTTTTCCCTTATTGGTCGTCTTTGGCCGACGCTGCAGCCGTCTTTTCTCTCTGCTTGCCTCTGTCGTCATGCGTTGCAGCGCATTAAATGCTTTCTTTTTGGCTGCTTTTACGTTTTTGTCAACACAATTGAATCTGCTCTTTGGCTCTCCACCTTTGCATTCGATTTCCTTACTTTCTCTATCTCTAAACCTTCCCAAATCCGCCATTGCTCTTGCTCTAAGCTCTGCAACTGGTTTTATTCCTCCATTCCTGCGAAGCTTTGGCCACTGTTGCCTCGTAAATGCCCGATCTCGGCGAAGCTCACTCCGGCCTCCATCTTTTCTGGTAAGCAACTGGCTCTTCTCCTCCAGTTCTTGATTTATCCCTAAAATTTCCTGCCATTGTTGTTCTGCTCTAGTATTTGATTAGTGAATCATTCATCTGAATACGTCTTTATTTCCTGATTCTTGCACATGTTATGCACACTTGCACTGGTGCACCTCTTGTTCTTGGTCTTCCACCCTTTGTGTTCTTGAATCTGAAGCTTCGCTCTTGCTTTTCTGTTTTCCAGATTTTCTGCCCTTCATACTCTTCCTTCGTAGATCTAGGTTTGGGATTTGCTTATAGATCCATCAATCCTTAGGAAAAACTGAAACCAACTTCACCAATATACACCTAGGTTTAAGCCGAGGTCCCAATAACCCTTCGAAAGTAAACTGTTTCTGTAGCCTAGTACTTGTATACCAAAACCATGGGTATGTGGAGAAATAGGGTTAACAACCCAACCAAACTAGAATATTTTAGGCAAGAGTTCTCTGTCCCTGCCGATGTTCACCTTAGGCTAGCCGGGGATGATGATTCCATTATGCCTACAAAAAATACCATGTCTTTCCCCGTTATAGCGTTTGTTGAGTGTGGACTTTGGCTCCCACTTAATCCCCTTTTTCGCGAAGTTCTCCACTTCTACAGGCTGAACCCCATGCAGCTTACCATCAACTCCTATAGGGTGATTAATGGTATCATAGCCTTAGCCCGGCGAGAGAAGGTTAGGACCACCCTGGCCGACCTTCAATACTGCTATACAATGTGCCCCCTTAATCTGAAGGAAAAGGGCTTCGTATATTACCTTAAGCCGAGGTCCACCCAATTCAAAATCATAGCCGATCTCCCAGATTCCAACAAGGGGACGACTATCTTATTGCTTCTGGTAATTGGGAGTTCGGCCTCGATGAAGATGTCCATATTTTTCCTCTGCCTCGAACAGTTAAAGAGGGCAAGGGTAAGAGCCCTATGTTACTGCTTACCTGTTTTCTCTTTAAGTCTTCCATACTTATCCTGTTTCTAATGTCAATTTGTTTGTCTTGCAGACCTCCATCAACCACCCAAAGGCTTCCGTGAAACCTACTTCCTGTGCTCGACCAAGAAGCTTCTAGATCTTCCCATCCACAAACGCAAAGCCCCATCCGTTAAATTTCATCCCCACCTATAAGTCAACTTTGCGACGCTCCAAGGAAAAAAGAAGAAGAATCTCTCTCCATCTACCACCACAACCCAGACTGCATCAACATCTCGGGCTGATCAAGGGTCAACCTCCGATCCAGCCGATCTACCATCGACCGCCCAATTCTCGATCCCAAGAATGAAGAAAAAGCTTCGGCGACGACTTGTCAAAACAGCCGATATGGTGCGCCAAAAACCTGTTGCCCAAGATCTCTTAGCGGACCTACCAGCCGAGGTTGACGCAATTCCTTCTCAAACCGTCCCCCCTCCGAAGCCAAAAAAAACAAAGAGGGCCCAGCCTAAGGATAAGAATGCTGAAGTTGAGGCCGAGGATGCCCAGCCTATCTCCAAGCTAGCGGAAAGCAGCAAATCCCAATCAACCGCTAGGAAGAGGCATGCAGAGGTTCAACCATCAGAATCCCAAAAATCAAAAAAGCCGAGGTCTTCTTCCGCGAAGACTCCGAAGTCCAAGATACCAAGTGTTCCTTGGGCCCCCCAATTTACCTTGGAAGACAGGCCAATAATGGCGAATGAGAGTGCCGACGACATAAATGTTGGCGTGGCTCTCAGTACTGCACTACTTTTGCCTGGCGATTTGGAGCGAAATGCTGGGAATAGTGAGTATGAGAACTATGCTTTAATGCTCTAGCACTCAGTTCAAGTAAGTGCTTCAGTTCCAACACTCGTCCTTTCTTTTTGTTTCATACTTTGAATTTATTTTTCTAACACTTCTGTTTTCTGTCAGGCTGTCCAATACGCTCATTCATTTTCAATGCAATCATTTGAAAATCGGGAAAAGTTGACCGAGATGAAGACTGAGTTTTCTGCTCTTTAGAAAATTAATAAAGGCCTTCAAGCCAAAATGAAAAAGTTAGAAGATCAAGCCGAGGCTGCTACCAAGGCCCAAACCTTGGCCGAAGAAAAAGCTGAAGCTGCTGAGGCTATAAAGAATGTTGTTGAGGCGCAAAAGAAGGAGGCCGAGGAAAAAGCGGCCCAAGCCGAGAAGGAACTTCAGGAAGCCTTGGCTACAAAAGAAGCCGAGATCAAGGATGCTGACGAAAAAGCTTACGCCCAGGGTGTAGCCGATGTCACTGAAGATTACAAACTTCAAGTCGGGCAAGCATGCAACAGGGGATTTTCCCTGGGTTGGATGTCCCTGGTAAAGAAGCTTGATCTTCCTAGTGACTCACCCTGGCGCAAGGCTGAGGCAATTCCTCTTCCCTTTCCCCCTCCTCCTCCTCCTCCTAGTCAAGTTGAGGAAGAAACCGAATCCGAATCTGAAGCCGAGGTTGAGGATGTGGATGCTGGTGCTCTGGTAAGGAAGGCCAAGGACGCTAATGGGACCAAGTCCCTACCTCAGGGTGATCAAGTCATGGACTTAACCCAAGATGAAGAGACTGAGGAAGTGTCCAAGGGGTCTGAGCCAGGGCATCTATCATCCGACCTCCTTCTGGCTGAAAGAAGTCTTAACAAGACACTTGCTGAGATTGACGCCGAGATTGCGGCAGACAAGGAAGCCGAAGTTCCTGTAGAAGTGGTAGCCGAGGTTCTTGTGGAAAAAGATGCCGAGGTTGTGGGCGAACAAGATGTCGAGGTTGTTCTTGAGGAGCCCTCCGAGGTCCCAGCTCAACCTGCTGCTGAAGCTAAAGAAACTTAGTTTTTATTTTTTCTATAACTTTTGTACTTTCTTTTGTTTTCTGAACAATGTAAGCTTTGTTTTGTGGCCGATGTGCCTTTTTGTTGCTTAAGAACAATTCACTTCAGCTAGGTCATTGTGCCTTCTCTATATACAACTGTTTTTACCTTTATGCTTCAGTCTTTAATTCTTCATTGCTTCTGTATGCTTAGAATATTTCGCATGATTCATATAATTCTTCCCATGCACAATCTCTTCGGGGTTACATACCTCGGGCATGTTTACCTGAAGATTTACCTCGGCTAGGACTTCACCTATAAACCTGCCATAAACTTCAACAAGTATAAAGCATATAAACTCAATTAATCTTCATCTTGTAGATTGCTACAAATTTCAACAAGTGAAGATAAACAATCATATCGGCTTAACTTTAACTTGTAAATTGCTACAAATTTCAACAAGTAAAGATAAGGAATTCATCTCAGCTTAACTTTAACTTGTAAATTGCAATAAATTTCAACAAGTAAAGATAAGGAATTTATCTCGGCTTAACTTTAACTTGTAAATTGCTACAAATTTCAACAAGTAAAGATAAGGGATTTATCTCGGCTTAACTTTAACTTGCAAATTGCTACAAATTTCAACAAGTAAAGATAAGGAATTCATCTCGGCTTAACTTCGGCTAAGCATTACTAATATCTTCTCTATGCCCCCAATGTGAACCTAAGTTCCTCTTGGGTTCTCATTATTCAAAAAACAATCATCATGCAAAGTTGTTTAAGTTCAGAAAAATTCTGCTGAGATTTTATTGATCATATCGGCAAAAAATCAAAGAACATCTAATGATAGAAAAACTTTAAATTACAAGTATTCCATGGTCTAGGCAATGCTTTGCCCTCATTATCTTCGAGCCGATATGCCCCATTTCCTAACACCGAAGTGATTCTCAGGGCCTTCGATTTGGGCCAAGCTTGCCCTCTGGGATCCTTCTTATTGCCGACTTTTCAAGACTAGGTCATTGACTTGAAAATCCTTGGATTGACCTTCTTGTTGTAAGCTTTGGCAAGTCGTTCTTTGGTATCTTTGCAAGTGGATTGCTTTCTCTCTTCTTTCTTCCAAGAGGTCCAGATCTCGGGCTAAGAGCACATCATTAGACCCGTTCTCAACTCCCTGTGTTCTGATTCCTGGGATGCCGATCTCCAATGGAATGACTGCTTCTGTGCCATAAGCCATGGCAAGGGGGGATTCCCCTGTTGATCTTCTCGGCGTAGTGCGATATGCCCAAAGCATGTTGGGCAATTCGTCTACCCACTTTCCTTTCTTTCCGGCCTCTTCTTTATTCCATCGAATGACTTTGTTTGATTCTTCGCCCTGCCCATGACTTTTGGGAAAGCTTGGTGTTGAAAAGTAATTCTTTATCTTGAACTTTTGAAAAATTCTTGATAAGTTCTTTGTCAAAGCGTGTTCGTTGTCGGCAACGATTGCTCTTGGAATCCATCTGGTGATGATATTTTCGGATGAAGTTCTTTACATCCACATCTCGGATTTTGGCAAGGGCTCGCTTCTATCCATTTTGTGAAGTAGTCTGTGCTACCAATAGGTACTTCACGCCATTGCTTGGGGCAATTGTCCAACAAGATCCATGCCCATTGGGCAAATGGCCAAGAAATTTGAAACAGGTTCAGTCAAGAAATGGTGATGTATCAGCAGTGCAAACCTCTAGCATTGTTCACACTTCTTCACATAGCTTCAGATTTTTTGCATATAGGGCCACCAATACCCTGGTAATGGCCCTATGAGCTAACGATCTGCCTTGCGTGGCTTCCACAAACTCCTTCATGAATTTCATACAAAAGTCTTCGACCAAGAGGTGTACACACCTTAAAGAGGTCAGTGAAGGATCTTCAGAGATATCTTCATTGTCAGTCAATCTTGCCGACTTCAGTCTGACCTTGTGTGCTTCATTTCGATCTTCTGACAGTTTTCCCTCTTTCAGGAATGCAACAATTGTATCCATCCATCTTGGTCCCATGTCCACACATAATGCTTCTTGCATTGTGTGTGGTGACTCTATGCTCGGGCCTGATAGGTAATCGATCATTATTGTCCTCGTCTTTCCGGTTTGCATTGAGCTTGCTAAATTGGCTAACGCGTCGGCGTGGTTGTTATCTTCTCGGCTAACCTGAAGAAGTCGGCAGTTTTGAAACATGTCTGCCAGCCTGATGACTTCTTTTGCGTATGCCGACATCCTTTCATCTCGGGCAGCAAACTCTCCTGTAGTTTGATTCACTATAAGTTGTGAGTCACAAAAAACTATTACCTCATCTGCCTCTGCTGCTACTGCCAGCTTCAGTCCAGCAATCAATGCTTCATACTCCGCCTCATTGTTCGAGGCTTTGAACCCCAGTCGAATAGACTGCTCCAATATCTCCCCATCGGGGGAAATTAACACTACTCCTGCCCCTGCCCCTGCCCCCTGCCGGTTTGAGCTCCCATCAACAAAAAGTTGAAAGGAATCGCCGATGTAAATGCTGCAGGGTCTGAGTTTTTCCTTCCTTGGTTCTTTAGCCTTTGGCTGGGCTTCTCCTTCCTTGTTTGGACATCGTTCAATTCGGCTCAACGGAGCCCGATGTTCGATGTATTCTGGTGAGAACTCGGCCACGAAGTCGGCCAAAACTTGGCCCTTAATTGCTGTTTCTACCAACTCCAGTCATATTGGCTAAAACTACACCCATCTTGCGATTCGTCGATCAAGTCTCCTTGTTGCAACAAGGATTTTAGTGGTGCTCTGTCAGAACCACTATCTTGTGAGCCTGAAAATAATGGTTTAGCTTCTTTGAGGCCATTACCAAGGCTAGCATCAATTTCTCCAGTGGTAGATACCTTGTTTCTGCATCCGCCAAGGTTTTACTTACATATAGTAAATACGCTCTCCGCTTCTCTTCTCGGATAATCACAAAGACTCACTTGCGTGCTCAAACTGCTAGGTATAAAAAAGTTCCTCCCGTGTTGAGGTGTTGAGAGGATCGAGCCGAGGTAAGGTATTTCTTCAGTCGGCCAAAGCGGCCTCACATTCCTCTGTCCATAGAAAATCCGTGGCCTTTTTCACAGATTGAAAAAGGTTTACATTTGTCCGAACTTCGCTTATGAACTGTTTAGAGGTCATGCCCTTCCAAGAAGCATCTGAACTCGTCTAGCCGATGTCGGACTCAGAATTCGAGAATGGCCTTGATCCGATCCGCACTGCTTCAATGCCCTTCTAGTCACCAGTATCCCAAGAACTTACAGATCCGACTCCAAAGCGTGCATTTCGATGCGTTTAGTCGAGCCGATATGTTTTGAGTATGTCAAAGACCTCTTCTAGGTCGAAGATGATCCTTTGGTTCCTTGGTCTTCACGACCATATCATCAATGTAGACTTCTACGATTCGCCAATCAAGTGTTTGAACATCTTGGTCACCAAATTTGGTAAGTTGCTCTGCGTTCTTTAACCCAAAAGGCATGACTCAGAATAATACAAACCTTCGGAGTGATGAACGCCGTCTTCTCTTCATCTGGGGTACATGGCTATCTGGTGATACCCCTATATGCATCCAAGCTCATCCTTCCATGTCCAGATGTGGCGTCCACCAACTGGTCGATCTTTGGCAGAGGGAAGCTGTCTTTGGGACAAGCTTTGTTCAAATTTGTGAAGTCTGCGCAGACCCTCCACTTGCCATTCTTCTTCTTTACTACCACGGTATTTGATAACCATGTCGGATAATTGGCTTCTCTGATGGCCCTGGCCTCTAGAAGTCTGGCTACTTCCTTTTCCACTGCTTCGACGTGCATCAACGTCGGTCTTCTGGCTCGTTGTATCCTTGGTTTGGCCGACACAACGTTAGTCTGACATGTGACCTCGGGGTCAATACCAGGCATTTCATATGGTGTCCAGGTGAACACCTTAATATTTTTCCTTAGAAAGGCTTCCAACTCCCTTTCTTCTTCTTCGGCTAATCCTGCGCCGAGAAGAAAGAAACGTTCCTCATCGCCCTCTTGGACGAAGATTTTCTTCAATGCTTCTTCACTTTTCTCGGTCGGCTCCTTGCCGACGTCATCTAGGACCTTTATGTCCTCTTTTTCAACTTCTGCCTTCTCTGGTTCCCGAATGCTGCAGGTTAACTTCATTGCTGCCATGGAGCAATTTTTCGCCTGCAACTGATCTCCTCTGACTTCCTCGATCCCATGTTCTATTGGGAACCGTAGCATTTGATGCAATGTTGAGGGAACTGCCCCCATTGCATGCAACCACGACCTCCCCAGGATGATGTTGTAGGGCGAGGACGTATCAATCACAATGAATTCTGTCTTGATCTTCTTCGTGCCAGCTTGTACCTCTAAGCTTGTTGCGCCTAAAGGCCATGTCGGCGTTCCATTGAAGCCGACCATCGGGCCGTTTGACTGCTCCATGTCATCAGGGTGAAGGCCTAACTCCTTGTAACATCTGACATACATGATGTCGCAGAAGCTTCCTTGATCAATCAAGATGCGTTTCACCTGGCACTCCCCAACCTGGAGGGATACTACCAGGGCATCATTGTGCGGGTGCTGAACCATGTCAAGGTCGGCCTCAGTGAAGGTTATCATTGGTCCTTGGCAATCTTCAGGCCGAGGTCTTTTCAGTCCGACTTGGTTGACGTGCTGTAGATGTTTCACCCTCTGTGTCTCCCCCCGTATGTCGTTTTCATTCACCTTTGAGTGGATCACATTAACCACCCGTGGGCCACCTGCCGTGGTTCTTTCTTATTTGAGGAGGAGGTTCTTTGGCGCTTGAGGCAATCGTGCCTGCTCTTCCCTTGTTTTGGCCTCATCCATAAGGTCTCTCAGATGGCCTTGCCTCACCAAATCTTCTAAGTGGGCTTTAAGGGCTCTGCAACCCTGAGTTGGGTGGCCCTGCTCATTGTGGTAGGCACAACGCCTACCAAGGTTTCTCCCCATAAATTCTCCTGGTGCTCTTGCCGGCGCCCTAAAGTAGGGCTGATTTCGAATTTGATCAAGGGCCTTTTGGACGGAATTGAACAATCCTTGCATGCTTAGCCTTCAACTCTGTCTCCTGTTTGTTCTGTCCATTGTTACCTCGGCCTCACTTTGGCGAGCCGTTGCCCTTTTCTGGCTTCGTCTCCTTATTCCCCGACGTATCTTCCTCGGCTCTAGCATACTTCTCGATTCTCGCCATGAGCTCTTCCATACTCTTTGGCAGGGTTTTTGCCAAGGACTTTCGCAGTGGACAGTCATCCTTCAGGCCGTTCTTGAAAGAAACGACCGCCACCTCCTAGTTGCATTCAGGTATTCGATTGAACACCTCGTAGTACCGCTTTGCATAGGCTCTGAAGCTCTCATCTTTGCCGATCTTCAGAGCCATCAATGCATCCACCCTCAATGGCTGCAGTTTATTTGTTATGAACCTGGCCACAAACATCTCGGCCAGGCCTTCCCAGCTCTTCACGCTGCCCTTCGGTAACTTGTGAAACCAATCTGATGTAATCTCCCCAAAGGATGAAGGAAACACTTTGCAAAGCAGCGGCTCGTTCATACTGTATAATGCCATTGAATTCAAAAATAATCCAACATGGAAGTTAGGGTCTGACTTACCATCATATATCTGGAACCTCGGCATACTGAATCTTTTCGGCGCGACGAATCTGTCTAATTCCGTCGAGAATGGAGTCCTCGGCTTAACCGGGGAGGTCACTTCGGCTCCGACATTCTCCTGCTTTCTCTTGAGGTAATCTCTCAAGTCCTCTTTACTTCTTCCCTTGCATTTGTCATTGGACTTGACCTTTTTGGCGCTACTCTCGACCTCATGGTGGCCCTTTTGATCCTTCCCGCAGACGATCGAAACACAATACCATACTGGAACATGCCGATGTTCTTTGGGTCTGCTTCCTTTCGCGATATGTCCCGGGACTCTTCTCTTCTCGGCTCTTCTCGGCCGACTTCCTGGAGGGTCGGTGAGAGTGCCTTCCACTCCCGTGTCTTTGAGGGCTTGAGGACTTCTCTCGCCCTTCTTCCGGGCGTTCTTTGCGGCATTGGTGTGTCCTGTAGCGGGTATGGCGACTGCATGACATTATTTTGCATCATGAAGTTAACGACCGATTGAAGGTCTGCCAACTTGTTTGCCATCTCCTTTACTTTTTCATCCCTCCTCAGACATCTGTCTTTCCAGATCTGGAGGCTGTCCTCGTTATAGTACTTTCCCTGGTCCGCTTTCTTTGATGTGTCGCCATCTTGGCTGACATCTTTCTCTGCGTGATTCTGATCACGAGCTTCTTCGTTGTGGTCTCCTCCTTCGGCGTTAGGATCGACGGGTCTTCCACTCCCAGCTGGAGCGTCGTCCCCAACCCTTTCCCTCTGCGTGTTACTGGCCATCTACTCTTCTTTCTTTCCCACAGACGGCGCCAAATTGTGTGAGTGATATTCCGATCACACTGCCCTCCTTAGTAATCCAACTGTAGAACACAGGCAGAGTAGACGGCTCAGAACTGCCTGAAAGAAAAAGGCTCCGGTGGTTCCTCCACCCGGGGGCACTCCGACGATCAAGTCAATATCTCTCAAAGATAACAAGTGCTAAAATTACTGCTCAAGACTACAAATTGCGTACCTTAGACCCGCCGGGGGTGCCCCTCTTTTATAGTATCTCTTTATCCTAGTCCCACTAGAAGTCTTACTTCTATGGACTCTCATTCAGTACTTACTTTGGACTCTACAAGAGATAAGGATAGACTCCCTAAGAATACTATCCTTATCCATCTTGAAGTCTTTCTTCATTCTAGGACTCTTGCCCCTTATCTGATCTTCTCGGATTCTGATAGCTTCAGAGGTGACCACGGCAACTCCGAGATAACCTCGGCGTAACTACCACGACACGTGGGACCTCGGCTGACACTTCGGTGCCACCTCGGCCACGTGCTGGCACTCAGAAAATACATCCCCACACAATGTAGATGCTATTTTTTTTTTTTTTTCTTTCCACTTTTCCTTTGTCATTTCTTTACTTTTATAAATGTCTACATAAATTCATAATTTAAACACAATAATAAACATTTCGTTTATTTTGATAAAATATTTTTTATTTTTTTAAAAATTAAAATATTAAAGTTAACAGAAAATATTTTTCCTCTTTAAAAGGTGAAGAGTGTTTTTCAAATTAACTATACCGCAACCACAATCATCCCTTAAATAGGTTGTGTTTGTTGTAACTTAAATGAGCTTATTATAATTTATTTTTATTTTTTTGGATAAATAACCAAACTTTATTAAAAAGCATCAAGGAGATGCAAAGAATACAACCAATGACCTCAAGAGCCCATCGAAACTAACAAATTAAATTCTCCACAAAATCCGTAAAAGCCAATACATCTAGATCTACTAATCCTGTCACCCAACTATACAGAACAATAAGAAGGCGCCTCTCTAACCAAGTGATGGAATAAGTAACCCTATGAAACACCCGCTTGTTTCGCTCCAACCAAGTCAGCCAAAGTAAACAATGCAAGGCAAGAATCCAAGCCTTTCGACGCCTTTTCCCCACCCTCCCCCCAATCCAACTCTGCAAAACTACAAACAAAGAACCTGGTTGAACCCAAACCAGCCCAAACATTGCCACCGCAAGCATCCAAAGATGAGAAGAAAGTGAACAATGAATAAGCAAATGGTCAACCGATTTCGCAGCCTGACCACACAAGTAACACCAATTCACCAAAATAAGCCCACGATGAATCAAATTATCAATAGTCAAAATACGTCCCAAACTCGCCGTCCACACAAAGAAGGCAACCTTGGATAGCGTGCCTGACACCCAAACATTCTTCCACGGATAGACGAAGGTGCCATCAACAACATACTTATCCTCAACAAGTGCCCCATAGAACAAAGACATCGTGAAAATACCTTTGCCCCTAGGACAATCCCAAACCAAGGCATCATTATCCGCCTGTCCAAGATGTAGACCATATAAAAAACCCAGGAGATCCACTAATTGATCTAGCTCCCAGTCTTAGACATGACGACGCAATTGCACGTTTCACACCCTGAACTGCCCCTCCCCAACCCGCACACCACTCACCAACACCTCAGAATTCGCAGCAACAGCAAATATCAAAAGAAAGCGAAGCTCTAACGACAAGTCACCACACCACCTATCCCGCCAAAATCGAACTCCATCCCCCACACCAATTTTGAACCTCACGTGCCGCCAAAACGCTTCCTGACCCGACCAAATCCCTTTCCATAACCCGAAACCATGAAAATAACTCACCCGTCCCGAGCACCACGCCCTCCTAACCACACCAAACTTAGCAACCACCACCCGCCTCCAAAGCCGCTCCCTCTCCTCCACGAAACGCCACAGCCACTTCCCTAACAAGGCCAAATTAAACAAGACCAACCTCCGAACCCCCAATCCCCCTTGCTCTTTAGACCGACAAATCCGATCCTAAGACACCAAATGATAATGATCACCTTCACCCCCTTCACTCCACAAAAAGTCCCTTTGTAATTTCTCAAGCCGCCTCGCCACAAAAACCGGTATCACATGAACAGACATAAAATAGGTCGGAATACTAGACATAACACTTTTAATCAATGTAAGCCGCCCTCCCTTCGACAAATACTGCCGTTGCAACCCTACCAACCGACGACGCGCCCGATCCACCACTCCTTCCCAAATCCCTATCGTTTTAAAAGAAGCCCACAAAGGCAAGCCCAAATATGTGACAGGTAACGAGACCACTTTGCACCCCAAAATGACTGCCAAAACAGAAGACCTCGCCACTTGCCCTGTTGGAATCAATTCTGATTTTGCTAAATTAACTCGAAGCCCGGACACTGCCTCAACACACAACAACACACATCTCAAATATCCAATCTGGGCCTCCTCCGCATCACAAAAAATAAGCGCATCATCTGCATAAAACAAATGAGACACCATCACATTTTCCCAGAGCCACTTCTACCTCAAATCCATTCAACAAACCTGCTTGCACCGCCTTTGCCAACAAACGCCCCAAAGCTTCCATAACCAGGATAAACAATAGAGGAGATAAAGGATCACCATGCCGCAGCCCACGATGAGTCGGGAAAAATCCTGCCGGGGAGCCATTAACCAACACTGACATTCGCACAATAGAAATGCAAAACAAAATCCAACGCCGCCACTTCGCCCCAAATTGCATCATCTCCAACAAATACATCAAAAAATCCCAATCCACATTATCGTAGGCCTTCTCAATATCTAATTTACAAATAATCCCCTCATTCCCTTGACGCAACCACAAATCCACACATTCATTCGCCACCAGAACCGCATCTAAAATTTGCCTCCCCCCACAAAAGCATTATGGGATTCCGATACAACCCCTACCAACACCTCGCGCAAACGATTCGCCAAAACTTTAGCCAACACCTTATACACACTCCCTAAAAGACTAATAGGCTAGAAATCTCTAATGTCCTCCCCCCCCCCTTCTTGGGAATCAAGCCAAGAAATGTAGCATTAAGACTTTTTTCAAATTCACCTGACTGATGAAACTGCTCAAACATAGCCATCACCTCTAACTTCACCACCCCCCAACAGTGTTGAAAAAATGAAATAGTGAACCGATCCAAGCGAGGCGCCTTATCCCCAAGCATACTTTGCAAAGCCTTAAGCACTTCCTCTTCTGTAAATGGCCTTTCTAGAGAAGCACATTCTGCATCTGAAATAACATCAAAACTTACCCCATCCAAACCCGGACGCCACTCCTTCCCTACGCACCGAAATAAATGCTCATAAAAACCCACAATGCTTGCCTTGACCTCGTCTGAGGATGAAAACTCCACCCCATTTACTCGAATCCGACCAATCTGATTAACCCGCCGATGAACATTCGCCATACGATAGAAAAACTTAGTATTACGGTCACCATCCTTCAACCACAGACATCTAGACTTTTGGCGGAAACTAATCTCCTCCAAGTGTGCAATGTGACCAAATTCCTGCCGAATTTCCTCCCGGCGAACCACATCAACCTCAGACAACACCTCACCACCTTGTTTCTCCTCTAACGACTGCAAAGCTTCTAAGGCTCTAGCCTTCTGCCCCTCCAATTGCCCAAAAACCTCCATATTCCATCTCTTCAAATCTAACTTAAGGAGTTTTAATTTTTTTGCTAACCGAGAACTAGGCAATCCTGCCACATTGTAAGTCACCCACCGGCCTTTAACCATTTCCACAAAGCCCTTAGATTGTAACCACATGTTCTCAAACCGAAAAGGCGACGGACCACTTCTAATACCCCCACTATCCAACAATATTGGCCAATGACCTAAAGTTGGACATTGTAACCGCTTAATTTAGAAATCTATGTTAGACTATTTGGTATATCTTTTACTTACAATTTATTACATAAAAATAATTTAAATAAATTGATTATTTAAAGATTAGAAGAGAGATGCTTTTAAATTATGTTTATTGATTATCAACTTATAATAAAATGCACTAAACATGGTCATAATTCAACAATGATCTTAAGACAAGCTGAAATTTTCAAAGCCGGCCATATCCATGTATATATATCTTGTGTGTGTGTGTAAATATCCATAGGGGGAAGGGGGGTTGGAAGTCTTAGCGGAGAGAGGATCAATAGAATTGCTTTGGGTATGATATATAAATTAATTTTTTATTTTTTATGAAAAGATATAAAAAAAAAATAGAGGTGATATGATAGAAATAAGCTTATAAATAATTTATTTATGATGTTGCCATGTAGATTAAAGAAGAGACATTATAGAGTTCTCACAAGTGCCTCCTTTTATTTTTGTCTCTTTCTTAAGAGCATCTCTAACTATAATAGACATTTTACCTATTTAAACATTACTATAAAGTATACATTTTATTTTGTTTATCAACTATTTATTGTTTCTACTCCAACCATACTCTTTATTCTAGATATATTCATCTAAATGTTATTAGGAAAAATTACCAGTAAATCCTATGTGGTAGAAAGTTAAACCATTTAGTCCTACAAATTTTTTTATGCATCATTTAGTCCCACTATCTACATCAGTAACATCATTAACATTAAAGTTCCACTACCAACATCATCCACATCAACAACATCATCAACATCATCAAAACATTAAACATTAAACATCATCATCAACGTTAAACATTAAACATTAAATATTATTCGTCATCAACATTAAACATTAAATATCAGACATAAAACATTATTCTTCAACATTAAACATTATTTATCATCATCAAACATTAAACGTTAAACATTAAACATCATCATCAACATTAAACATTAAATATCATCAAACATTAAACATCATCATCAACATTAAACATTAAACATCATTAAACATTAAACATTATTTATCACAACATCAAACATCCGACATAAAACATTATTCTTCAACATTAAATATTATTCATCGTCATCAAACATTAAACATTAAACATTATCAAACATTAAACATTAAACATTTCATTTTTCTTCGTCTTCAACATCAAAACAAATTTCTAGAGTCCCTGAAATCTGCAAATCATCATCATCGTTACTCTCTTTGTAGAAAAGCATCGCAGCCAACAATAACCAATCCTTTCTCGCTCGTGGATCTACTTACCCACGTTGATTGAAAAAAGAAATCTACTTACCCACACACCCACCCACCCACAGAAAGCCTAAAACCAGCGGCGAAACCCCCTGTTAATTCTTCTCCCTCCTCATGCGTCGGAGAAATCTCTACTTTTTCCGGCGATCAATCGGCAATGGTTTCTCCGGAGAACACCAATTGGCTCTTCGATTACGGCTTGATTGAAGATATTGCTGTTCCTGATGCCAATTTCCCCTCTTGTGGTTGTTGCAGTAGCCAAAAAGCTCCATTTTTTTGTTGTTGCAGAACAATGGAGGAAGAAGACATGGAAGAACGTCTTTTGGATTCCGTACGCTCAGACGTTGATGTTCACCATTTTTCTCTCCGATCCGATGTTCTCAATGTGAAATCAACATATATATATATATATTAATGAATCTGATGTTTTGAATCTGATGTTTTGATATTTGAATCTGATGAATCTGATAGAGATCATCAAAAACTCAAAATCCTTTTGATGTTGTTGAAGTTGTAGTTGATGTGGATGATGTTCAATGGTCATTAACATTGGGATAGGACCTAATGGTTCATAAGAAAATTCATAGGACCAAATGGGTTACAAGATACAAATTTGGAATTTATTAGTGCATCCTATATAGAATACCACATTAGCAATAAAAATGGAGGGAAATAGTATTAATGATTAAATATATTTTGCCTAGTCTTAAAGACTAGGTATATGTACGTGGGTTGAGTTACAATATTTAATTATATGTCTAGTGTACTAGAGTTAAAAAAATAAATTATACTAAATATTTTAACTAACTAACATTATATATATAATAGGGAGATACGCTAAAACTTACTATCAACACATTATTTTAAGGGTAAGTATAATATAATATAATGATCGAATAATAATGAACGTGTAACACAACACAAGGCAGTGCCACTGAGCTTATATCACGGGCAAGCCTCGGTTGGAATAAATAAACCTCTCTTCTAACTTCAAAGTTCTAATCCATCAAATAAAAATAAAAGTAAACAATAAAAAAGTATAACTTTGCACCAGTAATTAATGATCAATTTCACAATCTTGATTGATGTGAGCACTATGTAAATATAGTTATATTACTCGGGAAAGCACGGGCAAATAATTTAATCCCCAAGTTGGGTTAATTTCCTCATGAACCCGTGTTTCTATATTTCAAGAATATTATTGTTGCATTATGTTAATGGTATAATCTGAATAACAATTATGTTCGTATTGCAATCCCAAAATATTGAATATTAAGCTACATTTGGTCTACCACAAGTAAATATTGAATATATGACAATGTCATGGGATGATATTATTAATTAATGAGAAATTTAAAATTATGATAAAATAATACAAATCATATAATTTTTTTTTGTATTAATTTCCTCATGAACCCATGTTTCTATTTTTCAAGAATATTATTGTTGCATTATGTTAATGGTATAATTTGAATAATAACTACGTTCGTATTGCAATTCCAAAATATTGAATATTAAGCTACATTTGATTTACCACAAGTAAATATTGAGTATATGGCAATGCCATGGGACGATATTATTAATTAATAAAAAAAATTAAAATTATGATAAAAAAAAATGCAAATCACATAAATTTTTTTTTTTTTTTTGTATTACTAATGTGACACTTATATATTATTAAAATAAATCTTATTTTTAATTTTAAAATATATTTTATTATAATATCTTCAATAAACTTCATATTTATTTCAAAACTAGACCCCAAAAACATGTGAGGCTTTATTCAGGTGGAAGTTCTTTTTTGCACCTCCTCAAAAAGCAAAGCACTATATCTAATGTGGACATCTAAAGTTAAAGAAAAAGTTCATTAAGATGCACTCATCACACATCACCTGCCATCCCCCACCAAATCCAGTAATTGTAAAATGCTATATATGGATGAAAATTCTATCACATATTTTATAAATCATTTGTATTTGGAAGTTTATAACTTTACATATGTGTCTAGATTCAAAGATTGGATTTAGTCCATAGAGAGTTGTAATAAGCATCGCAATCTCCACGTGGCAATCATGAATTGCTTATTGGACGTACAGTCCGCCCACAGGCCGGCCAACCAACCAAGGTATGTCTTAAAAAAAATATATATTGAGCCTAATAGTAAACATAATTTTATATAATATCATTAATCAATAAAAAAGTACAATTATGTATGCTTACAATTACAATGTATAATTTTTCATTAATTAAACACTAATACTCAATATTTACTCGTGTGGGCGGTAACATATTTTTCCAAGCAAAAAAAACTATAACACATAATTAAAACACAAAAATAATCACAAATATAACACTAACACAAAAAGTAAGATCCACAGTACATGTAAATTCCACCCTTTTATCTCACATATGTAATAATTATGTATTCCTAGCACGCTTCAATGTCTCTCACTCTGGGTATGTATGTGTGTGTACATGTAAATGTGCAAGGGGGGTGGTTTATAATTAATTATAAAGTTGGGGCTGGTGAAATGCATATAGTTGAGTATAGCTTTTATATTTAATGAATGAAGAGAGAGAGAGAGAGAGAGCAACTTGTGGGTGTTTGTCATCTCATTGTTATCCTCTCTCCTTTCTTTCTCTTTCTCTCTCTTAATCAATTAGGAGCTCTGATTTTGTCCATTTCTTTCTTTATTATTGCTGGCTTCTGCAACTTCAACTACTGTAGGCTTTTAGCTTATATAGATAGATAGAACTGAAGAAGAAGAAGAAGAAGAAGAAGAAGATCACAGAGGCAAGATCAACTGTCATGGATGGCTCTCACTCTGAAGGATTGGACTCAAAGATTACAGAAGAACTTAAACCAGAAACTCAGGCATCCAAAAGAAGGTAATTTTGTGGGAGTTGGTTTTCGGACTTAA
Source organism: Camellia lanceoleosa (assembly GCA_025200525.1). Taxonomy (NCBI): domain Eukaryota; kingdom Viridiplantae; phylum Streptophyta; class Magnoliopsida; order Ericales; family Theaceae; genus Camellia; species Camellia lanceoleosa. The sequence continues at coordinate 8,370,670 of CM045768.1, read as the reverse complement.
TTTTTTTTATTTTTGTTTCACTTTTGGACTAAGCCCTTTGGGGTGCGTGCGCTATAGATGGAAATATATATACGTGAAAGTTATTTTCTTTCCATGATTTGTAATAGGAAAGTGGTTCAAAAGACTGTGGTCACAGTGAAGATTGAAGCAAATGAGGGGAAACAGAGGAGTGAAGGACCACCTTCTGATTGTTGGTCTTGGAGGAAATATGGGCAAAAACCCATCAAAGGGTCTCCTTATCCAAGGTTCATCTCTCTGTCTCTCTCTCTCTCTAGTTAAATTTTAACAACAAACTTATAGTCCTTTAAACTTGTTTCTTGTTGAAGAACAAGGGGTTCGCCTAATAGATGAGGTGTTCCTTAACCAAAATTCAAGTCTGGTCGCTATAAGTACAATTTTCCTTAACATATCAAAACCCCCCCCCCCCCCCCCCCCAAAAAAAAAATCCTACTTTATGAGGTTTTATTTTTGGATCCCTTTTCCTTCTAATTCTACAAGCTTTCCATATCTTGTTTCTCAAGTAAATTAAGTACAGCGTTTTTTTTTCTTTTTCTGTTTTTTTCTTCTCATGCTTTCAGAAACAAAAACACCCAGCGTTTTCATATCATAAACTGTTTTTGAGAAGAAAAAAAAAAGTTTTCTAAAAAGTGATTGTTCTCTAAAACGACTCACCAAATGTGTTTTCAGAAAATAAAAATTGAAAACAGAAAATGAAAACACGACAAAAGAAAATCCCTAATTTTTTCATCTTGGTTCATGTATCTGCTAGTGGAATGCTAGAATAAATAGAAAATCTCTCTCTCTCTCTCTCTCTCTGGTTTATTTTGGGGACTTGGTGCAGGGGTTACTACAGATGCAGCACATCAAAGGGATGTTCAGCAAAAAAACAAGTAGAAAGAAGCAGAACAGATGCTTCCATGCTCATCATCACTTACACCTCCAGCCATAATCATCCAGGTCCTGTTCTTCCCACCACCAACAGCCTCACTGTCACTACTACTGAACACTCTAAATTAGAATCACCTACTGAAGACCAACCCACCACAACCACCCCCCAAAAAGAAGATCTAGAACAAGAAGCCCAAGACCAAGATCAACAACCCCTCATCAACAGTGAAGAAGATGCAAATGAAGATCATTTCCACTACTCCCAATCTCCATTCAACAACTCCCAAGAAAACCCTTTCGCGGAAAACCTAGAGAACACCACTACTTATGAAGCACCAAGTGTTGTTCTATTTGAGGAAGAGCCACTCTCTTGTTATAATCCTCCTCTCCCTCCTCCTCTCATGGCCTTCTCAGCAATCGACAAATCAGAAGAAGAATATGACTTCTATGATGAGCTTGAAGAACTACCCTCCTCCTCCTCCTCATCATCATCTTCATCCTTCTTCACAAGCTTCTTAAGGAACAATTTCTTTGATGAAAGGATTCTTGTTCACCCTTCCTGATCTAAAGATTCTTGTTCATCCTTCCTGATCCAAATCACCATCTTCTTCCTTTTTTTTTTCTTTTTTTAAAAAAAAAATGCTTTTTCAGTCTTTTAGAGAAATATTGTACTTATATATGTGCATATATAATATGATATATATACCCACTACTGGTAGTCCTTTCCTTTCTTCACTTGGCATCTTTTATGGTTTTGCTTTTGGTGTGTGGTTGGTTGGTCGGTTGGTTATTACAGCTTATTTTGCCGCTTTCCAAAAGCTCTCAAGTGCAGTAACAATTTCTCCAAATCACCATCAATATTCCTCTGTTCTTAATTTTCTTTTTCTTTTGCTTTGGTCTGGCAATGCTTAGATATGTCCAAAAGTATAGTGGGATTACTGTGAACATGGATATAAATGCTCTTGGGACAGATGAGACCACCACCACCATCAAACCCACAAACAGTGGAACTGTTTTGTTTGTCAAATCATGCAGAAGAATTCAATTAAAAAAGAGACACGAGAGTCACGAGAACGTTAGTGCCCAAAAAACAGATGTTTGTGACTCGTGACATGAACTTTCTTTTTTGAGTGGTTGATTTGGTGGGGGTGAATATATACATATGTGTCAATTTTTCTCCCCTCAACAATTGCAATACATTATCCTCTTTTCTTTTTTCTTTTTTAACTTACTATATTGTCAGGCACCATTGCAAAGATACTTTCTATTTTTTATTATTATTATAAAATACAAGTAAACAGTTGAAGTATAGCATTTTTTTTTTTCAACTTTGATTGGTAGCTCGAATTTTCTTTTCCCTAATCCCCCTAATTTCCTTTTTTGGAAAACTGTTTTTTTTTTTTTTTTTAACACTTGGCTTGCATTTTTTTTTTTTTGGCCAAAAATGGCATTTTCGGGCATTCGGGGGGCGGAGCTTTCGAGCTCCCCCTCTTTTCTCTTTTTTTTTTTTTTTTTTTTTAATATTATTTGGGACAGTTTTTCTTTTAGCTATGAGTTGGGATTCGGTTTTGGTACTGGAATCTGACTATTAAACAAATGCCCAAGAATCATTTTGTTTTCTTTTAAACAGTTACAGATTCCCCCCAACTCCTCTACAAAATGTCAAAATCTGGAAAAGTATATATCTCGTTTGAGGAGGGAGGGAATGAAAGTATGATCACAATTTACAAACAAAACATTCCAAACACTTCCTACCCACTTTATACGTGGCAACGCATGTCAGTCACTCCAAGCTAAGAAGATGCCATTGCCAAAAAACACCTACACTTTTTGGCAATCTGTGTGTACTGTCTAGTCTGTTACACACTTGGCTTCAACACATCATCTTCGTACTTTACTTATCAATCAACATTTTAAAGTTGTTTTAGCTCTCTTTGGAATTCGGATTTATCTAACACAAGTGGGACAATGTTGTTTTAGCTATCTTCAGAATTTATCTACCACAGTGGGACAGTGTTTGGAGAGAGAGAGAGAGAGAGACACACACACACAGACAGAGAGAGTAGGGAAAAGCTGTGTACTTGTCTTGTACAGGATTTGAAGGCCATTTCTACTTTGCATGCCAACGCTCAAATATCATTGCTAAGCAAAGGCCATGGGGGAGAGTGACGGTGTTACAGAAGTCTTGAGTGAAGGTTCCGTAATTATAATACAACATTTTAAAAAAATAAAAATAAAATTGCAAGTCATATAATGTTATTATACAAGTGTTTCAATTATTTTTTACAATACCTGTGGATTGAACATTTTATTGTGTATGTCAACTTCTACCTAAATTTTCAGTTTATCTGATCTTTTCACACTTCTCTGGACCCTCTCAATCTGGGGTTTCTGTGGCTGTAATTAACTTAGAGAGAGAAACAGAGTACCAGTCATTTTGAAACACAGGATCTGAAGGAAACAATTTTAAAGATTAAGCAACTGTGGATTTTATTTATTTTTCTGGATATGGTGAATCTTTTAATGATAGAAGTGACTCTTCTAATTCAGAAGTATTGTTGGAGGAAAACTAAGATTATGACAGTACGGTAATAAATATCGTCTTTAGTATGTGTATCTGCAGTAGCAGCGAAAGCAAAAGCAAAAGCAAGGGCACTGGTGGTTGAAGAAATTCAGCCAGATAAAGTAAAATTACTTCTCAAGCTCCGTTTTGGATGAACACAGAAAAACTCCTTTTCATTCACTGATCAAAGTGCATAGAAATCAAATCATCCAGAATCAAGAGAAACTGAGTACAATATCATGATCATCAGACCATTGAACTCTACAATATAAGCCGCAATAACTATGAGAGGTTCACACACCAAGAATTGTGATTATTGATCTGCTGCACTAGGCTGCTAGAGGTTGGAAGGCTTTCAGAGGATTCATGATTACACCATCTATAAGCCCATACTCTTCGGCTTCTTTAGCATTCATGAAGAAATCACGATCGGTGTCCTGGTTGATCTTCTCAAGGCTTTGACCAGTATGGTAGGCTAGATACCCATTCAGGTTTGCCTTGTGATGTAACATTTCATTTGCCAACACGAAAAATTGCTACTGATCAGGGTCACAAATAACATAACAAAATTAATCCCAGGAGTGGAATGACAGTGTAGTACTTAATATAAGGGGAATTAGCAATTCAGTATAAAATTGGAAGGAAAAAAAATTACACGTCAACGCTAAACTTTATAAATATTTATAATTAAAATTTTAAACTTTTTCATATATTTATAAATATTTTTTCAAAAATCCGTTGAGCTGTAATTCTCCCTTAGGGGTGTTTTGGGAAGATGGTTATAATCTGATTTTTGGTGAAAAGCTGATTATAAGCAGATTATAATCAGTTTTTCTGTGAGAGAAGAGGAGATAAAAAATCTGTCTTCCCAAAAGAGGCCTTAATATAATAATTTGGTCTGTTCGATTGTTGATATTTTTGGTATTTTGCCTAATCTTATATTTCCCTTTCTTCTATTTTCATCAATATGAATGTAAGACCATGAAAATGCCTACATAGGACCAAGTACGGGCTTAAATATAAAGCCTTTTTATGGAATAGTAAGGGTAACAACATATAGCAATAACAGAATACCAACCTTATTGAAGGAAACCATTAAAATTCTGTCAATAGTTCCAACTTCAGGGAATCACTTCAAGGGATTCTAAAGAAGTACAAATTCTTTCTTTCTTTCTTTCTGGTGGTTTTTCTTTTTCTAATAAAGACATGAGAATCTTATTATAGTGAAACAAAGGCACTATATGGCAGAAAGGATAAGACATCCATCCACAGATAAATATTGTGCTACTTCTATTCTGCTTCCCACAACATTTGACAACATAAGGGCAAGTTGCAGAATAAATAAATACATAATCATGGGCAAAAATGGAATTGCAAACTAAAAGCAATAGTAAGAACATTAAAATAATGCCATTACACAGACATCTTGAAAGTCCTACACTGCAATAAAATAAATCTCTATCTAATCTGCTGGCTTATGTTTCCCAAAATGCAGTTTTAATTTCACAGTAGACATGGGCAATTTAGTGTCAGCTGGGTTAATTCAGAAGTGCCAAAGTGTAACTAACAAAAACATGAGGCCTGGTATAAAATGAAGATAAGTATGAGAGGTACCTGGATATCTATATCAGTTTGCCCACCTTGAGCTCCACCAAGAGGCAGATGGATCATTATCCTAGAGTTTGGCAGGCTGTATCTTTTCCCTTCAGTGACAGAAGAAACATGTTTGGTAAATTCAGCAAGCACAAAGCTTAAAATGAAATCTTATCTTCAATCACCAAAATTGAAAGTCTCGGTTCACCTTTAGTGCCAGAGCTAAGTAGGAAAGCCCCCATGCTGTTCACCACAAGAAAAATAATATCCATCACTAAAAACGAATATTTTCTGTTACAACTAATGCAAGCAGCAAATATATGCTGTCAAGAAAACTCTACCAAGAATATCATCAATCATGCATCCATGAACAAACTAGAAATAACAATAACATATAGAAAAATAGCCAGCCAAACACAGTGCAAAACTGCAGAAGGTTCAACAAGTAGACTTTGGAAGTGTAGAAGCAGCTAAGAAGCACAGATATAGCCATGGTCACATGCTAAGAAGCACAGACACTCCTGTGGAGGAAGCATGTCGTGTACGACACCGTCACTCTTTGGACATTCTTAAAAGCGCGTCCGACACTTCTTCAACTTGTCTTGATATAATTCCAAAATTTTGAGTTATTTAGTTGATTACATTTTTTTAACTCTCATTTCTAGATGAGATTAACTTATTTATGGAAGATCCGTAAATACCAATTTAACAGACAACAAACGAGAAACTGACACCTCATCCAATCTGTAGACTCCAATTTTTTTTTTCCACCTACATAGACTCTCTCATCTAATCACCCCTTTCTCTCTTCCCTACTTAGCTCCCAACTCTGATCACCGCCACTGACCTCACCACTGAACGCCGCCACCTCCCCATTCTCTCTTCCCTAGTCATCGACACCTCCCTCCTTCCCTCCCGCCTCCTTCCCTCCATCAACTTCATTTCCACCACCGTCCTCTCTCTCTCTCTCTCTCTCTCTCTCTCTCTCTGTGAATAGATTCAAACCCCTCCAGCCACCTCTTTCTCTCACAACTCCCTCCTTTTGGCGTTCACTCACCAAATTCCTTTGATTCAACATGCTAGACATGGATATAGTAATACTGAGCATTGTAAAATGGTGACACTAGAAGATTGCTTGCAATATTAAGGTAGATTAGGTACATAGGTGGAGAGGAGAGTTCTGTGGACAATTCAATGGGCCTTATCCTTCAAAACCCAGAGTTCAGTGGGCAGTTCAATGTTCAATGTTCAATGTTCAATGTTCAATCGATTGAAGAGAGTAGAGAAGGGAGATCTAGAGAAGTTTTTGGTGGAGCATCATTGGACGACGTGCTCTTTATGATTGGATGACTTTAAATCATAGTTTACGAAACATCCATAGGTTACTCTTTCTAGAAATGTTTTTAAGAATGTTTCCCAACTTTGGAAATAGTTTCCAAGAACTTCCTATGCTCTTCAGTGAAATAGTTTCAATATATTAGTGTATGAGAGGGTTCAAGAACGTCGTTGGAAAATTTGAAGATCTTCGAAGATCCTTGAAGAAAAACTTCCAATTCTCTAGAAGATGATGAGAGGCTTAAATTCTTCAATAGTCTCAACTTAAGAACACAAGAGTAAAGGAGATGATGGAGATAAGAGATTGGGTGAAGAAGAAGGCAAAGTGGCTAGAGAGAGAATAATGGCAAGGCTCTCCCATGGATCTCCCACTTTTACTCTCAAGGTTGATAATGGAGATGGGAAATTAGTTCTTTCCCAAGAGTCATCTCTCAAAAAATCCATCCCTTGTAAAGCTATGGATGGGTGCTATTTATAGGCACCTCATGATGTAGGATGGAGCCCATGTGCAAGGCACATGGGAAATATTCTCTCTAACCACTTTGTCCGAGGAGGTGACCTCTCCGAGGATGAGAAAAATCCCGAAGAGGAGATCAATCCCTCGGCGAACCCTTCTTCTTAGCCACACCTAACCAATGATCCCCAATCATCCCAAAGGGTCAGAGGTAGTCCCAGAGGACGTCCTACCGCATAAGGGTCAGGGGTAGTTCAAGAGAACGCCCTGCCGCAAATATTGCCGAGTCTCAGGGACCCCCTAGATCGTGCCACCTCGACCCGGGTATAGGCTAGTTTAACCGAAGAGTGAATTTATCTCCATTCACCGTCCTCGGGATCGGGTCCTTTGTTCGAACTCCATTACGCCCATGGTTCTGGTGCGTAGATCCCGGAAAGCTCCGAGCCCGCAAGTGTTCTGGGACTCATTAACGGAGCGACTTCTAGATTAAATGCAAATCCATTCGGTGAAGCCAAGTGCTTCGGACCTCTAGGGTCGTGGATCCGAACCCTTTCAAGTCCGAGTGCCTCGGATCTCTAGGCTTGCTTAATACCCTTTCGAGTCCGAGCCCGAGCCCGAGTAAGTCTCTAAGTTCGTGGATCTGAACCCTTTCGAGTCCGAGTGCCTCGGATCTCTAGGCTTGCTTAATATCCTTTCGAGTCCGGGCCCGAGTAAGTCTCTAGGTTCGTGGATCCGAACCCTTTCGAGGCTTAGAGCCATTCAACCCGTTTGACGGTGATAAATCCAGGCCCACCAATCTTGGACTTGCGATAAATTTGGGCCCACTAATCTTGGGCTATTGGGCCTAAATAATTTAGTGGGCTCAAATTAGCCCCTCTTACAATTAGTATTTACTCTACTTAATTATTTTAGATTTCAGATTCATTTGATACAAAAAGAAAGGATATACATATTTTAAACGAAGTAAACAAAATAAATTTATAATCATCAATGGGAGGGAGAGAGAGAGAGAGTGAAAAAATCACTGTTTCATTGAACAAAAAAGGCATAGAAGGCAGAGGAAATCAGAAAACCATCATCAACAAATTACCTAGCAGCTAGTCCAACACATACAGTGGAAACATCAGGTCGTATATGCCTCATCATGTCAAATATGGTCATGCCTATAGGGAGATCAAAAATAATCAAATCAAGAAAATATATAGACAGTCCACTATAGAATTAAAAATCAACATGAGGACAAATTAATATTTAAAAAAAAAGAAAAAAAAAAAGAAGCCATTACCAGTTTACTTCAAGGGCCTTGATATACTCATCCTGAAATTCTTCATAAATTTTATTTGTGTAAACATCTGCAGCTTGCTCCATCATCTTCACTTTAATATTCACCCTTGACAACTTTTGGCATAGAGCATATTCGGCTTGTAACTCTTTGTACCTCTTCTCACAAAGAACTCGATCAAAACGCATGAAAAATTGCATTAAGTTATGATCAGACTGAATGAAATCCTTCAAGAAAACATTAAAGGATTCACTAAATTGGGTGCTACTCATGCCCGCACCCCATGCATTTCTAACATATGGCCAACCCCATTTTTCCTTGACCCCAAATGTTAACTTCAACCAATGATTATCTCGCAGTTCATACTTGTCAAGCATTTCCTCCTATTTTAACGTAAACTCTTCCTCATCCTCAATGTCGTACATAAATTTGGATAAAACACTCTTCATCCCCTTATCCTTGAAAATAGAATTTGCATGCCTTAATGCATTTTGCATCAAATGCCAAGTCTTGGCGATGGTTTGTGTTAGGCATGACAACAAGTATGGCCTTAGCCATTGCAGCATCTTAATCCGTAAAAATTGTTTTCGGAGCCTTACTTGACATTGCCTCCAAGAATCTTCTAAAAAGCCATATAAAAGAATCGGCGGTCTCATCATACATCAAAGCTACGCCAAATATAACAGTTTCCCTATGATGGTTAAATCTAACGAAAGACGCAAATGGTCTATGTGCACTATTTACCTTGTTAGTAGTGTCGAAAGTTACAACATCACCAAATTGCTCATAATCCAAGATCATCTGAACATCGGCCCAAAATATGTTTGTAATCTGCTCTTCGTTATCTAATTTGACCGAGTAAAAAAAAGATAGATTCTCCAATGTTTTATCATGAAAATATTGCAAAATGCTACCTGCCTCCCCATATTCTAAACTCTTTTGCCGCTTCATTCTCAAATATTTTTTTTGGTCCAGTTTTGTGAACCCAAGCGACTCCTTTCCACCAACTTTATTATCCATGAGCTCAAATGCGGCATTAAGACAAATTCCAGATTTTTTGACTAAATCTATTTCAGTTGCTTATGAAGCAAATATCTTCCTTTGGGATGGTAACATATGCGTACATTCTGCTGGTACAAAGATATGGTTATGTTGTTCAACAAAATCACCAACAAAAAATTTCTCAAAATTCCTATCCCTCTTAATGATAAGTCGAGCTTGACAACCAGTCCTCACTTCTTGCCTAGGATTTTTTGTTAACGGATCTCGCTTGTCGACAACCCAAAACCCCTCCTTATTACAAACAAATTGCCTTGAAGTGATTTGTTTGTCCTTGCTCTTGTGTACATAACCCCTTCTAATACTAAAGCATAGCCTTCCTTCATAACCATTGTAGAAATTATATGCTTCTTGTTCGGTATCAAATGTCATGCAAACTCTAGGCTTCCAATCACAATCACCTCCGTCATTCTCAACTTTGTTAGGTTCCATTTCAATGTGCCAAGTCACTTAAAAAATAAATAGGTGGTCAACACTAGCATAAAAACAGCAAATTATGTTTGCAAAGTAATACATACTGAATAAAAATGCTACAAGAGTTGACTCATTTTAGCTTACAACATTTCAGCAATATTTCAACAAAAAAATCAGCAAAATTTCAGAAACATTGGTTATAATTAGATTTTCATTAGATTACTCCAGGTATTTTGATGACTTGTAACTTAACTAGAGCTGTACAAAAGGAACATAGTTAAATAATTGGTCTTTCTTTTAATTCTGATTATCTTATTTTTTGTTTGATTTAGGAAACTAACTAGAGTGAAGACCATTTATTTAATTATGTTTCTCTTTCACAACTCCACTTGAGTTACCAAGTGGAGTAACCGTCAATAAAAAGGAGAGTAACATGTTTTGAGTGTGTGAACAAATTTAATCACTTAAAAAACATTACAAGAGATTTTTTTTCTGTTCTTATTTTCAGGTGTTATGTCAGTAACATGTCTTGCTCTCTGAAATTTGTTTTTTGAATTTGTTTACAATCTTTAAAACTGTGTGAAGGTTACACTCCTTACAGCAATTTTTTCAGTTCATACACAATTATATTGCAAGACCAAAATAATATAATAGTTATATGCAATTTACAAATTGACAAAATAGAAAACAATCTCTCAAAATATACACAGTTAAGCTAAGCTAAGGTTCAAAAACAATTTGAATTGACTGATATATTAAGCTATATATAACTGTGTATATCTGTGTATATATGCAATTGACTATAACTGTGTATATAAGCTAAGCTAAGGTTCAAAAACTAAAAAAAATCAAAATCCTAAAAATAGATTTCAAAAAAATCATGTAACAATCTCCCAATCAACACATTCAACAACCAACAAACTTGTATTATCATTAACATTCAAAATAAAAATCCGAATTTTTCAAATCAAAACCCAAATATTGGAGAAATTTTGGAGGACTAAAAACCTGTATTTTTCTTGAATCAGCTGCAGCAGGGCGTTAGCGGCAGCAGGACAGCTGCAGCGGAGAGGCGTCGGGAGGCAGAATCTCCTGTCTCTCTTCTTCTTCTTCTCTCTCTCTCACTCTGTTTTCTATATCCGCTGCGTATATAGCGGATGCGACATATATAGCACCTGCGAAGGAGTCTACCAGCGGCAGGACGGCGGCGGCGGAGGGCGTCTGGAAGCAACGTCTCGTCTCTCTCTTCTTCTTCTTCTCTCTCTTTCTATATCTGCTGTCATATGCTTGTATAGGCAGCTGAATGGAGGGAATTTTGAAATCTTGAATTTTTTTTATTTTTTTTTTTCCAAATTATTAACCAAAACAACGTGATTTTGGTTAGTTTGCATTTCGGACATTAATAAATTTGATCACTTTAGGTATCCTAAGAGTATCTCCAACGGTGAACTTCTTTTTTCACCAAATCTGAGTAAAAAATGACTCATTTCACTAAATCTGATATCACTAGCTCCAACGGTGCATCAAATCCGTGGGGCAACCGGTTAGTCGACTGGTGGGTCGATCGGTAAGTGGAAATTTTTATTTTTTATTTTTTTTTACCCTTTTGAACTGTTTGAACCCACCTTTGTGAACCAAGGAAAGAGGCGACCGGTTGGTCGACCGGTCACCCAATTTTTATTTTTTATTTTTTCCCTCCATTTCTGTTCCCAATTCTTTTTCCTATTTCTGTTTCCCTCCATTACATATATGTCTGGCATATGGATTATGTTCTCATATAAACCCATTATCCATATGCTAGACAACTCCACATAACTGATACGATCATAGCTTAAACAAAACAGAGCATAATGAATACCTTCAAATTCAAATCCATGATATTGACTTCATTTTCATCCTCTTCTTCTTCCTCTTCCTCTGATCATGAGTCTGATGATGATGAATATATCGTCACACTTTTAGGAGCTTATGAGCAGAATAATACTAGTATGCTTCAGATTCTTAAGTCAAGTGATAGCTCAAAGAAAATAGGTGGTTCTGTTGTAGGTCATAGATATATACACAGAGATAGAAGACAGGGTCATAACAGATTGTTTGCAGATTATTTTGCTGCAAATCCAGTGTATTCACCTACAATATTTCGGAGACGTTTTCGAATGCGTCGTCCTTTGTATCTACGCATTTTGAATGCAATCCAAGCAAACAATTCATATTTTGTTCAAAAACAAGATGCAACCTATGTACTTATATTATCTCCCCTACAAAAAATGACTTCAGCGATGAGAATATTATCATATGGTGTCACAGCAGATGTAATTGATGATTACATTCGTATTGGGGAAAGCACTGCAACTCAAAGTTTGCAACAATTTTGTAATTCAGTGATTGAAATTTTTGGAGAAGAATATCTGAGATCTCCGACGCCAACTGACATTGCTAGATTACTTGCTATTGGGGAGGTTCGGGGGTTTCCTGGCATGTTGGGAAGTTTAGATTGCATGCATTAGGAGTGGAAAAATTGTCCAAAGGCATGGCAAGGTCAATATGTAGGCCATCAAAAAAAGCCAACCATTATTCTTGAAGCAATAGCATCTTATGACTTATGAATTTGGCATGCATTTTTTGGAATGCCTGGCTCACACAATGACTTGAATGTGTTGGACCGATCGCCTTTGTTTTCTGATCTTGCGCAAGGTAAAGCTCTCCATGTCCATTACACAATTAATGGACATAGTTACGATATGGGTTATTACCTTGCTGATGGTATATACCCTCAATGGGCAACATTGGTTTAAACAATTTCTTCTTCCCAAGGAGCAAAGAGACAACATTTTGCAATGATGCAAGAGTCTGCCAGAAAAGATGTAGAGCGGGCATTCGGAGTCCTTCAATCTCGATTTGCAATTATAAGTGGTGTTGTACGTTATTGGGATTCGAAAATACTTGCCAACATAATGAAAAGTTGCATCATATTACATAATATGATTGTCGAAGATGAGAGGGAGGAGCACCTTGATTTCAATTATGATATTTCATCAACCAACACACCAGTGCAACTTTCCTCTGCTCCTACCAATGACTTCCAATCATTTTTGTCTCGTCATTTAGGTATTAAAGATAAGGATGCATATCATGCCCTCCGTAATGATTTAGTAGAATATATGTGGCATCTTCATGGTGAACACTAAATTCACCACATCAATACATGTAATTTTGTTTATAGTTTTAGAATGGAAGATTCTCTTGTTTGTAATCTTCATTATGATGCACTATATTAACTAAGTAATTCAGAAGTTATGTGATGATGTGCTGTTGTAATATTCAATCTTTAATATTCAGAATTGTGCAGTGTTCAGTTCATGACAATTACAAATGATAATATACATAACTTAATCAGTTACAAATGATAATTTCACATAAAATTAATATGATTTTCTTAAATTCTGTGTTGATGTGCCACAAATGATAATACCACATCCATTTATGCACATTTCATAATCATGTCTTAAATGATAATTTAATAATAATATATTAAATTACTGATGTTGAAGTGCATAATCATAATGTCTTCTTTTACTGATGTTGATCTGCATAATCATAATTTAATAATAATGTCTTAAATTAGTATTCTTAATTCAAGGTCAATTCTTAAATTACTGCATAATCATTATTTTTGCATATACAAATTTATTGATATGGCATTGATTTATTGATGTTGATCTTGTCATTCATTTATTACCTCACTTAAAATGCATTGAACATACATAGTTAAAAAATACATAATAAGCCATTCATTTAATCAGTAAATAAATGCATTCCACCTACAAATCATAATGTCTTCAATTATTTATGCACACACTGCATACATTTGAACCACCTATCATTCATTTTACACACACCACCTACCATTTTATTGAATGCATTCCATTTACCATGCCTCATTTTACACACTACATACGGTTGTTAAGTATTAATTTCCTCACCACCTACCTCAAGAATGGAGCCTCTATATCAGCTCAAAATTATATACAAACCTTTCATCAAAAAATTAACAACCTTCACTGAATACCTCTGCCCACAGATTGCTTGTCTGTCCACAGATTGCCTCTAAGAACACAGTCAGTGTATTCCCTCCACCATTACCTTCAAATTCAGCTTAACCAAAATCTAATCCTAAACTCTGCATATTCAGTGTAGTGTAAGTGTGAATCCACAGACTGAGCAAGGGAAACCATTTGAATCAAGAAAGGCAGGAACAAAAACAAGAAGGCAGCATCCAAGAGGTAGTATGTTACATGGTGAAAGGCACGGGTCAACCGGTTGGTCAACCAGCCTTGTGTTTTTTTTTTTTTTTTTGTATTTTTTAAGTGTGTATGCTATATTTGTTCAATTTTATGTTTTATTTGTTCAAGTTTAACTTTCTCAAGAGCATGAAATTCATGTTTGAATCAAACTTTATGTTCAATATTTTAAAAATTAACAGAACTGTATGTTCAATTACTGATGTTGTTCAACTTTAACTTTCTCAATATTTTAATCAAACTTTCTATGGTACTAGCATATGATGATTTTTAGGATTATTTATACAGAACTGTAATTCATACAGAATAGAGAATATGTTAAAAGTCAACATAGAATATGAAAATGAACTCCCTATTGATTTTAAGGCAACACAGAACTGTAATACAACAAATGAATAGCAAATGAATAGAGAATGTGCTGTATGAATTTTCAACTCCTTATTGACTTTCATAGCATATTAAGGTAACACATTCATACAGAACTGTAATTCATACAACATATTCACTATTGACTTTTAGGGTAATTAAAAAAACATGTAATATGAAAATAACATGTAATTAGTATGCATACTGAAATATGGTAATGTTTTTCCATTTTAATATGAATTGTAATATTAAAACTATATTCATTTGAAATTCAACAGATTTTGATATCATGCCTAGAACTAAAAGAGCGAGAGCACAAGTTGGTGAAAGTTCCAACCCTCCACGACGCGAAGAACAACAGCCTCAAATTTAGTCATATCCTACTGATGATTTTCTCAATGAAAGTCATACACTACCCTTTCCAAACTTCTCTAGCCGACCGATTGTAACAGGGAGGATGGTAAATCTTCCATTTCAATATGATGCACTATTAATTAGTAAACTTGAAGCAATGGAATGGCTAAACTTAATTAATTTGCCCCAAAAGGTATATCCATGGCTGATATCTCTATTTTATGTTCACCTAAGAGGTACTCAGGAAGAAGATAGAAATTTTACTCTTTTGTCATATGTGAAAGGAAAGGATATACAGTTTGATATTCCTACTTTGGCAAGCATTATTGGGGTTGAGTTAGGTGATGAAAATATTCATTTTCAGACTGTGGCTGAGTTAGCTAATATCGTTGGTAATGCTACTAATGTCTATACTACTATTTGTCGGAACAGATTTACTGAGACTAATTTACAAGCAAGACATTTAAAACCTTATCTTTGGATTCTCCACCGGTGGGTTGTAGAAAATGTCACTCCAAAAAAAGGACATCATGATGCGGTCCCATATTTTAATGCCTATTTGTTATACTGTTTTGAAGTTGGTCAGGAGTTAGATTTGTGTTACATAATTATGAAAGAAATGATACTGGCAAATCAAGGTCAATTCACGGGTCGGTCATTACTGTTTGGGGCACTCTTAACAAAAATTTTCAAGCATTTTAAGGTTCACCTTGTAAATGAAATGGATATCAAAATCCGTTCACCAATTAATCAGTATACAGTGACCCGTACTGGTGCAACCTCTAATTTAATGGGAAGTGTTAATGCTCCAGAAGATTCAGAAGATGAAGTCCCAGAAGATAATGCTCCAGAAGATCCCCATGCCAATGTGATGCCATCAACTGAACAATCTCAATATTGGACTGAGTTTTTGGCCATGGAAGAACAACGTTATAATTAACGCGTTCAATGGGAACATCAAATGACTAATCAGGTCAATTCGTTAGGTACTCAGTTTGATACATTTGCCCCTGCACAGAACTCATTAATTCAACAATTTGGTGATTTCCGTGTGGACATTGAGCATCGCATAAATACGATTGAGCATCGCGTAAATGACATATACCATCACTACTACCCTTTTCCACCACCACCACCAGATAATAACTATTGATGTGTTTCACATTATATATTTGTATTGTTTTGTATTTTGTTATTTTAACAACCTTTTGTTGGATCAATTTGTTAAAGAGGACGACATTAATTAAAACCTATTCAGTTATGACCATTGGCCTATGCAGTTATTATCACTTTATATTGTAGTTTTTCATTTTAATGCCTAGCTGACAAAGGACATGATTATGTACATCCTGAAAATGCTACAAAAAGGTCATTATCCAGTTATGATTCCTCTAGTACAAATCATGTTATAGTAGTCAATGACTTCACTTTAAATATCATTTTAAAGAAGACGAGGTTAATTAAAAAAAAAACACATTGAACTACAAGCCAAAGATCTCCCTATGCAAAAAACATGGCAACAATTAGATATTGAACTTGAAATATGGCAAAAATACATATCGGGGGAAATTCATAAAACCAATAAAACTAACCAATACAAGTTAGACGTAATATTTTTAAATAATAAAACCAATAGATGAAACCCACAAATACGGAACCTTTCAATGCAATCTATTAGTTGTTCGAAATAAAATCTATCGTTGAAGATCTTCGTAGTACGCCCTTTGCATAGGATTTAAAATTGTCATGTCCATTGACATAATTTTATAATCTTCATTTTGTTATTCTCTTTCATTCATCATAGATAAGAGTTTTAGTTGTTCCTCCCTATCTTCGGCCCTTCTTTGACGCTCTGCAGCCTTCTGCTCACGGTCTATCGCCTGTTGTTTATCTCGCTGAATAGTTCTAGCGGAGATAGTTGATAACACTTCAACAATTTTGGATTGGTTGGCAGCCATTTCATCAAATCTACTATCGTGCGTTGTTTGATTCTTCAACTTCTCTTCTGCTGCCTTAGTACCAATTGGTCGCGTTGATGTATTAGATGGTTGTTCGTGCACCGCATTATTATAGTTGGATTGAGAAACCTCATATTCACTTGGTGGATTCGAACATGGACCAGCATGTTGCGTGCTTCTTTTTGATCGAAATTCATCCCACTTACAACTCTGGCACAAAATCTCCCAACATGTATCAAATGTGAAGTGTTTTTTTTGTATTGCATGATACATCCGCTTCACTTCAGTGACCTACAAAAAAAAAATTACAAAGATTTCAATAACAAATATACATTTAAAAAAGAAAATTTATATTTAATAACACAAATAAATTTTACCATATCTGCCTCAGTTGTTCCACTTTGTTGCCTCAATTGAATTTGTTCAGAAAAACCACAGAATTTATTAATTGCCTTTTGCATGGCAGACCAACGATGAGTCAAAGAAATACGATTTCGATTTGATTTACTGCTCAATTGTGAATTAAAATAAACAAGTACTCGTTTCCAAAATATAGTCATAGTCTGACTATTACTAGTAATGGGATCTTGAGAGACTGCTAACCAAGATCTACATAAAGTTTCATCTTCTATAATTGTGAATGCTTTACCACGAGAAACACGAGAAGCTTCTGAAATAAAATGATTATCACTATTCTGCGTGTTCTGTTCTCGTGAAGATTCCGACATAAAATTAATATGAGTGTTGTGCTCAAACATTTGTGATTCCTTAAACATTTCGAAATCTTCCATAGTTTAGAAAAAATAAATACACTTACTGAAAAATATTGTAATGATATAAAGCTCAAACTCATAATCAGATAATTTAATCAGATAATATTAATTAAAATTTCAAAGGAAACAAATATCTAATGACACAAAAGAAAAAAAATTCACAACATATAAATACTATTCTGAAAATGAAATACTCTATCAGCTTGATATAGAAATCAGATCTATTTTATAGAGCACGTCATCAACGGTAAATTTTCAAAATACTCTGTCCATCCAACGATAAATTATTGTAACGGCTAATTGTGAAATATGTATGTCAAATATATAGGGAATTTAAATTTATATCACCCTTCAAATTATTCATAATTCACAAATTAACCTATGTCCAAATAAACCAGCTCAAACAAGTTGAAACCAATCAGTTCAAACCTGTTCTTGCTAGTTGTGCACTATAGTCGAATTGCCCAACCCGGTCGACCGGTTGGTCAACCGGCTGATCAACCGGGTGGTTGACCGATTGCTCTCCAATGGTCACGCTCGGCAGCAGTTCAAACCAACCAGCTGAGGATTCAAACGAACCAGTGGCTTAAATGGTGCACCGGTCGACCGGCTGGTTGACCGGTTCCTCCCTCCAACAGTCATACACAGTGTTTTGATGAAATCTATATGTTGTCCTCAGTTTGATGAATTGTTTGGTGAAATCTTAATTTGATATCGATTTGGTGCAACCGTTGGAGCACCAAACAGTAACTTTTTCATCAAAATTTAAATTTGATATCAATTTTGGTGAACCGTTGGAGATGGTCTAACACCTTAAAAAAGGAGCAATGATTGAGATCTTACCCTCACAAGACCCTACAAATCTAAACCACTCATATTATGAACCCTACACATATATAAATAGACTCTACATATATAGAGAGTCAATATCACTAAAAGATCCCAAACATTTTTTTCAAAAATGGTAATTAAACCAAGGAAATACTTATCTATATATAGATCTTCCAAGCTAAATCTAAAATTAATTAATTCACCACCATTAATTAACTTTTTTTTTTTTTGCAAAGTTTCGGGTTTTTTATTTCAAATTATTGTAGAATGATAAATCATGCTTTAATTTAATTTTCCTTCTTACAAATCTGTAACTCTTTATTTTTTGGTGAACTTTTCCAGATTTATAAAAATAAAAATAAAAAATGCAACTTTCAAAGTTTTGATATAATTATAAAAATGTTTTTTTTAGCAAGATTAATTTGGTACAGCTCTCCAGAGCTTATTTTGAACATGATATTTGTTTAGGAGTTTCAAATTA
Organism: Camellia lanceoleosa; assembly: GCA_025200525.1. Lineage (NCBI taxonomy): Eukaryota > Viridiplantae > Streptophyta > Magnoliopsida > Ericales > Theaceae > Camellia > Camellia lanceoleosa. The sequence goes on along the minus strand of CM045768.1, from coordinate 8,352,018 downwards.
TAATTCCACATTCATTTTTGAAAACTCGGTCGAAGGCGAAAAAATTTGGGCTAACCGGTCGTCTCACCGGACGTCCTACCGAACATCCCGCCGGTCGTTCGGCCAGTTGACTGGAATAGTGCAAATATATATATATATATTTTTTTTTTTTTTTGTGCAATTGACATATGTTAATTTTTATATCTTCGAAAAAAATATTTTTTAAATTTTTAAAAAAAAAGTTTATAAGCTTTAATAGAAATTTGAGTTGTATGTTTGGTTATGAGTTGTAAGTTTTTATATCAAATATTATATGTCACATCAAAAATTTCCCATTCAATTCAAAACTCTTTCACCAAACAAATTTTCTGTACTCAAATCATAATTTCAAAACTCACAAACTCAAAATACAACTCCTATTCTCAAATCATATTTAGAAAGCTCTACAAAATACAACCTAAATGAATACGTCCTTTTTAGGCCTATTTTGAAAAGTGACTTTTTTTTACTTTATTGGTTTATTATGAAAAAATATACAAAAAATATAGAGAGATGATATAACCCAAATAAATCAATAAGTTGATTTTTTTTTTTACCTTCTCGAAAGATGTCTTAATAAGATTAAATGAATTATAACTAATAAAGATGGAGTGAAGACTTAAAATAACATTATTTTTTTATTTTTATGACTAATGAATTATTGATAAAAATGATTAAGTTGAAATTTTAAAAACATCCAACATAATTATAAATTTTGTAGTATTTTTTTTAAATTTAAAAAAGAAATTCAGTGTAATTCATTTATTTATCTAATCTAACTACGTGAGGAGAGGAGGTATTGGTGGAGGGAGGAGCATACTCGAACTCATGATGAGATAAACAGCTTCACAAGTTCTTAACAATTGAGGTTACTCGATATCTATAACATTACACTCTTGTTTCTTTTCTCTACCTGTCAAAGTAGCTCCTCCCCTAATTTATTGTTTTTATCTGCAACTACTCCCCTAAAACATGTTATTATGACCTTATCTACAAATCCAAACTATAGATGAGGTGAGCAGAGAAAATGACCACAGATTTTGTATTTCTAATGGTTTTAATTTCTTTTTGCAATCACATTTAGAATGGGGAGAGGACAAGTTTGTAGTGTCCCGTCCAGTCTCAAATTTTAATGACTTTAATTTCTTTTTGCAATCACATCTAAAATCGAGAAATGACAAGTTTGTAGTGTCTCATTCCTGTCACGAATTATATTAAGAACAAGATAAATCAAGAAATAATAGAAATGAGACGGTAATGAGTTAATTTTATAATTTTATTAATAAAAATGAAAAATGATATTACATGACGAATAATAATCTACAAGTAATGACACTTACCCAACGTCAAATAAATGTTTAGTATAATAATTTAATACTTAAATTTATTATAATTATATATTTAATAAATATTAGACGGGGTAAAACGGGATGGGGAGGAAAAAACTCATTCCCACCTTGTTTCCTCATTGGGGTGGCAAAACTCGTACAAGGTGAGACAAAAAGAAATTGTCATTCCTCGTCACATAATGCCAATGAAGCCATTTGAAACTGATGACACCACCAAATACACTATTGGGAGAGTTACATTAGAGAAAATAAAACCAACCAACTATACATGATTGGCTGGAAATCTCTAAAAAGATGATTCACCTCACTTCCCCAAGCAATTGGTGTGTTTCAAACCCATACTATCTTTGAAAGATTGCATCCAAACACACCATTTCTTTGTCAAATTAGGCTTTATTTTTGGGGCATTGTGGGTTCAAAATGGCCCAATTTTGTCATCCTGCCAAGTGCTGCAGGTGCAAGGATCAAACATCAAGACCCCCCAAAAAAGGGATCAACCAATGCTGGGATGGTACATATTGAACACCATGTGCGCAACAAAACTGGTCAATTGACATGACTTCAAAATCTAGGACGTAGTACCATGAAATGTGAGCACTCTCAAATTTTGAGCAGGGTGTGATCTCTTGAAGTAAGCAAGTTTAATAGAAGCTATTCCACATGTTACACTCGTTGCACACAACTATTATTCATGAAATCAAACTTCTCACTTTACAAAAACAAGGAATAGAAAACATAAGCATGTTCGAAGGATCTCTAACACCGACTTCCCCAACAATCACAAATGAGAAAACTCATTCTCTACAAACAATTGAGCAAGCATGACCTGAATGTCTTCTTTACCAAAAGCATTTGTCAAACCAAATGCTTGTAAGCTGCCATTGGCTCAAGAAAAGCATAGAGAACCACAACAAAAAGATGCTCATAACAAGGTCCAAGTATCAACCAAATAAGGATCAGAGGGCATGAGGAGAATTCCACATGTATATTGAATTTTCCAGCTGTGTATTACAGCATGTAACCGAATTGCAATTCCTATACATCTCAACATTATGCAATTATATAAAATATGTTTCAGGACTACTCTCAATACAAGATATATTGACATGAATATGCAGGTCACCTACACCGGGGAATGGTCAAGATAATAGCAACATTAGCCGGTAGTTTCAGGCTGCAGCTGTTCATGAACCGCCTTGTAACAATGGAGACTGCAAAGAGGAAGTTTGGACTTCGAATCTCGGTACTTGTATGGGTTGGTACAAGATGGGCCAGCACATTTTTCACGCGGGGGAGGATAACTGAAAATCCACATAAAAATCATCAAACCTCTTTCACATAAAAATAACTGAAAATCCACATACAAATCCACATTTTTCATGTGAAGGTGTATGACAATATGTGGACAGTTTCAAGAAGAGACCGTCCACAGTTGCAAAGATAAGTGAAGCCAAAAACAAAAAGAAAGAAAGAAAGTCCTGCCTGCAAGGTTTGGAGTAAAAAATGCTAGGCAACCCCATATCCTTTGAGAATGTAACAATAGTCCCAGTAGGGCCTGTGACATATCTAATGGTGTTTGAAGGAAGCATCAGTGCATTGGCAGCCCTCTCCTGCATAATACAATATTAATAACAAAATTAAAAGGCATCTAACTTCATCGTAACATAGAGAAGAAGAGAAATTATCTGAGTTTCATAATATACCTGCGCCAATTCTTCCTGGCGCTTCTTTATTTTATCTTCTCGCTTCTTCCGACTGGAATCTTGCCCAAGTATTTTCCTAATTGCCTCAGCCTATAGAAAATTCATCAATCATGCTCATTTCCACTTCAGAAGATCTCAAAAGCATAAAAGTGAAACAATAGGAAATAGAACAAAAGCAAAAGGCAAACCTCTGATTCCCGAGCCGCCTTCTCAACTTGCACTCTACGTCTTTGAGCAGCCTCAGCTTTCTTCAGTTGCTGCTCCGTTTCTGAAAGCTTCTCCTTTTGCTCTGTGGTGACCAACCAGGCACAAATTAAATAAGTTAATTGAGCAAAGATACTCTTACAAACATTCACAGAGGTTTTAGAAAGGCAAAAACAACAACAAAAATGCAATAGGTACTAACTTCGAGGAGGGACGGGTGGTAATCCACTGGGGAATTCAATTACACTTGCACCAGATGCAGAAGAAGCATCTTTGTTCAAAAGGGCCCGCTGGCGAGTTGTGAGAGCCGGTTCCCTCTTACTTTCAATTGACGAATCCCTCTTACTTTCAATTGACGAATCAATGGAATCCTTCCTCGGTTTCTTCTTTTTGTTGCTTCCAGGCTCACCATCGGACACCAGTTCTTCTTCCTCATCATAATCTGTGTCCTCAGATCCTCTTTCTGATCGGGACTTCTTTTTACCATCTTTACTTGACATTGAGGCAAAATCTTCCAAAATCTCATCACACTTGCCATTCTTAGAAACCCTAGAAATTCGTTGTTGTTTCTTGATTGATTCTTCCTCAAAATCTTCCCTTCCAGCAGCAATCTTAAAAGTTCTCAGTTTCTCAAGGTATCTAATCTCATCATCTTCATCATCTTCGTCAAATGCCCCATCCAATACACGTCTCTTTGGCACCCTCTTGCTCTTACGAACTGGCTCTGATTTCTCAACTTGGTTTCCAGATGCATTCTTGCTGGGCATCTTCCCCATGGAAGAATCCTCCTTTGCCCAAGTAGAACTGTCTCTTGAGAAATCCTTCCACGGAATACCTAGCATGCCACTGTTTTTATACAGAGGAGAATTATCATCATCAGAATTGTCCTGGGATTGAGGAAAAAAATATGTTAAAAATGAAAATATTGCAGGGACTCCAAATGTTAATGTAAAACAAAAAGATCCGACTATTTAACACACATAAATACAAAAGATTTATTTGCCATTCTTATTGAATCACATATAGTTCAGTCAAAGGATATATGTCACAGTGTAATCCCAAGGATCAAGTGAACAAATTAAGAATATTTGCATTAAATATATTACTTGATTTGCATATCAAGTACCTTCTTTTTGGGGGTTAATTACACTTTTGGTTCTTGTAATATGCATTACGTGTGATTTTGACAATTTTTCAATTGCATCAATTCAGTCCCCAAAACACAAAATGTGTCTTAATTTGGTGCACAAACCTGACACTGTCGGAATCAGGAGTATTTTAGACATTTTATCTTAATGACTGAGGGAATATCTCTTTTCTTTTCTTTTTTTGATCGAGACTGAGGGCACATCTCCATCCCCGATTCCATCATTCGTTTTGGACAGCATCAGTTGGGGGACCACCTAAATACACATTTTGCATTTGGGGAGTAAATTGACACATGAAGGAGCCCAAAACGGGACAAAACGCATAGAACTAAAGGTGTACTGAATATTCTCTCTCTCTCTCTCTCTCTCTCTCTCTCTCCCCATAGAAATAAATCCTTATGCTGTTTTGTTGTGGGAATAATGTTGAGGCTAATACAAACTTGGCATGTTGAAATGATTTTTTCAGTCTTTGGAAACCAAACATATTCATTTTTCCTTTCATCAATGTTTCTAAAATTCAGTTTTCCTTTATCAAAAAGGACAGAAGAAAAGGTAAGATGAAATAAATAGGTATGCAAATCAAGGCTATTTGCATTAACCCTCCTCATGACAAGCATGTATTCAACACAACATTATAAGGCATCACTCGTGTGGGAAACTCAAGCTTAAATTGATAACTCACACAGAATTTACAGAATCATAAGTTCAGCCAAGGAGCATTTGTTAGAAACCTGGAGAATAAGCTTAGGACGTGATCGAGGAGCATCTGAAGTTCTAGAATTTTTTGTAGAATACCCACCACCTGATGCACCTTGTGAATTAGACTTTGTTTGAATCGTACATGTGACACCACCAACCTTAAGCTTAACCTTTTTAAGCTTATTATTTCCAAGTTCATTCCCATTCATTCTTGGATGTTCTGAACCTTGGATTTCACCATTCCTTCCATCATGAATATCTGAAGTTGTAGACCGCAATTCCAAGCTTCCATTTGTCTTGCTTGTGCTTTTCCACTTAGCAGGGGTGGAGATTTCTTCACTATGCTGTCTCTGATTCAACCCACTCCCTCCCTGATCAATGCTATCTTCCAAACCTCCATTACCATATGACAAACCAGATGACCCATCCTTCTTAATCCTCTTATGAGGGTATCCACCTGCTTTGCTAGTAGAACCCTTCAAAACACACCGATTAAGATTGAACTCTTTCCTCCTAGAATTAGTGTCGCCCCCTGTATTCTCATCACTGGAAACCTTGCTCACATCATCCGAAGCTGGAGTCAATGTTAAGGGTGAATGATCATGACTTTCAGAAAACTGCAGTGACTCAGGTCTAGGTCGCCGGGAAGTTTGGCTCCTCTTCTTTCTTATAATGTTTCCTATACCTCCAAACTGGGGGCTCCCAAGCTCTTCCATGAAGAAAGGATCTTAAAACACAATTCCTCGAGTGCCAATATTAATCAGATGTTGAAAGGAATGGTCATAAAAGCAACAAGCTGGAGCAAATCTAAAAATACTGCACCAAAATATATGGAATCAATAAGCAGAGATCAAGCAAATATTAACCATACCTTCTGTTTTTTAAGAATAACATTAAATCAAGAAAACAGTCACAAGAAAATACACCCTAAAAAATAGTCCCAACAAAAAGAGTTTAAAAAGGGTGACCCAGTATTCAAGACTCCTGCTAAAGCAAGATTTTAGGGGGAAAATGTAAGCAACTGTACCCCCATTTCTGGAGAGGAAAGTCCCAACAAAAAGAAATAAGAGTAATTGAACCAAAAAATTGTTAATATAGAAAGATAATCATAATTAATAAGAGGAGTATAAATCTACAAAGCAACCCCCAACAATGTAGCCATGTAAAATGGAAATAGCAGAAACATAAGATGAATTGATCAAAGAGTATAATGTGCCAAATGCCTGAAAAATATAGACAGACCAATGTGCACAACCGGGAACCCATTAACTGATCACCAGTACATTGAAACAGATCCAGATGACGAAAACATAATACTCGTATTTACCAATAAAAAAGAAGCTAAATTAAAACCCAAAAAAATGAAGTTGACTTTTATATGAAGAAACTAAGAGAATTGTGCACCAAACTGACACATTCAACAAAAAAGCATACAAATCAAAAATCTGGAAACAAAAATAACATATTCAAATCAACCCATCACTTGAAAACACTATAACAAAATTATCAAATGATATGAAAACCAAAGTGACCACATTCATTAATGGACAGACATGAATCAAACCCTTCCAAATTAAATTTTAAAAAAAAAGAAAAAGAAAAAAGAAATCACCCAAACCCACATACCTAAAATCACACCCATCAACAAAATACATACCATACCCAGAAGGAAAACCCCATCGAATCAGCGGAAAGACATACCTCGTTGATGAATGAAAATTTGGGTCGCCGTGAAAAGAATTGAAGAGCCCTGGGAGAGAAGAACCCAAAAGAAGAAGGGTAGAGAGAGAAAGATGGGGAGAGAGAAGAAGATATAAATAAGACAGAGAATGGGGGGTCGGTGAGAGAGAGAGAGAGAGAGAGAGAGAGAGAGAAAGAGAAAGGTCGTAGTTGGGTTAGGGTTAGGGTTAGAGATAGCGTTGTTGTTGTTGTGAGGGTCTCACTATAAGTATAGTGGTAAAGGAGACTCGTAGTAATCTTCTCCATTTTTTTGTTATCCCACTCACACACAAATACACACCCCTGCTGTGAATTTTGTTGGGTTAGACTCGTCTCGGTCACCCGGCTCAGTCCCAGAGTAACCCACCTCTGTCTCTCTCTCTCTCCCTCCTTCCTTCTCTCTCTTCACTTTCTCTCTCTAGATTTTCTCTCTCATCGCCTCATCTTCCTTTTATTTCCCTCCCCTTCTACACAGGTTGCGCTGCAAGTATGTGCGCAGGTTAAGGTCCTACGCATCCCCATGACTATGTTAGCGCTTCCCCCCTCATTTTGCTTTTTTTTAAAAAAAATTTAAATAAACATAATTTTTTCAACAATATTTTTAAAAAAATTTAAAATATCTTTTTTATATGGGAAAAGCGTGGGAGCTCGAGGGGGGTTCCCCCGAAAGCCCCGAAAATGCCATTTTTGGCACAAAAAAAAAAAATGCAAGGCAAGTGAAAAAAAAAAAAAAAAAAACAGTTTACTTAAAATGGAAATTAGGGGGATTCGGGGGAGGGAAATTCGAGCTACCAATCAAAGTTGTTTTTATATTACATAAAAAGTATTCATCAAGTTTTCTAATAATTTTCAAAAATGTTTCACCAAATATGAAACTTAAAACAAAGTAGAAAAATTAGTCTTAAGTCTCTCTCCTATTTTTAGTAACAATATTATTTTTTGATATCTAAGGTCCTTAAACTTACACACATATATTATATCAGAGAAATTCGACTCTTTCTCTCTTTCTGATCTTTATTCTATCCAAACCAAACCCTCTCTCTTTGTGCACATTCCTCTCTTCTTGCTCTTTTCTCCTCTTCCGGTCTTCATCTCCAACACCGCCCAGCCATAGCAACTAGGGTCACGAGAGTTACTGGCTTAGCATCGTCTCTGATCGGAATTGTGGGTCGTGACTGCATATCCAAGATTAGGTGGGCATCATCTTCGTCGGGGGCCTCTCTAAAGCCCATCAAGAAGAACACTAATCCTCTCTCCAACGTTATCGACGTCGTTAACAACTGTAAACTTCCTCCGGAGCTTTGTGGCCAATGTAATGCCGTCAGGTATGTCAATTACCTCCCGTTTGCCTAAATCAAAACACGTACTTTCTAATGCAAAATCCTAAATTCAAACAATTGTATAATCGTCCGACTTTCTTCAACCAATTACAATTGCAATTGCAAGTTCATTTCTCTTTGCACTGCCATTGCAAACCTCGCATGCCTTCAAGCCTTCGAATCTTTCTTATAGCGGCAAAAAATCAATTGATTACTACTTGCATTAGTCCAAGCCAAGAAGTTGTCGGTGGTAAAGATTCCAAAATGGCTTCGGTTGAAGATGAAGAAACAGAGGTGGTTGAGTCAAAAAGAGAAGAGTTCGTGGTGAATGATAGTATTTGGAATCAAATGGTAAAAATTATGAAGTTTTCAGGGCCAGCTATTAGTTTGTGGATTTGTGGAAATTGTGTGAATTTTCTCTAGACGTGGAAATTGTATGAATTTTTTTTCTAGATTTCTGGTTTTGTATTATAGTTTTGTTGTGTGCCATTGTTTCTATTGAAAGAGCTTGAATTGAATTGCAATAGTTGTATTGAAATGGATTTAATATGGGTTTTAAAGGGATTTTCTCTGGTTCGGTCAAAAATACAAAGGACATTCTGATCTAGAGAAAATTCTATCAACCACATTAACAAACAACATTGAACCCAGTATCAAAACATCAGATAAATTCTCTAGGGAAGGTCTGAGAAATTTGGAAAGTCTAGAGAAATTATTCCCATAATTTTGCTGGACCAATTGTCTCCATGAAGTCGAATTTCTATCAATTGTTTGGGAAATTTCTATCATTTTCTCTGAATGAATTCAATAAATTTTTGTTGTACTTATCTGGGGGAGTTTGTTGCTCGTTCGATTTTATTTAATGTTGCAGATTGATTTGGAAAGTGGGAATCAAAGTTCGATTGCTTGGATTGATGTTCATGGTAAGTGATTTTCCCTAAGACCTTTGTTGATGGCAGTGGAGAATTTGCAAACATTTCCAGAGATCCAAAAATTGAAGTCAAGAATGTGTCTTCTTCAAATCCGAATATCGAAATTTCAAATGTCACCGAGGACCAAGTTTTCTGGTTCTAAAACTTATGGAATTGGTATCTATTTGTCTCTATTTTTGGTGTTTGAGTAATTCAATTTTCTCTGGTTGTTCAATTTTCTCTGATTACTCAATTTTTTCTGGATTGAAATGTTCAATCCATGTTTATGCGTGCCAAGTGTTTAATTATTTCTCTTTAATCTCTCTCTCTCCATCTCCACTAAATTTTTCTGGTTTAAACTAGAGAAAATCTTTGGTATAGATTAAATTTCTCTGGTTTAGACCAGAGAAATTCTCTGGTTTAGAAATCTATAATTTTGTTGTGTGTATTTCTTGGTTTCAATGCTCACCAACCATGATAAGCAATGGTTATCATGGTTTGTTTTGAATAAATTTTAAGCTCATCATGAGATTACAGATGTTTGGGGTTTAAAAGATTCTGACTTGTTTGTAACATATGTTAAAAGAGTTTGAATTCAGTGAATTTTCAATTTTCTCTGCCCTGTTTGGAATTTTCTCTGTGATGTGTCCAAAGAAATTCTTTGGATCGAATTTTCTCTAGATCGATGTTGAGAGACCTTAAATATTATGAAAATATTGAGTGTCCTTTATGTTATAAAATCTTAATATTAGGGACCTTAAAAAAAAATCCTCAAAAAAAATCCCTTGTCTTCTCAAAATTATTTTTTGTTTTTAAATGAAAATATGAAATAAAAAACAAAAAACACAACCAAAGACCCTTTTAGCTTTAAAGGTTTAAGGGTTAATTACAAAAACAAAAATTTTAGGATTTCATATGTTTTTCAATTTAAATTCTAAAATTTTAATTTCGACAAATTAAACCCTAGAGTTTCATTCGTGTTTTAATCTGACACTTTCATCCATTTCCGTCATATTAAACTAACGAAATCTGGACAGAATTTCATATTCAAACCCACATATTTAAACACTTGTATCTCTTTTGTCGTAACTCCGTTTCGGCTTATTTTTGCATCATTGGATTCACCTTATAGCCTAGTTTTCATTCCACTTTTCATACGCCTTTTTCCACATCTTTTTACTTGTCGTCGGAGCTCCAAAAGTTGGCCAAAAATAAGATTTTTCTTTATTTGGGCAAAATTTTTATATTCAAATCCACATATTCAGGCACTTGTAACTCTCTTGTCGTAATTCTATTTCACCTCATTTTTACGTCGTTGGATTTACCTCATGGCCTAATTTTCATTCAACTCTTCATATGCCTTGTTCCACATCTTTTTACTTGCCGTCAAAGTTCCGAAAGTTGGCCAAAAATAATATTTTACTCTCTTTGGGCAACGTTTTCAGATTCAAATCCATATATTCAAACACTTGTATCTCTCTCGTCGTAACTCCGTTTCACCTCATTTTCGTGTTGTTAGATTCAACTCATGGCCTAGTTTTTATTCTAGCTAGAGCTTTGAAAGTTTGCCAAAAATAAGATTCTCTCTCTCTCTCTCTCTCTCTCTCTTTTCTTGCTGCTATCGCAACATTATTCTTGGCAGTGGAAATGCAATGGATGATGCTTGATTGGAAACCAAGGCACCCTAACATGCTCACCAACCCATTTAGTTTTTTATTTTTATGTGTAGTTATATACCTATCACTACTTGACGACACCGCCACCATTACTGCCACCACCTCATCTTGCAAATAATGATGATGATGAAGCAATAGTAGCAGCAAGCCAAGAAGAGGAGGAAGAAGAGAGAGAGAGAAAAAAAAAAAGGGAGAAAAGTTTATTTTTGGCCAATTTTCGAAGATCCGACGGTATGTAAAAAGAAGTAAAACAAGGCATATGAGGGGTGGAATAAAAATTAGGCCATGAATTAAATCTAATGACGCAAAAATGAAGTGAAATGGAATTAAGACAAAGGAGATACAAGTGCTTGAATATGTGGATTTGAATATGAAATTTTTACCCAAAAAGAGAAAAAAATCTTATTTCTGCCCAACTTCCGAAGTTCCAATGGCAAGTAAAAAAATGTGGAATAAGGTGTATGAAGAGTGGAATAAAAACTAGGCCATAAGGTGAATCCAATGACATAAAAATGAGGCGAAACGGAGTTACGACGAAAGAGATACAAGTGTTTAAACATGCGGGTTTAAATCTGAAATTTTGTCCAGATTTCCGTTAGTTTAATATAACGGAGATGGATAAAGGGTTCAGATTGAAACACGGATGAAACTCTAGAGTTTAATTTGTTGAAATTGACCTTCTAGGATTTAAATTGAAAAATACGCGAAACTCCATTTTTTATTTTTTTGGTAATTAACACTAACTTTTAGTTTGACATTAAAAATCCCTTTATGATTTTAAATTTGTGGATATTAGTCGAACTATTTTATTGAACACAAAATCTTAAATATAAACTCATAAACTTTTCAAGCATACAATATTTTACTCTCTTCTCGTAATTATTTTATACATTTGTAAGAATGAGTTGAGTAACAAGAATATTATTTAAAAACTTCAACAAAACAAATAAATGAATATAGAGGTTCACACCTTTCTCAATAGGAATGAAAAGTATATATTTACCAAAAATATTTTATTTTTCTATAAATTTCTGTTAATGTTAGAAAGTTTATTTGCTTAATATTATCAATGATTTCTTGAAAGAGTTAAATTGGTGTAGATTTATAGATATGTTTATGTTTTTACGAGCTTGTTTGGCTTATTTAGCATTTTTACTAAAATTTTACTTTCCTAATTTTGCTGTGAATTGATCTCAAACAACTCTCAAATTAAGCAAATATCATAAATAACTCTTGTTGATACTAGTAGTTGGCAAGTGATTGGATATGTATAATATAATTAGAATGTAGTTTAAACTGATGGTGAGATACAGTTATGTATAACTTTCATTCACAAAATCTGATCTGCTCTTTTTCTGATACCATACAACAATCCTGTTTTCAAACTTTCTTGAATCTGCAGCCTACAATTTGCATTGGGGTGATCTTCCTCATTCTCTATTTTGCTGTAAATCAAACAGCTTATCATTTCCTTTATATTCACAACACGATCAATCACTCATGTTTCCATCACAATTGTGCTCGGGGTCAACATCAAGAAGCGTTATTTTCTTCGAAATGAACTTGTATTCCAAAGTTACTACAAACATGCTTACATTCATCATTGATGCGCTAAATTGTTAAATTGTTATGTCAATCTATTCAAACGTTACAAGCCAATGTAATTCACATTTTTTGATTATGGTAAAAGCACAAGTAAATGAAAACCAAATTAACACTGAACTATATTATCACATGAAACTAAGATGCCAAGGAATCGATTGAAAACCCTTTAAAGTCAATCCAATAATAAAATTTGGAGAGAGAGAGACAGAGAGGCTTTTGTACACAATGTTCATCCACCATGCAGAACGACCGCTGCCTAGGGGAAAACTGAACAATAGTTCTCCACAGTGGATTACAGAAGAATGACCAATTTCCAACAACAATCACCAACAGACTTGTAAAATCCTCATCGGCCTTCATGAAGATCTTCAGAGAATACAGCAGTCCGAGAGATGTTATCAATGTCCAAGGCACTTAAACCAGAGTATTGACCAGAAGAGAAAATTGAAGATGTCCTGTCTGATTCAAAGGTGGTAGATGGCTGCCTGAGGTTGGGTCGGGTGTTAGAGGAAGTCAACACGGCATCTTGATACTCCGTGGTGCGCTGCACCATTTTAAGTGACTGTACCACTTCTCCCATTGTGGGCCTCTGGGTTGCCTCGGGGCCACACAAGCCGCTATATCGTGCAAACCCGTACAAAATCTTCCTTTGTGTACTTCCCTCCGAGCTTTGGATCCGCAAGTTCTTCTAGCCGGTCTTTATCTCTAAGAATTGGCCTGGCCTGCAGGTTCCATAGTTTAAAATATTGGTATCAGATAGTATAGACAATATCGGCCAATATATCAGTGAATAATGGTATTGGAAAGCCAAAATTTCTGTTATGTAACAACTGATATTTAAAACCCAACCAGTGCAACCCCATTATTTCAAATTTCAGAAAAAAAAAAAATTTGCTTCAAATATACAAAATAACAATTAAACTGTGTATAAAATATTAAATTTACTAACCCAAGTAACAAGGTTCTCCTGTCCTGATGGTTGGGACATATCCACAGGCTTCCTTCCAGTCAGCAACTCCAGGAGGACAACCCCATAGCTGTAGACATCACTTTTTACTAGTAAATGACCAGTCATGGCATACTCCGGAGCTACATACCTATATATCAGTTTTATCCCATTTTAGTGCCAATTATCAGGAGAGAAAGATTCAGTTTAGGAAGAGAAGTGAAACTGACCCAAATGTACCCATAACTCGAGTAGACAAGAAATCTGCCCTGCCTTCGGGAGCATGTTTGGCAAGGCCAAAATCAGCTACTTTAGCGTGAAAGTTATTCTCAAGCAATATATTGGATGCCTTGAAATCTCTGTGGATAACACAAGGTTGGGAGTCTTCATGCAAGTATGCAAGTCCTCTAGCAGCATCAAGTGCAATCTTCATTCTGGTATCCCAATCCAGAGGACAATTTACTCCCAATGGACCTGAAGCAAAATCAGACCATTTATTAGCAGCTATTCAACTCAAGAATTGTGTTACATAAACTCTTCTAGTTCCCATAGTGTGCCTGTGTGGATAAGGGTGGATAAGGGTGTGAGATATGTGTACCTGTACCCAATCTAAACATTTCGATCCTTTAATTTTTATATAATGTCTAAAGAAAAAGAAGACGCTCACATCTGATAGTAAAGAAAAAAATTTAGCTTCTCACACGAATGAAAAATACAAATTCCATAATTTCCTAAAACCCATTTAATGTAAACTATATTTCTAAATAATTTGCATCATCTTAGTAAGAATATTATACAATATGCAATATATACAAGTATTTTAAGACGTAATGTAGTACCCATACCAACTTTTGGATGCATATCACAATATACTAAGATTTAGATTGAGGAAAATCTAATGCTTGGACATGTACGTGTGCCAAATACTGCACTCCAAGTCCATATAACATAGCTCAATAGATAAAATGAAACTAGCTATTCTAATTGATAGATACTACTTTTGCTGAGTTCTTCAGAATAAATATATCAATCACAAGATGCCAAAAGAGTCTCAGATGTAACAATTTAATTTACCATGAAGCCAGGCCTCCAAACTTCCATTTGGGACAAGCTCATAACAAAGTAGGTTCTGTGAGGAATCATGACTGGTATAATGACCCACAAGTTTCACAAGATTACGGTGATGCAACCTACTAAGCATCTCAACTTCAACTAGAAACTCTTTGCCCCCTTGTTGCCCTCCACTAGTTAGCCTCTTTATCGCTACAGCTGTGCCATCACTTAAGACACCCTTGAAAACCCTGCCAAACCCACCCTCTCCAAGAATACTAGCAGGTTCGAAGTTATTTGTTGCTTCTTTAAGTTCTTCATATGCAAGAAACCGTGTACTGCTTGGGTGGCGAATAGATCCTGCTGCCGGAAGTGCATCAACAGTCCTTGGCTTTGCTATAATAACAAAGAAGAGAGAAAGTAAGAAAGCAAAAGAGATACAAAGAGACCCCTACAATTTGAAAATATAAATACATCTCTATTAGAGATTTATTATTTATCGCATTAATATATAATCACAAGCCTTAATGTAAAATCCCATGATGAAATTTTTTGATGCTGGTTGATAAAACTTGAACAAAAGCATTCTGAGGTAGCATTTAAATATTCATGTGGGAATCAGATAGTTTTTTTTTTCCTGGTTCCCATAGCATTTAAGATGCTCACCCATTCTCGATAATCAAAAAAAGAAAAAGAAAAAAGAAGATGGACTCACTGCTCAGCAAAATAAAAGGTTTAAAACAAGTTTCATAATACCACATTTTAAAATAAAAACAGATACAGATTCCAAATACTGTGTGAAAGAAAGGAAAATTATTTCATTTCCATATGGTGAGGATACACACCCACAGATAGAAAGGTAAAATCCCAAGGAAAACTGGATCTAAAAACAAACTTAAGTCCTGGACTGCCTTATCTCATATAGAAGTTGTTCTCTTTGTGTTTATGAAACTGATTTAATTTTTACAGAATTAATATCTTATGACTAATGAACTTAAAACATAAAAACAAAACAAAATAAGAAATTAAGAAATAAATAAGTAACTTTCATTTAAGACACATTACTTTCACAAGGCAAACTTCAGGAGCCTTTTCCAAATTTAGAGACATTACAATTTCGACCTGTGGTTTGCTGTTAGCCTATTACATGATCAATCAAAACTGCTAATCAAAGGCATTTAGAAAATGAAAAAAATAAGTAATGCAATAACATAAATACGGACCTAAATTCCATTTTTATACATACCAGTCTCTTTGGCAGATGCTTTTTTATTCCCTTGATGAGAAGAACATGAACATATTATAAGGACAGCAATGATAGCAATGATCAGCATGCCAGCACCAATTCCAACTATAAGAATCAAATTTGAATGTTTCCCATTGTTTGAATTGACAAGTTGTGTAGGAGTTGAGGGCAAGAGTGGAGGTGCTTCTACCGATGGCGTAGCAATAGCAGGAGCTGTACAAAAGTCACAAAGCTTTTATAAAGAAATAGAACAAAAACAAAGGTACTATAGAAATATCAGTTTGCACATACACGAGCTGCCTCTAGTAATATCTGTATGATCCACACCTCCACGGTTGTAGGGAAATAAAAGGTTATAAGAAAATAAAAGAGAACATTTTAATGATATTAACTTATAACTTGGAAACATAATACTCTACAAGCCAAATTAATCTCTTCAAATGTCAACATGATATAGCATATTTTATTTATGCAAGAACAAAGTTACTGTACAACCATAGCTTATGGGGAATGACAAATTCAGTTTTACATGAGGGAAAAAAAATAAAAGCAGAATTAGAAAAGAAAATAAATATTTTCACAATTCCCACTCCAGAAGCTCTTTTAGCATTGACGGGAAAAACAATTGTAATTTGTAGCCTTTGTACATTTATGAATCGTGGAAAATAAACCCATACACTGGTACGAGGGCACAAATAAAGAAGTTATACTTTTGCCACGGTGGAATTAGCCAAACAAAAAGTACATCTATATGTATGCAATATGTCGTCTAAACTAAACCCTCTTATGCTTCCATGGCCAAGTAAAAGCAATTATGATCATGAGCAGCTTCTACTGGTAGCAACAATAATGAACAAAATGCTTCCTCCATAAACCAAAATTATAAGTTCCAATGGACTTACAAAACACATAGTTGTCTTTGCCTTTAGGTATCACATATAGCCTGCCTCCATTATTGATAGAGTTTTCATTCTCCACATTTAGAGACCAAGTGTAGAAGAAAATAAAGTTGTGATGGGCAACCCTTGCTTGCACAGACAAGGACAGTGAATCAAGTTGAAAGCTTGATCCAACTGCAAACCCATGATTGCATATATTTAAAGCACACTTGTTTGTAACTACAGCAATTATGCAATGTAGTGAAATTCATCAAGCTAAATTAGTTCATCAATGTGTTAAAAGTGTACAAAAACAGCATGTATCACAAGGCATAAGCCTAAGATATTTC
The DNA here is from genome assembly GCA_025200525.1 of Camellia lanceoleosa. Classification (NCBI taxonomy): domain Eukaryota; kingdom Viridiplantae; phylum Streptophyta; class Magnoliopsida; order Ericales; family Theaceae; genus Camellia; species Camellia lanceoleosa. The sequence continues at coordinate 8,335,197 of CM045768.1, read as the reverse complement.
AAGTTATATCACGATTCATGACTACAAAGGGTTAGAGCATCTTGGACATGCATGATTGAAGGGATATCCTAAAAGAATAACAGGTAAGGTAAAAATTACCTTGAGATGGACCAAGGGGTTTAAACCAGGTTATGTTGAGAAGTTTGTAATCACCCACTAAGGTAGGGTCTAGATGAACTTTATGCAAGGATAGTGAAGAGTTTATTGCAGATGCTTCACTGGCAGAGAAACCGATTCCTGTATGTGGAGTAATATCCATTGAAATATTAAGTCTTGATAAACCGACCATGTAAAAGTCGATCAAATTAATCTGAGGAACCTGCAAACCAAGTTGCAAAGCAAATTCTTGTAGAAAAGTATTCCAATTTGGGTTTGATGAAACATTTAAAAGGAGAAGGTCAAGCTTTATTGGGTATACACAATTGCAACCCTCGCTCCCTCGTTTCAGCACCGTGTCTGGTCCACAACAGTCTGGGAGAATAAGAAACCAATCCCAATGTTAATACCAGAGTAAGATGATAAACCAAGCAACAGTTCCATGAAAGTGAATAGCACAGTCATGGAAGTTGATTTATTCATGAAGTAAAGCTGGCAGTTAAGTGTTCTACTTATACTTTCCACTTGATTAAATAATAATATAAGAAAAACTTAATTAACACTTATTCCAGTTGTTTCCTGACCAAAAACAAAAGAGTACAAAATGATACATCTTACTGGAGGAGTAAGGAGATAGCGGCGGCTGGGGTAAAACGGAAGGAATTGTTCCACCCGTGGATTGTGTTTGGGGAATATTTGCCAAGCGGAGAAGTGGTAGGACTTCACTGGGAGGGGCCACACCACTCTTCTTCATTGATAATTTAAACGTGATCTTGAAGGGGGGTGAGTTGCAGTTATCAGTGGGGCATAATATGGAGGCTGAGATGGTGATAGAACAAGCTTTGGAGCACCACGAGGCGAAAAATGTTTCAAATGTGATTTATAGAACAAAGGTCGATTGGCTGGCAGGGGCAGATCAGGAATAGCAGGCGCTGCGAAAGGTGCTATTGTTGGAGACACTAAGTTTCCTTCCAATAGATCATCGCGTAAATGAGCACCAGTGATGCATAACACAGATAAAACAAGCAACTGCTTAAGCATTAACCACTGAATCTTTTTTAATGGCCCTGCAATTTATATTACAATACAAGGATCAACATACTAGATTAAGCAAACCACACAATCAACAATGGAAGGACAAATTAATAGTATGAAAAGCATACAAAACCCCGAAACAATATTTGGAAGCATTGCAAATATTATCTTTTTCAATGAACAACAATTGATTTCCAGTACAAACTTAACCTATTTGATTTTTGAAAATTAGTGGAAGAGGAAAAGACAAATCGAATAGAAATTTTCCAAGTAACACAATATTTAATTGCAAATAATTCAACTTCTTGGCTACTTTAAGCAAGTTCACAATTCCCGGAAGCCAAAACAGCAGATTCAAGATTTTCTTTCGTCTTCATCTCTATCTTTCTCAGTAGCCAAACAAGCCATAAAATAAACTTTCAATCAAATATCCGCAAGGCATCCATTCGCTTCTAGACAAAACGTAACTAAAGGTCAGGTGCACGAAAACGACTTCTGTACTGAAGCTAACAAACAAACAAACAAAAATAAAATTGTAGAACTTCTCTCTACTCGAAACAAACAAAGACTAATCAGTAACCCTAACAAAAGCAACTTGGGAATTACAGCAAACTAGTCATCACAAATTATCAACCAAATGCTCCAAATTTTATAGATTCACAAAACTACAAGCCAATTAGAAGACCAAAACGATAGAAGAAGCTCAAGAACACACACCAGTGCCGCTAGAAACTGCGAACACCGACATCACCAACCGCCAAATTCACATGAAGAGTCCTCAGATCTGCAATATTCAACCAAACCGAGAGCTAGATCACTCCGAAGACAAGTAAAAGACTTTGAATACTACACAAACGCTACGAGCAGAGACCATTTGTATCAGCTATTGAATGAGGATCGAACGGTCGCGAAATCATCTGAGAATGAAGTTGAATTTGAGAATTTCGAGAAGAGAACCCCATTTTTGGAGCTATGAGGATTCAATCTTCTTCGAGAAACCAAAATTATGAGTCTTTGGTGGGAGATTTCGTTGGCTTCACTCTCTGTTATCAGTACTGAAGCTTTCGATCAACCTTTTTTTTAGTGGTTTTTTATTTTGGTTTGTTTTAGAAGCGCAAGCTTTTTTTATTTAACGTGTGACTTTGACGGATAATTGTTGACCTAACGGTAAAAAAACGATCGCGTCACTGAAATAGTAGTAGTGTCTGCAAGAAGATGAGTGACGTTACTGTCGGTAGGAGGAGTAATTCTAGCGGATAGCGGTCCCACCTGTTTTACCCAAAACAGATACATCTTCTAATTTAAAAGTTTTAAAAGTACAATAATGATATAAAAAAAAAATTAAGATTAGAATATCACATCACATAAAATTTACATATTAATTAAAGTTATTTGAACTTTTAATTTAGGTTCCCAATTTTTTTCCCTATCCAAAATTAACCACTCCCAAAAAAAAGGAAAAAAAGAAAATTACGTTTTAATCCCTTTCAGGAACAATTAACAAGATTTTTTACTCTAAGGGCATGTTTGATTGGATAGATTAAAGCATGAGATTGGAATTATTAATCCGTGGACTCAATTATCTCATGTTTGTTTTAACATTTTGGTTTAAGATTATTAATCCAATGGATAATTAATCCAACAAATTTGTAAGATTATTAATAATGGGGTAGGAATGGAATTATTAATCCAGTGGATATTAATCCAATTGGATAGTGAATACTAGGCCATGTTTGTTTGGGCGGACTAGATTAGCATTCCCATGACTAATAGTTCTAGGATTACGAATCCGTTGGATTATGTATCCTATCTTAACTAATAGTCAAGTTTAAAATAATTAGTCTGTACTTCAATTGTTTAACCAAATATCGAATTAATAATTTTATTGGACTATTAGTCCAATCCCAAGCTCATGTCCACCCAAACAAATATGGCCTAATTTAATAAGATTATTAATACTTTACTATTAGTCTTTTGAATCAAACATGACATAATAGTATTCTTAACTTGTTAATTAATTTATTATTTGTTAACAATATAGAGCATTCTAAGCCTTTGTTTGGCAACTTAAGTTGGGTTGGGTTTTGGATTATTTTAGCTAAAAAAAATAAAATAGATATTTTAATTTTATAAGACAAAATATCATATCTAATTCATAATCATTATATTTTTTTTCTCACAAAAAGTCAAAAAAATTTAAAAAATTATTTTAAACAAGACTTTTTAATTTCAGACTGAAATAATTAAAAAATTAACCCACTAAAATGAACAACACTAAAATGATAAGGGGTCATCCAGGAATCGACCTTGTAGGATGAAATTTTCGCAAAATTTTGCCTTGAGGTGGTCATCTAGGAGGACATTCAAGGACATTCGATGGTGAAAATACAACGGTGATGAACAGTGATTTAATGAAATGTATAAAACATCCTCAGTTTGACGAAATATTTTGTACATTCTAAATTTGATATAAGTTTGATGAAACCATTGAAGCAGCAAAAAATGAACTTTTTCACCCAAAATTTAATGATAGATTTGATGTAGCGTTAGATGGCCTTAGAGCATCTCTAATGGAAAGTTATTTGAGCTGCCATTGCCAAAATTTGACAAGAGTTTTAAAAAATGTTGCTCCAATGGGCTTACAATCCCTGCCAAATTTGGCAAATGCCATTTCATCTCTCAAATTTGACAAGTTTGGCAATTGCCAAACTTGCCACTTCATCCAAATAAACAGAATTTGGCTCCAAAAATTTCATGGAAGAAATAAACACAGTGAAACAATAATATACCAGAGATTGAACAATAACATAAAATAAAATAAAAAAATACAGTGGAACAAAAAATTTGCCATTATAATAAATTTTTGGAGAAATTATTGCCAGAGATGGAACAATATATTCCAACTTTTCAAATTTCAACATACCAAACACAGAATCACCAAATTTCAAGTTTCCAAATTTCAACATACCAAATATAGAATCACCAAATTTTCAATAATCCAAATTTAAGTTTCACCAATTTGAAGCAAACAAAAAAATTTTAAAAAAATTAGAAAATGAACACAGTGAAGTAAAAAAAAAAAAAAAAATACCTGACAGTGATAGGGAGAAGAGAGACAGATGATCTTCTTTGTGTTCTTTGATACAGATGATTCTATAGATGATACATATGAGAGAGAGAAGTGTCTATTCGTGAAAGAAAACGACCGATCAATTGGATAGATAAGAGATATATAGAGAAGAATGAGATAAAGACAGGGGTAGAGGGTAGAGAGAGACAGAGGTGATAGACGGAGAAGAGAGAGACGGAGAGTAGAGAGAGAGACTTTCGGTGATGAAGGGAGAAGAGATGATATCTGAGTGTGAGAGAGAAGAGACACGTGGATGGTGGTGATGAAACCAAGCCGTTATGCTTTGTTTGGCTTAAAAAAAAAAAAAACACTAGTTTGTGTCAAAAATAAATATGTTGTAGTGATATGTTTTTGGGTGGGCTAAATTATATTTATTTTTATTTTTTTCCAATTTTTTAATTTTTTTAATTTTTTATATTTGTCTAGTCAGAAATAATATAAATATATAATTTTTTTTTACAAATAGTTAAAAAAAGTCACAAAAGACAAAAAATAAACAAAAATAAAATCACAAAAAAATCTATATCTAAACAACATCTACAAACTTAGAGGGAAAGTTGGTTGAAATTTGTCAAAATAGCAAATAACCATAAATTATAGCAATAACAATGATATTATAACAACAATAGTTGGAGATACTCTTATATGCCAATATTAGAGGGCCTCCATATTCCCCACTTTTGTATAATTGAATTTATATATATATATATATATAAATATGTCTTCTTTACTAAAAAAAAACATAAGTTAAAAAAAGGGGAATTGACTAGTAAATCCCATTTTATCATCTTGTAAATCATGTGGTCCTAATTGTTTTCTTTTAAACCATTTAGTCCTTTGTGTTGTTTGTTTACTATTTTGCCATTAAAGTGTTAATTTGAGTTTGTAGACCCACATGTATTTATGGGAAGGGGTGTGTGAGATTCACGTTTCAAAAAAAGGTAATAGTACTCTTTTTCTGTGACGTGGGTTGTGACGTGAATTTGACACTTTTTTTTTTAAAATTTTTTTTCATGACGTGAATTGTGTCACGTTTCAGCTTTACATCAGTTTGAGCCTTTGTTTTCTAATTGCCATTTGTGACGTTTCGACGTGGTACACCGACCTGACGAATTGACGATCACAACGCCGACCTAGGATTGACATTCACGTTCACGTTTCAAAGACCCAAAGGAGAGAGAGAGGTAATTTGACATTTTTTTTTTTGTGAAATCTGTGTCGCAGTGGAGCTACGCCGTGTCACGGCGGTACCAACACCTCCTGGACAAGTCAACGCCTCTCGTCTACCACCGTTGGATCGGCTTCTTCTTGGTGGCGTTGATCTACTCCATCCGTGTCTTCCTCCTTCAAGGCTACTACATAATCACCTATGGCCTCGGCATCTACATCCTCCAGCTCTTCATCCTCTTCCTCTCTCCTCAGGTCGATCCCGAGATCCAAGATCTCTCCGATGGCCCCTTCCTCCCCACTCGCGGATCTGACGATTCTCGTCCCTTCGTTCGTCGCCTTCCTAAGTTCAAGTTCTGGTTCGTTCTCTCTCTCTCTCTCTCTCCTTTTCAATTCATGATGTTTGTATTGGAGAAGGAATCTATTAATGATTTTTTGATCAAGAACCCACTGTTCACGTCGATCTGCCCGATTCCATCATCATCGTCTTGAACTCTGTTCTCGGGTCGGTCTGACGATGCCGACGCGGTACACCGATCTGCCGGATTGATGATCATATTGTACCCATTGTTCACGTCAATCTCATGATGCCGGGTTACCAAACGTGGCACAGGGGAAGTATCTCACAAAATATGCATTTCATCCCAATATACACCTCCAAAGGAGAAACAAAAGAGGGTCAAATCTGTGTCGCAGTGGAGCTACGCCGTGTCACTGGCAGATTAACACCTCCTGGACAAGTCGACGCCTCTCGTCTACCACCGTTGGATCGGCTTCTTCTTGGTGGCGTTGATCTACTTCACCCTCTCTCTCTCTCTCTCTCTCTCTCTCTCTCTGTGCCTGGACTAGGGTTTGGGACGGCAGGAGGATAGAATAGGGAACAAAGCGTTAAGATACCCATTTACAGTGCCTGTGATGTTCTGATTCACATACCAAACATGAATCACGGGACTTCGGCAGAGGATCCTGATTCACATACCAAAACATGAGCAAAACAATCCCACAAAACAAGCGAGGGTAATTTAGGCACGAAACAACCATTATTCTAAGTTTGGCAAGAGCTTTTTTTGGGCTTTTTGGCTATTTTAGCCACAAAAGACAAAATAGGCTTTTTTAGCCACAAAAAACAAAACATCACATCCAACCCATAATCATTACACTCCTCTCTCACAAAAAAACTCAAAAAAGCCAAAAAGCCAAAAAGCCCTTCCCAAACCAAACTTTTAAGCCCAGGCTAAAAAAGCCAAAAAAGCCAAAAAAGCCAAAAAGCCAAAAAGCCAACCCACTTCCCAAACGGAGGCTGAATCAAGACCTACGGGTAACAAACCACACACAAACGGGACTTCGGAAGCAAACAGTTATTGTATGGGACCAAATGGTTCAAAAGTTCTTATAATGGGACTTAGTGATAAATTCCCCTTAAAAAAAAAAAAAAATTTATATGTAGGTTTTAATAGGTAGATTTATTGTCTAATAAATTATGTGATAATTAATAATGGCGGTGTTTGGAAAGATGAGCTTTTGGATTTTTTTTTTCCACTAAAAGACAAATTGGTTATAAAATAAAAATAAATAAATTCAAACAAAATATCACATTAAATCCCATAATTATTTCACTTTTTTTCTCATAAACATCACATTTAACCAAAAAAAATCTAACTATCTTCCCAAATACAAAATTTTTTTCTCCAATAATATCTTACAACTAAAAAAACCTACAAAAAAAACCCACTTTCTAAATACTCACAATATTTTTTATCAATATTATTAAAAAAGTAATTAATTGTTAATTTTTAATTGACAGTTTAAAAATTTTATCACAAAAGTTGTCATTAATTATAGTGACAATTTTAAAAAAGGTCACTAATTCAAAAATTCGTTACAGAAAAAATACTAACTATAAATTTTAGAAACAATTTATAAAAATCGTGACAAAAAAATCATTAATTATAAATTTTTAGCGATAATTTTATTAAGATTTATTTTCAATAGTACTCTATGGCAATCCAATTATTAAAATCTATTGATATTTATCCTAAAAAAAATTCCAAATATATTTAAAAAAATACAACTAAGATATTAGTGTGACTGGTTTTAATTTTCTAAAAATAGAGTTTTTTTTTTCGTGTTTTTTTTAAAAATATTTTTAGTGAGTATTTTTAAAATTTTAAACAATTTTTTTTTTTACTTTTCTAGATGCACCTTCCTTAGATGTATCTAAAAAGTAAAATATTTATAAAAAAATATTTTAAAAAACTAATAAATACACAAAAATATGAAAAATATATTGAATTTTTATTTATTTATTTTTGTATTTTTTGTATTTGGAGAATTTTTTAAAGATTTTTTCATAAATATTATACTTTTTAAATGTATTTATGTTAGATGTGTTTAAAATTAAAAAAAAAAATCAATGAAAAAAAAATACTAAAAATAAAAAAATAAATTCTTAAAATCAAAACCAAGCAGATTGATTATTATTTATTCTCTTTTTGAAAAATGATTTGGTGCCCCAAACTTCTGGCCCCGAATGCCCTTAATGCCCAAAATGACGTCATTTTGGGTATTAGGCTTTTTTTTTTTCCTGCCATTTTCGACGCCATTTTCGACTCAGCAAGAAGAGGAAGAGGGAGAGAGAGAGAGAGAGGTCGCCGTCGCCGATCCGATCGCCGATCGCTGCCTCTGCCATCGTCGATCGCTGCGGTCGCCGTCATCTCCGATCCGTCGCCGATCGCCGCCTCTACCATCGCCGATCGCCGCCTCTGCTCGTCGCCTCTGCCATCGCCGATCTCCGCCTCCAGTACATTTTTTAGGCCCCCTCCAGTCCCTCCCTCCTCCTCCTCCTCCTCCTTGTCTTCCTGGTTCAGCTGAAAAAAAAAAAAAAAAAAAATTAAAATCACGAAACGACGTTATTTCATGATTTCAGGACATTAGGGACATCCAGATTCAGGCTCTCAATCGGCTCTCTTTATTTTTTTATCTTTTATATTAACCCTTCTCACTATTTTTCACCAAATTTTTGACTAAACATTTTATACTCGGTCAAATTCCTCGATGCAAAGGGGCTGAGCTGAAAGCCTCGTCCCTTCACTCACATGTAGAAGGCGGAACAAAGCCCGAAGTGCGAGCGAGTGCAGATTAGAAGGCTGATGATGATCCCCGTAAGAGTAAGAGAGATGATGAAGTATAGTCGTCTGGTCTCTACTGGAGCATCATCGGTGGCGAGATGGCTTTGCACGGCGGCGGTGGAGACGGAGGCGGAAGTTACGCGCCGTCGTGGAAGGGAGGGGCGGCTGTACCGGAGGTTGTCGGAGTTGGGACTCACCGGCGGGACCGCGGGACAGGCGTTAAATCAGTACATTAGGGAGGGCAAAATCGTCAAGAAATATGAGCTCCTGCGATGCATCAAGGAACTCCGCAAGTACGGTAGCTACAAACATGGCCTCCAGGTTTTAGCCCTCCTTTGATCTGACTTAATTTGATTGTTAGCAGTGTAGTGTGTACTAATTAATTTTCTTTGATTTTTAGTAGGAGTATCGTTTTTTTGTGCCAATTTCATTGACATTATATTTGATTAGATTTTTTGGATGAATGTGTTAATTCTAAGATAGAATTGGAATAAATATTTGTGTTGATTGTGAAACCTTGAAATATATTGGCAAAAGATGTCTTATTAGTTGCCGAGAAAATGGTGAAAAGTTCTAACATTTTGGATGCTACTACATTTGGGCATCAAGAAAATTCTGAGAGAAATAGTTTTTATTTTTTTCCCCTCCGAAAAGATGTCGTAGTGGCTGATAAAATGGTGAAAACACATGCTATTGTGTTGGATATTAGACTTTCTCCGTTTGGGCACCAAGAAAATTCTGATTCAGAGTCTAATAGAGTAAGTTTCAACTTATGGCAACCCAAGCTATGCAAAGGATGATGTCAGAAATTTCCCCTTTGTCTTGGTTTCACTATTGGATTTGTGTGCTGAAAATTTTGGTTGTTGAAGTTTATATACCACTGTGAATATGGTACTGAATTTCAGTGTGAAACTTTATTTGGATAATACCATTTTGAATATGCAAGTATTTTGTATTTTCTCTTATGCAACCATAGTCCACTCTATATTATTTCAATGCACATTTTATCTTTTATGGCTTATCTTCCGTGTGGATTTTAGATGTGAAGATTTTTCTTCCCCCCTTCAAAATTAACCTAATTTGTTTCAAGAAATGACTGTTTTAACTGTATCTTGATTTGTTTGATGCAGATAATGGAATGGATGGAGATGAGAAACATTAACTTTGCATTCCGTGATTATGCAACACGTTTAGATCTTACATCAAAAGCCCGAGGGATAGCTGAAGCTGAGAATTACTTCAGTGGCCTCTCACAATATGCAAAGAACCAATGTACTTACGGAGCCCTCCTAAACTGCTATTGCAAAGAAAAAATGACAGATAAGGCATTGGCTCTCTTCAAGAAGATGGATGAAATGAATATTGCCTCTACTTCTGTGGCGTTTAACAATCTTATGTCCCTCTATATGAGATTAGGTCAGCCTGAGAAAGTGCCTCCCTTGATCGAAGAGATGAGACACAGGAACATCCCACTGGACACATTTTCTTATAATATCTTGATGCATAGCTATTCCTGTTTAAATGATATCGAGGCAGTAGAAAGAGTTTTTGAGGAGATAACGGAGGAAAATGAAAAAGAGTGTGATTGGACAACATTTAGTAATTTGGCTGCAGTTTATGTCAAGTATGGACTTAACGAGAAAGCTGAGTCAGCTCTTAAAAAGTTAGAGGAAGAGATGGGACCTCATAGCCGTTATGCTTACCATTGTCTGATTAGTTTGTATGCTGGTACATCCAATTTAGACGAGGTCCATCGAGTTTGGAATTCCCTGAAGTCGGGTTTTCCAAAGACGACTAATGTGAGTTATCGTGTTATGCTTCATGCTCTTGACAGACTGAATGATATTAATGGCCTAAAGAGATGCTTTCAGGAATGGGAGTCGAGTTACTCCAGCTATGATATCAGGTTAGCAAATGTTGCTATAAGCGCTTACCTAAAAAATGACATGATCGTAGAAGCTGAATCGGTCCTTGATGAGGCCATCAAGAGATCAGAAGGACCTTTTTTTAAGGCTTGGGATATGTTCATGATGTTCTTCTTGAAGCAACATCGAGTGGATTCCGCTTTGAAGTACATGGAGGCAGCTTTGGGGCATCCAAAATCTGAAAGTGTTGATAAAGTTCTGAAGTATTTTGAGGAAGAGAAAAATGTTGATGGTGTCGAAGAGTTATGCAAGATGTTGAAGAAGGTTAATCGTCTTGATTCCAAGGCCTATGATTCTTTGCTTCAAACATATATTGCTGCTGGAAAATCAGCACCTGATATGCGGATGAGGATAGAGGCAGATGGTATTGAAGTGAACAGCGAGTTTGAGAATTTGCTTGAAACGGTTTGCCCCAAATGAATTGGGGAGTCCGCTAGTATCCCTGACAAAGCAAACAGTTTTTAGTAGTTTCATTCAATGTGGATGGTAAAAGTTTCTGTCATGTATAACAGTTACATCGTGATACATTATTTTTTTTCTTTTTTAACAGGAAATTACATTCACAATTTTACCAGTGTCATTTTCTGGGTAAACAGAAGGGAAGCTAATCAGATTCCAACACGACTATAGAAATGCTTTCTAGTGGTGACCAAGAGCTTTAGGAGTCTTGTATGTCTTTTAAGCCTTGTAAATTTTGACATAGCCTCAGGGTTGTGAGAGAGTTTCTTTTGGATTGTTATGTTTTCTTCGTATGATTCGATGAAGAGATTTGTTGCCTAATGCATTTGTCATCATGTCACTCTTGAGGATGTCTTGTGCATCATTGTACATCTTTATTGTTTAGTATATTAGCCTTCTACTTACCAAAAGAAACAAAAATATCAGACAGTTTCAGAACAAGAAATCAGAGGTAGAAACTTTCTATGCATAGATTAATCTGAAACAGGGACCACATCAGGAATTATAAGCAGGAATGCACCAGGTATTTTATCCAGCAAACCGACAGAAGAATGTCTCTTATAACAAAATGAAACAAAGTCATTCACCATAAAGGAAGCACATTGACTGTAAAGAATTAGTACAAAGGGGGAGGAAAAAAAAAATTAGAGAGAGAGAGAGAGAGAGAGAGAGAGATAGCAAAAACCAGAGTATGTTACAAAAGAATTTTAGTATCACCCTACCTTGTCTACAGTCTTGATTTCAAGAACAAACCGTATTTCATGTCCACTATAAAGCAATGTGTATCATCAAGGTTTAAATGAAAAAACCATATTACAAAATAGAATTGGCAAGCTCTTCTTTGTATCACAAGCAGGAAAAAAATAAAAATAAATAAAAAATTCCAAAGACTTCAATCCATATACGAAAACACCTCAGAACAGGAGCAAAAGAAATGCTTTACTTCCCATAAACCTCTTGCTTGCTTGGTGATTATCAGCACGTTGGCATCTAAGATGGGGAAACCATGCCATTGAAAGAAGCTTTAAACTGATAAAACCACCTTCAAACCTTCTCTTTCAGAGTCACATTGATGATTCCTATTGGAGATTTAGGTCGATAATGTTCATCCGTATCCACCTCTTCAATTTCCTGGTAAGCACATTGCAGGACATGCATTCAAACATCAATAAAGAATATGATTTAATGACTCGAAAACTAAAAGCATGACATATCTTTTCCCCCATTAACTTAACATGCTCCAACTGGCTTGACATAGTGCCATTTGACTATATTAACAACGAATGCAAGCATCTTTTTTTTTTGGCCCAATGTAATGGGCTAAGACGATTGGGGAGCCACCACCACACCACCAAAAAAAACTTTACTAGTTTATCGAGATAACAATCTCAACTTAATATATACAAGATTTATATAACCACAAATGTGTTATAGCCTCCTTTTTTTCAGATCGGATACAGTAGCATTAGAGTACTACAAGCAGCTGCCTTGTGTTGAATCATCATGAATCCATGTCAATTTATCAGCATAAAAGGAGATGGTCCTATTACATTGTCTCAAGAATTTGGTAGTCTCAATCCTATGATACAATCATTCATTGCCAAAATAAATAAAAATTCCCATCATATTCTTCATGAAAAAGTTTGAGAATAAATATGATCATGGTTATGTCCAGAAAGAAGAGACTCTCAATTGCTCCTAGCATGCAACAACTTTAAGTAAAACATCCACATGATCATAGTTTACAAAAATCAGAGAGAGATAGAGCAAAAGGCTTATAACCTGAACAACATCCTCTCCCTTAATGACCCGCCCAAACACAATCAGCTTCTCATTTAGATCAGGGATTGGTGCAGTCGTAATAAAAAGCTCAAATCCCTCTTTGTCATGTTTAGCCTTTGTAGTACCAAGCATAAACGCCTCATGCTTAATGCTGGATGAAAATCACAAATTCAGTAACCAGGATAGAATAAGAAACTATAGAGGTAAAAAGGGAACTCCACAGGTTGGGTCAACAGGGGGGCAAACCTTGTTTCAAGTTGGCTGTTATGCTTTACTTTCAAAGTCCAATCGTCTGTAGCTCCAGGTATATCAGAATTACCTCCTTGAATCACAAAGTTCTTTATTACATGGTGAAAAGGCATCCCCTTGAAGTGCCCCTTCTGACTGAAAAATCGTTTCAATTTAAAATTTCAGTATATGTACAAAGTCAAAAATTATCCCCCCAGGTGGAAGGCTTGCGTGGAGACTGCCTACACCATTTTGAAGTGATGCATTACATAAAGATGATGCACTAAGCATATGCAATAATTGAACTACTTCTTTAGTGCAAAGATCAAATTGATGATATGTGTTTTGATTATACACTTACAACCATCAGATTGCCCAACCAAATTAAAGTTTCCATAGCTTTGCTTGACTGAAGGCAAAGCTTGAGGTTCAAGTAAAATGATAGATTCCAAAAAAATTATGTGATGACATGTTGAAGAAGCATAAAGACCACAAAAACACTAAACCCTCTCATCTCATTGCTGTTAACATGTCTAAAGAACCACTCAAGTGATTAACTATGTACAAGGAAGAAAGTGCAGTAAGCAAATAAGTAAATGAGGATTTGGGAAACCAACAAGGTCAGCCATGTGAACAATGAAAATAAGAATCCACAACAACGGATCGAAATATAATAGAGTTGAGTCCAGTACCCACCATAAGTCAATAAATTCATCAACCACCTCAGGAGAGCCTTCTTTGTATAACTCGATTGTTATTGACCCTTTTGAGGTATTTAAAATCTGTTAAAATAGGAAAAACAAAAAAATATACATGTATATCAATAGACAATAAACAATAAAATTTTGAGAAGACTCTCCAAAAGAACTGATACCCCTGCATGTCCCAATAAAAAGAAAAAAGATAAATGGACATTATGCGAAAACAACAAACAGAGAAATAGAGAACTAAATGAAACTTTATTAACAAAACAGTAGCTCCCTGCCACATATTGGTATCTAAACTAAAGCCTGTAGCATCCTCTGAACTGACCAATAAGTGAAATGATTTCTCAGGAGCAGATTAAATCTAAAAGCAATACTTAATATAGTGGATCGACATTTAAAATAAGAACAAAATAAAAGCAATTTACAATGACTAGGGTATAAAGAAACTCACAACATATCCGGGGATATCAGATTTCTTTCCATCTGCAAAAGCATCGTCACGCTGCAGTACACACAGAACCAAATACGACGAGAAAGAATAAAGAAATAGTGATGGTCACTTGAAAGGAATTTGTTCAAACCTCAATAGCATTAACACTGTATAATAGACAAACACAAACACACACACACACACAAAGTAAGATAAACTTAATAAATCTTTAATTGTCATTATAAGTCGTCATTATGACTTAAAAGGCAAAGAGAGAAGAAGATATCAGCAATTTGTATTGTAAGTCCTTCTAATCAATAACCAACACTCATGCTCGCAAAAGGTACAACAACAACAATAATACACAGGTAACAACATTATCCAGAAAAGAGTACCTCAATAACTGATAACCGATGCTCTGTTTGAATTATTGACCTAAACACAAGTTAGCAGATAAAAGTTAAAAGCCATATAAAGCCCTCTTTGGTCTATAAAATAATGATTATTTCAAGTGGTTCTATTTTGTTACTAAATAAATGCAGAGACCACTGCAACAGACCTCCTGCAATATTTCAAAACACCAGGTCCAGGATTAAATTAAAATTCTTTTTATCACTTATTAAATACATGGGTTGTTGCTAAATTTAGAATTCAGAAATCATTCCAAGAAAACCGATACAGGTCTTTCGCCAAACCCACAAGATTCAAAACATATGAATTAATAATCAAACTAAAAATTAAATTTGGTTAACAAGATACAAGGTGTCATGCTAGTCCCTGTGAATCCCAATTTATCAAAATAACAAGTATTAATTCATCAAAGAAGATTCCAACAAACCTCTGAATCCAATGTCTGTAAGTAGCAAACAGGAAAAACACCATCACAACTATAATTAAGCTGTATAAAATAACTGTAGTGGCACCGATACGACTTGGACCCTTCTTCTTCTTGCTTTGTTGTAGCAGAGCTTGAGGTTTAATCCTTGCCATGATGTATAAGCCTCAACTCCCAAGGACTACAAAATCCCAGGATCCAGCACTCAGTTCCAAATCTATATAACCAAACACCATTTAAAGGAACTCCATAACATATAAATCAAACAGCCAGGTTTTGGATCCAATCTGAACTTTCATAGAACTTCATAGGTATCTTTGGATAAGAAACACACACAATAACCAGAATTCAAGAGGGTCCAAAGTTAGAGATACATAGATAAGTGAGAAAAATAAAAACTTGGGATTTTTTTTTTTTTTGAAGTTTGATCTACAACCTCATACTAACAATCGATTAGACAGCCATGAAGTAACAAAAAATTACATAGAAAAGTAAACAAAAACGCTGCTTGGTTACTGAGAAAAAAATTGAAGTTTTAAATGTTAAAGATCTCAACATAATTCAATCGACCCAGTACTTGACACACAACAATGAACAAAATCGAACCATAGGACCAAGATTTGGATTGAACGATAGAGATTTACGTACCGTGAGAGAAATGAAGAGATCTTTGGGTTCGTTCTAACAGAGAAGACAATCCCGTCGAATCATTCAGAGCGAATTTCGACTGTTGAAATGGCCGAGTCGTTTGTTCTGGTTTCATGGTCGTCTATCTATCTATCTACCTATCTATCTGTCTATGCCCTTTTTATTTTTTCTTTTCCTTGTCTTTCCTAAACTACAAATCACAAATAATAGAAAAATATCATTGAATTAAAAAAAAAAACAAATACAATGAAATACAGATCACAAATACAATAAATAATAGAAAAATATCATTGAATTAAAAAAGACAAATACAATGAAATCTAATAATTTTGATTGAGTCAGTCAGGCTCACTCTCCTTTTAGTGACTGATGTTATTATAATCATGGTAAATTTAATTAAAAAAAATTTTGGTAAAAAGATGCCACTATAAAACAGCTATTTGGTACAAAGAAGTAATCAGTATGTTTAGTTTCAATTTTTTAAATTCAGTTTTATTAAAATTGAATTTTTTATTTTTTTGTTTTTATTTTTATTTTTAGTGAATATTTTTTAAATTTTAAGTAATTTTTTAACTTTTTTAGATGTATCTAAGTAGAAAATTATTTATGAAAAAATATTTTTTAAATTAATAAATATATAAAAATACAAAAAATGTATTAAATTTTCATTTTTTTTTTTTGTATTTAGTGAATTTTTTAAAGATTTTTTTCACAAATATTATACTTTTTAAGTATATTTATGTTAGGTATGTCTAAAAATTTAAAAAAATTATTTAAAATATAAAAATATTCAGTGAAAATAAAAAAAAATACGAAAAACAAAAAGTAAAATTTTTTAAAAAGTGAATTCAGAAAATTAGAAACAAATAGAGTAAATATTGTCTCATCTGTTGACCTATTTTTTATTTTTAAATTGACAGAGTAGAGGAAAATATTATTTAGTTCAAACCTCAGACAAAAATAGTGTAATTATCAAAATTACCAAACACACTGTTACTTTTTAAATTCTCACAAAACTCAATATAATTTACTCAATTATATAATTATTACTGTAAGATGTTGTCATATTTTTTTACTTTGGAAGTATTAATTAATCAATGCTTTTCATATTAAAGTATTAATCAAGAACTTGCAGTCTTCCATTAAAAGCCCGGAGTGGGTGCCACCATAATTTGTGGGTATCCTTTTTTCTTACCAATTCCAACCCGAATATTCGAGAGCTTTATCTCTAAATTTAATTTTTCTAACTTTTTAAAAAATAACAAGTTTGTGAAAAAATATGAGGAAAAAAAAAAAAAAACATAATCAGTGTGTTTGATTTGAGTTTTTTGGATTAAGTTTTTTGAAAATTGACTTTTTAGATTTTCGTGTTTTTTTATTTTTAGTGAATATTTTTTAAATTTTAAATATTTTTTTTTATTTTTTTAGATGCACCTTACTTAGATATATCTAAAAAGTAAAAAATTTGTGAAAAAATATTTTAAAAAATTAATAAATACATAAAAATATAAAAAAAATGTACTAAATTCTTGTATTTTTGGTACTTAGTGAATTTTAAAAGATTTTTTTTACAATTTTTTTACTTTTTAGGTGTATTTATGTTAGATGTGTCTAAAAAGTAAAAAAATTACTTAAAATATTAAAAAATTCAGCAAAAACAAAAAAACACGAAAAATAAAAAAGTAAAATTTTCTAAAAAGTATTTTTTAAAAAATGAAAACAAGCAAATAATATTCAAAAACTAAACCAAACGAGAGAAAATTTCATATAGGGAAAAGCGGGGGAGCTCGAAAAGCTCCGCCCCGAATCCCCCAAAAATGCTATTTTCGGCAAAAAAAAAAAAAATGCAAGGCAAAATAAAAAATTAAAAAAAAACAGTTTACTTAAAATGGAAATTAGGGATTCGGGAGGAAATTGATTTCCAATCAAAATTGTTTCATATAAGAGCCTGCTAAATACCCCAGTGGTCGCACTTACTGGCTGACAACAACAAAAAAAAAAAAAAAAAGACAGATTTTTTCACCCAATCACGGGCTCCACCTCACTGAGGTCGCCTCTAAGGGGGTATAAAGCATTTTGTTTCATGTAATCACAGATCTATATTCCTGTGTCATCTCAAATTAGCCTTTTTCCATCTAGCTCTGGTTTTCCTTTAACAGCACAACCATGTGTTCAACTTGTAGAAAGCTGCATTAGGAAAAGGACTACTTGCTATGCCAGACATTTGGAGACAACTTCTCGAGCAAAATTTTTTTTCTTTTCTTTTCATGTAACTGCATTTTTGTAAAGACAAAAATGAAGAACCGGAGCAACTCGAGGCAGATAACAAATTAACAAATGAATTTCAATAGGAAACAAATTAACAGAAGGTGAATTCAAATTACAGCGCATAAGGAATTCAATAACAACCAGTGTATGGATGTTCTAGAGATTGTCTACGGGTGTAAATGGCACACCCTTGGGGTTGGAAACTCGATTCCCAACAAAAACTGACAGGCAGAAAGCAAATACAGAAAAGAAAAGGGAGAAGGCAGTTGCAGCATCCCATGGGTTATTTTCTGGTTCGTTGGTGGATGCAGAAATATCCAGAGGTACCCAATCGCAGCTAACAGAATAGTGCCCCGATCCATGCCATGGATTCCCATCTATGGGATACCAGAAAGCAACTGATGCATTGCTTGATTTGCCAATAGTGAACTGAGCATCCTGCAGATATCGCAAACAACAGATAATTTACACACTGCTGCAATGAATAGTGTTAATATAATATATATATATATAATATAATATATGTTATGTATACAGCTAGCCTCAGATATAGGATTCCTTTCTCTTTTGCTTTCGATTTCTTTTACTTCTGCTTTCGGTCGCTTTCCTTATTATATTACAATGTATCATCATAATGTTTGTAATCACACTCCTATATAATGGAGTCTCTGCTTGATTCTCATTAACATACAATCAATATACAGAGTTATTCACTCGCTCTCTCTCTATCAATTTATCTTACAAATAGTAATTTTCCACAATACATACATTAACATGAATCTAAACGGCATATCTATCTCAAGATATACATTTGCATGCCTTCAAGTTGGACAAAATTGATGGAAACAATTTATGCTTCACGTGATTCTTCCAGAAAGTCATATCACATGATTTGGCAAGCATTACATGAAATAAGTCATATCATGTGGATGTAAAATCAACTGATAAATGAATTTTTATTTCAAGAAATGACTTGGACTGAAAGCTAACAGATCTTATTGTTTGAATGGAAGGGTGCATCAGAAGTCCCAAAGTGCATAGGCAGTGGCTAATGAACGATCCACTATTAAATGGCAGAAGAGGAGATCAAATGTTCTGTATAGACTTTTTTATTTTTTTGATAAATCAAATGATCTAGATTTGTATAGACTTTGATGTGGTGCTATGAATGGGCTACAAAAAATGCAGATATAGTAGTAGAAAAACCCAAATGCAAGGTTTTAAAAAGCGGTGCGCAGACGTAGCAGTTGTGGCGATTCTACCACCCATTCACGCTTTTGTAGTGTGATTGAGATTCACAGGTGTATTGGCCGTAGCGGCTGCTATAGCGGTCGTAATGGTGCCGTAACGGCCGTAACAGCCTGTACGCACCGTTACATAACGGTTCTGAATTGCTTCTTTCGAAAAAAAACACAAAAAAAAAAAAAAAAATTGAAAATGGGAGAAGAGAGATAGAGAGAGAAGAGGGAAGATGAAGAATATGTTATTGATTTGTTGAAGCTGTAAGACCTATACTATTCTATTCAGTTGCTATCACTCAACCATTTTGTTTGTGTGTGTCTATCTATATATTATTTGAAAATAATAATAATAATAAGTGTGGCATTATCTATTTGGCTTGATTAATATATATATATATATATTTAGGCTTTTATTTATTCTCTTATTTTTGTCATTATTTATCTTATATATAATAGTTAGTGATTAATTTTTTGTATAATATAAAGTCATTAATTATTAAAATAAAATATAAAAAACTCAGTTTATAGGGATTTAAAAATATAAAATATATTAGATCAAACTTAAAAATTTATAAAAATTGATCAATATTTATTTTAAAACCCAATAAATATGATCATGGAAAAAAAATGTCTGTATCGGTAAGTTTTTTTCAAATTGTGCGAAAAATAAAAAAATTCACGGTTCCAGTTACCGCAATCGTTACGCTACGGCCTTTACACCTCAATAATCGCTTTTCAGATCCTTGCCTAAATGTATAACAAATCTAGCCTAAGAAGTAGCTCAAGGTTTTTACCCGTTGAAGATGATCCATAGTTCTCAAAGGCTTGAGAACTCAAAATAATACGTGCCCTTTTGGCCTTTTAATGCATATGGGCTATCTTCCTCCACAAAACCTGTTTAATGGAAAGTTTCAGCTACTAAGGCCAAGTTTGACATAACCTAAATAATACAAAAAGTTAAAAAGTCACTATCCTATTTAAGTCACATCATCTTATTTAAATCATATAATCTCTCTAACACATCACATCAAACCTAACCCATATAAGTCAATAAGTCAAAAAGTGCACTTTTTTAGAACATTCCAAACCAACCCTAAGACTAGGATATATAAAAAAATTGTGAGGCAATTAACAATACCAAGAGACATGGAAACACAAAGCTTATTTGATAGCCATACCAAAAGGCATGAAGGGAACCAAAAAGCAACAAGCAAAAGTTTCAAATACACAATGTACAGAAAAAGAGATGGGACACCGATCAAAAAAAAAAAGAGATGGGACAGAAATGCAAATGAGCTTGCTATATATAAGAATGAAGCCAGTGGGGAAAATATTCAAAAGAATTTACTAAATCTGTCTTTTCTGTTTCAAATCATTTCACTCTGACACATAGCAAGTTCAGGGTCTGCCAATAAAAACAATTTACCTAAATAAGTGGAACTAAAGAAAAAATTACCTGAGTGAGTGGTTAGGTTGCTGTGCCACTACACCCCTTTCCAGTTATTCTGAGCACTAGAATCATTTCCTGATAATAACAAGGACCATAAGCCAGGTGGAAGCAGAAGCAACCATAAGTGATCTGGTTTACCCTGTCTGGTATATGCCAGAATAGAACTAAATAATTTTAGTATCAAAATAAAGGAATTTTTTTTGCTAGAGAATATGATAAAGACATTAAAACAGGGCTCTAATTTGTACTTATTCTCCAACAAAATATGCAAGTGTATTCAAGTGATCCAAATCAAACAAAAAATAAATAATTCTCATTCCAGGCTGATAATGGCTTTCAGAGTAAGAGATTAGCTGATATGATATCAAACAAAACCAAACCAAACCAAGCCATGTGTCCCAACCAACTATTTAATATAAGCAACTATTACTTTAACTTTTCCAGTGGCATCATTTCACACATGTTTTACAAAAAACCATTCGAAAACACAGTTATTTGGTCATTGGTTTTTCTTTTGTGTGTTGAGGGGGGATGTTACTGTGAGGTTTTCAACCTGAAAATACACCAAGTCTAATGCTGTATATTAAGAAGGCAACAGTTTTATTGACAAATCCAAGAAAGTCACCAGTTCAATGTCTTTGAAACAAATTACTTACTTCAATTGAATGTTCAAAGAGCGCCATTGACATGGCAATTAAGTCAACCTTGCTACAGACTTGGCTAGTGTACATACACTAACAAAAAATTTCCCTAGTCTTCAAACAGTGAGCACTTGAATGTTCTGATTTGCTATTGAGTTACTGTTCTTGCCAAACTACCACTCGGTAATCCAAAAATAAGTTGCTAAACATGAACTACATTTGCAATCAAAATAGAATGCAAACAAGAGTAGAATAATCTATGTATGATGAAACTAATCTTACAAACAATCCTCAACCAGCATTTACAGCAGATTTTGTGTGTGCAAGCATGACAATGTGATCTCAAGAAAAACATGTGTGTGTATGGCTACATGTTCCAAAGAGAAACCACATTTTATTATTTTAGAATACCTGAAGGACCAAGTCCATCAAGGTAACGACAATGTGGATTCCAAGCATAAACATCAACCAAATGTCCAAACCTGCTCATAAAAGACCATATAATTTGAAATAGATTTTAGAATGATCTGAGCCATCAAACCCTGTCATTTACTGCACTAAGAGATAAAATTTTACATCACCTGTCACGTCCATTTCCAGCTCTGTTGTCTATTGGATTGCCACCATAGAGTCGCCCTGGAATAGCATTTCCTATTGAGAAGTGCATGATGTCAACTTCATGGCCATGGCACGTTTTGCTGGTGCAATTATCTGGTGCAATTTGCACCCACCCATCTTACAACACAATAATTTCTCAGTCTCATACTAAGGAAACAGTTCCCAATAGGAATCAAATCAAATTATCATAACAACTGTTGTTCAGAGGACTTACTCTGTGATACGATGCATTTTCCCCGATTTGAAACATGAGAGCAACAGATGGACATTTTTTATTCTTGCTGTATTGGGGAAAGAAATATGAACACACACACATGAAGCTAACTATAAAGCAATGTTATATAATAGTTTGTTACTCTGAGAATGCACAATATGGAACTAGGGATCCAGTTCAACAAAATCTTGAAATTATAAGAATACAATTTGATGATACTGCTGATTCCTGGAGAGCGAGTTGGGTTGACCCATGCTTCCTACAATATTCACCAGTCTTTAAGCTTGCTGGATCACCTGCAAGAATATTCAACGGGGAACCGGAGTCTCCCAGCGGACCCTCCGACGATTAAGTTAGAGGAGAGATTGATGTTATGTCCAAAGAGAGAGAGATAGAGAATAGAGAACTTAACCTTTTTGTGTCTTTGGAAACCTCCTTATATCCTTCATTCATCATTTCCTTGTCCACTCCGACCTATCATGTTGGCCGAAAGTCTATGCTCTATCTTACCTTGTTCATGGTGAGGCTGCCCATTCCGACGTGAAGGGGTTATCGCATTTAATACCGCCGGAGCCTCATTAATGGCTGATGTGTGGTGCAATAATTTTGCAGGTTCTTTGTCTACTTATGTGGCTGGTTCTCCTTTTGATAAGTGTTTAGATGCCATTGGTTCTTAATGCAATGTTGGGTTTCAATAGTGTTGGGCTTTAGTACTTAAACCGTGAATTGGGCTCTAAGTGGTGGGCCAAAAGCCTCTATGGGCCCACCAATGTCAGTAGTTCCCTATTCCCAAGTGCAGTTTCAGTCCAACGAAGGGAATAAGATGGGAGACGGGTTTTGTGTGGAGTCGAGTCAGAAGACCGACCGAGAGAAGGGACGACTGCGAAGGGAAATTAAGCGGGAAGATCGACCAAGAGGAAGGCCAACCGCAAAGCGGGACTGAGTGGGAAGACCAACCGAGAGGAGGGTTGACCGCAAAGCGGGACCGAGCGAGAAGACCAACCGAGAGGAGGGCCGACCGCAAAGGGGGACCAAGCGAGAAAGTGGTAGCACGTGGGGCTCGAGGAGCGGCGGGACACTTGGTGATATGAAGTGGAATAGACAAGGAAGGGGAAAAGGGAAATGAATCATTGTTGGACACGTGGTATGATGTCACAACCCAAACCTACTCTTATAGGTTTAGCATCGTAACCAGCCAGTAATCCTTGGATTACCAAAGGCCTCTTGGCATAATAACATATAGTAGAAATCATGGAAGAAAATAATTAAGACATACATAGTCCTTAGAGCTGTGCAGATATACATGGAACAAATCACTTAAAACTTTTTATAACAGTGATACAAACTTTACACATTACTTCCAGATACACATTACTAGACGTCTTGTCCAAACCCAACATAGTGTAGAGATAGCCTAACATGATTACAAAAAACGACCATGAAACTTGACTTCAAAGCGGAACCTCCTCGAGGCACAAGGGTTGGTGACAAAATTGAAACTTAGGTCAATTCAGGCTTGGTTACCTACATACATAATATAAAGCGAAGGCGGTCGCCCGGTGAATAATATGAGTAGAGATTTTACTAAATGATGTCCATACAGAAACAAAGTCTTGTACATGATCGGATGTCATAACATAGCAGATTCATTGGCATGATTGCATTTGTATTCAGAACTTAAACATACAACATATCATGGTACGTGGCATATCCATTAGTATTAACAAATTTGATGACCCACAAGGGACTACCATGAAGGCTTTCTGATGACTCATGTGCACAGAGACGTTCCCGATGACCCATAAAGGGACCTGATGACCCGTAAAGGGACCTGATGACCCATAAAGGGACGCATATCATATGATCTTAGTGATGCCATGAATAACTTTTAGAATTTTGGACAATCTTTCATTCCTTTCAAACATAGCATAGCATTTCAAAAACTAGCCATTTCATATCATAATGTCCAGAAAATATTTAACATTGAATATAACTTTACAAAGTTATTACTGACAAACAATTGGTAGCTCCAATTAGATGGCAAGGTGGTACTTCACTTATCCCGAGATGCGTGGCCTACACGAAAACACATACAAATGCACACTTGAAACACACGCTCGAATTATACATAACTTACTTTGTTTGTTCTTAGTGTGTTACTAGTCTTTCATCTCATTATAGAGTCTTAATCATGGCCTAGGAATGCCTAGGATGGAATGAGGATGTAAAAATGTACTTGAAACACTTGGCCAAAATTTTACTGAAACAGGGGTCTCGCTTGAGCATGGCTTTATTCGCTCGAGCGGTTTGCAAAATATGAAAAAGTTCTGGTTGCATGAAATCTCCGCTCGACGCTCGCTCGAGCGTGAGACATAGGTCTTCGCTCGAGCGCAAGTTCTATCGCTCGAGCGTGCTTCTACATACAAGAATTCTGAAAGCTTGCAACTTACGCTCAAGCCAGCCTTTTATTGCTTGAGCGCAAGCATGAAAACAAAGATGGTCGCTCGAGCGTACGATCCCTCGCTCGAGTGTGGAAGCAAAATTCTGAGTTTTCCAGATTTGCTCCAAAGCTTCAAAACATGAATTCAACTCTTCAAAACACATCTCTTGGGCCCCAAAACTTGAGATAACATAGTAAACTTGTAAAACATGATGAATTGAGGATTATTTCACAAAATTATGGCCCAAGAGTTTGTCAATTGCATAAAATTCCAACATAAACTTTATGAATATTTCATGAATACAACATGCATGAACTCCCTTGAATTCAAACACTTCAAAACAAGATCAAATTTGGAAAATTGATGGAAAACATGATGAACTCCCAAAATGTAAGTGAGATGAACACATGCATGAAAGAAATCTTTGAAATCATGCTCAATTTGTTAGAAAATGTACATGCATGCATGGTATGGCCCAATTCTTTCCAATTCTAGTGCAATTCCAACATGAATTCGCTTAATTCACCAATAATCTTGTAGAATCTAAATCAATTACTCAATTAAGAGTTCAATTCCTTACCTAGAGGCTTGAAGCTACAAGGGTTGAGGTTGAGACCCTCAAAACTTCTTCAATGGACAACAATTCCTAGCACCTCTTTGGTTTGAGTTCAAATTCTCAAGTCTTGGATCAATTCTCCCTTCTTTCATTCTCTCTCATGTTTTGGGTCTTAGAGGACTCAAAGATGTATGTAGATGAAGAAAGGAGTGAGTGGAAGTGTTTTTGTGTTCAATGAGGCCACTAAGGCCTTAATTAGGCCATTAAACAAAAGTGCTTAATTAAGGTTAATTAGTGGACATTAGTTTAATCTAATTTAATCGTTCCAAATCGAATTTCAATTGAGCCTACCATAAAATTCTATAAATCCTAATTAGCACATAAATTAAGCCAATTTCTGATTCAGATGCTGATAAAGCCTTCAATTTGCAAACCGAAAAAAAAACATAAACAGATTTTCCTATGTTAAACAGATATAGACATACTTTATGCAACACACACATGCAATTTAATTTAGAATTTCACCTTACTTGTCAATTAAGCATAATTAACCATGGATTAACGTTAATCAGGAATTGGGGTTGTTACACATGATCCAGTGATAAGGGAGGTGATGAGTCAGCGGGAAGCAAATGGTTAGGACTAATATGGGACATGGAAAAGGCGGGAACAGAAACTGTCAAAATTTTCAAACTAGCGAATTTTAATCTCGATCCTTGGAATATAGGCAAACCGTGGGCATTTGGAGTTATTCATTTTACCTACCTCTTCGCAAAAAACTAACACATCCCAGAGTTGAACTCATTTGTTTTGTGTGACACGCCTCTCCTATATTTTGCGAACTTCATTGTGCCAGCGTCCGAAGCGTTTCGCAGACACATAGAAGAGATGGCTCGAAATGGAGTGCTAGCAATGAGGCTAGAGACATTGGGGAAGGACAATGCAGTGGAATTGGCTGAACAGTATAGAGCAGAGAGACGGGAGGAGAAAGAGGCGGAGCAAGCGGCGCGAGCTCACTCATCGATGATGATCGTAGCTGCAAAACCAATTAGCCAAGTGGAACCGGACCACTAGCACACCAAGGCCGACAAGTCTATGTTCATGGCGGAGAAGTTGGAGGAGGTACGAAGGAAGTACCAGATTCCGGCAGAGATAGAGCTGAAGTTGCCCACATCTAAAGAGAGGGCGTCGGATCTGCCAAGCGAAAGCATTCTGGCGGGAGAGGGTTGAGGCTGCCTCTCCCTCAAATAGTGGTGGACGTATTGAACCGACTAGAGGTGGTGCCAGGGCAGCTGATGCCCAACGCATGGAAAATACTGATGGCCTGTGCAGTTGTATGGCCACAGGCGACCAGGGGGGGCGATGATGACAGTGGAGGAATTCTTTTCGTGCTATAAGGCCTCCGGTCAACAAGAAACCTAGGTGACCTTATTGGCGGTGGTGAGTCGAGGACCAATGGCGGGCTTACCATCGTCGGTGAAGAGGTGGAGACCGAGGTGGTTCTATGTGTCAGCCAATGGTGGGAGTGGGGTGTGCACAACGTGGAAAGTCCCCACTAAATCGGTGGAGCCAAGGCTAGAAGTGGAGGCTGAGAATAGGGTGAAACGGGTGAATGAGCGGAGGGAGAATAAGGGTGCAAAGTGGGATGACCTAATCCGATCTTCAACCTTGTTCACCTTGAGCCTGGGCCAGTAGCCGGTCGAGGAAGATCCTACGTGGGAGGAGTTGAAGGCAAGGAGAAAGGCGGAGGAGCGGAAAACCTTTGCTAAGGCGGACAAGTATAAGGAATCGTTGTTAAGGCTTGCGCCTAAGTTGTTGATTAGGGAGTGAGTCCGACCACGTCCCAAACCGTTGGGGGGTAAAGATATCACTAACTTTACCCCACCGCCAACTGATGGATCCGCTAAAGGTGAGAAGCAAACAGGAGGTGGATGCAGTGTTAAAGAAGAAGAAAAAGATGGCGGCTACAGAAGAGGGTGAGGATCGCCCGGTTGTGAAGAAAATGAAAGAGTGGAGGGCAGAGGAAGACCCAGAAGTAGAGGCTGTGAAGAGTGACGGTGGTCCAGTGTCGAAGGAGGGGAAGGATAGGGGTGCGAAAGAAGTGACGGGCCTAAATATCCATGTGGGGTTGGGCGCAATGGATGAGAGATTGGGGTCACAACCACTCAAGGAGAGCCATTTGTTAGAAGTGGCCCCAAGTTCTGGAGAAGGAAAAGTTGGGGTGAGCAAACCAGAGACGGGCACCGCTTTGAAGACTGCCATGTACCAAGTGCGCGCGGTGGTTGGTCGATCGGCAGAGGAAGCGTGGTCATGATCGGCCTCGTTAGAGTAGTAGAGGATATCTGCGATCGGCGATGCAATTCTGATGACCTCTTGAGGGTTCTGTAGCGAGATGAGGCGGCGACCTTGGCCGCCTACGATGAATAAAGCAGCGAAGATGGAAGGAGAGCGCTAAGGGCCCAGCTGGAAGGGGTAAAGACGTAGTTGTAAAATTTAAGGGCGGAGATAGCGGACTGAAGGAAAGTCGTGCGGAGTGCGTGTGCCAAGGGGTTGGAGTATGCTCAGAGAGCAAAGAAGATGGAGGTACTGGTGGTGGTGCAGAACTACTTAGCAGATCAGGTTGCCGCCGCTAAGCTCGTTCAGACCAAATCAGAGCTAGAAGTGGTGCACTACAAGGCGGTATCACTGGAGTTTGAGTTGGCGGGCAAGCAGAAGAAGGTAGGCAAAATCCAGGAGACCTACACCACCGCCAAGGAAATGTTAGAGGAAGCCTTGGTTAATAACGAAGAGCTACGTGACCAGGCAATTAAAGAGAAGGAAGAAGCAGAGAGAGGAATTGCAGACTTGGAGAAGGCCTTGGCAGAAGATAGGGCCAAATTGGCATCTGAGAGGGCGGCGTACCCCGATTTATGTGTAGCTGCTGTGGAGCAATTTAAGGGGTCTGCTGAATTCCAGATGGCCATTGACGCTGTGGTCGCGCGGAGGTTGGCAAAGAAGGAAGAAGGGGGTGCTGGGCCGTCGGGAGTGGCCGCTGAAGGTAGGAGTGAAGAAAAAGTGATCCAAAGCTTTCAACGGTCAGACTTCTACAAGCACGAGATGAGCCAGTACTAGGACAGCGGCTGGATGAGTTTCAAGTACAAGGCACAAAAGCTGTTCCCAGACGTAGACTTCAGTCGCGTGAAGGTAGAGAAAGACGATGTTGCCCAGACTCCCTTAGATGAGGGGATTGAAAAGGAAAATCTCGCATCCAGCGATGGGGATTAATCATTGTAAATTTTTTTTTTTTTTTTTTTTGTGCATGTAATTTTTGTAATGAATTGTATAAAAGTGCAAGCGTGTTAATAAAACGACGAGTTCTCTGATTGTTGTTATTGCTTGAATTTGTAAAGTTTTAATGGAAAAAAATGGTTTAGTAGAATTGGATAAAAATGGGTAAGAAAAATTTGGGAATATGAAATTTGATAAGTAACCTATCTTGTAAAAATGGTAAAAATGGGTAAGCAGGCTAATTTTTATGAATTAGTAAAAATGGGTGATTACAAACTGGAATTTTGACTAAGTCTGGTAGCAACTGATTGTAACTGCATAATTTGTCTGGATGAGACTAGTTTTGACTCAGACTAGCTGAGTTATTCGCGCTTAGTCAGGCTAAGACCGGAAGGGCTTAGTCAGGCTGAGGCTTTAGTTTTCTCAATCTGACTGAGTTTTTCATACTCAATCTGGTTGAGACTGAAAGGGTTTAGTCGAGCTGAGACTTTAGTTATCTCAGTCTGGCTGAGTTCTTCATACTCAGTTCAGCTGAGGCTTTAGCTATCTCAGTCTGGCTGAGTTCTTCATGCTTTCGGTTTTGGCGTTTCTTCGATCTGGTGAGACTTTAGTTAACTTCGATCTGGTGGGCACTTTGTGCTTTCGGTCTGGCCGAGGCTTTAACTTCGATCTTGAGTTCTTCGTGTTCAGTCATGTTGAGGCTTTTGTTCACTCAGTCTGGCTGAGCGTTTCTTACTCAGCCTGGTTGAGGCTTTAGTTGACTCAGTCTGGCTGGGCATTTTGTGCTCAGTCTGGCTGAGGCTTTAGTTAGCTCAGTCTAGTTGAGTTATTCGTGTTCAGTCGTGCTGAGGCTTTAGTAAAAAAGGTTGTCATTGGAACGCAACACAGATAATGAAGATATCAAATTGTTGTCATTTAAGGCACAGTCTGTTGATCACAAGTTTACACTATGTATGGAAAGGGCAAAAATAAACAAGTGTGCAGATTCGGTAAAAGAGAACATATAACAATTGAACAATACAAAAACAAGAGATGCCATTTTACTGGAAATAAAGCTTCAAGTGCTCGGCATTCCATGGATGGGGCAGGTCTCTGCTTTCTATATCTCGGAGACGGTAAGTGCCTGGCCAGGGTTTGGCTGTAGCAACATAAGGTCCTTCTCATTTGGCTGCAAGCTTGCCCTTGGTCGAATTTTTAGTGGTGAGGGTGGCTTCGCGTAAAACTAGGACTTCCACTACAAACTCTCGTGGTCGGACTCTACGATTATAATGTGTTCTCATTTTCTGCTGGTATGACGCTTGTCAGACAGCAGTTGCCTCTCGGAGTTCTTTAATTAGGTCCAAGTCGGCCTGACGCAACTCTTGGTTTAGTTTAGGATTTGGGTGTAATTCGAGGGTTGTGGCCGATTTCCTTTGGGATGACCGCGCTTGACCGTATGTTAGGTAAAATGGGGTCTCCCCAGTGGGTGTTCGAGCGATCGTCCGATAAGCCCAAAGTACGTTTGGCAATTCCTCTACCCAAAGTCCTTTAGCAGCTTCCAACTTAGTCTTGATGATCTTTAGGAGGGCGATTGATGACTTTGACTTGCCCATTAGCTTAGGGATGACCTGGGGAGGAGAAACATGGTCTAATATGGAGCTCTGCAAAAAATTGCCTGAACTTGGCATTGTCGAATTGCTTGCCATTATCCGAAACGATGGCCTGGGGGATTCCAAATCGGCACACGATCGACTGTCAAATGAATTTGGTGGTGTTTAAGCTTAGTGATTGTAGCGAGGGTTTGACTTCTACCCATTTGGTGAAGTAGTCAATGGCAACCCTGACGAACTTGGTTTGGCCCTCCGAAGGCGAAGGACCGACCAAGTCAATGCCCCACTTGGCGAAGGGGTAAGGAGTGCCGAATGTGATGAGTTCTGTTGGTGGAGCATAAGGGATGTTGGCAAAGCTTTGGCACTTGTCACACTTGAGCACAAATTTGGCGGCGTCCTGATTGAGAATAAGCCAGAAGTAACCGGTGCGGAGGATTTTGTGGGCCAGAGACCTTGCACCCGAATGATTACCACAAATGCCTTTGTGGACTTCCCTCATCACATAGATCGCTTGAGCAGGACTGAGACGCCTGAGGTATGGGCGTGAGAATCCCCGCTTGTACAGTAGGTCGTCGATGAGAATGTAATTGGATGACTGGACTCTAACTTTGGCGGCCTACTGTTTATCAGCTGGCAATTCCTCTTGTGATAAAAACAGAAGGATGTCTTCAGTCCATAGGATAGGTTCGTTCTGGAGGAAGTGAACCTCTTATTGGTTTGGCGAAGTAACCGGATGGGTCAGGCATTTAATGCGAACGCCATGGCTGAGGTCTGACTGATCGACCGAGGCTAATTGAGCCATTTGGTCCGCCTTGGAGTTTTCTAACCTGGGTATGTGCTTGATTTCGAAGGTATTAAAGAGGCGAACAAGGAGAAGGGCAATGTCCCTGTATGCTCGCATCGTCTCGTCCTTTGCGTCGAACTCCCCAGTAATCTGTCCAACAATCAATTGGGAATCACTGAACACTTGGATATGGTTTACACCAATGTCTCTGGCTAATCGAAGACCTGCTATCAAGGCCTTATATTCGACTTCGTTATTGCTAACGTCGAACAGGAAATGGAGGATGCACTTGAAGTATTCACCCTTTGGGGTGGTAAGGATTAGATCGGCCGCACTACCCTCTTTGCGAGATGAACCATTAGCATTAAGACTCTAGGAGTGAGGGTCTTCTGCATCGGTGGTGAGGTGTGCTGGTGAAGGGAGTGCGTTTGGGGGGAGATTAGTGAATTCCAAAATAAAATCGGTAACAGCCTGGCCCTTGATCGCTGTTCGAGGTTGGTAAGAGATTTCAAATTGACTGAGCTCGACGGACCATTGCATAATTTTGCCTGATGATTCTGGTTGTTGCATGACTTTTTTCAAAGGTTGGTCAGTGAGAACCACTATGGAGTGGGCTTGGAAATAAGGTCGCAGGTGTTTGGAGGCGATGACTAAGGCGAGAGCCATTTTTTTTTCCAACAGAGGATAGTTCTGTTCAGCCCCTCTGAGAGTGCAGCTAATGTAGTAAATTGGACGTTGTATTGAGTCGTCTTCCCTGATGAGGGCAGCACTGACCTACCCTTGATGTTTGACACAGCTAGGTAGAGAAAAAGGGGTTCGCATGGCAGTGCTTGAGAGAGGAGGGGAGGGTTAGCCAGGCACTGCTTCAGTTGTTGAAAAGCCTCCTCAAATTCACTGCTTCACTCGAAAGCATGCCGGAGAACTTTAAAAAATGGAAGACATTTGTCGATTGCCCGGGAGATAAAGTGGTTAAAGGCCGCACTCTGCCCGTGAGTCGTTGAACCTCCTTGACCATTCTGGGAGACCCCATTTCGAACAGGGCCTTAATTTTTTCAGGGTTGGCCTTAATGCCCCGTTGGCTAACTATGAAGCCCAAGAACTTTCCAGATCCTACGCCGAAGGCACACTTCTCCGGATTCAATTTCATCTGATATTTGCGTAAGGTTTTGAAAGTCTCTTGCAGGTCCGTTAAGTGGTCGGAGAAGAGTTTACTCTTGACTAGTATGTAGTCGACCTAGACCTCTATGTTCCGACCTATCTGGTGTTGAAAGACAACATTAACCAGGCGTTGATAAGTTGTATCGGCATTTTTCAAGCCGAACGGCATAACACGATAGTGATAAGTTTCTCTATCTGTGATGAAGGAGGTGTGTTCCTGGTCGGCCAGGTGCATCAGGATTTGATTGTAGCCGGAGAAGGCATCCATGAAGCTAAGCATTTGACGTTCGGCAGTTGCGTCGACCAACAGATCTATCCGGGGGAGAGGGTAATTGTAATAACCCCGACCTCCGATTAATGCTAATTCATGATTAATTATGCTTAACAGTAATTTAGAACGAATCCATAATTAAATTGCATATGTATTGCGTTATCTTTGTGTTTTTATCTGTTTGCCATAAAATGATCTGTTCATGTTTCGACTTTGGACTGTAAATTGAAGGCCTTATTGGCTAGAACCGAATTGCGTAGTGTTTTAGACTAGTTAGAATATATGTGATTTTATGGTAGGTTTAATTAAAATTTGATTTGGTAAGTTTAAATTAGATTAAATAACATTAAATTACATTAGTTCAATTATTTACCTAATTGCCATTGAGTGGCCCACTACCTAAGGCAACCTTGAGATTGTTTCATACATTTGTTGCATCTTTTCATCCTCCTTGGAGAGGCCAAAGCTGGAGAGGGAGAGAATAGGAGAACAAGATTGAGTTCATCTAGATTTGGCTTGGAACTTAGGAGAATTGAAGAGGCTTGGCAAATTTGAGCTCCTAGACTTGGAATTCAAGGTTTAAGGTAGAGAATTCACCCTTTTAATTATGAATATGAGTTGTTTTTGCTAGGTTTATGGTGAAATTGGCATTTAAAGTCTAGATTTAGCTCAAGGTGTGGTTTTGGGAGTCCATGCATGCATAAATTTCCATGTTTTGAGTTTGAATTCTATGATTTCTTCCATGCATGTGTTAATTTCACTCACATGATGGTCATTCAACTTGTTTTCCATCAAATTATCAAGTTTGATTATGTTTTGGAGGGTTTGAATTCAAAGAGGTTCTTGCATGTTGAATTAATGGCATATTCATAAAGTTCAAGTTGATTCTACATAAATTGGTTTGCTCTTGGGCCATGATTTCTTGAAATGATGCTTTTAACATGTTGTTTTGTGGGTTACCAAGTGTCTTCCAAAGTTTTGGCCCAGAAAAAAATGAGTTTTGGATGGTTGAAGGTTGAGTTTCATGCTTGGAGGTCAATCTAGATTTTCGAAATTTGACCCGAGCTTGGCGAGGGACTTTCACGCTCGGCGTGAAGCCTAAATACATGCACTTCCGCTCGGCGGCGAGAGTCACGCTTCGGCGGCGAGAGTCATCTTTCGGCGTGAAATGCATATACTCGGTTATAACATGCGGGTAATTGCACGCGTTAAGCAGTTTGGACTCGAGATCTCTTTGATCTAGTCCCACGAGTGCAATGTGAAACGTAGACGAGAGTCTAGATTTGAAACTTTTATTGAAATCCATTTTATTGCAATTTTGTCAAAAATGGACCACATCATCAGATTTTAGAGTCGCCACCTAATATTTTAGGAAATTAGGAAACCTATGACTCGTGCCAAGGCCATTGTTAAGTAAGAACCAAGGATGCTTGGCTCAAAACCTTAGGTATGAGAGGTGAAGGTCAATAATGAGCACCCCCACTCACCCGATCAAAAGATCGGTTTCTACTAAACCATGATATGACTTTTATTTTTTTTATATGTTCATGTTCTGATTATTTTAGTAAATCCTAAAATTTACTATGTGTAACAACAAATCCTTTTCTGGGTTAATTCTTGATTCTGAATTAAATTGGAGCTAATTATAGTGATAATTGAAGTGATCGAAATCTTGAATTGGTAGTCGAAGCCCAGATTGATTGCTTGTATCTGTTTGAATTACATTCTATCTGTTTGGTTAATTGATTATCTGTTCGTGTCTTTGTAGTTAAACTGCTAATTGAAGGCCTTATCGGCGGCCGAATCTAAAATTGACTGATATTCTGTGCTAATTAGAAATTATGTAATTTTATGATATATTTAATTGAAAACTGATTAGGTATGATTAAATTAGATTAAATATTGATAAAATGCAAAGTTGGCCTTATTTACCAAACTAGCCCTCAGTGGGCCATTACACCAAACATATTTGAGCCTTAGCTTTGCATTCCAAAACATTTCCTCAGTCCAATTTTGAGAGCTTAACCGATCTAGAGAGAGAGGGAGTGAGAGAATTGATGTGTTCTAGAAGAATTTGCTTGGACTTGTAGAAATTATTAGAGAATTGCAACATTGAGCCTCCATACCTCTAACTCAAGAATTAAGGTGGAGTTCTTGCCCTCTTGCTTTTGATTATAGTCACTCCTTGCATGTTTGAGAGGAACATTGAAGATTAGAGCCAAGATATGGCTTGTAATGTTGTAATGTAGCTAGAATCATGCATGCATATTTGTATTGATGAGTTTTGGGTTGATTTCATGGCAAATTGTCACATGCATGTTCATAATTAAGCTTGAGTCCATGTTTTCAACTTGTTTTGAAAAGAATGAGCTCACTAGAGCGTGTTTTGAAGCCTCGAATTGATTTAAAGTCTTGCATGTTATGTTTGAGTATTGTTCATGGAATTAGGTTTGAAAATTAAGTTTAATTGAAACACCCTTGGGCTTTGATTTCTCAAATTGACCTTTGAAACATGTTATTCTATGAGTTCACAAGAGCTTTCTGGAAAATTGGCCCAAGAGGATCGAATTTAGTGCATTTAAACTTGATTTTGAACTTAGAGCACAAATCTGAAATTTCCAGATTGCGGTTGCCCGCCCGAGGGAAGGAAGTGCCGCTCGAGCGGAAAAATCGAGCTCGATATTTTACTTGCATTCTGATCTACTCGGCGGGATCTTGTGTCTTACGCTCGAAAGCGGTATCAGCGCCCGTCGGCGTGAATTTCACCTATCCAGTACTTTTTGGTCCACTCGAGCGGGTAAGTTACGCTCGGCGAGGCTAATGTCTGCATGTCGCTCGGCGAGAAACTGCTATCGGCGGGACTCTACTAAAAAGTGCAGGCTGTTTTCTATACACATCTTTGCATCCTCATTCCATCCTAGGCATTCTTAGGCCTAGTTTAAGGCATCTTAAAGAGGATATAGATGTAGAACACACCGAGGCAAATTTAGGGATTAAGTTGTTATTTTTCCCAACTGTGAAACTTAGCGTGTGTTCAATCTGTTAACTGTATAGGGTTGGCATTCCAAGGAGACGCTCTAGCCTACTGTAGCCCAGAACTCTGTGAGTAACAATTGTGTAAAGATATGTTCAAAATGATTATCTTGAATCTTGGTAGAATTTCTTGGTGATATTGATTCTTGAATGAATGTATGTCCTTTATTTACGGCTGTCTTGTGGCATCCTTAGCACTCTTGTTTCTTTATTCTTTATTCTGAGAGATCTCTGTCGATTCCTCGTTGGAACCACCTCATTTCTTGATTGATGGCCATCATTCATTCTTGTTAGGTCTTTTAGACCTCTTTATTCTTTATTATGCTAATGGATGTACCACATATGACTGTTTACTGTTCTGAACAATTGAAATACGGATTGAAATGAACTGTTTTCATAATTCTAAACCTCTTTACGCACTATGTTATTCACTGGGCTTTAGCTCACTGCTCATATATATATGTAGGTGTACAGGCACCGGATCAAAGCTAGAGGCGTCAGGGTTAACTCCAGTTTTGTCAAGCCAACCAATGTGCCTCACTGCGAGGTTCCGAGCCTACCAAGCTAAGGCTTAGGGGTGTTTTAGTGATTCCCCCTTCTGTACTGTTTTGTAATATTGTATAGACTGTATGTTTGCACCGTACTGTACTGTAATAGGGATTAGGTCCCTGTTTCACTGAATGATATGTGTGTATATGTACTGTTCTGTAAATATGTATGAAAAATCTTTTTGGCATATAGACTGTTACAGCTCATTGGACATTGTTTAATTACTGCATTGGCTTCCGCCAAGCCCCTGTACTCTGTATTACTGTATTACTGTTAAGCAGGCCTTCGGTGATCTCGGATTACTGGCTGGTTACGGTGCTAAACCCATAGGGGCGGGTTTGGGTCGTGACACGATGTGAAGCATACAAGTATAGACTAGTTTGCTCAAATTGGAACAATTTAATTTCATGTTTATTTGTCGAAAAGGGTTTGAATTTGCCACTTGACAAAGTGGGCTTAAAGTTTGTGAATTTGCCATTACAAAGTGGGTTTAAAACGTACAATCGTTGAATCATTCCAATTCAAGCAACAAGTCTTCATTCACAGGCATTCAAGCAGTTTATCAGTTAAGCAATTAGCCTCATGGTAGAATGCTAAACATAACAAGAAAATTATGTACAAGCGGGATGCTAAAGCATAAAAACTCACATATTTACCGACGTCCCGCGAACAGCTATAAAACAAAGTTAGTAAAATATGCATGATCTTATATATAGAATCCTAATGCAATTCACTCATGAGATGCAACTAAAGATTCGGCTTCTAGATATGACATGTGAATCATCTCAAGAACATGAGGTAGCGCACATAATCACATAAGAATTGATTAAATCCACAAATGCAAATGTAGCCGAATCTTAACGTATGAAACATGGATATAAAGCATGGATATGCATGACATGTCAAATATATACATATGTACAGGTAGGGAAAGCTATTAAAGAATGGGATAGATAAGAAGCGGGGTGGGGAATTATTACAACACCTGAATTATTACATATCCGAATGAGAGAGAGAGATGAGGAAATAATAAAATAAAATAAAATCTCACAAGACACTCAAAATAAAAATAAAATGAAGCAGGGACACACCCTGTATAACTAAGCACTTACTAATAAAAAAAAACAACTCAAGCCCTGTACTGATAAAACCCATATTAATCCACAAATTGAACCCACTCACTTAAAGCCCAAGCAAAACCAACTCAAGCTTTGAAGCCCATACTGATAATCCATGCGAAACCAACTCAAGTTTGGTAGTCCATCCCTCTTTCTCACTTCCCACGGTTTGGTCTTTACTCTCTATATAAATATTCTCTCAGATCGCCATGGATGGAAGGATGGTGTTCTTACATATGTTGGCCTGCATGTAAATGGCGGTAGTCTTCGATAGTTGCACAACTAGTTGGTCACAGTGGCCTTTGGGTTTGGCAGTTGTGGAGCTCCGATTGAAGACGAAGAGCGCTGGGTCGATCCTCGAGAATAAGAGAGCTAGGTTGGTCTCGCTAAAGAGCTTAGTTGGTCTCCTTCGTTTGATGTCGGAGATTGTAAAAGAAATTGAGAGAGAGAGAGAGTAGATATCGAGAGAGAGCCGGCCTCCTCATGCACACCACCGTACTCGATGTCCTTGTATGCATGTGTTTTTGACTCTGTGTATGTCTTCCATGGAATGGAGAAGAAGATGGTGTATGTGCCCCGAGTGTATGCGTGTGTGAGAGCTGTGTGTCTCTGGCCTCGGCGACGCGATGGTGGTACCCGGTGTAATGGTGGTGGCACTGCAAGATAGCCAAGGGAAAGAGAGTTTCAAAGATGTGTTGTTTTTTTGTTTTACTCCTCTTTATCCCTCACCTCCAACCCGAGTCACCTCCAACCCGAGTTACCTCAACCCGAGTGTGCTATGTATGTTTTTGTGTGTGTGAGTGTGTTATGTGTATGGGTTGTTCTCCCTCAGCTGCTGCTGTGTGTGGGTGTATCAGTGTGTGTGTTGAATGTGAGTGTGCCGTGTGTTTGGTGTGTGTAGTGTGTGTGTCTTTGGGTGTCTTGTGTGTTTGGTGTGTGTAGTGTGTGTGTTGAATGTGTGTGTGGTCTGTGTCAATGTGTATGCTGGGTGTGTGCCCGTGTGCATGGGTCTGTCGTATGTGAGAAGGTGAAGTTGGTGGTGTATGTGTGTATGATAGGAGAGTGAATTGTGTGTCGGTGTTGTGTGTGAATGGTGTATGGTGTGTGTATCTGGTGAGTGTGTGGCCTTTCCTCTCTCTCACTTTCCTTTTTCTTTCTCTAGAAAATTCTCTCCCAGAAAATCTCACTCCTCTCCCCCTTTTTTCAATCTTAGATTCTCTCCCTTTTAATAATACACTATGCACTCCCTCTTTTCTGTCCCTCTCTCTTTTTAATATTTTCCAACTTCTCACCTGCTCTCTTATTTTTTGATTCTTTTTCCCCCTAAACCATACATGCTCCCTCCCTTTCTTAAAAAGTAATTGTTCTCCACCACACACAACCTCACCAAAATCTTATCTCCATCCCCCACTCATTCATCCTCTTTTTATTTTATTTATTTTATATGTATACTTTTTTTTATCAAATATCAAAATTAGTTATACCAATTTAGATAAAAACATCAAAAACTATGTACAACACATAAAATTATAAAATATTATGAATTACTAAAAATTTATAATTTGGCCAACATGGGTGAGGTTTGGGATTAAAGTTTTTTTGATATTTTCTGCTGAGAAATTCATAAAATAGTATATTCCAACTTTCATCATGGGGTGTTCAAAAGAAGGTACCTAAGTCTTAGGGCCAGTCAAAATGGGGTGTCTACACCCAGAAGTTTGTCTGTTTTGCAGTTCGCTTGAGCGGGGGTCGAGCGCCCGTCGAGCGTGAATTTCATACATTCAGCATTTTTTCATAAGTTTGCAGTTTGCTCGAGTGGGGAAGTCCACGCTCAAGCAGAGCTTCATTGTCTGCATGTCCGCTCGAACGGGAAAAGCCACGCTCGACCGTGGACCTTATCTTCAGCAAAATTTGAGAAATGGTTTTCAATGCATTTTTGCATCCTCATTCCATCCTAGGCATTCATAGGCCATGTTTAAGACTCTATAGTAAGGCTCTAAGGTTAGAAACACACCAAGAACTAATGACGTAAGTTTTGTGCAATTAGAATGTGTGTTTCAAGTGTGTGTCCGTTATGTGTTATGTAGGTCACGTGCCGCGTATCGTGTGATCAATCTGCTCTGTCTGTCCATTTCAAGGCCAACTGTGAGTAATAACTTAGTAAAGTTATGTTCAACTGTATCTATTTTCTGTGTGATAAAACAAGATCTGTTTTCCGAAATGATATGTTCTGTACAATAAATGATTGTTCAATTTCTGCTATGTATTCGTGACATCCTTACCATCATGTGATATTTGTTAGCTGTTACTTGGTATCGGAGGTTCCTTTATGGAACTTATTTCTGTCTGCACTCTGTTACCGTCTAGGAAGCCATACTGTCATAAACTCGATACGTTACACGGATCTTGTAACAACCCTAAATCATTTGTTTAGGTTAATTCTTGATTCTGAATTAAATTGGAGGATTCTGTTGATAATTGAGTGATCGAAATCTTTGATGGTATTGTGGCCCGA
The DNA here is from genome assembly GCA_025200525.1 of Camellia lanceoleosa. NCBI lineage: Eukaryota > Viridiplantae > Streptophyta > Magnoliopsida > Ericales > Theaceae > Camellia > Camellia lanceoleosa. The sequence goes on along the minus strand of CM045768.1, from coordinate 8,295,914 downwards.
ATTGATTGCTTGTATCTGTTTGAATTACATTCTATCTGTTTGGTTAATTGATTATCTGTTCGTGTCTTTGTAGTTAAACTGCTAATTGAAGGCCTTATCGGCGGCCGAATCTAAAATTGACTGATATTCTGTGCTAATTAGAAATTATGTAATTTTATGGTATATTTAATTGAAAACTGATTAGGTATGATTAAATTAGATTAAATATTGATAAAATGCAAAGTTGGCCTTATTTACCAAACTAGCCCTTAGTGGGCCATTACACCAAACATATTTGAGCCTTAGCTTTGCATTCCAAAACATTTCCTCAGTCCAATTTTGAGAGCTTAACCGATCTAGAGAGAGAGGGAGTGAGAGAATTGATGTGTTCTAGAAGAATTTGCTTGGACTTGTAGAAATTGTTAGAGAATTGCAACATTGAGCCTCCATACCTCTAACTCAAGAATTAAGGTAGAGTTCTTGCCCTCTTGCTTTTGATTTAAGTCACTCCTTGCATGATTGAGAGGAACATTGAAGATTAGAGCCAAGATATGGCTTGTAATGTTGTAATGTAGCTAGAATCATGCATGTTTGTATTGATGAGTTTTTGGTTGATTTCATGGCAAATTGTCACATGCATGTTCATAATTAAGCTTGAGTCCATGTTTTCAACTTGTTTTGAAAAGAATGAGCTCATTAGAGCATGTTTTGAAGCCTCGAATTGATTTAAAGTCTTGCATGTTATGTTTGAGTATTGTTCATGGAATTGGGTTTGAAAATGGATTTAATTGAAACACCAATGGGCATTGATTTATCAAATTAATCTTTAAAACATGTAGTACTATGAGTTTTGAGGTGTTTTCTAGAAAATGGGCCCAAAGAAAACGATTTTGGTGCATCAAAACTTGATTTTGAGCTTGGGACTCAAATCTGGAATTTCCAGATTTTGGTCGTCCGTTCGAACGGGGGAAGTGTCGCTCGAGCGGGGAAATCGAGCTCCCAGCACCTTGCACTGTGCATCAGTCCGCTCGAGCGGAGTATTGGGCGCTTGAGCGGAGGACTGGGTGACACGCTCGAGCAAGCGTCGAATGTGAATTTCACCTATCCAGTACTTTTTGGTCCGCTCGAGCGGGAACCTTTATGCATGGCCGCTCGAGCGGAGAAACCTGCGCTCGAGCGGGACTCTGTTTTTTTGAAAATTCTGGAAACGCTCTAGCCTACTGTAACCCAGAACTCTGTGAGTAACAATTGTGTAAAGATATGTTCAAAATGATTATCTTCTAAATACTAAACTGAATTGTTTACTGAACTGATATTGATTACTGAATGAATGTATGTCCTTTATTTCTGAACTGTACTGTGGCATCCTTAGCACCTATTGTTTACTGTTACTGTTACGGAGATCTCTGTCGGTTCCCTTGTGGAACCACCACTGTTACTGATTGATGGCCATCATTCTTTGTTAGGTCTTTAGACCTCTTTATTCTTGTTATGCTAATGGATGTACCACATATGTTCATTTCTTTGTTACGAACAACTAAAATACAGTTGAAATGGCTGTTTTCATTCTTTGTAAGGACATTCATTCTAAACCTCTTTCGCACTATGTTATTCCTTTGGGCTTTAGCTCCTTTGCTCATATATATATGTAGGTGTGCAGGCACCGAATCAAAGCTAGAGGCGTCAGGGTTAACTCTAGTTTTGTCAAGCCAACCAATGTGCCTCACTGCGAGGTTCCGAGCCTACCAAGCTAAAGCTTAGGGGCGTTTTAGTATTTCCCCCTTCCGCACTGTTTTGTACTATTGTATAGACTGTATGTTGCACCGTACTGTACTGTAATAGGGATTAAGTCCCTGTTTCACTGAATGACATGTATGTATATGTACTGTTCTATAAATATGTATGAAAAATCTTTTTGGCATCTGATTATCCTGACTCATTGGACATTGTTTAATTCTTGTATTGGCTTCATGAAGCCGCTGTACTCTGTATTATTGTATTACTGTTAAGCAGGCCTTCGGTAATCTCGGATTACTAGCCGGTTACGGTGCTAAACCCATAGGGGCGGGTTTGGGTTGTGACAGAGTGGTATCAGAGCGATACTTAACCACGAGTTATACCGCACACACGTGTCCAAATGAGCTATAGGATGTCCTAGAAAAGTGATTAGGGCATTTCATGAGCATGAAAAGTGTGTGGCTATGACTTGATTGAATATATGCTAATGTGATAAACTGTTAAGTATACAACTGCTTATGTTTAAAATTGCTATAACTGCTTATAGTGAAATGGATAATGGAAATGAAACTGAATCCTCATCCACTGAGGCAAGAATGACAAGAATGGAAAGAATGATGGAACTGATAACTGCAAGACTAGAGCAACAACAGAATTAACAGCCCCCACCTCCTCCTCCGGTACAGCCGGACCAGAATGTGAATGTACAGAATGTGAATGTTAATGAGGGGGACATAATTGCTCTCACCCAGAAGTTCAGCAAACTGAAACCGCCATCCTTTTAGGGAGGCCTGGAACCGTTGAAAGCTGAAGCTTGGGTACTTGAGACTGAAAAATTATTTGAAGTTTTTCCATGCTCAGAAGCGAACAAAGTATTGTTAGCTACCTTCACCTTGCAAGAAGAGGCCAGAAGGTGGTGGATGCTTGTTCGTGACACCAACACTGTAGCGACTTGGGCTCAGTTTAAGGAGTCCTTCTTTGAAAAGTACTTTCCTCGATTAATGTCGAGAGAAAGGTGATAGAATTTGAACAACTGAGACAGGGCACAATGTCTGTGGCTGAATATGAAACCAAATTCACCGAGCTTGCTAGATATGTACCACATATGGTGGACACTGACTACAAGAAGGCCAGAAAATTTGAAGGGGGCCTAAATGTTGTAATCTTTGGGCCGAATAAGTGTTTTAAAGCTACCGAGCTTATGTAGGTGTTCTTGGCCGAGCATTGATGGTGGTCGAACATCAGTAGTAAAACAATCTGAACCACCGATTATGCGAATGGCGTGGAAAAATTTGGGTTTTAAGTTCAAGAAAGGCAAGAATAACCATTGAACAAAAAGCAAAATCTGAGGTCAATGACTACTTCTAGTCAAGAAACCGTTCTTTCCACCTTGTTTGAATGTGGCAGGAACCATAAGGGCGTCTGTTATAAAATTTCAGGTGCTTATTACAGGTGTGGCAAGGTGGGCCACATGGTTAAAGACTGCCCCTCTGCTCATGATCTTCGGTAAAATTGCACCAAGTCTTGATAGCATCAATCAGTAAGCACCAAAGCCTAACCCCAAAGCTAAGGAAAGAGCCTATGAGGCAAGGTAGAGTGTTAGCCCTAATCTTAGGAGGCGTGCAAAAATACTGAAACCGTCGTGTCAGGTATCCTCTCTATTTGTGCTCAAAATGCATATGTACTGATTGATTCGGGGTCTACACACTCATATGTATCGCATGCTTTCTCACGAAAATTGAATAGATCCTTAGAACCCATAAATTACTTGTTAGCTGTATCATCACCTATTGGGGGATCCATGACATGTGCATATATGTACCCTGCATGTGAAATCATTGTTGGGGATATACATTTGTTTATTGATTTACTGTCATTGAATATTGATCATTTCGATGTAATATTGGAGATGGACTAGTTACAAAAGTATCATGCTACCATTGACTGTGTAACAAAGCAAGTTGTTTTTCGTCCACCTGGTTTACCTGAATTTGTATTTAATGGGGTTGGAGTAGTACCTCATCCGTATTTGATTTCCTCTGTGAAAGCCGTTAAATTGATTAGAAAGGGGTGTAAGGGATATCTGTGTTCTGTTCTGACTGTATCTACTGATGATAATGTTAAAACTGATGTGAACTGTATTCCTATAGTCAGAGAATTCCCAGATGTATTTCCAGATGATCTGCCAGGGGATTTGATTGACAGGGAGATTGAGTTCACCGTTGATGTGATTAGGGTACAGATAGATGAAAGCTCCTTACGAATGGCTCCAATGAGCTGAAAAAATGAAAGTGCAACTACAAGAACTGTTAGACAAAAGTTCATCGGGCCCGATACCTCACCATAGGCGCACGGTTTTGTTTGTAAAAAGAAGAAAGATGGCTCATCGAGATTGTGCATTGACTCTGAGTGGCCCGAACAAGGTAACTATGAAAAATAAATATCCATTACAGTATTGATGACTTATTTGATCACTTACAAGGTACTCAAGTGTTTTCCAAGATCGATCTCAAATCAGGGTACCATCAACTGAAAGTTAAACCTGAGGACATTGATAAAACTGCTTTTAGAACGAGGTATGGACATTACGAATTTTTAGTTATGCCTTTCGGAGTTACCAATGCACCTGCAGTATTTACGGACCTCATGAATAGAATCTTTAAACCGTACCTTGATGACTTTATTGTGGTATTCATTGATGACATATTGATTTACTCCAAAAGTATAGAAGAACATGAACATCATCTGAGACTTGCCCTGCAGACCCTAAGAGAACGGCTGTATGCTAAAGCTGTCTAAATGTGAGTTTTGGCTTGATCATGTTATGTTTTTGGGGCATGTTGTTAGCAAAATGGGATTGTTGACCCGAGAAAATTGAAGGCTGTGGTGGTGGCCTAGACCAACAAATGTGATGAAGTCAAAGCTTTTTCGGATTGGCGGATATTCTGAAGATTTGTCAAAGATTTCTCCAAAATTGCCTTACCATTGACTCAATGACCTGAAGGGGACATCATTTGGTGGGTGACCGGAGGAATCGGATTTCAAGAGTTGAAAACTCGACTTGTGACTGCACCCGTTCTTACTTTACCCTCAAGTACGGATGGTTATACTGTATTTAGTGATGCTTCTCATAAGGGTTTAGGATGTGTTTTAATGCAGAATGGGAGAGTAATTGCCTATACTTCCGGACAACTGAGACCACATGAAAGAACTACCCAACCCATGATCGGTACTTCTGCAATGGTATTCGCGTTGAAAATTTGGCGTCACTATCTGTATGGGGCGACATGTGAAGTTTATACCGAGGCCATGACCAAGGCCGAGTTAATGACATACATTACTGTTTTTGTCGACCATTGTTGTGTCTCCCGAGGAGGTTCCGAACGAAGCCTAATGCCATCCTATTTTTGTATTCATGCTAGTCTTTGTGTATGCTCTGTAAAGTTAGGTCTTGGGAAGTACACTCTGTAAATACCTTGTAAATATTGTGTATCTGGACTGGCATGTTTATGTATGTATAAATAAGTTTTGAAAAGTTCTGTCCTATGTACGTTACCACAGTTCATTGGACCTTGTCTATTTTGTATTATTGCTTCCGCAGCCCCTTATTATTTGCTAATCTGTTCAGAGGCTTTTGGTAATCCATGGATTACTGGCCGGTTATGGTGCTAAACCTAAAGGGGCGGGTTTGAAATGTGATAACTATATCTTTTAAATGCCCGGTTGAGGTCGGAAATGTCGGCGTGATCGCCATTTTCTATTATGTTTACGGACCAAGACTACATTGGATAGCCCTTGGGGTAATCCGTTCTTAATCAAGCTAACGCCTTGATAGTTTTTTACCTCGAGGCGGTGAGGTATTGCGTTAGGGTGAAAAAATCTGTTGCTTTTCGAAAATGTCGGGCGGGGCTCGATACTGAGGCGATAAGTGATGAAAAAGGGATCAATACCTGGTATGTCGGAGTGGGTCCAGGCAAAGACATCGTTGTACTCGGTTAAGAGAGCTGTGAGATCGGCCTTAAGCGAGAGGATAGTTATTTGCCTATCTGGTACATTCTAGCGAGTTAGCATGATCGATGGGTACTTCAACAAGTTCCTCCTTGGTTCTTGACTAACTTTTTCTTGTCTCGATGTGAGACCTTCGATGATCATAGTCTCCTTCATCTTGGCTTCTTTTAGTAAGCGGCGTAGTATTCCACGGCCGTAAATGCGCTCGCCCGCCTTTGTGCCGAGCCCAAGATTAGTCGGGAATTTCATGGCTAGATGGTATGTGGAGTAGGTTTGGAAAGCGTTGAGAGTCGTGCATCCAAGGATTATGTTGTAAGCAAAGGACAATCAACAACGAGGAAGGTAATTAGCTTTGTGATGCAGTGGATGTTCTCTCGATGGTGATCGAGGTCGATGGAGCCTATGGAGTCACGGTCCCCGGTGCAACCGACTAGTAGGGTTTTGAGAGGGACAATTTTTCTTCTTCGACCTTGAGTTGGCGATAGGTGTTTAGGAAGATGATGTCTAAAGAAATTTGTCATTGTCGAGCACCCGTCTGACTTTGTAGTTGGATAGGAGAGCAGAGATAACAATGGGGTTGTCATGGGGGTAACGGATGCCTGTGCAGTGGGGTTGTCATGGGGGTAACAGATGCCTGTGCAGTGGGGTTGTCATGGGGGTAACGGATGCCTGTGCAGTCGGCCTCCGTAAAAAGGTGATGGGTTCGATCTACTGCTTGGGGTGTTTCAAGGGGCGATCCAATGTCGTGATTTCTTTATTGGAGCCTTGTTTAATTTTTCTTAGTTCGGCTCGCTGGGCAGAACGGGATGGACCTCCACATGCGAGTCCGCCAGTGATGACTCTGATTTCCCTGACCGGGGGGGCAGGATTGCCTTGTGCGCGAGGTTATGGTGGGGGCTAATCATTGTCCCGCTTTGGTTCTTGTGGGTTGTCGGGGAGGGTTTCTCGGTGGTGGCCCGGCGAATTGATCCTTATTATTTGTTGGGGATGAGGCATCGTGAAGCCCGACTTAGGCGTCCCTGGCGTATCAAATCTTCTACCTGATTTTTAAGGTTAACACACTCTTCAGTGTTGTGGCCGTGATCGTGATGGAAGTAGTAGTACTTGGATTGATCTCGTCGATTGAAGGCAAGTGATGGTTGGGGCCATTCAGTTAATCTCGTTGGATCTGGTTCAAGACTTGCTCCATGGGGGAATTGAGGGGGGTGTGTCGCTCGAGCCGTCGAGCAGTCGAGCAGTCTTGTCGGTTGGATCGGCGGGTCGGTCGATATCTTGAGGGTTGGTTGGGTATAATAAGAAGTCTGGTTTTGGTTTTCTTTCTTTTCTCCCTAAGGTCGAATTTTTAGTTGTAGTATCTTGGCGAGCTACCAAAGAGTCTTTGGCGTGCATATATTTTTGGGCTTTGGAGAGGAGGGTGGCCATGGTGGTTGGGGGGTTTTTAGAAAGGGAGAAAAAGAAATCAGATGGTTGCAAACCAGCCATGAAGGCTGTGAGGATGACCTTGTCATCGTTTGTCACCACCTGAAGGGCCTCGATGTTAAAATGGGTGACATAACTATGCAGTGACTCTCCTTTCGTCTGATGGATATTAAGCAGTTGAGTTGTTGGGCCTTGGTGCGGACACCAATAAAAGGGCTCGAGAATGAATCACTTAGGTGTTAGAAAGTGGAGATAGAATCAAATGACAATGACTAGAATCAAATGACAATTGACTAAACAATAGGCGAGCCGACCCCTTAAGCGTCACGGGAAAAGCTCAACACATGATCTCGTTAGGAAAAGCATGGAGAATCATGAGGGTCTTGTAGGTCTCCAAATGGTCAAGTGGGTCCGTTGTCTTGGATTGAATAGTCGATTGAGGGTATTTTAAACTTTGGGGGAAGGGTTTGTCACGATGGAAGCGACAAACGGGGAGTTGGCTATCATGAAGGGTTTATTTTGTATGTTTTGCATGACTCCTTGAAGCTAGAGTTTCATGGCTCAAAGTTCCGCATCCCAAATGGAGACATTCTCACCTCTAGAATGCAGTGGGGGTTGAACACTACTAACCTCTCCTTGAGGCTGGTGTTTGTGGAGATGGATGTAAGCCGAGGTAGTAGGTTTATGTCTTGAGGTAGAGGTTGCAAACCCTCTAAGTTGGAAAGGTGAGCTTGTTGGAAAGGATGACTCGGGGTTCATTCTCAATTGGGGAGAAAGTCTTGTGGTGGTGGAAGAGGTATAGGGAGGTTTCGCTGGAGCAAAGCATTGATCAGGGTCTGGTTTTGCTCGGTTATGCGGTTGATCTTTGTTGGTGAGTTACGAAATCTTGAGGTGGGTTATTTGGGTTGGGAGGGTTGGCTTGGGGTCGGCAGCGTTGTGTTGAAGCTATGGATCCGTTGTGACCATCCACTTTGGCCATGGTGTGGAGGAATTATTGAAACGATCTCGGCAACAATGAGCATAATTGTTACAGTAGTGGCGTTCCTAAGCGGCCCTGATTGATGATCACTGCGATTCCCGAGAGCAAGTTAGTGACCCGCGCTTCCTAGCGTTCACGTCTTTAAGCTTGCTAGATCACTGCAAGAATATCAAATGGGGAACGAAGTCCCCAGCCGGACCCTCAAGCGATTAAGTTAGAGGAGAGATTGATGTTAAGTCCAAGAGAGAATAGAGAACTCAATCTTTTGTGTCTTTGGAAATCTCCTTATATCCTTAGTTCATCATTTTCTTGTCCACTCGACTGTCGTGTTGGTAGAAAGTCTATGCTCTAGCTTGCCTTGTTCATGGTGAAATTTGTCGTTCCGGCGTAAAGGGGTTATCGCATTTAATGTCGAAGCCTCGTTAATGGTTGATGTGTGGTCTGATAACTGCGGGATCTTTGTTTGCTTATGTGGTGGTTCTCCTTTTGACAAGTGTTTAGATGCCATTGGTTCTTGATGCAACGTTGGGTTTGATAGTGTTATGCTTTAGTACTTAAACCGTGAATTGGGCTCTAAGTGGTGGGCCAAAAGCCTCTATGAGCCCACCGATGTCACAACTAATATACCCAACACAAGAAAATAGGACACAATATGACAATGAATAGAGGAATCTTGGAATAGAACTCCCAAAAAAATTAAGAAGAATAAAACAAAGCAATTATCTATTGTCTTATAATTATATATTTCCTAGTTTCTATCTAGTGGAATGTTTATTTGCAGCTTTAAGGAAGAAAGACCAAGAATAAATAAATAATTAAAAACACAGACTTGACTGGAAAGATCAACTTATCAAAAACATTAGAAGGAACCACAGTTTCTTCACCTCCCAAACAACTAGAGACAGCATGAATCAATGATGCATTTTAAAATAAGTCAGATCAATAACACAAAATAAGTCATTAATAGACATGATTTTTCCAACATTTTCTTTCGTAATTGTGGGAGCCAGAAAAATATCCTAGCTATAGGAGTAAAATATCCTAAACAAATATCATCCATCCCTTATAAAAGGAGTGGACCCCATACACAAGAGGTACGCCTCATTTTTCCTTGCCACAGAGCACACACACTCTCTAAATCTTCGTCTTCTCTCTTTGATCTATTTTAGCTAACTTTATCATCGGAGTGTCTCCGATCAGCAACCCCGGTTGGGTGGCGCCGATCATGCTCATCCTTGTAGATCTACAGGAGCCAAGCTCATCTCTTCGTTGGATCTCATCAACAATCCATGTGATAGGATTTTACGGGTCTCCACGGTAATCTAGTATCAACAATAAAAAAATAGCCTATTTAAACCAAATTGACATATCAAGAAAGATTATATAACTTTGATAGATGGGCCCAACCACGAGGGCCCAACCCACGGATTAGGGCCCAACCTCCATTCTTGCGGTTTAAGCCCGATAACATCAATATTAGACCAGGACCAATAACATCTGGCCAAACACGAGCCTAGACACGTAAGCAGACAAAGATCATGCAACGTTATTGTACCACACATCGGCCATTAATGAGGCTCTCACAGCATTAAATGCAACAACCTCCTCACATCGGAATATCTGGACTGCGCCATGAATAGCATAAGCTAGAGCGTGAGCTTTCGGCGGCCTGACAATAAATTTGAAATGGACAAGGAAATGATGAGCAAAGAATATAAGGAAGTTTCTGAAACACATTAATGGTATGTTTTTATTTTGCTCATTTTCTCTCTCTCTCTCTCTCTCTACATAGTTAATCTTTCCTATTCTAATTGGAATGTCGGAGTGTCTGCCGGGGGACTACCTCCCCGATTGGGCCTTTTGCAGGGGTGCTCTATGGACTTCAGGACCAGTAGAAGTATTGGGAGCTCAACTCAGCCTAGTCCATCTCCCGTCAGAAAAAGAACTGTATCATAATCCATTTGAAAATCACAATAATATTTTTATATTTCTTCTAATGCAAATAAAAAGCATACCCTTTAGTGTAGGCATAATCCCATCAACTTGCAACATGAAGAATACCTCATTACCATCATGCAAAGCATGCAATCAAACAGTCAAACTTCTATAAACAAAAACACGAAGGAATCTCAAAATCCAAAACCCAAAGAAATTTCATAATTCTCTGTCTGGTTGTTATATATTCAACTTTTCATTTTTTTTCCTTTGCTTTCCTCATTAACCAAGCAGGGCATTAACATCTTGATCTCATAATCAAGTGAACATTTTGTGCTTTTCGACATTTCTTGGGTTGGGGACATTTACTCATTTCTTTAGAAACCATGACATTGCTTCTTCTCGGATAGAAATAGAGAGAGAATTGGAAAGAAGCGAGATGATGGATTCAAACAAACCTTAACGATAAGTTTTCCATTTGTATAGTTTGTTGGAATCTGAGTCAAAACCCATCAATGTCGTTCTAGTCATCTACATGGCCATTGAGGTGATGATGCGAACCTAAAGGAGGCTCAAGTTGGATATCGAGTGCGGATTGCGGCTCATTGTTCTCTTGTTGTGAGGCCAAGATTGAGAGCACCAGGAAGACTCGGCCAAGCATTATGGAAAAGGTGTTGGAGTCTGACTGGAGAAAGGGTGTTAGTTATCTAGTTTGCTTCTTAGTGTGTTTCTAGCCTTTACTCTCATAACTGTGTCTTAATTTTGGCCTAGGAATGCCTATGATACAATAAGGATGCTAAAATGCACTTGGAAACACTTAACAAAATTTGTTGAAAATAGGGGTCTGCTTTCGGCGCCTTCCTTCACTTTCGGCGGACATACAAAATGTGAGTGGTCACTTGTCACGACCCCATTCCGCCTCTAGTAGAATGGTCTTTGTGATGGCGATGTCAAGTGATTACCAAAGGCCAACTTACAAAGATTCACACACAATCAAAGTAGACATATGGGGCTTACATGTGCGGAAGCAATATATTTAAATTTAAGTAGTCCATAAGAGCTGTGCATAGATCAAATGAAATGACATACATCTTAGCATGGTTTTACAACTTGAATACAAATAAAATAAAGTACATGTTACATCTTGATCAAAAGGCTTCTCAAGCCAACATATACAAAATACATGAAATATAAAGTCAAGCATAATTTTCAAGATCTTGAGCATAACATGAATCCAAAAACATCTTGCAAAACAACACATCTAGGCGTCACTGCCTTCTTGCTTACCACCTATATATATATATATAAGGAGAGTGTGAGTTTGGATACTCAGTGAATGATATCAGTAATAAAGGTTTAAATGAATAATATCCGAGATCTTTATCAAAACAATACATATCATAGCTTGTAACAAAGCGTGGGATGAATCAAGTTCATCAATCAAATCTTTCAAAAGCTTCTTGGGATGTTTAATAACATCTACATAATACATGGGGTGATGACATTCTGACAAAACAAACCCACCGTTCATAGGCCGTCGGTGGCAAAACAAAGCAAGACAAAACAAGGGAATAATGGGCAGGAATCGATTAGACAAATCCACCGTACACCGAATAGTCGGTGGGGCCATCAGTTCCTGAATAATCGATGGCAGAGATCTCTCAAACATGAATGCGGTTGCATTATAGTCCCCTGGCACTAAGGACTGTACAGTTGCATTATAATTCCCTAGCACTAAGGACTTCCAAGAATGTCATCAAAACGAGATAATACTTGATATACAAAATAGGGATAATCATTCATGCTTGATCAAACACTTTTTCAAAACAAGGCAAAGCTTTACCAAAACTTGATAACATAACTTTATTAAAAATACCACTTGCATAATATTAGTTCTTCGGACGTCGGTGTTAAAGCAAGGATCCAAGACCTACAAATATATGGCAAAGTCTACTAAATGCACTTCAAGAAGACAAGAAGAGATGCTCAAAGATGGATATGAAATGCATTCTTAAAACATGCTCTACATGAATGCAAATGATCTGGGGAAAACATCTTTGGTTTCTTCTAGGGAAAACATCTTTGGATTCTTCTAGGGAAAACATCTTTGGATTCTTTTAGGAAAACATCTTTGGGTACCAACCGAGGTCACGGAATGGATGCCTGAGAGAGATGATCTAGGCTAAAATGACCTGGTGGGTGAACTTCGGGGAGGTCTTGGCGAGAGTCCCACACCTCTTGGCAGTGTGGTTACACAAACTTCGGTGTGTAGCTCTCTGTAGGGTGTTACAAGATCTTGCGGCAAGGGTGTACCATGGTCGGCCTAGATGATGAACATCTCGGCCCTGGGTGATGCGATGGTTAGCCTAGGTGTGCATGCAAGATAGACTAAGGTGCAAGTGATCATGCAAGGTAGGCCAATGTGAGATCGATGCTTAGCCTAAGTGTGTGATCTAGGCGAAGGTGGTCTCATTGATCACACCTAGGGAAATAAAATGCAGGAATCTGGGTTTCCTCCTTGAAGAACATGAAGAACATGAACATGAAGAACATGAATGCTAAAATCATAACTTGTTATTACAAAATGCAGGATTTCATACTATAAGTTGAAAACATGGACCTTGGTACCCATACTTGAAGATCATATGAAAACAAACCGCGAAAACATGCACCTTGATACAAACTTTCGAATCAAAACATGGTTTTCCTCAAGAACACATGAATATCCCTTTCTCTTTCTAAAAGCTAGAACTTCAAGCAATGCATGGTTCATGAAACATGCTAGATCATGCAATGTAATTAGATCAATACAAAAGAACAAGAAGAGTAGATCAAGAATCTAACCTCAAGACACGAATCTAGCAGCTCGATCTCTAGAGATCAAGCTTGAAATCTACTCATCTCTCAAGAACTCCTCTTCCTCTTCTAGAGCTCTCTCTCTACCTAGAACAAAGATATAGAAATGATAGGTCTCTCTCTCTCTATCGGTGATTTAACACTCTGCTTAGGGACCGCGTGGTACTACAGTTGGTTCTCCCTAAAAAGGTGACTAAGTGACAAGACATGTGTAAGATAAAATGTATACAATAAGCTAGATGACATGGGCACTCCAGGGTAATGATCTCGGCTTAGGACATAGGCGTCGGCAAGTAAGATTTCAATGATCTCGACTGGGAAGGATAACCTTGGCCAAAATTGGTGTGCCACACGTCGGCTTAAACCTGATATGCCACACCTCGGTCTGGGTCATTCCGGTCGAGACAAGATCACTAAGTGCAAGGATCGAGGATCTAGGGGCCTAGATGATAACATCTCGGCCTAGATGATGCACATCTCGGCCTAGGTGATGCACACCTCGGCACAGATGATGACATCTCGACCAATATGCCTAGGTGATGGTGGAGGTCAAGCAAAGTGGTTCCAAGATGGTCCTAGGGGTAAGAGGTTCAAAGGTGTGACCTGGAAGCTTGACATGACCTAGGCTTGGCATGACCTGGGCTTAACATGACCTAGGCTTGAGGCAGCCGAGGAAGGAACAAAACATGCAAGCAACACTTAAGCAAAACAAGAATAGCGAAAGAGATTCATGGAATGCAAAGCCAACAAAGACAAAGTTATGTAAATGCTATGAACATGGACTAAGACATGAATGTGAGGTTATTACGTCACTCGAGCACAATTCTTGTCACTCGGCGACTGCAAACTCTGCAAAAAGTGTTAGTTGCCTTGATTTTTTAAAACAATAGCGCATGCTCAACAATTTGCTCACCAGCGTGAGACTAAGGTCTTCGCTCCGAGTGTAACTCTTAACCTCGCTCGGCATTCTGCCAAAACATGTAAACTGCTTTGGGAGCTTAGTAGCTTGAGGATCTCTTAGAAAGCGGCGGATGGAGTTGGGTCTACGTAATTTCAAATTCACCTCAAAAGGCGCAAAACTTGAATTCAATGCATTAAAACTCATTTTTGGGCCAAAAAAACTTAAAGATACAAGTATGAATTTGAGAAAACATTGGGAATTAAAAATTGTTTATAAAATCAAAACCCAAAAGCTTGCCAATTGATTGTGCAAATCAACACTCAAGTCTTAGAAAACATAACATGCAATAGTATTTCTTGACTTCAAAGCTTTTCAAAACATGATCAACTAAGGTCATGATGTTATGAAACTTTCGGTGAATTCTCAAAACAAGAGGTGGGATGAACACATGTAAGTGAGATTTGTTTGAATTTGGAAACTTCGGAATGTCTCATAAAAATGCATGCAGCTGCATAGGTTGTTCTTATTTTCTACTCTAGAGCTCAATTCATGTATGATTCACCTTAATTCTCTTTGTACATTCATGTGCTTAAATGACTCAATTCCAAAGTTGTAAAGTTGAACCACTTACCTAGAGAAATTTACCCAAATTGAAGCTTCAATTAATTAAAATCTTGAGTAATTCTCTCTAAAGTCTCCTAATAATGCCCA